>CM014078.1:24882149-25547149 GCA_004119915.2 Collichthys lucidus
TTTCTCCTAAGTCACCTCCCCGGATTGGTTGATGCAAAAAGAGCCCTCAGAAGACGTGGATCCGTTCAAAGTATTTATTCAATTATACAGGGTTCCCACGGGTGCTTGAATTCCTTGAAAATGCTTGAATTTCAATTCAGTGTTTTCAAGGTTGTGAAAACGCTTGAATTTTTGTGAAGTGCTTGAAAATGCTTGAAATTTCACAATTAGTTAAAAATCAAAACAGTCAATCTACCACCATATGAAATAATGCTAATTAGGCCCATATTATTATGCCATACAGTGGCACCGCTGCACTTCTATGACCATCATGGCAAACACAACTAGTAGGCTACCTATTTAAAGGTGCTGGGAAAAATGGAAAAACTGGTGCTTGAAGGTGCTTGAAAAGTGCTTGAATTTGTTCATGAAAAAGGTGTGGAAACCCTGATTATAACAACAGCTGTTGGGAATCCCACTGCAGAGAATACATGTCATCACAGCAAAAGCCAAGTGAGATTCAAAGAGTTCTTCCTGCGTCTGTGTTCTTATACACTTCTGAATCTGCAGCACTAACATCACTTCCTTTCTTCCTATTCTATACTGTTGCTCCCCAATATGGTGACATTTTTTAAACTCTACATCTGCTAAAAACAGGATTTATCACTTCTTCTTTTAAATGGTTGCAGTTCTTTTGCTCTATTTTGTGCAAAACATTTCTTGAGCCATTTCCTGAGATACCCCTGCCATCAGCACAACTGTATGTCTCTACTGTGTTGCACATAACGGTCACAATCATTAGCTTCATTACACATTCTTTAAACATTGTGATTACATATTTGCTCTTGATTACTTTAATTGCATGAATAGCCGATGTGTTTGTGCTGTACATCTATATCCACACCATCTTGGTCACTCCCAAAGAGAACCTCAGCATCTTCATCTCTACTACCTCCAGCTCTGCCTCCTGTCTTTTCCTCAGTGGCATGCCTCTAGACCAAACAACATCGCTGGTCTCACCACAGTTTTGTACACCTTTCCTTTCATTTTAGCTGAAACTCTTCTATTACACATCACACCTGACACTTTTCTCCACCCGTTCCAACCTGCCTGCACACGCTTCTTCACTTGTTTTCCACACTCTCCATTGCTCTGGACTGTTGACCCTAAATACTTCAAATCCTCCACCTTCTTTATCTCTTCTCCCTGTAACCTCACTCTTCCACTTGGGTCCCTCTCATTCACACACATGTACTGCGTCTTGCTGCGGCTAACCTTCATTCCTCTCCTTTCCAGGGCAATCCTCCACCTCTCTAGCTTCTCCTCCACCCTGTTCCCTGCTCTCACTACAGATCACAATGTCATTTGCAAACATCATAGTCCATGGAAATTCCTGTCTAACCTCGTCTGTCAGCCTGTCCATCGCAATAGCGAACAAGAAGGGGCTCAGAGCTGATGCAGTCCCACCTCCACCTTGAACTCCTCTGTCACACCTACAGCACACCTCACCACTGTCTTACAGCCCTCATACATGTCCTGCACCGCTCTAACATACTTCTCTGTGACTCCAGACTTCCTCATACAATACCACAGTTCCTCTCTGGGCACCCTGTCACAAGCTTTCTCCAGATCTACAAAGACACAGTGCAGCTCCCTCTGACCTTCTCTGCACTTCTCAACATCCTCAAAGCAAATACTGCATCTGTAGTACTCTTTTTTTGGCATGAAACCATACTGCTGCTCACAAATGCTCACTTCTGCCCTTAGTCTAGCTTCTACTACAGTTTCCCATAACTTCATTGTATGGCTCATCAGCTGTATTCCTCTGTAGTTGTCACAACTCTGCACATTTCCCTTGGTCTTAAAAAATGGGCACCATCACACTTCTCCTCCATTCCTCTGGCGTCTTCTTACTATTTAAGATCCTGTTGAACAACCCAGTCAAAAAATGTACTGCCATCTCTCACTTCCATACCTCCACGGGTATATCATCAGGCCTAGTGCCTTTCCACTCTTCATCTTCTTCAATGCCCTCCTCACTTCATCCTTACTAATCTTTGCTACTTCCTGGTCCACAACAGTCACCTCTTCTGCTCTTCGTTCTCTTTCATTTTCCTCATTCATCAACTCTTCAAAATACTCTTTTCATCTTCCCATAACACTACTGGCACCTGTCAGTACACTTCCATCCATATCCTTAATCACACTAGCCTGCCGCACGTCCTTCCCATCTCCTCTCTCTGCCTTGCCAACCTGTATAGATCAGTCTGTCCTTACTGTCTAACCCAGCATACAAGTGATCGTAAGCCCCTTGTTTGGACTTTGCCACCTCAACTCTCACCTTATGCTGCATCTCCCTGTACTCCTGTCTACTCTCTTCAGTCCTCTGTGTCCCACCTCTTCTTAGCTAACCTCTTTCTCCGTACACACTCCTTCACCTCCTCATCCCAATACCAAGTCTTCTTATCTACTTTTTTTCCAGATGACACAAGTACACTCCTACCTGTCTCCCTGATCACATTAGCTGTAGTTGTCTAGTCGTTTGAAAGCGCCTCCTGACCACCCAGAGCCTGTCTCAACTCCTTCCTAAAAGTCATGCAACACTCTTCCTTTTTCAGCTTCTGCCATTTCGTCCTCTGCTCTGCCTTTGCCTCTTCATCTTCCTCACCATCAGCATCATCCTACACACCACCATCCTATGCTGTCTGGATACACTCTCACCTACTACTACTTTGCAGTTACTGATCTCCTTCAGATTACACCGTCTACACAAGATGTAGTCCACCCGGGCCTCGACCGATCCAGTATGGAAGTCATAGATTTGATGCGCCAGTTTAATTTGGCAAGTTTTACGTCGAATGCCCTTCTGTATTTATCCGGGCTTGGGACTGGCACAATAAGACACTGGCTTGTGCCCCCTTGTGGCTACATTTCTTTTAGTGCTGTTTGTGTTTACTCTTAATCTGTGAATGTTTCCAGATGTCATTTCATTTTAAGAAGCACCCAGTAGTTCATTTTTTTTCTTAATCAGCTGCTAATCTGGAGATTTAGATTGTTGTCTACGTTATTTTTTCTGTGTCTTTTCCTTTTACGGGCTGAGCTTTATGGTGCTATAAAGCTTTATGCTCTAGAGTTGTATTTTGTGTGACATTATTGCCCTGGCCTTCTGTTTGTTTTTTGTTTTTTTTGGCTGATGTTGGGTTCAGTTGACAGTTTTTCTCAATTGCTAAAACACTAAAACCCATTGGCTAAACAAAGTTCTCAGTTGCCTGAACTCATTTAGCTAATTGTGCAGTCTGTTGCCAAAACCTTAAACCATTTCACATGGTAAAACTTTTTTTTGTCCCTTTTAGTATTGTATTGTGTATAGCCTACAGTACTGTACAATAAACAAATTATATGGCCTATATGAATGTGAAATTGGTTTTGACATGAAAAATGTACTCCCTGAGAACTATATGTTTTGAACAATGTGTTTTTGGTGTATTGATTACTGCCTGCTTGATAGTGTATATCATTTTGATGGCTTTGTTTACGATTGGAGAGCAGTGTCTGGTTTTGAGCACACGTAAAACAGTTTTGAGAGGAAAGTTTGATTTTGCAAGAGGAGTCAGAGGTTTTTTAAATTCTGATTGAAGATGAGGTTTTGTGTTTAATGTTTTAAAAAAATTGAGCAAGGTTCAAGAAATTGAGATCTATCTATCATCTATCTATCTATCTATCTATCTATCTATCTATCTATATCTATCTATCTATCTATCTATCTATCTATCTATCTATCTATCTATCTATCTATCTATCTATCTATCTATGAAGACGCTGAACCTTCACGAGCACGGCAGTTCATGCATGAGGTCTTTGACAGATGGCAGTTGACGCATGCGTATTATGCACAGCTCAGCCAATCGTAGGCGAGCAACAGCACAGCCTCATTTGCCTCAAGACATGAATAAAAAGCGTTCCGAGACCATGAGTAACCTATTGAAGCAAACATGCCTGAGACAGTTAAAGCACCGAAGAAGGGCTCCAAGAAAGCCGTCTCTAAAGCCACCAAGAGCGGCAAGAAGAGGAGACGCACCAGGAAGGAGAGCTATGCTATCTACGTGTACAAGGTCCTGAAGCAGGTCCACCCCGACACCGGGATCTCCTCCAAGGCTATGGGCATCATGAACTCCTTCGTGAGCGACATCTTTGAGCGCATCGCCGGAGAGGCCTCTCGTCTGGCTCACTACAACAAGCGCTCTACCATCACCTCCAGGGAGATCCAGACCGCTGTCCGCCTCCTGCTGCCCGGTGAGCTGGCCAAGCACGCCGTGTCTGAGGGAACAAAGGCCGTCACCAAGTACACCAGCTCCAAGTAAACTCGCTGTTTACTGCAACAAAACAAAGGTCCTTTTCAGGACCACCCACCACCTCAACTAAGAGCTGTATTCTAACAATGAAATCACAAAAGCCACGGTTATTCTAATTAATGTAATAGACTACGTCACTGCTTATTTACATCGCACTAGGGTTCTTGCATTTTATTGTCCATCTCTAGGCCATAATTAGGTTTTCTGACTGGTAGTAAAGTCTAGGGTTACCCAGACTAGATCTTTATGTCACAGTTGGTGACGTTGAACCATTTGTTTGTATGAGCAAGCATCTGAAGTTTTAATACAGGGGTACTTTATAATGCCCTATGTAATGCTGAAGTTAAATTCAACAACTATGATTAATTGCCGAATGAGAACATAAGGTGCACCAAGTCAACAGGTACAACTGGGAAGTGTACTTTAAAATATCAAATTAAATATTGTGGGTTGATGAAAGCAAGGATGTTAGAAAAATAGTTAGGGGTGGCTTATGTTTGCAGACTCTTGGTTTCTAAAAATTGGGAGTTTTAAAATTGTGTTGTTAGAGAGCAAGTAACAGATGAAGATTCTGAAAATTATAACCATAAACAAATTCAGGTGAGTGCTTATGCGAATGTATTTTTTAGTTATCTTTTTAAATGATTTAACTTTTGACAAAAGGAAACCATGCGAGATGAGACATACATTTTCTCATCAGTGTCTCTGACTCAACATATTTTCAGTTTTTAAACTTAATGTATTTTATCATTTTACAATTCTGTCTAAATGCACTACAAGTACTATTTGGGCAGGAGGAGTGTGCATTTTACTAATTGATCCACTGATACTGATTAAGTGTTGAACTGAAATCTGAATTTGTTCAAAGTTTAGTCCTCAGCAGAAGAAATGTTCACAGCACCATAAGCCTCAGCCATCCTCAGTGTGTTTGCTGCTACCAGAATAACTTCAGTTTGCTGAAGGTCTGCTGTTTGGGTCAATTTGGATTATTTATTTATTTAATTTATCTATCCTGAAAAGAAACTGCTGAGTCACCCTAAGATTTTTGAACAAAGTCTAAATCCTCAATTATAACATCAGGCGTATTCTGTTGTGCGATACAGGATGAAGCTTTTAATATCCAGGCACAATAAATTATAAAACAGTAACTGTATATAATTTATCCCATAGTAGTAGAATTATTAACAGTTTATTCATATTAAATATTAATCCTCAGCAGAAGAAATTTCACAGCCACGGTGAGCAGCTCTGACATGAAGTCTGTCACCATAAGCCTCGGCCATCCTCAGTGTTTGCTGCTACCAGAATAACTTCAGTTTATTACAAAGTGATCGTCAACAGAGGGTTGTTTTTACTTTGAGTCTCTGAACAAACATGTGGGCAGCTGGAAAACGACTTTTGATGGAGCTCTGATTGATTTGAAAACATTTTAGGAGAGAAATAAGTGTGAAAAGTCGCCGCGCAGAGCTGGTCACGACGGGGAATGTGTGAGGTTTGGAGGCTCCCCAAACAAAATGCAGAGAGCATCAGAGCTCTACATGACCTGAACATGAAGAGACACAAGTCCGCTATCGGCTCCCTTCACTGTGAGCCTTCAGCTCTTCTCCCACATTTAGTTTAGAGTGTTTTATCGATGAGGAGAAAACACAAGTGGCACGGCGTTCAGACTGCACAGAGGAGCCACGGGCTGGGTTGAGTCTCCACGGTTCTCATGGTGTGTTTAAGTGCAGCCTCGCTGCTCTGAGCTCTCCAACAGTCCAGTCACACTCTCGTGTTGTCCTGAGTACGAACGGAAGACAAGATGGCAGAAGTAGCTCCAGCTCCAGCCGCCGCTCCGGCTAAAGCGGCCAAGAAGAAGGCGACCAAACCGAAGAAGGCTGGCCCCAGCGTCAGAGACCTCATCGTCAAGACTGTGTCCGCATCCAAGGAGCGCAGCGGCGTGTCTCTGGCCGCCGTCAAGAAGGCTCTGGCTGCCGGAGGTTACGATGTGGACAAGAACAAGGCCCGCGTTAAGGTCGCCATCAAGGCTCTGGTCACTAAGGGGACTCTGGTCCAGACCAAGGGCACCGGGGCATCCGGCTCCTTCAAGATGAACAAGAAGGCTGCTGAGCCCAAAGCCAAGAAGCCGGCCAAGAAAGCCGCTCCTAAAGCCAAGAAGCCCGCAGCCAAGAAACCCGCAACACCCAAGAAGCCCAAGGCGGCAGCAGCAAAGAAGCCGGCAGCCAAGAAATCCCCCAAGAAAGTCAAGAAGCCCAAGGCAGCGGCAGCCAAGAAAGTAGCTAAGAGCCCCAAGAAGCCCACCAAGAGCCCCAAGAAAGTGGCACCCAAGAAGGCCCCTGCAGCCAAGAAAGCTCCCGCTAAGAAGGCTGCCAAGCCCAAAGCCAAGAAGGCAGCACCCAAGAAGAAGTGAGCTCTCCTCACTCACAACTAATGTCCTCACAAAAAAACGGCTCTTCTAAGAGCCAACCACATCATTCATAAAGAGCTCATTCCTAGAATACTCTTAAGTGAAGAACATTATGTTGTTACTTAATTGAGGGTATATATTTAAAAGGGGGGGGTGCTTAAATGCTATTATAAAATTGCCTTTTCAAAAAAATATTCTTGAAGGCAAACAGAAATTAGAAAGTTTATTTTACATAATGGCTGGGATGTTTGTGGAAAACTCATAGGATCCAATTATAACATCTTGTTATACCTGAAATGGTAAATGGTGTTTTTATTCAATATGTTAGCAATGACTCCTAATGTCAACTGACACGCATGCCATGAAAAACAGAAGTCATTTGAGTGTTGTTGATGAGTCAAGGAAAAAAAGTCTTTATTTCCTTTATATTTAAAATGTCCTGTCGAAAGGAAAGTTTAAATGACAAAATCAGTACAGAATTAATATCAGGTTACTCATTGATATTGTGTGGCTGCAGCACATTGTTAAGCTTTTCCTGGCATTTTCTTTTTGAAAATTTAATTTGTGTCTATTTCACCTCTGATCAAATAGGCTTGTTCTGTTCTTATTGACCAGTGGGGATACCCAGCCTTTGTGGGATCGTTAACCAGGCCGTTTTTTTTCTACTTGGTTTGTTAGTGCTTCTTGTTGTTGTGACGACTTCCATCTGAGTTGTTAAAGTCACCTGAATCCAGGTGTGGACGACTGTCATCACAAAAGGTTAATTGTTGTTCAGTATCCTGAATAGGGGAATAAAGGACAGGGTGATTGGCATTCTCTGAGGCCTCCTCCTCTGTTGAAGGATACATTGGTGCAGTGGTTAGTGGTTAGGTTCCTGGGTGTTACCTCAGCTGGGGCCATTCTGTGTGGAATTTGCATGCATCCATATGTCTGTGTGGGTTCTTTTTGAGTCCACAGTCCAAAGACATGCAGATAATAGCTGAATTGGTGAGAATGTGAATATTTGTTTGTCTCTGTGTAGTGCTGAATGAATCACGATTAAGAAGCTAGCTAGGCTAATATAGCCAAAACAATGTGAGAGGAGCATTTTGATTGCAGCATTATGTGTATAATTATGAGCTTACTGTATATTTGCCACATTTCTGTCGTTGTCAGTTAAAAGAGTGATGCTGACTGTGAGTTGTGAGAATGTAATACTGTTGTACTCCAGTGGATCACCTGACTGTACTAGCTCTGAACTCAGCTGAGTATGGGCTGCTGTCCAGTGAGGGGCAGTGGTCCAGTGGTGTCCAGTGTTAGAGATGCATGTGGTGCACACAGACTGAACTGCAGATGCATGTAATGTAATGACTGAGAGACATACTGACATGCCTAGTAACTTACTCCAACCATTTGTTTTTGTGTCCATTACATTTATTTAATTTTATTTCTATTAACGACACTATAAGATTCAAGGAGTTTTATTGTCATTACACAACACATGTAAACATGGGATGAAATGAAATAATTAATAATATAATTTGCAATATATCTGAGCAATAATATCATGGCATAAAACTGTGTGCAAAGTTATTATTTTTGCTAACATTGTTTAGGTTATTTTCATATTCACTTACCTGTCCTGTTTTGTGTCAGTTCCAGGGTGTTTGACCAAAAAAATTCCAGGAGGTACAAACACCAAAATAAACATTGACGGTCTGTGCAAAGTATTTTGCACATATTTTACTATATATCGTCCTCCCTCTACTTCACTACTCCATTTAAATTTTGCTATTGGCTGATTCTTAGAGACGTTGCAGGAGACATATGGTGGCACCAATCAACCCCTCCAACATGAGCTATAGATATTTTACCCACATTTATGTTCAGAGATTATTAGTCCATGTCTGGTCTTGATTATGTTTTTATGTTGCACTTGATCACCTCATGCCTTAAAGTGTTGCTTTTATGGTTTGCTCCAAGGTTTTGTTAATATTTAAGTTATGTGCTTCAACTAGGTCATATTATCAGCAAATCTAGGTATCTTGTCTTTTAAGCCTAAAGAGTCTGACAAAATTACTGTTTTGCAAAACTGTATGACTGCCTTTAGGAACCGGATGGCAAGCAACTTTTTGAAGTTAAACATTGAGGTCCTTATAATTGCTTCCACTTATATAGCCTCAAAGGTTGCTTAGTGTATTACATACTGAAAATCTGTACTCAAGTAGAAGTACTGCTACACAATTCATGCACTGAAGGCACAGCCTTCAGAGGCAAATTGGGCTTCAGCATCTTGCCTATAAATACTTGCAGACTGAAGGAGCCAGGGATGGAAACACCAATCAATTAGTCATATTTAAGTAATTATCTATAGTACAATTTCATACGTTTCCTGTTTGCTGTAGCTGCTGAAGTTTTGTTACTAAAAGTTATTTCAGATGTACCTCCCATCCTTCTCCTTCAATGGTTTTAAAAAAAAAAAAAAAAAAAAAAAGGTCAAGATTAATTCAACAAAGCAGAGGACTAAGTTCTTAAGTGAAGAGTGAGGTGGCTCTTAAAAGAGCCTTGTGTTTCAGGGATGAGCAGACAGTTTAAGCGCGCTCTCCGCGGATGCGGCGGGCCAGCTGTATGTCTTTGGGCATGATGGTGACTCACTGGGCGTGGATGGCGCACAGATTGGTGTCCTCGAAGAGACCGACCAGGTAAGCCTCGCTGGCCTCCTGCAGAGCCATGACAGCGGAGCTCTGGAAGCGCAGGTCGGTCTTGAAATCCTGAGCGATTTCTCGGACCAGGCGCTGGAAGGGCAGCTTGCGGATGAGCAGCTCGGTGGATTTCTGGTAGCGACGGATCTCTCTCAGAGCCACGGTACCGGGCCTGTAACGGTGAGGCTTCTTCACGCCGCCGGTGGCCGGGGCGCTCTTACGGGCAGCCTTGGTGGCCAGCTGCTTCCTGGGGGCTTTGCCTCCGGTGGATTTACGAGCGGTCTGCTTGGTTCTTGCCATCGTTCTTTCTTTCTCTGAACAGGAGAAAAGTGTAGTAAAGAGAAGAGACACGCTGCTCTTAAACTGTGAGCCCGGCTGTGAAATGGTGACGCTGCTTCAGACCTCCGGCTCCTGATTGGTTAGGGGCTCCTGCTGGAGCTCAGCGCCGCCTTCAGGAGCGACCCACCGCCCAAATCCCCGCTGCTTATTGGAGGAAGATCAGTTGAAAGTAGTCCGCCAAAATCCAAAGCGGCCCCCTCTGTAGAAACCTGTTTTCTGGTTGGTCTGACAGGACCCCCTCCTCTCGCTCCCCGACAATATAATCGAGGGTTGTGTCTGTAGTGGCCACATTTTCTCTGAGTTTTAACTCTAGAAAGTATCTTAAACATGAGTGGAAGAGGCAAAACCGGTGGCAAAGCCAGAGCTAAGGCAAAGACCCGCTCCTCCCGTGCCGGGCTTCAGTTCCCCGTCGGCCGTGTCCACAGGCTGCTGCGTAAAGGCAACTATGCCGAGCGTGTTGGTGCCGGTGCGCCCGTCTACCTGGCGGCCGTGCTGGAGTACCTGACCGCTGAGATCCTGGAGTTGGCTGGAAACGCTGCCCGCGACAACAAGAAGACTCGTATCATCCCCCGTCACCTGCAGCTGGCTGTCCGCAACGACGAGGAGCTCAACAAACTGCTGGGCGGAGTGACCATCGCTCAGGGCGGTGTGCTGCCCAACATCCAGGCTGTTCTTCTGCCCAAGAAGACCGAGAAGCCCGCCAAGTCCAAGTAAACCTGCTCACTGCTGGACGCAACACAAAGGCTCTTTTAAGAGCCACCACACATTTTATCAAAAGAGTTGTTTCTCATGCTCGTGATAACACCACTTCACAAAACTGAAAGAATCAAATTTTAAATGGATTCCGTTCATCAACTTTTATGAAAACCAACTAGGTGGATTGGAATTAATAAAATGAATATACTTGTGACATCGAATTTCACCCAAATGACTAAGGACGTGGGTCGATGAGTATGAACACAAACAACGGGGTTCTAGAGGGAGCCACTGAGAATTGTATGTATTGCACTGATGAAAGATGTGTAACTTCACAGTAAAATACTGTATAAAAACGTCTAGTACTTGCTCAAATGTATTCAGGTCAAATAGTGACATTTCAGATTTAATCAGCTGGTGTGTAAATCAATAACTGATGCCAAAAGGGCTAGTAAACTTCAAATATACAATAGGTGGGCTTTAGTCAATTCAGCATGAATATATATTGAGAGAGCTTGATGCTCTGCATTTTGTTTAAGGGGCCTCCAAACCTCATGGTAACAGACTTCATATCAGAGCTGCTCAACGTGGCAGTGAACGTTTCTTGGGGACTAATATTTAATATCAATATAAACTTTAATTCTACTATTATGGGATAAATTGATATAACATTACTATGTTTTATAATGGCTGAATATTAATAAAAGCGTGCATCACAGAACAGTATACGTCTGATGTTAAAATTAAGGATATACACTTTGTTCAAAAATCTCAGGGTAACTCAGCAGTTTCTTTTCAGAGATAAGATGAACAGTTTGATCCAAAATGACCTCCAACAGCATTACTGATGGAACTGATTATGAAAATCATACAGACACTCAAAGAAATTTAAAAGTTAGTATCAGTGGATCACTTCTGGCTTGGGTCATATAGTGTATTGCATTAGGGGCAGTGGTGCAAAGTAATAATACATTATATTAACAATACAAAGGGGACAGATGTTGTAATGACACATGTTTAGACATTACACATAGTATGCAACAAAAGATAAATCAGTTAAAAGATTGCTACACTGAACTTGTTGGGCAACAAACTAGAGCTTGTTTTTATTTAGACAAGGTAAAAAAAATATAGAGACCTATAATTTATTACCTTCTGTGTCTCAAGCTGAAAAGTGTCATGGTGCCCAGAAACAGCAGAGGAGTGTGCTGACTGCTTTAAAAGAAAATCCACCTGAACATACTTGTGGTTTACACTCACAGCAGTATAACTCCTGTATCACAGCTACATACGAACATATTTGGACAGATGACCCATTAAGATGTGTTTCATAAGGCAAAAGGACAAAACAAGAAAAACCTCCACAGGACTTCTTGTGACTTCTAGTGTGGTTTATTCTATGACTTTGAAACAATGTTTGCAGCCACAAAACACAGTAAAATACTGCAACAAAGCAAAAGAGAACTTGAGATCATGTTGTATAACAGCTTAGAATTTAGACTGTTAGTAGAGATGGTGTCATATGCTTTGTTAGTAACACAAAGATGCAGCCGACTAATGTGGTAAATTATTTGAATGTAATGAGAACAAATTTTCTGCTTTCTTTTGAAAGTTCTCCAAGTTGAGCAGATCAGCTATATAGACATGGATTTAAAAAAAAGGCAAGTTTAGATGGAAAAGCTTAACTATACTATAAGAGGACCAACACCAGTTATCAGGAAATAAGTGCTTCTGTCTGAGAGGCTCCCCCTCCAGCAACAACTCTCTGTCATACAGAGACATTGTGCTGGTCCCCAATGTTCACTGACAACATAAGCGTGTGCAGTTTGATAGAAAGGGAAGTCGCTCTTTAAGCAAAGTGTGTGGCCCTTAAAAGGACCTTTGGTTTGACTCGTGAAGAGAATAATCAGTTTAACCGCCGAAGCCGTACAGAGTGCGACCCTGCCTCTTCAGAGCATACACCACATCCATGGCGGTCACGGTCTTTCTCTTGGCGTGCTCGGTGTAGGTGACGGCATCACGGATGACGTTCTCCAGGAAAACCTTCAACACACCGCGAGTCTCCTCGTAGATCAGACCGGAGATACGCTTGACTCCACCACGGCGAGCCAGACGGCGGATAGCGGGCTTGGTGATTCCCTGGATGTTATCACGGAGAACTTTACGGTGACGCTTGGCGCCTCCTTTACCGAGTCCTTTTCCTCCCTTGCTTTTTAAGAAACTTTATTGAAAATACAACATAGAAACACACAGCATATTGATACACATACTAAAAGAAAGGGCAATTTTAAAATACACACAGGTACAAAATCATATGTACACATATACCCTGACATGTTATACTTATACATATACACACACAGTATACATATGAAGAAAAAAACAAAAAAACAATCAGATTGTCAAAATGTGCCATGGAAGGCTCCCTCTACTATCAAGTGAACGGCGTCTTCTAAGTTCAGTCACTATTTGTTTAAAAACTGAATCACTATCGATCACTGTCTGGTTAATAATCATTTTACATCGGGTTTTCCATATTTTTTATTTACAATACCAATAACAACCTGGAACAATTCCTTTTTATTAGAAGACATATTTTCCTGAAAAATGCCATATACTATTGAGGTATAATTTATTGCAAAACTAAGACCAATTTTTTGTAATGAGGACCAGACGTTTTTTGTTCTATAACAATCTATTAATAAATGTTCCTGTGATTCATCCTCATTACAATAAATCATGGGACAGGTTTTGGTAGTGACATAACAACTCCAAGAAACTATTGCGCGTACTGGCAATCTATTGATTGTAATGAGCCATTTTATATCACGAATACTTTCTGTGAGGTTTTTATTTTTTAAGTTTTTAATTATTTCATTATTAAAATTACTAGAAATATTTTTATAAACAATAAAACCTCCATATTTAGATTCATTTATTATATTGAAAATCATCTTACTTGTTATACCAGACCAATCTAAGTTTAAAGACGCAAACTGGTTTATGAAATCGCCATATATTAATTTATAATATGGGCCCTGTCTGGCTCTTCCTCGCCTCTTTCTCCACATAGAGAGGTCACCGATCCAGACAGGGTTCCTTAATATGGCGACATACATATTTTTAACAAATGCTACTTTTAACCTTTTATCCATGTCTATTGCACCAAGTCCTCCATATTTTTTACTTTTAAATAAAATATATCTCTTGGCAACCTCTCTAGTAGTTCCCCATATTAGATTTACACAAATTTTATTTAATTTAATTATTGTTTTATTTAGAGGTGGAAAAACACTTGCTAAAAAAAGAAGTTTGGATAGGATGAAAGTTTTGACTATGTTTACTCTCTGACTATAACTGGTATCTTTGTTTTCCCATTTATTTGCTTCATTTTTAATTTCAGAAAGTTTTTTTTCCCCAGTTTACATCACTACTATTGATGTTATTAAAAATTATCGCAAGTATTTTAATATCTTCTCTGATCTGTATGTCAATATTTTGTCTTTTACTCTGACATCCTATCCAGACTCCTTCAGTTTTATTAAAATTAAGTTCAGCACCAGATGCCAGCTCATAGCTATTTATATGCTTTGTTAAAATATTTAATTCTTGGTTTTTTATTATAACCGTAATATCATCTGCGTATGCTAGGGCAACAACCCTATGTGAAGGGTCAAGAGGGGTACCAGAGATTTGTTTTTCTGTATTAATTTTATGCATTAAGGGGTTGATTGCAAGTATATACAGAGCTGCACTTAGAGGGCAGCCCTGCTTTACCCCTCTCTCTACATTAAAACTGTCAGTCAAATAACCATTAACATTTATACGTACATTAGATTTAACATACAGACATCTGATCATATTAATGAAATCTGCTGGGAAGCCATATGTTTCCATCACAGACCAGAGGTATTCTCTGGATATATAGTCAAAAGCTTTTTTTTGATCAAAGCTGACAATATAGAAATTTGTTTCTTCTTTAGGTCTGTGTATTACTTCTCTTAAAATACAGAGATTATCCCACATCACTCATCGTTTGATTGCACATGTTTGTTCTTTTCTATAATTTCATCTAAAGTATTATTTAATCTATTCATAATTATTTTTGCCAATATTTTATAATCAGTATTCATAATAGTCAGATGTCTGTAGTTATTAATGTCAGACTCATCACCTTTTTTATATAATAAACACATAATACCTTGATAAAAAGAATCACCCATACAACCACTACGCAAACCCTCATTAAACATAGAAGTAAGCAAGTTCACAACGTCATCAATATATAGTTGGTAAAATTCAGATGGCAGGCCATCTGGACCAGGGCTTTTACCACTATTTAATTGTTTGATGGCCTGGACTACTTCATCTTTTTTACATCACCTAGAAGTGAAGAAAAATTTAAAGAATTGTATAAAGGATTTTTTTCTAGGAAAGATTTCACAGAGTCTTTATCGGTGTCAATTTTGTTATATGCATTTGCACAGAGGTCTCTGATAACTTCTCTTTTCTTTTTTTCACAGGTAACAATATTACCATCATGGTTTCTTATGGATTTAATAAATTTACTTTTAAGACTTCCTTGACTCGATGAGATAGCATATCCCAAGTTACCTTGTTCGTTAACTTGTGATTGCTTGTATATATTATATAATAATTCATTATTTATTTTATCAATTTGTGATTTTAAATCATTCATTGTTTCTTCAACTGAGGAAGGTCTATCCTTCATTTGTTTTAATCTGATGTATTGTTTAACTAATGTATCGTAAGTTGCATTTTTAAGCTTGTTTAATTCCTTACATTTAAATTTAAAGAAGTCTTTTATCCGATATTTAAGTAATTCCCATAATTTAATATTCGATTTAGTTAGTATATTTAATTGAATTATTTTATGAATTTCATGTTTTAATTCAACTATTATATCATTATCCTTTAAACACTGTGAGTTAAGTTTCCAGTAACCTCTGTGAGAAAAGGATCCACATGACAGACACGTCTGAACTAAAAGATGGTCTGACAAATTGGTCAAAACTGTGCCATAGTGGGACGCTTTGAAATTTGAGGAAACGTATATTCTATCAATACGCGTTTTGGTTTTTGGGTCCGATCTCGTAAAATCTATACCAAAGGGGTATGTTCTATAGACATCATTCAAGTTTGCATTATTACAAATATCTTTTAATAGTTTCCCCTCTTTATGGAGTTTAAAAATGGAGTTGCTAATTCTGTCATTTTCTTCAGTAACAACGTTAAAATCACCACACAAAATAATATTATAACCTACACATAATAATTGTTTTAAACTTTAAAAAGCTGCATTTTCTTTGTTGTTTCTGATTGTTGCGGCGAGTTAGCAACGCCAAGCGCTCGTTGTTGTGCTGTGTACTGAGCGGGAGCGCGCACGCACGCCCACCGCCGCCGAACAGCTCCGCAGGTGAAGCGGGGATGTGATCAGCTCCGCAGGTGAAGCGGGGGTGTAATCAGCTGAGCGGGGGAGCGGGGTAGGAAGTCTTTGTGCATGCACACTGTGTGTTGGTGAACGCTTCATGGAAACGGGCAAGGAAAAGGCTTAAAAAACTCTAAAAGGACTGCCGGTAAGCGTTGTTTAAGCCCGGACTCTTTCTTGTTTTGCTGTTTGCTGTGCATAAAGTTTGCCCCACTGATCGTAGATCTGTGACGTAGAAATGAGCGAGCGTGTGGCGATGTCATTCATGGAGATGCACTGTTAAAATTTTCAGTTAAAACGGGTGTGTTAAATAGATTATTTGTTAATTATTTGGTTAAATGATTATATATTATATGAAAATATCAGTAAAACTGCGACACTGTGTGCTGTAAAACCTGTTAAGATGTGCAGTTTAAAACATTTAATTTAATTTAAAAATCTAAAATTGAAATAATTAATGAGCCCTGAATTTAACATAATTTAATTTAAAGCTACTGCTAAAATACTTTTTTCTTTTCCATTAACATTTCTGAAAGTTAAAGTGACAAATGTGATATGTGGTATTTAGCAGTATGTGTTGGTAATCTGTCTAATTTTGGATGTCTTTGTTAAATTTATCAAAGGTTTTTCACCTGTGCCAAACTGTGCCAAACTGTGCCAAGCTGTGCCAAGCTGTGCCAAGAACAAATTAAAAGAAGGTTAAGCGCATTGAGTGAAGTCCTGCGTCTGTTTTTTAAAAAAGAGAGTGAGGCCCTTCCCTTTCAAGTGTGGGAAAGCTTGCACCCAGGCAAAACCTTGACAGTGAAAAACCGTCCACAGTGAAAACGTCCCCAGTGGAGACCAAGACCAGGTCTGGACAGCAAAAAGGAAGTTCGCACCAACATGGCTGATGTAAAGAGACTGGAGGAGCTGAAAGTAGAGAGGACGACCGCAAAAAGACTTTTCTCTCGGCTGGCTAATAACATTAACAGGACCATACAGAGATGTCTGCAGAGCAACTGAAGGAAAACTTTAAAAGACTCATGCTGGAGAGCTCAAAGCTTATGGAAGCCAATGACGAAGTGGAAGAGGCCTACATTACAGTGTGTGAGGCAGGGCTGGAGGCCCAAAGTGAGCAACAAAGAGCTGACATAGAGAAGACGGCAATTGAATGTGAGCAGAGGTCGAAGCAGATTAAAGACCTGATAAAAGAAACTCTTGGTCCAAGTTTGGAGGAGCTGAACTGTCCCTGGCTGTGCAGGTGGCAGAGTCTGAATGTGAGTGTGTCTCCTCTGTCAAGCCCGATGCAAGCGTTGAGGCATATGAGTTCATGCTACAGCATCTAGAGTCACTGGTCAAAGCGGCAAAAGAAGCTCACTCACGATGGAGCCAGTGGGCACCACCTGCGGAACAAGAGAACTTTGGCTGCAGAGTGAGGGAGCTGGAAATCTGCCTCCCAAAGCTGGTGTCCAGAAAGACTACATGGATCCAAGCAAGGCTGAATGAGGACGCTGGGGGGAAACTGGCCCCAATCCACAGTTCAACACCAGTACCAGCTATCAGGCTAAAGCCCACCGCTCTTCCCAAGTTCACCGGGAACAAGCGAGACTTCTACAGGTGGAAGAGAGAATGGAATGCACTGCAAAGACAGGGCGAACCCACTGGATCACAGGAGGTGAGGAAGTTTCAACTGCTGGACAGCCTGGATGATAAAGTGAGTAGAGACCTCTGCCTTCCCACCTACAGCACAGCCGACGAGGTATTCCGGGTCTTAGAGAACTGTTTTGGGAACCAAACAGCCATTGCCCTCGAGATTGTGGAAGAACTGCAGGCAATGCCACCTGTTAGAGGTCACCAGCCCCGGAAGATTGTGGAACTCATTCGGGCTGTTGAAAAGGCCCTGTATGACCTAAATGAACTTGGAAATGTGGACACTGTGAAAAATCCACTAGTCACAAACTCGATCGAGAGCAAGCTCCCAGAGTCTTTAAAGAAGGAGTGGCTGGTGTATGCTGCTGAGGACGGGAAAGCTGTCCAACACCAAAACCGCTTTGACAAGCTTCTCACGTTCCTGAGAGGACAAGAGTCAATATATGAGCAGTTGGACCAGCTAAAAGATGAAGAGCCCAGCAGGAAAGAGACCAGGTTCCAGCAAAAACATGCTAGAACACGGACTGCCAAGGCCAGTAGCGAACCTGCAAACTGCATCATCTGTGGAGACAACAAGCACAGAACAAAACTGTATTTCTGCAGAAAATTCAAGACCAACTTAAGACCTTCGGAGAGGAGGAATGCAGTGATGCAGCTTGGTGCTTGCAGTCGGTGCCTGGAGATTCATGGTGAAGATGGATATTGCAAAACTTCCTTTCTGTGTAAGAACTCAGAGTGCAAAGACCAGCATCACTACTACCTCTGCCCCTTGACTGAAAGCAAGAATTGGCAAAGATCAGTTAAACCCGGTGCAGTGGGAGGTGGAAGCAGGAGATACACAGGGGCTCAAGAGGAGTTCCTCTCCAAGTTGTCACCGGAACTGGCCCGGCAGTGTCGAGATGCTTTCTCCAATGCAGTATCCAAATCTTACAACTCCACCGTAAGTGAGTATGGACTACTGGGAGAATATGGCTTGCAGGAGTTCCTGTCATCATGATGCTCCTTAACATCACTGCCAATGCTGGACAAAAGATCGGAACACTGATTGACCTGGCCTCAGACACAAATTACATCACACATAAAGCTGCAGATAAGTTGAACCTGCAGCGTGAAGACGTCACCCTGGTGGTCCATGGAGTTGGTGGGATGAAAGTCTTGGTGGAGACCAAACGATACCTGTTAAAGATCCGTGTGAACACCCCCAGAGGCACTCTCAAAGCACACCAGCTAGTTTGCTATGGGCTGCATAGCATTGCCGAGATTCACAAACATGTGGGAGCAAAAAAGTTGCAAAAGATTTTCCCTGATGTCCCACTCCATGAGCTGAAGAGACCCACAGAGATCCAACTTCTGATAAGTCATAAGGAAGGACGATTGGTGCCTCAAAAAGTCCGCTCCATTGGAGACCTTGTCCTCTGGGATGGTCCACTTGGGAAGACTGTTGGGGGCACGCACCCTGACCTCTTCGAAGAAGCCATTGTGACAGCCCATCCTCCAAAACTCACTTCGCTCGCTCAATGAGAACCGCAGGAGTAAAATATAAAGAACTTAGCTGTAAAGATCTGAGCCTCGCCAAGACGCCCTTCATCCACGCCGACACTGCAGCTGCAAACACAGACTTTCTAAAATGGTGGAAGTGGGACAGCATAGGAGCTGCTTGTGAGCCCAGGTGTGGAGGTTGCCGCTGCGGAAATTGCCAGCCTGGAGGCAAAGAGATGTCACTAGCTGAGGAAAGAGAACTGGAAATGGTGAGAAATGGCTTGAGATATGTAACTGGAGATGACCACTGCGAGAGACCACACTGGCATGCCAAATATCCCTGGGCAGAGGATCCAACATCCTTGCCCAACAACAGGAAGGCCGTTGAAGCAACATTCCTCAGGACGGAAAAACAATTGAAAAAGGAGCCAGAGTGGAAAGCTGCCTATGCCTCCCAAGTGCATGACATGGTCCAACGTAAGGCCGCAGTAAAACTGTCCGAAGAGGAGCTGCAAAGCTGGACCGGATCAGTGTGGTACATCAGTCATCTCATTGCCCCGAACCCACATTCCGTCTCTACTCCAATAAGACTTGTTTGGAACAGCAGCCAAAAATTTAGAGGCCTGAGTCTGAACGACCTCCTCATTAAAGGCCCGGATGTTCTCAACCCCATCCGTGCAGTCCTACTGAGGTTCCGAGCAGGAGTCTTTGCTGCCCTGGGTGACATAAGGAAAATGTACAACTCCGTCTGGCTGGAGGATGAGGAAGTTCATCTGCATAGATTCCTTTGGCGGGAATCAGAAAATGATCAAATTGAAGACTTTGCCATAACAAGAGTCAACATTGGAGATAAACCTGCTGGATGCATTGCTCAACTAGCCATGCGTGAAACTGCCAACTTACCTCAGTTCAGTCATCTCAAAGAAGAACGGCGTGTGTTACATCAAGATGCCTATGTTGACGACATCCTGACCTCTCACAACAGCCTGGACCAGCTGAAACGCATCACAAGTAATGTTGAGCAAATTCTAGTTGCTGGCGGTTTTTATATGAAGCCATGGGTCTACTCCAACGAATGTGAAAAGAAAGTGCCAAAATGTGGGGAGACAGAAACCAAGACAATAGTTCTGCCAAACCAGCTCACTGAAGACGACAACAAAGCCCTCGGCCTTGGGTATACACTCGACGATGACCAGCTCCATGTCATGGTCGCTGTGAACTTCTCAAGAAAGAAGAAAAAGTTACGACTCGGCCAGAATCTGCTCAAGGAGGAAGTACGGATGCAAGCTCCAAGACCACTTACCAGAAGAGAGCTATTAAGCCAAGTTGCAGGGCTGTATGATCCGCTAGGTCTAGTGGCTCCAGTGAAGCAAAAGGGAGTAATCCTAGTCCGGAGAGCTTTCCAAGAAGCCAGAGCAAAGTACTGCTCAGTGAAAGACACCTGGGATGCTGCTTTGTCAGACAAGCTACGAGAGAATGCCATTAAGCTCCTGGAGGAATATGTCGAACTGGGCAACATAAGATTCACCAGGTCCCTGACACCACCAGATCCCAATGGCAAACCTTGCGGCATCACCTTCTCTGATGGCAGCGAGGACGCTTATGGTGCTGTGCTATATCTGCGCTGGGATTGCAACCATGACGTAGCCGTCAGGCTGGTTGAAGCCAAGGCCAAATTGACCCCTCTTGACCAAAAAGGAGATGCTGTAAAAGCTGAGATGTGTGGAGCTGTCTTTGCTGCCCGGCTGAAGAGTTATTTTGAAAGACACTGCAGAATCCAGGTGGAAAAGTGGTATCATCTTGTCGACAGTCAAACTGTCTTAGGAGCAATACAGCGAGAAAGTTACGGCTATCAAACCTTCTTTGCCAACCGGGTCGGAGAGATCCAGAACAGCACAAATGTCCAAGATTGGTGGTGGATCCCGGGAGCATTGAATGTTGCAGACCTCATAACCAGAGGAGCTAGCCCCAAAGACTTGACTAAGGACTCGGAATGGCAGACAGGTCCGAAATTTTTAAGCCTACCAGAAAATGAGTGGCCAAAAAGATCCTCAAAAGACGTTGCTGCTGCAGCAAGAGAGAACATTGTAAAGATCCAGAAAAAGTCGTTTGTTGCAGTTCTTAACAGAATCAACCAAAAGGGAGACCCAGAGCAGAGCCAGCATTCGGTCCAGAAGATGTCAAGCAGGCCACCAGCAGGACTAGCAGTCCAAATGCTAATTGATGTAAGACATTTCAGCAACCTGACACGGCTCGTAAAGACAGTGGCATGGACCTGGAGAGCAGCGAAAAGGTTCCTGTGGACCAAAGCCAGAGACAAGTCAAAGTGGGAGGCAGTGTCTGCATGTGGCATCATCACGGTTGTCGAGAGACAAGATGCTTTCAGAGACCTTTGCCTGGCAGCGCAAGCACAGGTGACTTTCCCTAGCACCACAACAGACAGACTGGTTGTCTACAGGGACATGACAAGTGGGCTATTGGTGTGTGGAGGTAGGATCCAGTACTTCAAAAAAGATGGCAAAGCCGTTCCCCTCCTACCCTTTGATGCCTGGATTGCAACCCTTTTGGCCCATGAAGCTCACAGTGAAGGACATGAGGGAGTAGCAGGGACCTTATTGAGGATGAGAAGGAAGGCTTGGGTCATTAGAGGGAGGAGAATTGCCCAAAAAGTTGTTGACAAATGCATCGTTTGCAAGAAAGCAAGAGCCAGAACTTGTCAACAGGTAATGGGTGATCTACCTGAAGAAAGAACGAGACCTGCAGCACCATTTGAGTTCACTGCCGTTGACTTATTTGGGCCCTACCAAGTAAGGGATGACATCAAGAAAAGAGTGACCATGAAGGTTTGGGGAGTGGTGTTTTGCTGCATGTCAAGCAGGGCCATCCACGCAGAGCTAGCAAACACACTGTCAACAGAGAGCTTTTTACTTGCTTACCAGAGGTTTACCGCACTCCGTGGCCACCCGTTAAAGGTCTGGTCCGATCCTGGAACCAACTTCGTTGGTGCAAGACCCGTTCTGGCAGAACTGTATGCTTTCCTGGGGGACCAGAACAAAGAAACCCTGGAAGAGTTTGCTGTTAAACATGGGACTGAGTGGACCTGGAAAATCAATCCAGCTGATTCCCCACACCGGAACGGGGCCGCAGAAGCCGCGGTGCGGATCATGAAGAGAGCGCTCCAGAGTCTCGGGAAGGGAACAAACCTCAGTTTTAGTGAGTTCCTGACAGTACTCCAACTGGCAGCCAACCTCGCCAACGAACGCCCCATAGATGCAAGAGCTCAGAGCTTGGAAGACAGACTCGAATACATCACACCGAACTCACTTTTGCTTGGTCGAGCGTCGCAGAGTGGTGACATCAAGACGTTCGATTTTGGCACTTATCCGTACAAAAGACTGCGAGAGATACAAGCCCAAGTCAACCACTTTTGGAAGTCCTGGAGTCAGCTCGCTGGTCCAAATTTGTTTGTACGATGTAAATGGCACACCACAGAAAGAAACGTTGCTGTTGGAGATATAGTCTGGCTGTGTGACCAAAACGCGCTGAGAGGGCAGTTTAAGCTTGGAAGAGTCATCTGCGTGAATCCTGATTCAAAAGGTACCGTAAGAGATGTCAAAGTTCAAGTCTCTCCAAGCCATTGTGTGCCTATCAGCGGCTCCAGACCAACTGCCAAAGGCTCAGCTTCCAGCGACAGGGGAAGTACTGTGCTACATAGAGACGTCAGACGCCTTGTTGTCCTCCTTCCAGTAGAAGACCAGGACAACTGATACTACAACCTTGAGCTCGCCTGGAGTAACCTGGAGGTTGTGCGATCTTCCCTATGACCCATGAAAGATCGAGTGGGAGGTGTTGCGGCGAGTTAGAGGCAACGCCGAGCGCTCGTTGTTGTGCTGTGTACTGAGCGGGAGCGCGCACGCACGCCCACCGCCGCCGAACAGCTCCGCAGGTGAAGCGGGGATGTGATCAGCTCCGCAGGTGAAGCGGAGGTGTAATCAGCTGAGCGGGGGAGCGGGGTAGGAAGTCTTTGTGCATGCACACTGTGTGTTGGTGAACGCTTCATGGAAACGGGCAAGGAAAAGGCTTAAAAAACTCTAAAAGGACTGCCGGTAAGCGTTGTTTAAGCCCGGACTCTTTCTTTGTTTTGCTGTTTGCTGTGCATAAAGTTTGCCCCACTGATCGTAGATCTGTGACGTAGAAATGAGCGCGAGCGTGTGGCGATGTCATTCATGGAGATGCACTGTTAATATATTTCAGTTAAAACGGGTGTGTTAAATAGATTATTTGTTAATTATTTGGTTAAATGATTATATATTATATGAAAATATCAGTAAAACTGCGACACTGTGTGCTGTAAAACCTGTTAAGATGTGCAGTTTAAAACATTTAATTTAATTTAAAAATCTAAAATTGAAATAATTAATGAGCCCTGAATTTAACATAATTTAATTTAAAGCTACTGCTAAAATACTTTTTTCTTTTCCATTAACATTTCTGAAAGTTAAAGTGACAAATGTGATATGTGGTATTTAGCAGTATGTGTTGGTAATCTGTCTAATTTTGGATGTCTTTGTTAAATTTATCAAAGGTTTTTCACCTGTGCTAAGCTGTGCCAAGCTGTGCCAAGCTGTGCCAAGAACAAATTAAAAGAAGGTTAAGCGCATTGAGTGAAGTCCTGCGTCTGTTTTTTAAAAAAGAGAGTGAGGCCCTTCCCTTTCAAGTGTGGGAAAGCTTGCACCGGCAAAACACTTGACAAGTATAGTATGGCAAAAAAATCAATAAAAAAAAGTCATAGTATAGTATGACATAAAAATCAGTAAAAAAAGACATATTATAGTATGGCAAAAAAATCAATAAAAAAAGTCATAGTATAGTATGGCAAAAAAATCCATTAAAAAAAGGTCATAGTATAGTATGGCAAAAAATCAGTAAAAAAAAAAGTCTTAGTATAGTATGGCAAAAAATCTGTAAAAAAAAAAAGTCATAGTACAGTAAGGTAAAAAAAAAGTCATAGTATAGTATGGCAAAAAATCAATAAAAAAAGTCATAGTATAATATGGCAAAAAAAAATCTAGAAAAAAAGGTCATAGTATAGTATGGCAAAAAAATCAGGGGGAAAAAGTCATAGTATAGTATGGCAAAAAAAAGTCCTAGTATAGTATGGCAAAAAAGTCGGTATATACTATATAAAAAAAGTCATAGTATAGTATGACAAAAAATCAGTAAAAAAGTCATAGTTTAGTATGACAAAAAAAATCAGTAAAAAAAAGTCATTGGATAGTATGGCAAAAAAATCAGGGGAAAAAAGTCATAGTATAGCATGGCAAAAAAAAAAGTCATAGTATAGTATGGCAAAAAAAAAAGGTCATAGTATAGTATGACAAAAAACAGTAAAAAAAAAGTCATATTATAGTATGGCAAAAAAATCAGTAAAAAAAGTCATAGTATAGTATGGCAAAAAAATCAATAAAAAAAAGTCATAGTATAGTATGACATAAAAATCAGTAAAAAAAGACATATTATAGTATGGCAAAAAAATCAATAAAAAAAGGACATTAGTATAGTATGGCAAAAAAAAGTCATAGTATAGTATGGCAAAAAAATCTATAAAAAAAGGTCATAGTATAGTATGGCAAAAAAATCAGTAAAAAAAAGTCATAGTATAGTATGGCAAAAAAAGTCTTAGTATAGTATGGCAAAAAGTCGGTATATACCATATAAAAAAAGTCATAGTATAGTATGACAAAAAATCATTAAAAAAGTCATAGTATAGTATGACAAAAAAAAACAGTAAAAAAGTCATAGTATAGTATGGCAAAAAAATCAGGGGAAAAAAGTCATAGTATAGTATGGCAAAAAAATCAATAAAAAAAGTCATAGTATAGTATGACATAAAAAATCAGTAAAAAAAAAGTCATATTATAGTATGGCAAAAAAATCAATAAAAAAAGGACATTAGTATAGTATGGCAAAAAAATCATAGTATAGTATGGCAAAAAAATCAATAAAAAAGTCATAGTATAGTATGACATAAAAATCAGTAAAAAAAGACATATTATAGTATGGCAAAAAAATCAATAAAAAAAGGACATTAGTATAGTATGGCAAAAAAGTCATAGTATAGTATGGCAAAAAATCAGGGGAAAAAAGTCATAGTATAGTATGGCAAAAAATCAGTAAAAAAAAGTCATAGTATAGTATGGCAAAAAAAGTCCTAGTATAGTATGGCAAAAAAGTCGGTATATACTATATATAAAAAAAGTCACAGTATAGTATGACAAAAAATCTGTAAAAAAAAGTCATAGTATAGTATGACAAAAAAAATCAGTAAAAAAAAGTCATTGGATAGTATGGCAAAAAAATCAGTAAAAAAAAGTCATAGTATAGTATGGCAAAAAAGTCGGTATATACTATATAAAAAAGTCATAGTATAGTATGACAAAAAATCAGTAAAAAAGTCATAGTATAGTATGACAAAAAATCAGTAAAAAAAGTCATAGTATAGTATGGCAAAAAAATCAGGGGAAAAAAGTCATAGTATAGTATGGCAAAAAAAGTCATAGTATAGTATGACAAAAAACAGTAAAAAAAAGTTATAGTATGGCAAAAAAATCCATTAAAAAAAGGTCATAGTATAGCATGGCAAAAAATCTGTAAAAAAAAAAAGTCTTAGTATAGTATGGCAAAAAATCTGTAAAAAAAAAAAAGTCATAGTACAGTAAGGTAAAAAAAAAAGTCATAGTATAGTATGGCAAAAAATCAATAAAAAAAGTCATAGTATAATATGGCAAAAAAAAATCTAGAAAAAAAGGTCATAGTATAGTATGGCAAAAAAATCAGGGGGAAAAAAGTCATAGTATAGTATGGCAAAAAAATCAGTAAAAAAAAGTCATAGTATAGTATGGCAAAAAAAAGTCATAGTATAGTATGGCAAAAAAGTCGGTATATACTATATAAAAAAAAGTCATAGTATAGTATGACAAAAAATCAGTAAAAAAAAAGTCATAGTATAGTATGAAAAAAAAATCAGTTAAAAAAAGTCATAGTATAGTATGGCAAAAAAATCAGGGGAAAAAAGTCATAGTATAGTATGACAAAAAAAGTCATAGTATAGTATGGCAAAAAAAAGAAGGTCATAGTATAGTATGACAAAAAACAGTAAAAAAAAGTCATAGTATAGTATAGCAAAAAAATCGATAAAAAAAGTCATAGTATAGTATGACAAAAAAAAAATTAGTAAAAAAAAGTCATATTATAGTATGGCAAAAAAAATCAATAAAAAAAGGACATTAGTATAGTATGGCAAAAAAAATCGTAGTATAGTATGGCAAAAAAATCAATAAAAAAAGGACATTAGTATAGTATGGCAAAAAAAAGTCATAGTATAGTATGGCAAAAAAATTCAGTAAAACAAAAGTCATAGTATAGTATGCTAAAAAAAATCTATTAAAAAAAGGTCATAGTATAGTATGGCAAAAAATCAGTAAAAAAAAGGTCACAGTATAGTATGGCAAAAAATCAGTGAAAAAAAGGTCATAGTATAGTATGACAAAAAATATCAGTAAAAAAAAGTCATAGTATAGTATGGCAAAAAAAATCAGTAAAAAAAGTCATAGTATAGTATGGCAAAAAAAAATCCATTAAAAAAAGGTCATAGTATAGAATGCCAAAAAAAAAGGTCATAGTATAGTATGACAAAAAAATCAGTAAAAAAAGTCATAGTATAGTATAGCAAAAAAATCAATAAAAAAAGTCATAGTATAGTATGACAAAAAAATCAGTAAAAAAAGTCATATTATAGTATGGCAAAAAAATCAATAAAAAAAATCATAGTATAGTATGACATAAAAATCAGTAAAAAAAGACATATTATAGTATGGCAAAAAAATCAATAAAAAAAGGACATTAGTATAGTATGGCAAAAAAAGTCATAGTATAGTATGGCAAAAAAATCTATAAAAAAGGTCATAGTATAGTATGGCAAAAAAAACAGTAAAAAAAAGTCATAGTATAGTATAGCAAAAAAAAGTCATAGTATAGTATGGCAAAAAAGTCGGTATATACTATATAAAAAAAGTCATAGTATAGTATGACAAAAAATCAGTAAAAAAAAGTCATAGTATAGTATGACAAAAAAAATCAGTAAAAAAAAGTCATAGTATAGTATGGCAAAAAAATCAGGGGAAAAAAGTCATAGTATAGTATGGCAAAAAAAAAGTCATAGTATAGTATGGCAAAAAAAAAGGTCATAGTATAGTATGACAAAAAAATCTGTAAAACAAAAGTCATAGTATAGTATGGCAAAAAAAAAAGTCATAGTATAGTATGGCAAAAAAAAAAAGGTCATAGTATAGTATGACAAAAAAATCAATAAAGAAAAGGTCATAGTATAGTATGGCAAAAAATCCATTAAAAAAGTCATAGTATAGTATGGCAAAAAAATCAATAAAGAAAAGGTCATAGTATAGTATGGCAAAAAATCAGTAAAAAAAAAAAAGTCATAGTATAGTATGGCAAAAAAATCAGTAAAAAAAAGTCATAGTATAGTATGGCAAAAAAATTAGTAAAAAAAAAAGTCATAGTACAGTATGGTAAAAAAAAAGTCATAGTATAGTATGGCAAAAAATCAATAAAAAAAGTCATAGTATAGTATGGCAAAAAAATGTATATGTATGTATGTATGTATGTATGTATGTATGTATGTGTGTATGTATGTATGTATGTATGTATGTATGTATGTATGTGTGTATGTATGTATGTGTGTATGTGTGTGTTCATATGTATGTATGTTCATATGAATGTATGTATGTATGTATGTATGTTCATATGTATGTGTGTTCATATTTATGTATATATGTTCATATGAATTTATGTATGTTAATATGAATGCATGTATGTCCATATGAATGAATGAATGAATGTATGTATGTATGTATGTATGTATGTATGTATGTATGTATGTATGTATGTATGTATGTATGTATGTATGTATGTATGTATGTGTGTATGTATGTATGTGTGTATGTATGTGTGTTCATATGTATGTATGTTCATATGAATGTATGTATGTATGTATGTATGTATGTTCATATGTATGTGTGTTCATATTTATGTATATATGTTCATATGAATTTATGTATGTTAATATGAATGCATGTATGTCCATATGAATGAATGAATGAATGTATGTATGTATGTATGTATGTATGTATGTATGTATGTATGTATGTGTATGTATGTATGTATGTATGTATGTATGTATGTATGTATGTGTGTGTTCATATGTATGTATGTTCATATGTATGTGTGTTCATATGAATGTTTGTATATATGTTCATATGTATGTGTGTTCATATGAATGTGTGTATATATGTACATATGAATGTGTGTTCACATGTATGTATGTATGTATGTATGTATGTATGTATGTATGTATGTATGTATGTATGTATGTATGTATGTATGTATGTATGTATGTTCATATGAATGTGTTTTCATATGTATGTATGTATGTATGTATGTATGTATGTATGTATGTATGTATGTATGTATGTTCATATGAATGTGTTTTCATATGTATGTATGTATGTATGTATGTATGTATGTATGTATGTATGTATGTAGTGTATGTATGTATGTATGTATGAATGTGTTTTCATATGTATGTATGTTGTATGTATGTATGTATGTATGTATGTATGTATGTATGTATGTATGTATGTATGTATGTATGTTCATATGAATGTGTGTTCATATGTATGTATGTATGTATGTATGTATGTATGTATGTGTGTGTGTATGTATGTATGTATGTATGTGTGTTCATATGTATGTGTGTGTGTTTATATGTATGTATGTATGTATGTTCATATGAATGTATGTATATATGTTCATATGTATGTGTGTTCATAGGTAAACGGTCTGTATGAAATATGAAAATCTAGGCTCTGTCAGTTTAACTACTTTTTTACTACTGGTATTTTAAGTTTATTTATCTTTTGAAAACAAAACATATTACGTTATTGAGTTATCATTAAATAAAGATTTAACCATCTATGTCTGTGTGTCTTTTGTGTTTATTCAGTGTAATATATGTATCAAAATCTCTGCAAGAAATGTGGTAGGAAAAGAAGTGGAGTAAATACTAAATACCAATTCTATTATATACTAATATATTGGCAAAGATTTTTAGTAATCCACTAGATTTTCATATTTCATACAGACCGTTTACCTAAAGGAGTTCAGAGTTGTCAGCAGCGCCCTCTGAAATACTATGCAAAACTTCAATTATTTAATCAAATATTGGGTTAAACATCTGGACATTTAAGTTGTCCACTTACAATATGTAAGATATCTACTTTTTTAAATAAAGAAATGACCACATTGTGTCAGAGATTAAGAAAACATGCTCAACTGAAATATGACAATACTACAATATGCACAAAGAAGTGTGTGTTGTCGTCCACCATCTTTATTGAAGCCAGGCCAAAATGAAATCTGGGATTGAATGTGGAATATGATTCAATATTTTCTGCCTCGGTAAGCAGTCTGTTCAATTTTACCCTGGAGCAGGTAAGAATATCATAAAAAAGGGAATATATTACAGTACATACAACACTGTGCCTGGAAATAAATACAAATGGTTGGAATGGTTTGTTGGTGCACTTCAGTACATCACTAATATCTATGAAATGTTGCCACACAGTGCAAAAATAATTCATTGTAAACACAAATTTACAACAGCAAAAGCATAAATTACTTACTAATAAAGATCCAGGGGTTTTAATTATGAATAACCTAAAAAAAGAAAAATCAAGGTTGAGCCAAAATACCGCCAAGATTTCTCAATGAAACAGTCTACCAAGACTGGAACCATCAGAGCAACATCTCTGTGTTCTTACATTCCCTCACTTCACCACATTTGGTCATTCATGTCCAGAAGACTGCATTGACAAAATGACCAAAAAAATCTTCAAGCGCTCCGATGAAACTGAATCAAACAGCATTTGAATAGAGTCACTTTCACATCTTGGTCTCGGAGGGTTCGTCCTCGTCAGAGCTGGAGTCAGAATTCTTCCTGTTCTCGTAGGACTTCTCAACCGAGTCCTTCTTGTCCATCTTCAGACTCTCCCTCTTCTTGTCTTCGGGCTCCTTCTTGGCAAACTCCGCCTCTATCTTGGCCGGGTCGATGTACGTGTAGAAATGGGCCATGAAGGCAAAGATGATGCACACCAAGATCAGCAGGGAGGCGAAGAGGATGTACTCAGCCCACTGGTGAACAGAAAAAAAAATGTTATTTTGGAGCCATTATTGTGTCGGTAATAAATGGATTTTCCCAATGGTCAGTGAGAATACGCCACCTCCACCCACCTGATAATCCAGTTTTATAACCTCAGCAATAGTGAGCACGATGATGTTACCTACAGCAACAGTTAGCAGCCAACCAGCCTGCAGCACAGACTTCATGTTGCTGGGTGCCTGGAGTGTAAGAGGAGATTCAAATTATGAAGACATAGTCAGTGTATAAGGACAGATTTTACTATCCAGTGCAATCCACTGATTGTGCGTGATTTAGTTGTTTCCAAACTACTAGTGAGGAAAGCAGCCTCTACCTGTGAGTAGGCAAACTCCAGGCCAGTGACAGAGAAGACCACCTCTCCTGCAGTGATGAGGAAATACTGAGGAATCTGCCAGGCCATTGACACGCTGTTACGCTCGATGTTCAACACTGGTCGGATACTTTCCTGGCACTACAGACACAGACATGTACCCAGATGTGTTACCTCAAGTTAAAATTACAGCAAAGCTATTATCAGGGTTCCCACACCTTTTTCATGAACATATTCAAGTACTTTTCAAGCACCTTCAAGCACCAGTTTTTCCATTTTTCCAGCACCTTTAATAGGTAGCCTACTAGTTGTGTTTGCCATGATGGTCATGGGAAGCGCAGCGGTGCCACTGTATGGCATAATAATATGGGTCTAATTAGCATTATTTCATATGGTGGTAGATTGACTGTTTTGATTTTTAACTAATTGTGAATTGGCTTGTATTCTCAGCTTGTGAGCGGTGTATTGCGTAACTACCATAGCGCAATAACAGTGACCAACAGGTGTGGATAGTAGTCTACTGTTATTTCTCTGCAGAACACCAAGCGAGTATGATAACTGAGTTCTGCATGTAAAGGCATCGGATCAAGCGCGTAGCCGCTTAGGAAACATTTTTGTTTCCTCTTGGTTTATTGAGATAGACATCACACAAATTTCAAGCATTTTCAAGCACTTCACAAAAAATTCAAGCATTTTCACAACCTTCGAAACACTGAATTGAAATTCAAGCATTTTCAAGGAATTCAAGCACCCGTGGGAACCCTGTATTATTCACTCAAAATATCTTCATAAATTACCTGTGGAAATGTCACAGTCGGCGGGATGATCAAGGTGTAAGAGCTGCCAAAGCCCAGTTCCTGAGTGTACGTGCACTCACGAGTACCATCAAAGATCCGGAACTGTGCGCTAACCAAGAAAAAAAACCCCGTCAGAGGAACAACATTTCTCCAGTACGACTGTATGCAACACGTAGAAATGAACCGGCCTTACTTTCCCCGTGGCACTAGAACACGTTCCGACATGTTGTTAGGGACGATTTCCTCAAATTTCTGATCGCCCACAGTTACATTCAGGGTTGAGCCAAAACCATTAAAAAACCTGCGGGACAAAGGAGGATGGAAACCCAAAACCATGAAAGATATTTCTGTGTAACTAACAGGATCACAAAACATTTGCTCGTTTTTCGACGATCACAAGAAGACAAGTAAAATGAATTCCTATGAGCTTACACCAATCAAAACTTGCCTGATAGCATTATTGCCCTGTTCTGGTTTGGTTGTGAGGTCCCTGAACTGGAGAGAGAAAAACACATTAGAGCGTCCACATGTTTTCCCTCATCATATTAAAGTAGGAACTACTCCACGTCAGGACAATCAAATCTCTGTGGGTATGATACAGAGTCAAATGAAAACATTAAATATTGGTTTCAGCTCATTCGTAAAAAGGTTTAGAAGGGAAGAACTACATTCAGATTCATCATTTCAGTTGGACTTAACCCTGTAATCTGGTACGTGTGCTCACCTGTTTGTGCGTGGGACTGTGCCCACCCTGGATGATTACCATTGTAGTCCGATTGCCATCTGGTATGTCAGCTAGTTGACTGGTAGAGTTCATAACCAGTTCGAATGGTTCATCAAAGGTCAGGTAATCCGCATTGGCCTGTGGGAGAAAAGATAAGTCAATATATTCTGTTTGAGTACACGTTGGATAGTTAATGTGTGTGTGTGTGGGGTACCGTGTAAGGCGGCAGGGTGATGTTGTAGGGTCCGGCTTTGACGTCCAGCTGCGTGTCAAGCATGTTGATGAACTTCGCTTGGCCTTGTGTGCTTGATGGGAACTGTGGCATGGTTTCCTGGAAGGGAAATGAAGATGTGTTTGTGTGAGATAAACATGTCTAAGTTGCACAGTGTTTGTATGTTTTTATGTGTGTTACACTCACATCAATCTGTATCTGGACCAGGGCGGCAACGATGAAGGCGAGAGCAGCAAGAAACATCCCCACAGTCATCCTCTTCAACGGACTGCAGAAATATAGCAATCACATTTATAAGAATAGATATTTAATCAAAAAACAAATTTTAAAAATGCTTTATTCACAATGAACCGAGACACCAGAGTGAAAGGAAGGTAATATTTTCCATCACACAGCAATGAAAGACAGGGTTCCCACACCTTTTTCATGAACAGATTCAAGCACTTTTCAAGCATTATTTCATATGGTGGTAGATTGACTGTTTTGATTTTTAACTAATTGTGAATTGGCTTGTATTCTCAGCTTGTGAGCGGTGTATTGTGTAACTACCATAGCGCAATAACAGTGACCAACAGGTGTGGATAGTAGTCTACTGTTATTTCTCTGCAGAACACCAAGCGAGTATGATAACTGAGTTCTGCATGTAAAGGCATCGGATCAAGCGCGTAGCCGCTTAGGAAACATTTTGGTTTTCTCTTGGTTTATTGAGATAGACATCACACAAATTTCAACCTTTTTTAAGCACTTCACAAAAAATTCAAGCATTTTCACAACCTTGAAAACACTGAATTGAAATTCAAGCATTTTCAAGGAATTCAAGCACCCGTGGGAACCCTGAAAAGATAGAAATAAACTCACGTGAAGTTTAATTTGCACTTGGTTATCAGCGGGTAGATCAAACTGTCCATGATGGGCACCAAAGCCAGGATCAAGATCGGGTTGACAGTCTGGTGGAAGCAGAAGGCGAGTCACAGATTTAAAGCCCGTTCTTTAGATCCACATCAACTGCCTCAAGAAACGCTGAAACAAAACGAGTATAATCAACACAAGTGTCTTACCTGCATCTGATCGGGCTGGATGATGAGAAATCCCTGTTGAAAAAGAATCTCAATTTAAAAAAAAAACTCTTTACTGATGTTTCGCCTTCACATACAGTAGCAGAAACGAAACACTTACAAAGTCGCCGTTCATGGTGGTCGCCTGGAGGGTCCACCTTGAGCCCTGTAAAGGAGATGCAGCTCTTCTTTAGTCTGTCATTTGATTCTTTTTCTTATTCACCGTCAAGTGTCGAGGAGAGGATTTGTAGTTACCTGCTGGTCAAAGAGAGCCCAGAACATGGGCAGTGGGATGTAGAGGAACAGAACCTTCACCACCATCTTCACCTGAGCAATCAGGAGGTTCTGGAGCCAAACATAGGAAAGGATTATGCTCTAGTACTTGTACTGTATTGATTGTTGCATGTACTTGCGTATGTTTACTACACTTACATCGTATTTCTCCTCAGCCCAGTCCATCCAGTGAGCTCTGCGAGGGTATGCAGAGGAACGATGCCTAAACCTGTTCTTGATGGCAAACTACAGATAGCAGGAAGGACATTTTTCATGCTGTCACAAATGGTTCTATTTAACTCAAACAATGTTCAAAAGCCACTTACCCCGATGCACTTGCAGACTTTAACCAGGATGTTTCCTTGAGGGGCCGTCTTATTGTACATACCACTGCCAACAATGAACACGACTGCAGAAATGATCAGAAAATAAAAGAAGTCATTGTTGGAGCTTATCTTCTATGCACTATAAAGGTCACTTTCTTAGGAAATATACTTTATAGCGGGTGATAAAGGTTTATAAATTATTCAGTAATCAGGAGTTATAGCTTCAGGTAATTTACGGCCTAGAAGCTGTGCTTATCTTTAGTTCAAGCTCAGTTTAACAGTCACGTGTTTTATATACAGCCGCAATCATAATGAAGTGTAGGAAAGAAATGAATCAAGAATGTATTAAAGAGGCACTTAAGTCATTTACCATTATATAGACATAACACACAACTGAAGTAACCATGGCTTCAAGCCTTTGTATGGGTCAAGAGCCAAAAAAACACTGGAGACTACAATTCCCATATCCCGTGAAACTGGAGTGATGTTAGCAACCTCCATGCCAAACTCAGCCTCCTTTTCTTTTACACAGTAATTATTTATTTATTAAATTTGTGATTACATTTTGTAGTCTCCAAGCCTAAGCTGACCTTGATGACATCACTGTGACATCATTCGGGTTACTTTCTCAGACAAGACTGTTTTCATAGAGTACAGTAGTAGTAGTAGTAGTAGTAGTGGTGTTAGAGGTAGTTGTAGAAGTAATAGTAGTAGAGTTCTTACTTCAGAGCTACCACCATGAGAGCAGCAGGGACGCCAAAGGCCAGAGGGTAGCAGCTCTGTTTGCTGTAGATGCCACATTCCTGAGCTGGAAACCACAGCACACACACATACACACACACACACACACGTGTTTTTATAAATTCAATATGTATATACGATATTATTTGCATATTTTACATTCTGTGATCAGCCTTGGTGTACCTCTGAGGATGGGGGTGATGACGGTGGACAGCAGGCTGCCGGCATTGATGGACAGGTAGAAGATGGAGAAGAACGTGCTCCTCTGCTTCTCCTGTTGGACACGGGAACACATGCGCCATGATTTTTCCTAACCTCTTACTCTGATCTTGCATAACACCTCATTTCACCACAGGCATTAATATTATGAGGTAATCCCTGGTCCTGGCCTTGAACAGTGTAATAAAGCGTGTTATGCCCCAGTCTAGCCTGGGACATAACGAGAATTGAGGATGGAAGCCGGTTGCCCACCCAGCTGGCCACCATCTTGGCTCTTTATATATCCAGGTGGTTTCTTAGCTCTATCCAATCATGGGCTAGTGCCTAGAATTATTCCACCAATCATCTCCCAGGGATGGCACATTCCTATTTACATATTAAATCGACCACAGTCATTACAAGTGACCAATGTACCCTTGGTTATTAGTTAATAAACAACTGGCTGGAATGAAACGGAGATACAAGAAGTGCTGATGCGATGCCTGGCTGAGTGAGCTGTCTTTTTAATTGCTGCGTGTGTGGGGTGTGTGTGTGTGTGTGTGTGTGTGTGTGTGTGTGTGTGTGTGTGTACTCCTGTCCTGCATATGGTGTGTGCATGCATGCATGTATGTACCTAAGGGGAGGTCAATGTTTATGTTTTCATGACTACCATGTGCACAGTGTGCTTTTCACTGTAGAAGTGTTTATGTATGTGTATGCAGAGTGTGCATGTGCGTGCATGTGTGTGTGTGTGTGTGTGTGTGTGTGGTGTGTTCTGGAGCCACGTATAACCTGATCGTCAGGTAAACTGGTCTCCACCGAAGGCAGCCACGCAGGGTTTGATGCCTCCTGTTCCCACGGCGATGAGGATCAAACCCACCATGGACAGAGCTCTGAAGGCCAAACACAGCACGGGCACAGTGTCAACACACATCTACATCTGTGTACTTAATGTAGTGTGGTCAACTCACATGTGGAAGGTCATGTTGTCGGGGGTTCCATCCATGTTTCCATCTGTGATGTCATGGATAGCACTTATTGCCATGACAATCTGTCCTAGCGTGTAAACGATGGACAGGTAAACAATAGTCCTGTGCAGAGGGTGGAGGAGAAAAAGAGTGAGACGTTAAACAGGTGTACATCAGGTACAGATAGAGATAAGATAGACACGGGTCAAAAATCCAAGGATGAAATTTAACAGCTGATTCTGTGATGTACTTTGACCCCACACACCATATATAACATCATGTATGTGCTACAGTATATTTAGGATTTTGCTGTCTTTTTAAACTCACTTGAACTTGCCGAGCCATGAATCAGCCACGATGGCTCCCAGGATGGGTGTCAGGTAGCAGAGAGCCACAAACGTATGGTAGATGGTGGTGGCAAAGTCATCATCCCACTTTAAGAAGTACTTAAAGTACAGCACCAGCACGGCTGCAGACAGGAGGATGCAGGGAAAAGGGTATTCAGAGGTTAGGAACCACCAGGCTTAACTCTACTGTATACTCATTTTCCTGCAGAGCAAGTATTTGCACTTGGACAAAGAGAATCTTAAAATATGGATGAAGCAGTTTGACAACAGAAACTATAAAGATCCACAACAAACTGACTCACCTCGCATGCCATAGTAGGAGAAACGTTCACAGAACTCATTGACCACAATGAAAAAGATGCTTATTGGGTAGCCACAGATAATAGCCTGTTAGAGAGAAAGCAGAAACGGCAGCGTGTTAAATAACAAACGGTTCTGCAGGTTCTGCTCAGCACTTATGTTACATGCGAATAACTTACATCATATTTAAAAAGACTTCAGATACACTGAGTTAGGCTGAAGTCTGGATTTGGATTTTTATGCCACGATGATGGCTGTCATAGCATTATTATAAACTCTACCTGAGAGGACATGAACAGTTGGACTTACACTTTTTGACTTCTTCTCCCTTATTTCCTGCAGAAACGAGGAAGTCACACATTATGTAACGTGATCATTTATGCAGATAAACACTGTTTAATATAACCAACTGAACGAATGCAGTCAGTTTGCTACAAATAATTGTATATTTATTATATAGCTCAAAAAAAAGTTGTGACTATGTCTGTAAAACCCAAGATGTAAGGACGAGCTCCTCACCTTCCATGACTGCGGTGTGTGTCGACTCCGAATGAATCCTTCAGCAAAAAGACACAAAGAGAGACTGGTGACCCCTGTTCAGATCCATGACACGAAGACCTTCTTATATAACCTCCCCTCCTGCAACGCCCACTGATGCTGGACTGTGGATCACACATACAAGCGTGTTCATCTCGTCCAGCAACACCCAACGTGCAAGTCCCGTTACTCCTCCCAGTGTGTGTGCATGCACGTGTGTGTGTGTGTGTCAGTAATTACTTTACGACTTAGGGGGAACTCGGGTGCAATCACAGAAGAGGGTCTTACCTTCCAGATAAAGACAAACACATTATGTTTATCATTAGCAGTAGCCACTGTGTGTATGCACTATATAAATCATATACTGTGTGTATACATAAAGTGCATGGAGTACTTACCTTTAAATAAACTCAGGCTACATAAGACAGTAACAGATGAAACAGATGAAAAGCTCACAGCAGTATAAGTCTTGCATTCCTGTGTATTTCACCCAAACGCAGGCCATATCTCTGGAGCTGGAGTGTTTGTCCAGTCAAAGCAACACATGCAGTGTATTTGTGTGTGTCAGTGTGGGATTCTGTCAGCGATCAGAGGTAGGATTAGCTGGTGTTTTACATGACACAGAGCACCCTGCAGAGTTTTTACTGGAGTCAGCATCCTGATTTCCCTCCCGTCTGACACACACACCATTCACTCATAAACACGCGCACAAACATCACAGTTATTTCTAACTGATAATACTGTATCCTGCTATGACACATTATCAGCCAGCGCAGCATTATCACGTTACACCCTGAACATAAACTGCATATCATAAAGCCATAGCGGTATAGCTGACAGAAGCTTTTAAAAAGTCAAAAAGTATGACAACATGAAAACATCAATAAATAACATTATTCAGGGTTCCCACACCTTTTTCATGAACAAATTCAAGCACTTTTCAAGCACCTTCAAGCACCAGTTTTTCCATTTTTCCAGCACCTTTAAACAGGTAGCCTACTAGTTGTGTTTGCCATGATGGTCATGGGAAGCGCAGCGGTGCCACTGTATGGCATAATAATATGGGTCTAATTAGCATTATTTCATATGGTGGTAGATTGACTGTTTTGATTTTTAACTAATTGTGAAATTTCAAGCATTTTCAAGCACTTCACAAAAAAATTCAAGCATTTTCAAGCACTTCACAAAAAATTCAAGCATTTTCACAACCTTGAAAACACCGAATTGAAATTCAAGCATTTTCAAGGAATTCAAGCACCCGTGGGAACCCTGATTATTAGTTATATCATTAAAACAGAGCTAAAAGTTAGCCATTTAAGAGCTGCCTGCACTTATTTTAGTAGTTAAACACGTTAAAAGCTGCTGTTTACAGCGTTTATAGCAGCAATGCAAAGCAGTACAAAGTATATGGGTGATTAGCACTGACAGTAATAAGAATGGGAAGTGAATGTGCGTGTCAGGTTTCTAAAAAGCCGATTTGAAGCTCTAAATCTGTGCAGTGGCCACCGCTATGATGGTAGTTCTGCCTCTTCCGCCTCCCGGATAATTTAAAAATCGATGAAGACGTGCCATCTGTAATGACAAACATCCACACTCGTAATCCTGCATAACTTTAAGCCTTAATATAATGTGAACAGGTGAGTTGTATATAAATTCACCCTCAGTACAGTTGTCACTGAACGGGGAAATTAGCTATAGAGACCAAAAGTGTTTTTTGTACCAGGCTGTAAACATGTTTATTTCTGCTGTGAACGTTGGACATTTGAACATGGGGACTTACGGAGACTTGAAGTGGCTGTGCAAGAACTAAGGTCTGTTTTAACAGTCCATTTTTGAACTCACCCACAGTAACAGCCGTACATCACGAGTCCCTCCTCCTGTATTTGAGACAAAAGCTGCACTGATAGCTGGAAATCCATGTGGCTTCTGCTTCACAGATAAGAGACTGCTTCGAATTATGTCTGAGATAACGGCAGAAAACAACAGGAATGACAATAAAACCACATTAGCAAATGACCTCGGTGATCGTACGGTTATCGTGAATGATAATAGTGAGCATACAAAAGCAGGTATTATTACATATTTGATTTATTTATGTCTTAGACATATTTACATGAGCAGTCATTAAGTACAAATGTTTCTTTTTTCTTAACTTTGACCTCACAGATAATAAAAGGCATCTACATGACAGACAGAGAAACAGAGGGGGGAGATTACAAAGAGTCACACCCTTGTCTTGCATTGCACAGCCTCTTTCTAATGTCTTTGGCAAGAGTGGTTTTCTGTGCAGTAGGTCGCCTTGGTAACAATAGAAAATATTGCACGCACTTTTTTTTTTACCCTTTTTCTTTTTTTTTATACAGAAAATAGGTTCAAACGCTGCGGTTCACTTGGCTTTAGACAGTTTCTATACACATCTATTGGCCTAAAATAGAGTGAATGATTTTTTCGGATGTGAGATAAAAGATAAACTCTGATGCCTCTGCTGTAACACAGCCGCCGTGTAAAAGAATAGTAATGTAAAAAAATACTGCGCATCAGCTGAAGAATGTATGAACGTTACAGCAGCGGCATTTGTTTCCATTAAAAACCTTCTCTTACAAACACTGTACATGAATGGGAACCCTACGTTTAAAAACAGATCAGGTGTCGACTCTAATTCAAATACTGACGTCCCTCATGTTGGGTGGACAGTTAAGATAGCGTCACTGATGTCAGTCACAGTATTGGAATACACACTTGCTGTGTCAGGACATACGCTTAAATCCATCTCACGTAAAATAAACTATACAAAGTGATAAATGACCCAAATCTGGCCAATAGTCGATAGAATCGCTCAAAGTTCTCTGACTGGAGTCTCCATAGGAAACAAGAACCTACTGATAACAGGGAGTGAACTTCTACCCATCACACTCATCCAGCTCATGACATGTTCAGGAATAGCAGGAAGAAAGAAACAACGACGGATGACGATGGCTTCAAGTTGTGTTTAGGTACTGTCCTAATTGATTCCTCTTGACTGGCGGGTAGTTTAATCAGTCATTAGTGGTGACGGAGGCAGTCCTGGACTCAAACATCCACATCAGAGTACGGTGGTGGAGCCATGTGGGTTGGCACTGGTCGGTGTGCCACTGATGGCGTTGAAGATACCCATAGAGTCCGACAGAGTGCTCCTCGTGCCGTCCTCCACTGGGTTTATCTAAATGAAAAGGTCAGTTAGGAAAATGTATTTCATCCTCACGCACATACACACATACATGTTATTTAAGTTTAGGGACTGTAGGAAATTAATGTTTTTTTCTCTGAAGACAGGTTAGTCTAAATTTCTTACATTTATTACTATTATACTCTATTATTATCTTTACACATCTTGTGTTTGGATGTTATTTTCCTCGTTAAAAAACAGTCTCTCCCTGCCACACATCAGCAAACATCACACTTTATTTTACCAACAGTAATCAACGCGTCTAACGGCGTGCTCTCCAACAGATCTGGCCTAATTGGTTTAATTATGAATGACAGTTATGTATCTAATCTAATTTCTCATTTGGTTTATTTATGAGAGTGTTGAGGAAGGAAGTGTATTTCTTGTGAGTCAAACAAAGCAAAGAAGAAGGATGAAAATATTAACAACACCGGGGAGGGCTGTGTTAATTTTCTAATAATTTTCATACGGTCCCTTACTATTCTTCCACAGTCAAATGACAAAAGCAGCATTACCATCCAATCTGCTCAGGCCAGCACAAAGAAAGCAGGAGACAGGAGACAGGTTAGTAAAAGAGCAGAAGATCACAGCAGTGGACAGCTCTTTAAGTGAAACATAAATACATATACAACAATGGTGCAGCACATTTACACAATAAATACAGTAGTAAGAATTTATTATTGGTGTTCAGAAGTCGTTTTTATCTGTGCTACCAGGACTTCTGATGGGTGAGATTGATCTCACTGGACAATAAAATCTGTCCTGTCGCTGAAAAGACTCATAGCAGCCTCTACTGCCGTCTTCGTGCTTCGTACCTGCTCGTGCATGATGTTTGACAGCTCCCTGGTCAGGTCCCTGTAGTTGGCCTTCATCTCGTCGTGATACTCCTGCTGGTCCTCTTTGATCAGCCGCTCGTTCACTCCCAGCGCCTGACCACAGGCGTCCACAAATTGCCTGAGGAGAGATGCGGCAATAAATAGTTCTGTGGTACATTTTCATACTGTCGTTTTATTGTCAGACACTAATGTCATCGATAAGTACCTGAACACCTCTTTGAGCTGCTTGACCTTGTTGTCAGGATATTTCTTGGCACTGCTGTCGTCGAGGAAGGCTCTGGCGTAAGCGAGAGGACCAGCGTTGACCTGGATGACGACGGAGATCAAACTTCATAAATAACGCTGAAGAAATTCAGCACAAGTAAACCTTTGAAATAAGCTCATACCTGAACACTGATGCTGCCTTGCAGCTTGAGCTGCAGGCGGATCATGTCCACCTCAGACGCGGAGCACAGGAGTCTCAGCTCGGCCACCTTGGCACTCATCTCGTCTATGGCCACCTCGATGGGGCTCAGGTCAGTCTGGTGTTGGTACATGACTGCTATTCGCTTCTTCACATAAGGGAAACAGTGGGTGGCTGGATGGGAGTGAAAAAAGGACATAAAAGATAATGACGATCTAAGAAATTCAGGGTTCCCACACCTTTTTCATGAACAAATTCAAGCACTTTTCAAGCACCTTCAAGCACCAGTTTTTCCATTTTTCCAGCACCTTTAAATAGGTAGCCTACTAGTTGTGTTTGCCATGATGGTCATGGGAAGTGCATGATTTTTAACTAATTGTGAAATTTCAAGCATTTTCAAGCACTTCACAAAAAATGCAAGCATTTTCACAACCTTGAACACACTGAATTGAAATTCAAGCATTTTCAAGGAATTCAAGCACCCATGGGAACCCTGAAAATTGTACACACAATTAGCCAGTGTCTCGAGTTCTGCTACCTTCTCTACCATTCTTCCTTGTTCATCTGTGTTGTCATGAGAATGTTTTAGGGTGACAGAGACACAGAGCATCCATGTAACCATAGTAACCCACTCTCACTCCTGCCCACGAGGGGAGAGGGAGGTGCTGCCACTGTCAGAGGAGCCACTGACTGATACTGCTCTGAGCAGCAGCAGGTATATAACCTAATAGCCGGGCCCTAAACGTGCTGCTGCTTACAGCCGTGTCAGCGTGATTATTAACAAAGCAAGATAGCACCTTAACCTTGGGATGAATTGGACAGTACAGTAATAAACTTCTTATCTGATCAGATATGTGCCAGGTGTAATAAGATGGTCATTAAAGTGGTTTTTAAAGTCCACTGTGGGTCTTGCTCCTGCTTCTACAAGTCAGATTTATGTCTGACCGTCTGCTGTGTGACCTACTGGTGAGAATGGTCCGCCGTTTACACTGCTCCTCCACCCCTCCCTGCTTCTTGCCCGACACCGTGAAGGGCGTCTCGAACACGAAGCGCCGGATGTTGTGGCTCTTCTCGAAGTCGGTCTTCCGGTCCTCCAGCTCCTTGTCGTCTAGGTAGGGTGTGACGTGGGTCACCTGGATGTAGGCGTACTTGGAGTCCAGGTCTTTTGGGTTCACCTGTGGGTGCACAGAGAGATTTTTATTATGAATCAAACACAGCCAGAAAATAGCAGAGATTGTCGAGTTGTCAAATTAGTAATACCACTCTCATGTCTGTGCATTAACCATGGATCTAGAGGTAGGATGTGATTAGCTTAGCTTAGCATAAAGACTGGAAACAGAGGGAAACTGCTAGCCTATATCCTGGAATAAGACTTAGAAAAAATCCATATTCACACATCTAATGTGTGGAAAGTGTTGTGTCCTTGATGCTACTATATCTATATATCTATATCTATATCTGTATCTATATCTATGTGTATATGTGCATCTTTATTAGATTTAGGGAAGTTCACACTCCAGCTTTAACCTGTCACCCTAATGTTAAGTTTGCCATTTATTGAGTTGTTGTTTTGTTCCTTTCTGAATGTCGTCCCTGAACTCTGCTCTACAAACCTTCAACAACATGTTCTCCCAAGACCTTTGCACAACTCTCAGGGTCTACCGTTTACTGTCGCATCATACAAACGCATGCGAATGCGGACCCCACCCTGCCAGAGTCCTGAATGATCTTGACGTTCTCCTGACCGAACTTGTCGGAGTAGAGCTTCAGGAGCCTCTGGGAAATCTCCGATAGAGGAGTGAACTTTGGCTCCTTGTAGATGTATTCCTTCCCATCCTCGTCTTCGAAGAATCCCTGCAGAGAAAAGGAAGGAAGTCAGGAGCCTGGTCATGAACTCTGGGCCACTTTATCACCTGGAGCCATTTGACTGAAGTATACAAAAGTCAATAAAAAAAGGACAACCGATCAAAGAAAGAAAGCTAAATCTGGTGTATATGCCAAAAAAGACAACAATAAAGCAAAGAGAGGAATAAGATATGGAAACAACAAACATAAAAACATATTATACTAATATTATTAGTTATAAACTACCTAGTCCTGTATCTTAGAGAAAGAAATCAACCGTGTGTGTGGAAACAGGGAGGTGGGGCTCAGAGGTGAAATGACTGATCAAGGGAAAGGTAAAAGGGAGACAACCCAAAGCAACACACAGGATAGCCACCACAGAGCTAAATGTATGAAATCTGCAGCCCAATTTGATTTCACCAAAAACACCAGGCCTCAAACAATATAATGATACAAACACAAGGCCAACACACACACAGCTACACCTCTACACACTTACCGCAGCCTTGGAGGACGGGGAGAGAAAGAAAAGAAACGTCTATCAGAAAAGAGTTTTAGTCTGGTAGATTAAAATTCATGCGTGTGTGTTAAGAGTTATTGAGTCAGCATTCATGCTAGACAAAAACAGTTACATATGTGGTTAACCTGGTTTGTCTTACCTGTCCAAAGAAGGCCACTCTGAAGTATGTTCCCAGGAGTCTTTTGCCAGTATGCATCACCTCCATCACTTTGGTATAGGCACGGTGGAGGGTGTCATACAGATGTGTCAGTTTCTGTTGCACAAAAACACGACATTGGAGACATTTTCACAGAAATTGACTAAGAGAGATCTTTTGAACAGGGTTCCCACACCTTTTTTATGAACAAATTCAAGCACTTTTCAAGCACCTTCAAGCACCAGTTTTTCCATTTTTCCAGCACCTTTAAATAGGTAGCCTACTAGTTGTGTTTGCCATGATGGTCATGGGAAGCGCAGCGGTGCCACTGTATGGCATAATAATATGGGTGTAATTAGCATTATTTCATATGGTGGTAGATTGACTGTTTTGATTTTTAACTAATTGTGAATCGGCTTGTATTCTCAGCTTGTGAGCGGTGTATTGTGTAACTACCATAGCGCAATAACAGTGACCAACAGGTGTGGATAGTAGTCTACTGTTATTTCTCGGCAGAACACCAAGCGAGTATGATAACTGAGTTCTGCATGTAAAGGCATCGGATCAAGCGCGTAGCCGCTTAGGAAACATTTTTGTTTTCTCTTGGTTTATTGAGATAGACATCACACACATTTCAAGCATTTTTAAGCACTTCACAAAAAATTCAAGCATTTTCACAACCTTGAAAACACTGAATTGAAATTCAAGCATTTTCAAGGAATTCAAGCACCCGTGGGAACCCTGTTTGAAACAACATCTGAGTTATGCAGTGGAGGGTACATACAATTAAATGTTTAATGGCCGTATATATTTGACTTATTTTTTAATAGTGAATAGTGAAAAGTTCATATGGCAAATGTTCACATGCAGCAGTTACAGAGTAAGGTTCTATAGCTGTGCAGTTCACCTCAAAGTCTCTGCGTTGTTCGTAGATGGGAATGATGAGCCGGTAGACGTCAGCGATGAGCTCATAACGCTCCGCCTTCCAGAGGCCATCAGCACACTCCTCCAACAGTTCCATCAGCACCTCCTGAATACGCAGACAAACAGATCAGTGCAAGCTTCCCCCTCCTACACACAGTCACATTTAATCACTGCAAAGGGGGATGTTTCTGTTAGTTTTTTATTTGTGTAAAAGGCTACGGTAAACTTAATCTGAGCATAATGTTCCTGTAAAGACAGCAGACATGGGAGGAAATGGATCCATCATGCCCTTTCTTTTTATAGGGGGATTACGCAGCTCATAAAAAGGGAAAGGTTTTCAGAGGAGATGGAAGGAAAAGTGCTTTTCATTGCCTACAGATCTGTTGACCGACTCATAAAAGCTCAAACGTTCTCGAGCCGTCACTTTCAATTTCACCGGGGTTATCAGTTTACCAAGAGGATCTGATCTCAGGTCGCTGGGCCTGCTGGAGTGTCATTGAGCAAGACACCGAATCCTTAAACACCTCTAGCAGAGCTGACCCTGAGCCCGGTCCGGGTTTTTCAAGACAGGCCCTTCTGCCAGCTCAGTGATTTCCGACAGTAACACACGTACTAAGCCCTGTGTCAAAGTCTACAAAGTCTAGGGCAATCGATACTGGAGATAAGAGCTCTGGGCAGACATCATGTGACACGTGCCGAAAATGAGGAACTTAAGAAAACGTGGTGGGACTGGCTGATATTGATAGCACGGTGTGCAATCTAAGACGTCTCACCTCGTTGAAGTGAACATCTTGCATCCCCACGTCCTCCATCATGGCTGCCTCCTCGTCAATGTTTGGAGTGATGACGCGGAAAGCTGAGCAGCCCTGCCTGAACATACCTGACGTACAGATGTAGTGAAACAACAAGTGCAGCGGTCATGTTAAAAGTATGGGTGATCTAAAATGTATAAAGACAGTGGCGGTGAGCATGATCATCATTTAAACCTGCCAGAATCACTGTGATTGGAAATATTAATCGCACAGATGAACTGGCCTTGGTTATTGTATTAGATTTTAGTTTTGAACTTTCTCTCTCGACCCATCACTAATGCATGATTTATTACCTGCAGAACTATTATAATGCCCGACTTTCTGGTCTCCCTCAGAAAAATATAGCTCAAGAGAGCACGCATCACACCAGTTTGTCTGCTCCGGAATACATTTTAAGATCCTTTTATTGGTTCATAAATCTCTTAATGGTCGTGGTTTCATTGATTTATCAGATTTGCTTTTAACCTCTGAACCCTTCTGGAATCCTCAGATCTTCAGGTAGTGGCCTTTTAATCACACTCAAAGTCTGTATTATTAAAGGTGACACATCCTTTTATGACTGAGGTCCATGTGGAGGTTTTTTTTTATTGTGTGAAGCACTTTGCGTTGCATTTAACTTGTGCGAAAAGTGCTATGCAAATAAAGTCTGATTGATCAGCTGAGATTGTGAGACTCGTGCTGCTACACTGACAAAATGCAGACCGGCTGAAGGGTGATGGAAACAGGTGAATTATTTGTATCCACTTTTTTTTAACCCTTGAGCCATCTTAGGACCATTCGTGGCTTTTTTTTTTTTTTTTGCTTTGTTTCTTTTTTGAGAAATGTGGCTGTGTTGAATGAAGATTGCTAAAATTTGGTCAAAGACATTGATTTTTAATTTTTTTTAAAACAGAAATCTCAGTACTTTATTACGCCTAAAATGGCTTAGCAACAGAAATGCATCCTAAATAGTTCCTAGCGGCAAAACGTGCCCCATTAAAGACCATTAAAAAACCCTTTTTTTGATCCCACGTTTATCCTAACATAAATTAATGCATTCCTTTATGTTAAGATTTCATTTTGGACCACTGGCTTTCAATTTGTAGTTTTTATATTTGTCCACCACGTGGCGCCATTTTACCCATTCAAAACGTTTTTGACGTATTTATTTTAAGGAACACAAATGGATGTTTATCTAAAAATATGACACTGCAAAAAAAATAACAATGCATCAAAATCAATGTTGCTGCCAATCATTCACCCATCTTAGGGCCTAATAACAATAGTTAGCCATTAGTCAGTGAAATGTATTTTATGGAAATTATTTTAGTTTTTTTGTTTTTTTAAATAAAAACCAGTAGAGGTATGTAAACATACTGGCATTTAAAGGGTTAAAAACCAAAAAATATAATTAATATTTGATATGTATATTTCAGGCTGAAGTAGTTTTAAAAGACTGACGTTTTTAAAACTTAGGAAGGAGCCACGTTTTGTCTTAGGAACTATTTAGGAGACATAACTGGAAGACCCTCCAAGGGTTTAAGTTGAATATTTTAGATTTAGATTTAGATTTAGAGAGGAGCTTGGCGTAGAAAACATGCAGAAAATATAATTTCTGTTCCACTCACAGCATACAGGGTTATAGCAGCTACACCTAGCCCTGCTAGTTAAGCTATCAGAGGAGTTCATCTTTATCTTAACGGCGTGTTGTACATTAAACTGTCAGATCACTTTGAAACTGTAGCTGCGGTGTGTAACGCAGGTGGCATTCAGTTTTTATGTGTTGAGCTGTCACATTATATGAGAGACTCCCTCCAAAGTCTGAACGCGGCATCCGGTTTGATATGCGAAGAGACATGAGGGGGAGTCTTATCTGGGGAATGCAGCGTCTGAGTATTTTCAACGAAGATGAACCTTGGACGAGTGCTCAGGTGCAGGATGAAGGTGTATGTTCCTGTGCTTTCATGCGTAGGTGTGTATGTGTGTGTGTGTGTGTGTGTGTGTGTGTGTGTGTGTGTGTGTGTGTGTGGAGCGTGGCAACATGTGTGCACACTTTATATCCACGAGTCAAAGAAGCAGAAATCTTTTTATTACTTTTATACTTTTTATTGTCTCTCATAAAAAGTGTATTAAATAATAAATCCTTTCTAATTGTTACTAATCATATGGCCACTGTAAATTGGAATTATAAAAATGTTGGAATGGAGTTATAAAAGAAAGCATCCCACACACTCCTATATCTCTGACTCACCTTTCCTCCACAGGTACTCAGCGACCAGGGCAGCAACATGCACATAACACATGGCTGCCTGCAGGTAAAGACAAGTCACAGGTTAGCAGCAGCAAGTGGAATGTTGATTTAAAATGCCAACAAAACTGAAATGAAATTAAAAAATGTTATTAAAGTAAATATTTCGAAAAGACCTCTGAAAGATCTCCGTTCTTGTTGTGGATGCGAGCCATGCTGTCCAGCCAGGTCTTGCGGAGCTCAGGCGTGCTGGTGTAGGACTTAGCCAGGCTGTACTGGAGGTCCACCAGCATCTCCGGGTCGTTCTCGTGCTCCTTCATCTGCTCCGTGGCCATCAGCACTGTCCTGATGCGCTTTGTCAGGTCCTTTACATCTGATGGGAAGGCTGTGTGCTGCAATAGTACAACAAACAAGCAGGAAATGAGGGTTTTATCGTTATTTCTGCATAAAGATGTCAGAGATTACAATTGTAAAGCAAAATACCAAAAGAAAGAATTATGTATGGAACCTTCTATGACCATAACATGAGGAAGATTTGTTTTTATCTCACCTTGATGTTCTTATCACTGTTGGCACAGTTGTTAATGATGGAGAGCGACTGCTGAAAACGGGTACCCCCGATGCCGATGACATCAGCAATCAGCTGACTGACAGCGATGACCACCTGTGAGAATGGAGAGGTAAGAACAAATAAAAGTAAGTAATGCTTGATGCGTCAGAAAGGCCACGTACAGACAGTAAAAACTTCCGCACACATACCTGTAGGTGTGTTCTTACGAAAGATCTGCGTCCCGTGTAGTCAAAGTTGCTTTTCATGAGGAAATAGAGAAGATGGGCGGCGTCGTTGCGGATAGAGCTTAGCTTGGAGTTACAGCACTTGAGGATTTCATAGCACAGAGAGGCACACATGTCGGCCCGGCCGTCAAAGAAGGTGCAGGGGAACTGGAGGACGCACAGGGAGAGACAAAGAGTGACTAATGGAGCCATCAAAAACAAGAGAATACAAGGACTGTTCTATTTACCTTGTAGATGAAGGTCCTGAGCGAGGTGAAGACCTGTTTGAGGGCGGCCTCAGACTGAGGGATCTGCAGGAAGCACAGATGGACCTGGAAAACCTTCTTCATCAGGGGGTTGTGACCAAGATCTGAATTCAGCTGCGTCTGAAGAGGACCAACCAACCAATGTGTGATTAAGATACAAATGGCACGTGTTGTTGCTTGTATCATCAGGCTGTCACAGCTGATACCTTGAATCCCATGATGAAGATGCTGAGTGTGTCCAGCACAGTGAGACAGACCTCTGTAGACACATTGGCCTCCAGCAGACACTGGCTGCTCACGTCTGCTTCCGTGTGAGAGTACACTGCACAGAAAGCACATACACGAGGTTAAAAGATATGTCTTAATGTGAGCAGTAAAAGATTTATCTGTTTGATTAGGCCGTTGATGAACAGCAATGACTACACGAATATTTGCAAAGTAATTATATTTCTGCTTAGTTTATGGAAGGAGATAAGCTGTTATTGTTATTGCAACTCACACTGACTGCCAGTAGAGGTCAGTAAAAGACAGTAATGACTCCATTATTTAACAATATACTCCTTATATGTCATATGTGTAAGTGCAGCTGCTCACAACATATATCAGTAACATTGTATCTTAACCATGTGTCTGAATTCATCAAATAACAGAGCATCCCACCGTCAAAACAAGGGAAAAAACTAAGTCTAAATGAAAGCTGCATAACTGAGCAGTGGGAAACAGAGTAAAAAGTATTAACAGCGGAAAAATATATTTGATATTTTTATAATTGGAAGCTGTAAAGAGAAGAGGCAGCCCAGATCAGTGTAAAGATGATATGAATCGTCTGTGATTAAAAAATATTGACAAGAAACATAATAATTGGGCCATATTGCATAATTTAAAGTACTTAAATGGTTTACAGGGTTCCCACACCTTTTTCATGAACAAATTCAAGCACTTTTCAAGCACCTTCAAGCACCAGTTTTTCCATTTTTCCAGCACCTTTAAATAGGTAGCCTACTAGTTGTGTTTGCCATGATGGTCATGGGAAGCGCAGCGGTGCCACTGTATGACATAATAATATGGGTCTAATTAGCATTATTTCATATGGTGGTAGATTGACTGTTTTGATTTTTAACTAATTGTGAATTGGCTTGTATTCTCAGCTTGTGAGCGGTGTAATGTGTAACTACCATAGCGCAATAACAGTGACCAACAGGTGTGGATAGTAGTCTACTGTTATTTCTCTGCAGAACACCAAGCGAGTATGATAACTGAGTTCTGCATGTAAAGGCATCGGATCAAGCGCGTAGCCGCTTAGGAAACATTTTTGTTTTCTCTTGGTTTATTGAGATAGACATCACACAAATTTCAAGCATTTTCAAGCACTTCACAAAAGATTCAAGCATTTTCACAACCTTGAAAACACTGAATTGAAATTCAAGCGTTTTCAAGGAATTCAATCACCCATGGGAACCCTGGGTTTATATGATGGTATATGTATTTATATATTAAGCATAAAGGAAATAAAAGAAAAAAATATGAGGAAAAAGAAATAAAATACAACTTTGCTGCAGTCTTCATCCTGCACTACACAACTAATCTGGTGAAAATGAAAGGTATTGAGGATGAACCTCGCTGAATATCGATCTCTCGCCATCTTCAAATCATCACCTGTGGTTTTAGTGTACAGCCTGTTTGTTTACAACCACCTTGATTACTGCTGATACTAAAGAAAATGACAGAATCTGATGATTATGAGCCACACTGTTTGATGACTGATGTTTTAACCTTCTGTTACTTCTTTAAAATGTGAAAAAGAATCTCAGCTGATTGAAGCAGTGTGTGTATGACGTCTGAGAACAAGTAGTCGGAGTCTGAGGCTTACTGTTGTTGAATGTGTGAGCGTTCTCTAGAGTCCCCAGCTGCTGAAGGCGGGCGTGCAGGATCCCCGCCCTGTTACGAGACACAGGTAGAGTCAGAGACTTCCTGTCTGGAGCTACAGGCCCTACCCCCTCCTGGCTCCTGTTGGGAGAAGAGATATACTATTAGGATGGAAATGCATGCGCAGAGGTGCAAAAGGATCAACTGAGGAAATGTCTGAAGATAGATACATAACAGATTAATGAATGGTTAGATTGTAATCTGGTTTTAATGGCAGACTCATGCATTAATTAAGCACAGTGAGACCAAAAGACAGAAAACTCTTACCCATGCAGAAGGGGCCAGGGGCCGCGACATTACCCACAAAACAACCTCCCAGTGTTACACATGAGAGAAGAAACCAGAGGTAAGGGGTTAGGGGATTCAGTAAAGGTTTGTAAATCTGCATGGCTGTGAGTCATATTATTGCAAAGACGATGAACATAATTAGTTTCAGTTCAAGAACCAATGAATACATTGAAACACAGTCGACACAATCTGTCTGCTTGAACACTCTGACCTGACGATGAATCTCTTCCCCATATATCTGAACTGATGGAGGCAGACTCTGCAGGACAAACAAGAGGTGAAGCTCAGTCAGAGATCATCACACACGTTCACATCACACTTTGAAAAAACAGGACTCTTTCCAAAAGAGTAGTGTGTTTTTTTATTCAATCTCTGGATAACATGGTACTTTTCTACTCAGAGGAATAGTTTGACATTTTGGGAAATGCACTCGTTTGCTTTCTTGCAGAGAGTTAGATAAGATCGAAACCGCTCTATGCATTATGCATCGGAGTCAATTAGCTGAGCGTAGCATTAAAAGTGGAAGTGGAGGAAAACAAACAGCTAACCTGACTCTGTTCAAAATTAAAAATGCACCTGCACGAGTTTTACCTTTGCACAGTCTTTAGTTTGGTTTTGCGTTGGCTAAGCAGAGTTAACCTAACCACCTGCTGTCTCTAGCTTCATAATTAACATACAGATATGAAAGTGGTATCGACCTGCTCATTTCATCCTTGAATAAGTATAGTCCCCTCTTCCTAAGCAAGGAGATAATTACACGGTTCCCACACCTTTTTCATGAACAAATTCAAGCACTTTTCAAGCACCTTCAAGCACCAGTTTTTCCATTTTTCCAGCACCTTTAAATAGGTAGCCTACTAGTTGTGTTTGCCATGATGGTCATGGGAAGCGCAGCGGTGCCACTGTATGGCATAATAATATGGGTCTAATTAGCATTATTTCATATGGTGGTAGATTGACTGTTTTGATTTTTAACTAATTGTGAAATTTCAAGCATTTTCAAGCACTTCACAAAAAATTCAAGCGTTTTCACAACTTTGAAAACACTGAATTGAAATTTAAGCATTTTCAAGGAATTCAAGTACCCGTGGGAACCCTGTAATTGGGATTAAAACTGAAGCAATCAATGGATAAGCTGTGGTTTGACTTACTGGAACTATTTAACTGTTAACAGAACACAAACTAACGAAACAGCACGTTTTATTACTGTGCAGTTTTAAACTTGAGACTCATATTATACCCATTTTCCACAAGTTCACACACTTCTCAGGTGTTTTAACGACACTGTCTGTGCACACCAGCTCTCTCTGTACCCCTGCTGTAATGCTCAGTGCTCAGACGGCAAGTTTCAGTGTCCTGTTCTAATGAGCTGCCTGGCTCGTTCCGCCCTGAACGCGTGAGCTTGAGCGCTGAGAGAAACATGGTTCTGGTCCTGGAATATGTTCACGAGTCTGTCAGTGATGTTACGAGGGGATCAGAATCCTAACAGGCGTGCTTTAAAGCCAAGCCACAAGAGACAGTGTGGCTGCAGCAGCTCACGCAAAATGGAGGCTGTTGTTGTTTTGAACACGCACCCCGAATTAAAAAACATCAGTGCAGAAATAGATAATATGTCCCCTTTAAGACAGCGCTAAAGATAAACTAAGCTTATCCACTCCTGGCTCTGACTCCATAGTTTAATGAAAAGAAAGTAAATCTATATGCTTTGGATATTTGGATCTTGGACACATGAGTTGATTAAAACTAATGTTACAAGGTTATCCAGCTGTGTACTTACTCTATTAATGTAAAGAAGTCCATTAGGTCTGAGGGAGCTGCTTTGTTCCAGTATGCAAAAAGGGCCTCTGAGGTGATGAAATAGTAAGAAACCAATAAGAAAAGATGACATGGACCAGCTGTTCATATTCAAGTACAGTGAGTCAGACAGGCTGTCCTACCCTCTGACATGCTCTTGAGGATGTGCAGAAAGCACATGAGGAGATTTTTGATCTCTTCTCGGTCCAGTTTGTCACAGCGCAGGACAGTACTGCCCAGAGCTGACGCACACTGGTTCTGGAGAGACAGAAAACAAACGACAAAAGTTATCTTACTTCAAAGAGATAAAGACCGTCAGTCAAACAACCCAGAAATCAGAGATAAGAAATGTCAAGAGTTTGAGCAAGAGCAAGGGCAATGTTTGCTGCAGGAGCTGCTTTGAGATAGCAGCATTGGCTGCCGGTGTAAAGAAACATATTTACTGTTCAATTACGGAATGTGGGGGAAATGAAAAAGAGCAACGAGGTCAATCTCAACCTCCGAATTGGTAAAAGCACACACTCCCTAATGTGGGACACACAGGAGAAGAACGTTGGGAGGAACTTTGAGAGGATTTTTGGATGATTGTACAGATCTATGAAGTAGAATCTGGTCTACTGAATCATTAAAAAATCTAAACTTCTCTGAATTCTGTACAATTGCAACCAAAAGTCTGGGCGAGAGGTCACAAAGGTCAAACAGAATACTTGTATAGGTATGTTTTCCTCATGACTTCCATCCACCCTCTGGCCTGCAGCTTGTTTGTCATTATCACTGTCACAGTCTAGTTGCAGCGGGTCAGGCAGGGGCACAGAGAGGAGCGAGAAGTCCATGGTGACCCGCTTGGTCGCGCGGTTTAGAGGTGGGAGTCGGTCCTCGGGGTCCAGGGGCAGAGGGGGCACGTTGACCGAGTGTCTCCTGGTAAATTTCTCCTTTTGGGAGATTACGGAGCAACGGGAAGGGGCGTGGGAACGCTGTAGGAGGGGGTGGGAGGAGATTGTGGATGTTTAAAAGTGCAAGTAATAGGACTTCAACCACTATCAACCATAACCCCTTCTGTTTTGTTGAGCTTTATGTCCTCATTAGTTTGGGTCTCACAGATGAAACCAGGTAAGCTAACTGTGGTGATCCTGGTCATCAACTGGCTCAGATAAGTCTGGGTTTACTGCTTGCGTGAAAGAGGCAGAGCTTTTAATTACATCATCAGAACCATTAACCATTTTATCAATGCAGATTCGAGATAAATATATATATAAAAACAAAACTATGAGAAGCTGCCAAACTGTTTCATCGAGAAGTATTCATCTACCTTCTCCAGGGAGTTGGTCTTGTCACTGCTCTTGTCCAGCAGGCTGTTTCCAGAGTCGGTGGACACCAGAGAGCCTCTGGAGTCTGCGTGGTGAACTGAGCTGACGTTGGGAGTGGAGCTGTGAGGGGAGGCTGCAGTGACAGAGCACACAAGTAATTTTGAGAGAATGTTCTGCTCATTCTGAAGAGGAATTACGGCTGCATTGGATCTGACTATGCACGAATCAGTGGTATGACACGGAGTGAGGGTTTACCTGTTCCAGAGATAACCCCAAACACATCTTTGTGCAGGGCGTTTTCTATGCAGCTCCCAGGTTTCTGAGGAGTCATCATGGAGTTGGGCACCAGGGAGTCCTCCCGGGCATTCTGGGACAGAAAGCAACAAAGTGAGCTGGTCACAATAAAATTAGGCTTTTAGCTGAAGAGAGAACAGCAATATAGTGACATGTTAATCTGACATTAACCCAATAATTAATGTTTTAAAGAGACTGGGAGAGACAAGCTGCCATTCTGTTTTCCACCACTAGGTGTCAGGCTTACATTGCTGAGGAGGGCTGACTCCTTCATGTCTAGTCTGTAGACGTTCTCCTGGAGCAGACCAAACAGAGGGAGGTAGAGGGTGGCAAGTCTTGCCTGCTGGCTCTGGAACGACACAGTAAATGCGTGTTAGTCGAAGTTTGTAAAAAAAAAAATCAGACAGAATTCAAACCACTAATAAGAGAGGGAGAATTTAGCAGGCCCAGATCCTTTAAAACCTCCAAACCTTTGCCAAATTATAATGATCTTTGGGCTGCCAAGAAGAGTAACACTTTTTCTCTTCATGTATACTTTATCTGATTCATCCTTTGATAAAAAAGGTACAGTGAAGGTGTTGGAGGCCTCTAGAACTCACTTTCGCAGCATAGCGGTCATCAAACGTGTGTTTGATCATCAGCCCCTTGAGCACCTGGATGGCGATCTGACGGATCTCTCGGAACTCCTGAAGAGCGCCGCCCACCTCCCTCATCAGCAGCCCCACCAGGAAGTGGTTTCGACAGAAGTCGTCCGTCAGAGAGTAGTCCAGCTGAAGATCTGTAGCAGGCATCGGTCGACAGGAATGACGGGATGCGGAGGACAGGCAGAATAAAAACTGTACCGATATTAAATGTGTCATTTACCTTGGAACCTTTGAATTCGGCCTTTTCCAAAAGGCATAGGCAGATTAAGAGGGACGTAGTGCTCGTGGTTGCAAACCACCCGCAGGAACTCAAACTTGAACTCATACAAAGTCTGGTGGGACCAAAAGAAAATACATTTTATTGTTAGCTTTGAATGAATGATTAATAACCGTATAAAAGCATTAAAGATGGAGAGCCTTTAAACCTTGGGGTCTCCGGGTACAAAGCAGTTCATGTAGTTGTTGATCTGCTTGAATACGAAGCCTCTGTCCATGAAGGTGAAGCAGCGCTGAGTGAAGAGGTGAGTGAACATACATTATTGTATATTTCTTTAAATTAAGTTGACCATTAACAGGGTTCCCACACCTTTTTTATGAACAAATTCAAGCACTTTTCAAGCACCTTCAAGCACCAGTTTTTCCATTTTTCCAGCACCTTTAAATAGGTAGCCTACTAGTTGTGTTTGCCATGATGGTCATGGGAACGAGGCGGTGCCACTGTATGGCATAATAATATGGGTGTAATTAGCATTATTTCATATGGTGGTAGATTGACTGTTTTGATTTTTAACTAATTGTGAAATTTCAAGCATTTTCAAGCACTTCACAAAAAGTTTGAGCGTTTTCACAACCTTGTAAACACTGAATTGAAATTCAAGCATTTTCGAGGAATACAAGCACCCGTGGGAACCCTGCATTAAACATAAAAAATCTGCAGGGGGAATGACTTATACATAAATCTACACTCCTTGACATTTTTATGTTTACTCTGAACCAAAGGGCAACTTCTCCAAACTCATCTACATATTAAAAGGGCAGAATGGTGTAGGCACTGGGAGAAGTGCCAACCTTGATGAAAACCGCCAGGCTGTGGTTGGCATTGCGTGCCGCATCCAGGTTGTCCTTGTATTTCTGGGTGATGTGTGGCATCAGCATATTCACAAGAGTTTCCACCGCGTGGTAGAACGAGACGGAAAAGCGCTGATTCCTGGAGAGCTGGACGAGGGGAGAGAGAAAGAAGAGAGGGAGAGGATTTAGACGTGGACGAAAGGGGGTTCAAGAAAAGAAGAGAAGACTAGGAGAAGACTCACCTTGACTTTCCCACACTCTATGAGATAATGAGCCATTGATTTCACCAGAGCTTCAAAGAAGTACCATGAGTACTGCAACACAAATAAAGAGTCAATGTGCATTATAGGCCTCATCTATGGTCTATGCCACTGATATTCTGGGGATGTAAAGTAATATGCTTAACATTAACCCTTGGAGGGTCTTCCCGTTATGTCTTCTGAATAGTTCCTAAGACAAAACGTGGCTCCTTCCTAAAAACTGCTATAAAAATAATATATAATAATATTTTTTTCCACTTTAAAAACGTCAGTCTTTTAGTACTACTTTAGCCTGAAATATACCTATCAAATATTAAATATATTTTTTGGTTTTTAACCCTTTAAATGCCAGTATGTTTACATAACTCTGCTGGTTTTTATTTTAAAAAACAAAAAAACTAAAATAATTTCCATAAAATACATTTCAATGACTAATGGCTAACTATTGTTATTAGGCCCTAAGATGGGTGAATGATTGGCAGCAACATTGATTTTGATGCATTGTTATTTTTTTTGCAGTGTCATATTTTTAAATGAACATCCATTTGTGTTCCTTAAAATAAATAAATAACTTCTTCCTAAAAACTGCTATAAAGCACTAAATATATTTCAGCACTAAATATATTTCTATCGCAGAAAACAGTAAAAAGTGTAAAACTTTGCTGCACGTTTTGAATGGGTAAAATGGCGCTAAGTGGTGGACAAATATAAAAACTACAAATTGAAAGCCAGTGGTCCAAAATGAAATCTTAACATAAAGGAATGCATTAATTTATGTTAGGATAAACGTGGGATCAAAAAAAGTGTTTTTTAATGGTTTTTAATGGGGCACGTTTTGCCGCTAGGAACTATTTAGGATGCATTTCTGTTGCTAAGCCATTTTAGGCTTAATAAAGTACTGAGATTTCTATTCTAAAAAAATTAAAATGAATATCCTTGACCAATTTTAGCAATCTTCATTCAACACAGCCACATTTCTTAAAAAATAAACAAAGCAAAAAGCCACGAATGGCCTTATGGTGGCTCAAGGGTTAAATGCATTAAAAAAACAACAACAATCTTTTATACAGCTTCTTGGTCCAGCCTAAAAACCTTCGACCCTTTTATTTCAACTTGACTTGACTTTTTTACTGCTGTCAGTCTTTCTCAGGCAGAATCATTTCTGACTCTCACCTTCAGCAGCTTGTTGCTAGTCAGGAAGTCTGTGGATGGCTTGAGGATGGCTGTCATGGCTTTAGCCAGTTCCTCGTGAACTGTTTTTACATTGGTGGAGGAATAAGGCTCTGGCTTTAACACAAACTGAGAGAAGAGAAGGAGAAAGATTCATTTATGATTTTCATTTTTACAGGAACAGATATATTGTCTGCATATTGTCGACATAAATATAGTGAGAGAAAAGACTGCACCTTTACGTAAGACCGCAAGTAGTGTTCAAGCCCTTCTTCGTGGCACTGTGCAACAACATGAACCATCACCCTGAAGAGAAAGAGATAATGAGAAAAATGTAGAAGAATAAAAGAGGAGGAAGTGAGACTCGCTATAAGCAACGAGACAAAGATAGGAATTACATTTGTGCATTCTACGGCACCGATTCCTCCACCCCACATTTACACACTGAGCTTACAGCTTCAAAGAACAGTCACACTCCTAACTGAGACACATACATGGAGTGTGAAAGCCATAGGTAAGTGTCTAATGAGAGAAAAGATTCGGGACGTTAAAGAGAAACAGGGGAATGTGCTTTGGAATGACACCCAGAACAGAGCTGCTATTAGAATTTTTCTACGGATGAAGTTTGTTAAAAGAGACTAAAAATGTTGCTTTAACACATACAGCTCTCTGCTGTATGTAAGTGTGTGTGTGTGTGTGTGTGTGTGTGTGTGTGTGTGTGTGTGTGTGTGTGTGTGTGTGTGTGTGTGTGTGTGTGTGCGTGTGTGTGTGGCTTGCCTGGTCACGTTGACAGCCACATCCTCGTGTGTGGCTCTGGTTAGGACGCAGAACAGCTGGTTGAGAATGGTGGGCAGAAAGTTCACCATCACATGACCCTCCATCGCATGGAGACTCTGGGAGAGAAGGGAGGAAGTAAGGAAAGAAAAGAAGGAATAAATATCGAGCATAAATTCTGGATGCAAGATTGTATTTGATGGGACATGAACAAAAGGGAGTGTTGCATTGTCTTTAGGACGCTCAGAATACCTTCAGGTATTTAACAAGCTCCCCCTCTGAAGCTTGTTCTGACATCTCCATGCTTTGACAGTGATGGAAGAAGTTGTGCAAGTGCTGATCCTAAAAAAAAAACATTATTTAAACACATATTATACTGTAGTTTGCAATTTACAGGCTATTCACATGGGCAGCCTGACATGAGTTAACGGACATAATGTATACATACCTGAGTGTAAATCGTGGAAACTAGATGAGTCGAGACTTTGAACAGGGTTTTCCCTCCGTCTACCCATTTGATCTCCGAGCCGGAGTGCTGCAATGACAAGTGGGCAACAATCACAGCTCCGGATACTAGTACAAACTGCACTGTGCTGATTTATTAAATAAGAAGGCATACACAACATGATATAAATAATATATCAGTGACAGCCATATGGTTGCATTAGATATTGCAAGGCTCCTTATAAAAGAATGTGTGTTTATTGTTTGTAACAGATGTCCTATGATAGCTCGTTTGGAGCAAACTGCTGCTTACACAGGCAGTTAAATTCAAAATCAGCACTAAGCATTATGCACACATGCTTATTTGATGTGTTTAATTAAATTTACAGTAAACCCATTAGCCCTGCACTGCCATCCAGGACGGAGGGATCCTAACAATGACATTGACTGTTTTTATGGATTACATTTTAATGTTGATCAAATTTTGATGTGACCTCCTCAAGGTCCCAATCCAATCACAGCTAATAAGATCTTCATCCATTAACCACAGATTGCATTGGATCCTAGGTATGTGGTGATGTGATAAATCCCATCTTTAAAAACAGTTTTGATAATACAGATCTCAAACAATTACATGTTTTACCTAAACATAGAGGGTTGTGCTTTCATAGCCCTCCTATGACCTTTAGAGCATGTCAATCCCACACATTCTTTAAAAAAAATGAATCAAATGTTAATATCAATTATCTTTATTCACCTTGTTGACACCATCCTGGGAGCTGAGGTACCCGGCAGGCAGATTGGCAGCCACAGGCAGCTGCTGTTCATTCATAATGACTCTGCCGTCCCTCAGCAGAGGCAGCCAAGCTGAACCCACTGTGGGTAAAGAGACACATGTTTATAAAGTAGTGTTTATACTGGGGTGGTTGCAGCATGAGTAAACACCTCCACCTACTTTATAAAATCTACCATCACACTGTGTAAAGTTCCCCTGCATCATACTGCTTTACAGACGATACACATGAATTAATTGCCTAGTTTAACACCTAAAACACCCGCTTGTGTTTTACTTCAGACACGACTGACAGCTGCAAGCCTACCTGGAGTCTCCACCAGGTCTTTCTTCTTGCTGTTGCTGTCACAGCTGACATGATAGAAGGTGAAGAGAAGGTGATGCTTCTCATGCAGCTGAGTAGGCAGCTCTATCTTTATCTGGAGGCGAGAAAAAAAACACAGATTCCTCGGGTTGGTTTCCTAATATGGAGGAGCTTTGTTCGGAAAAAAAAAGTGGAGTTTTTCCACTGAGGATTGAAATGTGCTCAGACATGAGAGAAGGTAAAAGGGAACTTATCCTTACCTCTAAAACTACTGCAACTCTTTGACTTTGAGCATATCTGTCTCCACTTGTGGCTTTTTAGCGATTAATAAGCATTACAATACACATTATATTTATAAAACTGTCGTTACAAGTAGTATGGGCATAGAAATACCTCATCATAGAACTCTGGGTTCTGCTGGTGGTGCAGGACGGCTGCATATGCATGCTTTGTGAATAGAGGGCCTCCTGGGCGACCGTAGATGCACTGCAGTGTATTCAAAAGGAGAAGATGATAAAACATGAGAGAGAGATATGAGGGCATGTTTCTGAACCTACTCAATAGAATGTGGTTTTATGTCAGGACCCAACTCAACATCAAGCGGAGTCCCAAGTCAGGACCAGTTTACCACAAAGTCCAAATTCCCAGTTCGAGACCAATAAGTCAAGTTAAGACCAAAGCCAAAGATGAAAAAGTCCCACCTCAAGGCCAACAAGGAAAAGGTCCAGTCCCCAAACCATCAGCAAATAGTCGCAAATTGAGTCCCGAATCCATAAAAACAAGTCAAGGTCGAAGGTTTTTATGCCATTTTAAATGCAACATTACTGTTCAGTAAGTATTTTTTCATAAATAGTGATTTAAAAAAAACCCATTTGTATTACTAAAACAAATCTGATAACATTTAAGAGCAAAATAGTCAGGTGTGGCTGGACACATTAACCAGACAACAGCCAGAAGTTTAATTTTGAACTTTCGGGAAGTAACTCAAGCCATTAAGTACAGACGATAAAGTCCGAGTAAAGCCACGAGTCAGTGGTGTTAAAGTCAATAAGTTGAATCTGATTATAGTCATGTCGACAGTTCTTGGAATTGATTTGAATTTTTGATGATGCAGTATGCAAAGAGTTGAAATGAGAACTGTGTTTCTTGATATTTCATATGCACCTTCAGTGGTGGGGCTTCGTCCTCGTCAGAATCCTTGAATTCAATGCAAACAGCAATATTCCTCGCCTGAAAGAGAAAGACAGGAAAAGTAAGTACAAGTCCCAAAGTAACCTAAGAGTGACATCCACTGTGTCTCTCTGTGTCCATATCAGATGTCCATTAGTTCTGTTGTTGTCTCATTTAAATAAAAGTGGGCTGAGAGACAAATGGGAAAAGAAAGCAGGGTGGTTTCTGACTTAGCTGATGTAGTGAAAAAAAAAGCACTGTATTAACGTATTAATCAGAAGCTGCTGCTCTGCATACGGATCATTCTATCCAGCTCTGATTGACTGAGAGAGCCTGAGGCGGTTGCCAGTTGTCTGGTAAGCGAAACAGGAACATAAATGATGATGATGATAAGAGAAGGCTAAGCAAACAAAAGCGTCTTGATCAGAAAACTCCAAATTAAAGGCATAAACTTCCATTTCCTCTCGTTCTTTGCATTAACTCCAGTGTACTCTTATAAATCCAGGCTGATTGTACCTTAGCAAATGATTTCTGTCCATCGTATTTGAGGTGTTTGGGGTACACATAGAGGTGGTTTTTATAGATGGTGCATGGTTGGGAGCACTTGGCAATGCAGGGTACAAACTCCTCCACCTCCAGAAGAGCGCTGCCTGGCCCGTTGCCTTCGAAGTTTCTCACAGGGATGTAGGAGGAAGTGACACAATCTGCAGGCAGGAAGCGAGAGGGTCCAAGGTTAAAGTCTGACGATTATAAATAGACAGTTAGAAGTGGCTTTGTAAATATTTGGAGGGGTTTACTGGTTACATCCGGGGCCACACTGTCAATAGTCACATCTAAATTCCCTAAGAGCACAGGGAGCTTGGCCATTTTCTCTGGTCTGTTGGGAAAACAGACAAAAAAAACAGAAATTACAAAACCGCATCAAAAAACAGTTATATTGATATCTCAAAGAGAGGAGGAAAAAAAACGTACTTTCTGAAGTCAGTAAGCAGTTTGAACATGTCCTCGTCTGACAGCTTGCTGCTGTCCTGTCTGTAAAGAGCTGAGAAGCGAGCGCCTTTGTCCAAAGTTCCTGATGCATCTTTGAACACAGGCCTGCAGAGACAGAAAAAAAAAACATCATTGAATCTTCTGGAGAAGCACATTTCAGTTCTACACGACAGGTTTAAAGATTTGTGCCTCCCAGCAGGCTTTGACAGCTCCCATTCACTCTGTATGCAGTATCCTAAATCTGAATCACTGTGTGGCATCGTGGCTCAACTGCAAGAAATAATCAGTAATGGTATATGATTCTGTTTCTGGCCAAGAGAAGGATTTTCTGCTGATGGAAGGCAATTGGGAACAAACCTCTGTGCATATTCTAAAATTTGAATTAGCAACTGCAAGAAGGGTGCAAACATACCCAATATGAAATGAATACAACTGACACGTCAAGTACAAACATGTGTTTGCTCTCTGCCAGGCTGCAGAGGAATTCAATTTCTTTTCTTTTTGAATGTGAGTGTTCTGTTCAACATTTTAGTAAACACTAAATATCTTCAACGCAAACCCTGTTTCATACCTTGCAGCCCAGGCGAAAGGCATCCTGTACTGTCCCAGTCTGCTGCAGGCTGTCTTAGCATTCTTCAGCACCTTTTGAGCCATCTACAAACAGGGGATTTGTTTGACTAATCAGTTATTCGAGATAGTTTGAGCATACCATATTTGACAGCCCTGGTAAACTCAGTACCTTGGCAGAATCTGAGCTCTTCATGTAGGGTTCAGTGCAGTGGGTGATACCCCCCTGTAGGACCTTTTCAATCCTGGCCACCAGGAAGATCTCTGGATGGGGGCATGTGACTGAAAACACCCCCTGTCTGGGGTACTGGAGAGCCCCCTCCGGGAGGCCTCTGGCCTGCCTATAGCCAGCCAGGGGACCATCGTCGCTGCCATTGATCTGCAAGTCCTGCCCGTTACTGGACGTTGATGTCATTTGTCGGACCAAAGGGTGATTGAGATCCACATGGAAGTCGGCTGAGATCTTTCTACTGTTCTGGACGTCGAAGAGAGACAGCACTACATAGAAAGGCTCCACCTTGGATGAGAGAAGAGAGGGGAGGAAAGTATTTTGTGATGGAAGTTGGAAAAAGAGGAGCAGAAAGAGTAGAGGAAAGAAATTTACTTTTTAACGGATACCCATCCTTCCTAATGCACTTCCCATTTTCCATTCAGTTGAAATGTACCATTGATGCAATTCATCTTCCCATTCACTCTTTCCACCATAGGTTTCCATTACACAGTCCCATTTGTGTGTGTGTGCGTGTGTGTGTTCTAAGTAGCAGAGCTAATAGCTGTGGTTTCCCAGCTGTGTGCTGAGTGCTAAGGGTAGAAGAAGGAGTTCTTCTCCTACAGAGACAGAGACCTTGGAGAGTGATGGCAGGAAACCAGCCTCAGACTGGTACTAATGCATGGTGGGAGGCCCAGGCAAGTTGCCATGGTAGCGGCCAACAACACCAGTTTTGACGGGGGCCAGCCATCTGAACCGTTTGTGATCTTCTTAACTGATTTAGACCTCGCCCTCATTTGCTATGGGGCATTTCCCATAATTAGGCTGGAAGTGTGCCGTCTATGTCAGCTCATAAGAATAAACTATACTGTTTTTCTTTGAACGTACATTCGTTGTTGGTCCCTCTTCGTTCTCTGCAACGCAGCCCTGCAGGTTGAAAGACAGGTCATGACAGCTGACCAGGACTCTCTTCCCGAACTTCTCTTCAAATTGCCGCACGTCCGGCTCAATGCCGGAGAAATCCAGTTTCTATGGAAACAGGAGATGTTACGAGCAAAAACACTAACAACAATACTCGTACAAAATTGACAGGGTTTTATAGTCAGCTGTTATCTTCATCACCTGCGTGTCAGGGTCCAGAGTGAACAGTTTCAGGCGAGCTTCACTCCTCATTTTGGACTCAATATCTCTGGCGCTCTGTTGGAAACAAAGCAAAAAAAAAAAAGGGATGAACTTCACAGAACAGCTATGATATCACACTGACCATATCAGGGTCAGATAGCTTAGAGGAGGAATGAACAATGTAATCTAAAAGATCGTGCTAAAATATTTTACGGCTGTGCAGCCAAAGGATATGGCAAGGCTCAGATTGAGGTCCATTAACAAACAATGAACATGACAAACCTGTCTGTGTCTGACAGGGTTCCCACACCTTTTTCATGAACAAATTCAAGCACTTTTCAAGCACCTTCAAGCACCAGTTTTTCCATTTTTCCAGCACCTTTAAATAGGTAGCCTACTAGTTGTTTGCCATGATGGTCATGGGAAGCGCAGCGGTGCCACTGTATGGCATAATAATATGGGTCTAATTAGCATTATTTCATATGGTGGTAGATTGACTGTTTTGATTTTTAACTAATTGTGAATTGGCTTGTATTCTCAGCTTGTGAGCGGTGTATTGTGTAACTACCATAGCGCAATAACAGTGACCAACAGGTGTGGATAGTAGTCTACTGTTCTCTGCAGAACACCAAGCGAGTATGATAACTGAGTTCTGCATGTAAAGGCATCGGATCAAGCACGTAGCCGCTTAGGAAACATTTTTGTTTTCTCTTGGTTTATTGAGATAGACATCACACAAATTTCAAGCATTTTCAAGCACTTCACAAAAAATTCAAGCATTTTCACAACCTTGAAAACACTGAATTGAAATTCAAGCATTTTCAAGGAATTCAAGCACCCGTGGGAACCCTGGTCTTATTATGTCTGTGTTCACACAGCACTTTTGGCAAACTCTCTACCTTTAAAGATGCATTAACTTGTTTTTGGCCACTTGCAAAAAGCAAACATTATCTAGTTGCACATCTAGCAGATACAGAGCATACATAGTGTTTATGTTCATTAAACATAAACTCTCTTTTAGCCCTGTTTTGGTCTTAACCAACAGCTCAGATCACTAAATGTTTGTTCACTTTAAGTGTTTGTTTTCAGACTGCCACATTCCCCGGCTGGACTCCTGTTCAGCACCAGTGTGTTGGCCTCATCTGGCCTCTACATTTGGAGACCATACACACTACACCAGATGTTTACTTGGTTAGCACTAACAGGAAAATGTGGGGACCTGGTTGCAGGAAATACAGCCGTTTAGCAATCTCACTCCAAACAAAGCTCCAGACTGCTTCCAAGTGAAGTCATGTGGCACCTTCAGACATCCAGAGCACCTCTACATGTATGTGGACTAACCCATATGGTTTGGCCTGTTGTGTGGTCGAACAGAGCGGGCAGTGAGCATTGTTTTAACGTTACTGTAGATGAAGAAAACAGGCTACCTGAAAGCTGTCTTGAAAATTTCCGGAGGAGAGGTCTGTTTTTCCGTGCTCCTCATCTGCTGAAGAGATCAACATGAGCTCTGTGAGCTGTTGCAATTACATTAAACAGACAAATAATGGAGCTGGTGAGACAAACAAGATGTCAAGATGAGGGAATTAAATACCAAAACACACACCGTCATGCAGGTCTCCGTTCCTCTTCTCCTGCATGGCCTGTTCGAAGCTGCTGTGGAGAATCTTGTTGAGAGTGCTGATCCACTCCTCCATCTCTGCTTCGCTGTCTGCAGCCAACAGGAACGTGCTCTTATCCTGCATCTTCAGCTCAAAGGCAAACCGACGCACTTTGCTGTTCTGAAACAAGACAAAACCAAGCATTGCTTTCATTCATTCTAGTCCTTTCAAGTTTTAATTACAGCCCTTCAGTGAGCCTTTTCTATAAGAAGATTACAGAATGCACGTTTGCTTTCAAAAGCCCCAGTGCAGAAGGTCTTTACCTGAACAACCCCCATGCAGGAGTCGAGGAAGATGGTTCCTTTGGGTTCCTTGGAGGTGTTGTCATCCTTATAGAAGTTGAGGTTGTAGGATCCATCTCCGAGCTGGGCCAGATGGAAATACCTCCTCTTGAAGGACTAGAGAATGAAAGGACAGAAGGTCAACATCCCGAATGACCTCTCTCTAAGAAAATACTGTGAAGATGGGTCATGGGAAAGATCAAGGGTGGAGTTAAAAAGTACACGTTGGGGCTACCATGAGCAAAGGCTAATTAGATTTCCATATGTGTAACATAACAAGACAAATGAACTGGAGAAAGTCCATGATTTGTATTTACCTAACACTGATAACATGACTATAACATGTTTAACCCTTGGAGGGTCTTCCCGCTATGTGTCCTGAATAGGTCCTAAGACAAAACGTGGCTCCTTCCTAAAAACTGCTATAAAAATAATATATAATAATGTTTTTTTCCACTTTAAACACGTCAGTCTTTTAGAACTACTTCAGCCTGAAATATACAAATAAAATATTAATTATATTCAATCGGATCAAAAAAAGTGATTTTTAATGGTTTTTAATGGGGCACGTTTTGCCGCTAGGAACTATTTAGGATGCATTTTCTGTTGCTGAGCCATTTTAGGCTTAATAAAGAGATTTCTATTCTAAAAAAAATTAAAAATGAATATCTTTGACCAAATTTTAGCAATCTTCATTCAACACAGCCACATTTCTTAAAAAAAAAACAAAGCAAAAAAAAAAAAAGCCACGAATGGTCCTAAAATGGCTCAAGGGTTAAAGAAATTAGGAATAATGATGACAGATAGAAAACATTTCTATTGCATCCAGTTTTATTAAAAGGCTGATAGCAGAGAAACACAATGTCCAGAGTAGATGCTATCAAGTCTTCCATTAGAAAAGGTTGCTTATATATCAAAAGGAAAACAGGACGTGTTTGAAAAGCTTTGGGGAACAATTGTTGTTGCTTTTGTGATGGACGTGGTGGATGATCAAGAGGAGGAGGAATAAATTCTCCCTGGTGTGAAGCTCGCACAATATTCTGCGAGCTGAGAAATGATGTGAAATGAATGAATAATTGGGACAAAGCTCTTGCACTACCGAAAGTCTAAGGTCATTGATCAGAGTTTTAAGTGCTTAGTGTGGGTTAACCTTCAAAAACAATGTATCCTCCATTTCCCATAATGCAACTTGATACTGTAGCTTCTTTCAGTGAAGGCCCTTTCCCTCTTAAATGCCTGCCTTTTTTAAGCCCAAGCCATATAACCCTGATGATGTCATAGTGATGTCACTTTTCAGACTTTTTCAGAATCACAATTAAAGCCAAAATCACCACAGTCGTTTTTAACAATATTAGAAGGGGTCCTGAAAGGCTTCGGTGGTGTTGTTGTGCTCACCCGCATAGTAACACTGATTGCACTGTTCATGTTGCCTTTGTACAGCCAGCCATGTTTAGACACTCCTCCCTTCTGAGATCCGAGCGAGGCTGTGTCCTGCATGAGGAGGTGAAAGAACACACATTAATACATGTAACATGCATTCATGTCTGCATGCGTCACCCTCTCCTCCATTAATGGACATTTATTTACACACATTTCTTGCATTGAGCTTAAATATATGCTGACTGCCAGTGGGAGGAAAGGCCCACATCGACTGCTTGTTCAGTCCCGAGAACAACACTCTTAATTAAGATCAACATTTACATCAGCGCAGCACTTCTTTAATCTCAGGAGATTTCAGCCGTGGCGGTGCGTCCACTAAAGGTCACCGGCCTTCAGTTAAATCAATGCCTGAAGCGAGGCAATCATTGGGAGGGGACGTGCCCTTAAAATGCAACAAATGTCAGGAAGATGTTAGCTATTCTGGGAAACGGTGAGAACCTTAACATGAAACGACCAAAGGTTGGCTTCTAATAAAGGAGAGTAATTAAATAAAAACGGTTTGGTGAGACCTCGAGAAAGGTTCTGTCTCTTGTCGCCTTTGTAGAATTATTTTTATAGTTACTTGTGAGAGGATTATGGGACAAACATGGTTCCCTAGAAAGAGAGAATAAAGTTTGGGACTGGTGGACTTACCTCATCTTTCTCCACATCTTCATCCACCTCAAATAGATGAGCTGCCAGTTTCTCAGGTCTCAACACTTTACTGAGAGTACAGAGAAAAGATCATTAACACCTGGCTCACGTAGTACAACAAAAAATGTTAATACAGCGAAAGGATTGGACCTAAGAATGATCATACAAGAGCAGCAACAGAATTTAACTAGTTCTCCATGTTTGTGTGTCTTAGTGACTAATGGGGACAGCAAGTTTGGAAATTGGTCCAGTATTGAGCGAGAGGGCTGCAGCAGGCAGCTGCAAAACTGGCAAAGTAATCCCTTTGGGAAATTCTGCACTATCAATGCAGGTCCACTGAAAGTGCTTGCTTTTGCCACTGAGAGAGTCAGGTTGTTATTATAGGTGCCTGACAACATTATGGACAAGGATTCATACAGAGAAAGAGCTTTTAGTGGAAGAGGAAGATCCTTTTTGTTTAACCAGAAAAACAGAAGTTATGGCACTCTCTTCGACAGACAGATTGTAATTTTACCTCACAGTCGGTTGGAAATAAACCCTTAATTCACTGAGTTAGATGTGAAAATATCTGGAGAGGAGTGAGAAGGAGGTCAGGCATGTAGAGCCAGAATATTTTCACATCGAACTTAACGGTGATGGAGGAGTGGAAAGGAAACCCGAGAAGTGTTTGGTAAGTTTTTATTTAGGTTCTGTCGAGTTTAAAGGTTTTTACACCTTCACGACACAGAGAAAGTGGAAATCAGTTGGATGTTTACACAGCCAGAGCAAAGTGCATAGGAAAAAATATGAGTTTTAAACCTAATTTTGAAAACGTCAACAGAGTCTGTCAGCCGAATTTGAAGTCGGAGATTATTCGAGCTCAGTGAGCAAAACTCTACATTTGAAGGCCTGTAAATCAGCAGGAGGATTTTGAAATCTACTCTGGCCAATGCAAAAATATCAGGCAAGGTGTTATAAGATGAAACCTTTCAGATGTAGACAGGATTTCGATATTTGTGCTAATTCTAAGAAATGTACGCTTATGTTTCAGAATCCAAGAGTGCAAAATACAAAAGGAAATCAATGCCACTCAGTAATGCTTCTAGTTTTACAGGATGTAGCTCAAATACCGCAACTCCTTCTCTAAGTGCAGCTCAAATCCCAGACGGACAGTTTGCACTCTAACCTTTACAAGACCCAGCATGCTCTGGGGAACTATTAGTATAAACAGTGTCAAGGCCAGGTTTTGTCTACTTTTTACCTTTACAAGGTTTTAAACATCTGTAAAGCACATTCTTGTCCTTAAGGAAAGTGGCTTGACCAAGGACACATAAGGCATTGTGGGATTTCCCTTTAGCGTTAATGGTATCAATCAACAGCGGTCCCAGAATAGATCTGCTTATCCTTGGTAGGAAAACATAGGAAGCCTGCTATTGTTGTTGCGAAAGAGCCAGGAGCGTCCGAGACACAGATTTCCGTCTTTCTAGAGATCTGGCTAAAACATTCGCTGGGCTGTAAACAAAGGACAGTGTCACTGAACAATAAGATTTACAATATCCCTGCTGTGGTGGTCAAAGCAGAGCACTAGCTGAACGGCACATTATTTATAGATAAAATACAAAGCTACTAATTAAATGACGGATTAATCAAGTGGATGGCACACTGCTTTGTAAACTATTTTAATCACCAGTTTGTCTTATTATTATCCAAATGTACTAATCTGCTAAACTTAGTACTCAGTGTGCTGAATTTGTCATGCATCAGTTGGGTGTTTTAAAAGCAGATTAAATAAAGGTGAAGACAATCTTTTTTTTTTATTTACTGAATTTAAAGGACCATTGCACTTTCATTAAATTGGAGGAATCACTGGAGACAGATTAAAAAATGTTCGGTCAAATGTCGGCAGGCGGTTCCAATTTGTTCTCACAGGAAAGCTTAGTGAAGCGGCGGTAATTTGAAAACACTGGATTCTGACCCTCCCTGCCCGATAAATACCTTTTGAACTCTACACCTCCACTTTGTAACAGACTTTCTGTTAAAAACGCTTTGCTCTCAGGCTGACCCCGATGACATCACTCTGACATCAGCAGGGTTATTATCTCAAATTAGACGAAGCTCCCCTGAGCTCCTTCGAGAAGCTCTTCGATCTCAGCGTGTAAAATCACTTCAATGGCAAGAAGAAGCAGTCAATCATAGATGTCTCTGTTCAGCTTCACAGAGTGATGACGGACCTCTCGGGAAAATGAACCTCACAGCATGGTATCAGAGTACAACTCAGTATTACACACTCACTTTGGGAGCTGGCGGAAGTCTCCAGAATACTCCTCGTACTTGTAATTGACCACATGCCAGTTGGACTTGTAGGTTTTGATGCACTGCAGAGACAGAAAGTGATGAGAGGGGTGAGAGGTCGTTTCAACGGGAGCAAATTAAGACGTGTACTTACAGAAACGGTCCAGACATGGACAGCCTCGGGTTTCTAAAACAACTACTGTACTTCCAAAAAAGTCTGAGAAATTTTGAATTCCATCCAAAAAACTTGTTGCAGCCAGAATGGACTTTGCCTTGCTGCCTTCAAGGCTGACTTTAAGACTTAGGGGAGCTTTAATGGATTCAACTACATGCAATTGAATTAATGAGGCAAACATTTATCTTACAGGATGTCACTGTTTGAATGATCCTGGCACAAATCAATGACAGAAAAGCACAGCAGACCAAATTTACAGTCGGAGGTGAATAAGTTATAAATATATATATATATATATACACATACTCCTTCATAATAAAAGTGTAATACATGCTTGTGCCTCAATGTTAGAATCCTATTGGACGTACATCATGGAGGTCAGTGTATTTGGGGTCAGGGGTTGAGTTCAATATAGTTGAGTTATTACCACAATATTTGTCATGAACAAATTCAAGCACTTTTCAAGCACCTTCAAGCACCAGTTTTTCCATTTTTCCAGCACCTTTAAATAGGTAGCCTAGTTGTGTTTGCCATGATGGTCATGGGAAGCGCAGCGGTGCCACTGTATGGCATAATAATATGGGTCTAATTAGCATTATTTCATATGGTGGTAGACTGACTGTTTTGATTTTTAACCAATTGTGAAATTTCAAGCATTTTCAAGCACTTCACAAAAAATTCAAGCGTTTTCACAACCTTGAAAACACTGAATTGAAATTCAAGCATTTTCAAGGAATTCAAGCACCCGTGGGAACCCTGTTTTGTAACATCTACTGATCATTTTACAGTAAAATAAACGGCTGTTCAAGCTAACAAAGTTGCCCTGAAGTTTGCCCTGATTTGGAGCTCTTATGTTGGGTTAAAACAATGTATTCCTTCCTGAACACCTGACAAAACCATGATAAAACAAACAGCAGTAATATTGGTTGGTGATGTTCCAATATGTGCACATCAATTCTGTGAATGCATAAAACACAAACGGCTTCACAGCTGCACCACATGTATTATGATGTAATTCCTGGCTGCAGCCATGGGGGACTATCCCCTATCATGCTCTATCGGGCCGCACCCCAACCAAACCCCAGCACACAGTTCCTCTGAAACAACATGACGTGCACCCACAGTGAACTGTGGACTCCATCTGTGGCCGATCCTCTGCATTGTCAGGAAACGTGAGGGCGGGGTGCACGAATGGAAGTTCATTTGAAGGCTAACAGCAACATTTTTGACACGCACCGTATCGATTTTCCCCTTATCTCTAACCGATGTGAGTGGTCGACAAACAGCTTTCTCAGAAATCTAATCGGCTCTGCTTTATCCATACGCCATAAACAAGTCAGAATGAATCCTTGGCTGGATTCATATCTGAACTTATGAGCTCCGGTATCTGATGGCTCTTCGGGGTGTGTGAGCCGGTATCTGGACAGAGACGAAGCACCTGTGTTTGGGTGAAAGGAGAGAAAACATGGCTGCGCTCCAAACAAAAGGATAAAGCCAAGCTTCGGGTCACGACAGAGAGTTTGAGTCTTTTTGGCCCAAGATCGAGGGATAGAGAATGGACAAAGCAGGCTTATGTCCAGGTATGTATTAGCTTTACCTCTTGGACAAACAGCGAGTGTGCTTCTTTCTCAGCAGTCTCTGGCACGGTGGAGAACAGAGTCCTGCCCTGGCGCCTCAGGGTGGAGATCTGAGGAGAGACAGAGAGGGAAAGCAGGCATGAAAAACAACAGGACTGATAGAAGAGACTGGCACAACAGATCCATCCTGTTGGTGTTTTTATACAGCACTCACATAGTAAAACCATTTCCTGCTTTGGGTGTATGTTCAATGTTGGTTTTACTGCTCCTCATGATTACATTAAATTTTATGGATCCCCATAGGGCACCTCTCTTTGGACTTTCCCCCGAAGGGAAGGTCAGGGATTAAGGTGAGGTACAGGCCAGCCTGGTGGAGCTGGTGGGGTCAGCGATGTGCTCAAGGACACTTTAGCAGAGGGACCCTACTTGCTTTGCCTCTCTGAGTCCTTCTCATTCATCCAGACGGTTAAATCAAATCAGCTTGTTAGCTCTGAATGTCAGGGCTGACATTTAAAGGAATAGTTTGTATGCTATATACAAAGCTAGAGTTTAATTTACTTACTACTAGCCTTCAGAGTAAGGCAAGCAAAGAGTACATTGAGACTGACAGGACAGGATAGAAGACAAAATGCAGTTTTTTTTTTTCCATTCATTTGAATGAAGGTTGTCTGTTTAGGCTGTGGCTGTGTGGGCTGCATGGTGTGTGTGCCAAAAAACACAGTGACCTGCGACGGACAAGTTCAGCCTGATCCAACTTTTGGAAAAACAGAACCTGATGTCATGCTGTGGCCGCCAATCAGACACTCAGACTGGACAAACCCTCCACTGAAATGTCTCTGAAACTAAGCATCCACGTGGAATCATGGAATAAATTCTGTTTTAATTCAGGGTTCCCACACCTTTTTCATGAACAAGTTCAAGCACTTTTCAAGCACCTTCAAGCACCAGTTTTTCCATTTTTCCAGCACCTTTAAATAGGTAGCCTACTAGTTGTGTTTGCCATGATGGTCATGGGAAGCGCAGCGGTGCCACTGTATGGCATAATAATATGGGTCTAATTAGCATTATTTCATATGGTGGTAGATTGACTGTTTTGATTTTTAACTAATTGTGAATTGGCTTGTATTCTCAGCTTGTGAGCGGTGTATTGTGTAACTACCATAGCGCAATAACAGTGACCAACAGGTGTGGATAGTAGTCTACTGTTATTTCTCGGCAGAACACCAAGCGAGTATGATAACTGAGTTCTGCATGTAAAGGCATCGGATCAAGCGCGTAGCCGCTTAGGAAACATTTTTGTTTTCTCTTGGTTTATTGAGATAGACATCACACAAATTTCAAGCATTTTCAAGCACTTGACAAAAAATGCAAGCATTTTCACAACCTTGAAAACACTGAATTGAAATTCAAGCATTTTCAAGGAATTCAAGCACCCGTGGGAACCCTGAAATATGTGTCGGGGTCGCAATTAACACTGCAAAATATTAACACAAAGATGTTTCTTTTGGCTCGTCCAGCTCCACCACTACTACAACCCACAAAACGTGTATGTGAACTGTATAAAGAAGAAAAACCCAGGAATGATTCAAACCAGTTTCAAACCAACCACATGTTCACATCAATCACATGATTTATTTCAGTTCTGAAGTGAGGTCTGACACAGTGGTTTGAACACCACGAACTTCCCAAAATATTGAACTATTCTTTCAAACAAAGTCTCATGTAATATGTAGGGATGGAAGCGGATAGGGGGGGAAAAAAACAGTACTGCAGAGAGAGTTGTGCAGCCTGTGTTATTCCAGTCCTGATCCTTCCCCCTGCCATGCCAGCCTTATTAAAGGGAAACAGCCAGAGAGAGGAGCAAAGATCCACAGCCGAGAAGCAAAAGTTGCCTCGGGGCGTCAAGACTGTTGGCTGGCAACTCATCCACTCATTCTGCAGCCGCCATTGCTCCCACTCTGCTTTTCTACTCAACCCACAAAGATGAGTTGGAAACAGTGGCACAATGACCCAGATTTGTCATAAACGTCTATTCTTACACTGGCAAGCAGTTATCGAACCTCTGACCTGATTTCTCCAGTTCAGTCTCCTAACAGCTATTAAAGATGCGTCAGTAGCCCGAAATGAGCTCAGTTTATTCAGCCTCGTATAATCTGTATGCGGATCAAATAAAGTACTAAAAAAATCACGCCAGTAATACGTTAAAACATTTCCAGTGTGGAAAATATTGAGAATTCGGGCCGACAATGCAGTGGTTTGGCTACAAAAAGACCTGAGCTGTTTGGAAAAAATCGAACTTTGATGCTTTTGTGTCGCAGCCGTGCGAGAGGAAAAAAAAAGATCGTATTAAGGGAACAGTTTCGAAATATTTTGAAGAATATGCTGATTTGCTTTCTTGACGTGATTAAGACGAGTAGATCGATACGTAAAGGTGTATATACGTGTGTATACGTAAACGAGTAGATCTTATTTAATCTGTAATTTTTACATTTCAAACTACACTTATTTGCTTCCTTGCCAGGAGTTAGATGAGAGGACTGAGACAACTCATACCTGCACACTAAATAAATATATAAATAATTGCTAATAACGTGTTTATTCATGAGCTTTAGAGATGCTGATATGTACTTTTTTACTTTCTGACAAAGCCAAAGTAACTTTTTCCCTCTGATTCCAGCCTTTATGCTAATCATCTCCTGCCTCTAGCTTCATATTTGGAGTACAGACTCCATAGTGGCATTGATCTCTTTATTAAACTCCAGGCAAGAGAGAGAATATTTCACAAGATGTCCAACTTTTGCTTTAACGTTACCCTGTGTGAGCAGGATGAGATGAAACTACAGGGGATACGCATGGGTGAGTAGATAATGCCTTCATTTGAATATCTGGATGAATGACTGATTAGCACGCTGCGGTATAACACGGCGTGACACTTCACAGACACTTCAGTTGTCCTCGCACGAGCTTTGGAGCTTGTTTTCTCTCGCCTCTTTTCCAATTCACTGCAAACAAAGCGATCAACACACACACAGCCTGCCAGTTTGACCAAAGCACACCGCTGTCAGTCAACTGTGAGCAAGAACTGCTGGCTGCCAATTAACGGCATTCCTTTCACAGTCATTAAACCGGAGCTTTGATGGCATCCACTGGGCTGATGGGAGCGTGTTCCCACAGGCAGGGCAACACTGCGGGGCGGATAGAACGATGCCAGGGCAGAAATTAAATTCTCGAAACATCGAAGCTCTCGGAGTGGAGCGGTTGATGACAGGAGGTGAGAATGGAGTCTTCTGAAGTCTCCATTCCACTTTGAGAGATGAAATTGACGGTAGTGTGACTGCTACGAGGTCTGTTATTGATTAAACATCTTAGAATTTGCTGATTGTGAGGTGTATTGATCACATTTCGTCTGATATCACATATGAATGTGCATGCAGGGGAACTTAATCCATAACTTGACACTTAACCTGCTTTTACCTCTTTTCACACAGTCTTTCCTGCCCAGTTAGTGCATGTGCATATGTGTGTGTGTGTGCAGCACGTGCAGCATACTAGACACATATGTCTGGCCGGCTCCCCCTTTCTCCTCACTAAGCCGAGTGATGTAAAACATATGGCAGGTTACACAGATGGACGGACCAGGTCACACACACACACACACACACACACACTCACACACACACACACAGACACACAACCACGCACACACTCACAAGAGTCTTGGGCAGTTACTAATAGCTGTGCTCTGCAGACAGCCCTGTAATGAAAACCACTCATCATCTGATTGTGAAATAGTTTGGAAGCGGACTGGATGTTAAGGATTTCCCACCACATACTCTATGAATTTCAAATCACAAGTGTGTATTTTCTTCTGTTGTTTTGTTGCTTTATTCTGGTGGTTGCAGAGCTTTCTATATGACGAGAATTGAACCGGACAGAGAAAGGAAAACAATCAGGAATACATTACATTTCAAGAAAGGCCTCACTAATGTCCTAAAACACATGGTCACTAGTTTTTATCTAGATGTTTCTCAAACAGGAGATAATAGAGCATTTGTTGGGGACTATTTTCAGCAGTGGATTAATCCATAGTGTGTTCCCTAGTGCATATTTAGACAGCAGCTTGGTATATGTGGAATTTAGCCAATAATCTATTGTGTGCTCATAATAATGAAGCAACATCCAGTGCATTTTAGTAGTCTATGGACAACAATGGAGCTTTATGGCACAGAGGAATAAGATATATCAGGCTTTGATACACACGATATTTCTTTTTTGGATACATGCTTGGTTGGTTTGGCTCTCCACATTTGTCGACAAGGACAAAGATATCAATATGACCAATAAGACCAAGTCCGGAGACTTGAGGAATGGCAAACATTTGTCTCAGTCTATCCGCTGTTTTCTGGTTTTCTCTCAAACTGGGAGTGGACCCCGCTGAGATCCGTCTCAGCACTAGTACGGTGATGTAATGTTGACACGGTCTTTAAACTCCTTTGAACACAAGCAGCAGATCTGTGTAGCGTGTAAATGTTTATACGAACATGAGCCAGCGGTTGCATACAGTACATGGTGAGTTCAGATTTATAACCGATTTCAGACATGGTTTCTCAGAGTTATATCATCATTTGTCCACATCCTTGTACATCAGCTGTGCAGGAACAGATTTCCTAGGAGAGAAACTTAAAAAAAAAAATCTTTTAAAGGACTTTCTGTTGCGTCCATAAACTGTATTTAATTAAAGTGTCACAACAGAGCCTTTCCAAAGTGTATGAATCAATAAAAAAGCTGGCTTGATGTTCCAGTTTGTACAAAGTACAGCGAGCTCTTCCAAAACGATGACCTAAGCAGCAACCTTAAGTTGCCTCTAACTTTCACTGTGACTGTTCATTCCATATGCCAATATAGACAAACATTAACCAAGTTGATTTTGGGTGAGTACAATCTGTATTAGTTCAGAGAATTTAGTTTTTTTTCCAAGCCAAGTTGACATACCTGAGCCAAGCTTCCTACCATCCTGATTCACACTACACTCATACCGCACTGAGCAGCTACCACGGAAACGATCCGAACCATTGGCCGCCTCTGCCAGTCACTTCACCGTTGTGTGACTCATCATATTTGTTTGTCTCTCCTGGCGACACAAAATGAAGGTGAGACTGCAAAAAAAAAGACTATTCCTCCTCCATCCTCATTAATCTCTGCCACTCTGACAATGCAGCTCTGTAAGTGTTTGACTACATAACACTACAAGTACATTCATATTCTGGCTGCATTACTCATGCTTGTATAATAAGGCACTGCCACTCAGCCTTGGTTCTAATTTTGCCCATTGGCCACTTGCTGGATTACAGTGAAAACAAAAGGTTTCATATTTGAAACAATCACAATAGAAAGTGGGAACTCTTGGACGAGGTCAGCTGGAGAAACACTACAGTGCATATTGAGTCAGCCACATAAATGAACCTGGGAGCCAGAGGTGTTTTTGCTGTATGCATCAGGTGAGAAATTGGCATCGGACTGAACAGGCGCCACCTTTGTGTCCGCTATCCAGTTCTATAATAGATCCATGGTATTACTAAATAACCATTCCAGGAATTCCAATCCCACTTCTCAAAAAAACAAAGAACAAATCCCGTCGTACAGTATATCATCGCTCTGTTTAAAGCATTCCAGAGTGTGATTATTGCTGTCTTTGCTTTATCTCGACATGTCTCACTCACTGCTGCCTTCAAGTTCTGACTTTCTACATTTCCCAGATTTACTACAAACTCCTGCTGAGAACAGGTGGCGTTCTGTAGTCATGTCCAACAATGTTATGGGAGTGCAGTAAAAAAAACATATGATCAACAAGTCAAATATAATGCATTGTTTTTACATGTAAACAGTGGTTTCAAACCTCTGCACTAGCATAGACGTCAAGCCTTAATCACCACCAGATTCAAGGTCACTGTTCTGTGACCACGTTTGACCTATGAGAGGCAGAAAGTTCAATAAATAACTCTCCTCATATCTTACCTGGAAGTCATCCGTAGGGAACTGCAACATGTCCCGCAGAACATCGCTGATGATCTGGGTCTTCCTCTGTAGAATCACATTTTCATAGTCCAGAGGCTCTATGATCTTTGGCTTTACCTGAAAGAGCAGAATACAGCAGTGGATCAACGACTGGCTACATGTGTCTTTGCCTCTGCATAAATATTTGTGGTCTTCCAGTACTTGTACAATTAAAAATGGTATCAGTGTTTCTGGTAGGAAATCTGGGGTATTCACGCTGGTCTGGACAACAAGTTGCTATTGTGACCAAGAGACAGAGACGGAGACAGAGATGAATGTGGGTTTAACAGAAGACGAGATGCTAGATGAGAGAGGCGAGGGATGGATGAGTGAGAGTCTGTGTGTGCCATTGTACCAGTCACTGTGTCATGAGCTCACGTTCGAAACCTGAACCAGATAGAAAAACAGTGGTCACTGCAGCCAGGGAATCTGGATGATATACAGTCCAAACATTCCATAGTAAATCATGTAAAAACCGAGTATGCCACATTATAACATAGAGGGCTTTGTGAACATGATGCTTGGCAGAGGGTAAGATAGTGAAGCCTAGTTCATAGTTTAACAAAGATTACACTCCCCCGGCGCAGCAGGCATCAGCTCTGACATTCCACAGAAAACACCCAAGGGATTCCTCCGGCACGTCCTCCCATGAGCCTCCCTGTGATATTATAAAATAGACCTTCCCGTGTGACACTCGCACGTCTGCGTATTCAAATTTTAAGGAAGTAAACTAAGCTTTGATCTATTTTAGATTTTAGTTTTTAAATACTAGTCACAGTTGAAATCACAAACAAATCTAGATTTGACCTTTGTCATGAAGTTGTGCGTCAACACTTAAGAATGAAGAAAGAAATCTAAATTCAGCACCGTTAATCCTTTCCTCCCTTCAATTTCCTTTGCTGTAAAACATAACAAGAAGGCAGGATTTCTGAATGAAAATGAGGACAGATACTGTTTTTCTCTTTAAAATTTTTAAAATAATGTCTTCGTCTTTGCCTGCTCTCTCCGGCCAGCAGTCCATAACTCCAAGATGTTCCGTTTAGCAGAAAATCCCTTCTGGAGCTAATGAACGATAGCTATTTTTGCCAGAAGGAATTACGTAAATGACTGACGTAAATGATTTCCTGTCTAATATTTATTATTATTTCAGCTCTGATGTGAGTTAAAAATCATTAATTGCTTACAACTTGTGTCCAAATTTGCCTTTAATCAAGCAAAAACAAGATTAAAGCTCTATAACCAGGCGAGTAAGTACTAAAAACAGAACTAAGGCTCATGGGAATGTTATTAGATCTGCAGGTATTTGGTCATACATCAAACTGGCATCACCTCAACAAGCACCAATCACAATCATGCTTCCAGAGCTCATGAGCTCATTTTTTTTTTTTTTATTTGCTCCGACAGACACACCAAATTGCATTAACATCTATAGAACCTTCCGTTTTCCATAGCATCCCTTCCGTGGCGGTTTGTGAAGTACAAATGTGTGCCGGTTTGGCCGATAAATCAAAGTATTGAACAAATTATAATATTGGTGCTAGATGATCAAACTTACTGACTGACTCAACATTACAGTATTGCTGTGTATGTGAAGTTCAAATTCATCTCACGTGCCTACAATGCAGCTTTAACAAACAAACTAGACTAAATATTACTAAGTCATCACTCATCTCTCTGTGTTTCTAAACTGTCATAGCTCTCAGGTCTGCATGTGGCTGCTAGGCGTGGCTGTGAGCCATATTATTTGGATTAGCCCCCTGGTCTCGGTCCAATGAACACATAACAAACCGAGGCCAATTAAAACAGACGTCTGACCATAGATTTACATTTTGATTCATCCAAACCCATCCTCCGGGTGACGCAATGCAAATATCCCTCCGTGCATCTCTCTCGGCCCTTTGAATGTAAAAGATCATCATGATAAGCAGAAAAATGGTCCGTCCTGATTTCCAACTGGATGATTGCCACTCAGACAAAAGATAACCGCGAGCAGCTGTGAACTGTGACTCGTGAGAATCATCTCGCATGAATACATTTGAAAGACGTGAGAATTAAGTTTGACTTAAAGGCCGATCGAGATGTAGCTATCCTGATGCGGTCTAATATTGTCAGTGTCATGATACTCTAACAAATAAACTATGAATGATATTGATTATAGTGTGCAGTAAAAGGACATAAATAACAGAAAAGTGCCAAATTCTTTAATTTCCAAATGCCCAAGTCCAACTGTGGGAATATCTACATCTTTAGAAATACCTAAAACCCAAAGGAAAGCACAGCACACACTGCTTCTTTACAGTGTTATTTAACAAACCGGTGAGTCTGCATCTTTATCACTGCACCAACTGAGCAGCCAAGTTGTCAAACTCCCTAACTCTGCCGCACAGAAACGGTTAATGAATAAAGAGAGCCTCAAGTGCTCCACTTCCTAAAAAAAGATCAACATTCAACCCCCTGGAGAGGTGTACCCTCGAGCTGCTATTTCCCATTTCCGTCTAACCCTTTAAAAATTATCTTCAAAGCGAGTTCTAAAAGGAAATCTAATGTGGTCAAACAATCAGATCACATCAGGTCCTTTTAACAAGCAGCTCCCAGAACCAGAGTGGACTTTAGACAAACTTTACTTCAATGAAAAAGATGGCACAGTGCACACTTACCGCTGCCACCTGTGACCCAGCCTCCACCTCTGCCTCAATCTCAGCCAGGCTCTTGTACTGCTGTGGAGACTCTATCACCATCTCCCTTTTGGGGGCTTTGCCAGCCCGGCCCTGCATGGTGCTCAATCCTGCCTGTGAGTGTAGCCTTAAATCAGGTGTGACACACTGCCATGGCACAAAGTTGCCCACAGTGTGTGAAGGTTTGAGAGTTTTGCCGAGCGTCCGGCGAGATTCCCTCTGCACTCAATCACAATAGCCCAGCCTCCCTCTCCCTCCCTCTCTCCTGCTCTGTCTCTCATCAGGGTAGAGAGCCCCTCCCACCCTCACAGCTGTGCAGCTGTGAGAGTGTGTGTGGATGTCTGTGTTTGTATGTACAGTATGTGATTTGCGTGTGTAGGAGGAGGGGAGGAGAAATCAACCACTCCCCCATTAAAACTTCGAAGAGGCCCGGAGATCATGTCGTCATGCGCCTGCTCCACCTGCCTAGCAGGAATGTGCTGAAAACAGAGAGTGGCAGAAAAAGGTAGAGGAGTGGAATGGAAATAAAAAAAGTTTTAGAGCCTGTAAATTACAGAGAAATATTTTGTACATATGGGGAAGAAATTAAATACACCCTCGGTATCTAACAGCAGGTACAAGGGAAGTAGCACAGGGAATAAGGGGGTAATAGATTTGCTTTTAAGGGGAAGTACTAATTCAATACAATATGATATATTGACTTTCATTGTGCAAAGACTTGAAAGGTTACATACATCTTCTCAAGGCCCAACATAAATAATATACCACCCAAAATGACTTAATATACAGCAGATGTCAGGGAGAGCCTCAATGCTTTTAAAGAGAACTCATTATAACACATGCAATATGAGATATTGTCCTTTTTCTTCAATGCACGTGCATTCAAATCAAATATATAAATAAATACATAGAAATAACAATAAATAATACCATACTGTACTATACAGTGGTCCCGCGTTTATCGCGGGGGATACGTTCTAAAAATAACCTGCAATAAACAAAATCCGCGAAGTAAGTTTTACAATTATTATACATGTTTTAAGGCCGTAAAACCCCTAACCACACACTTTTATACACTTTTTTACACACATTTTGTACAGTACTCCCTTAAACAGGACGCAGAACACATGTACGGTTCTCCCTTAGCCAATCAGAACGCAGAACACAATGCGCGTTCATACTGTACAGTACGGTGTAAAAAAAAAGCATGCAAAATTACACTGAAAAAAATCTGCGAAACAGCGAGTCCACGAAAAGTGAACCGCGATATAGCGAGGGACGACTGTTTTATAAATATAATCTATTAATAATCTATTTTAAGCCAAGCAGCAACCTCTGCTGCTGTAAAATGAAGCCAGTGCAAGAGTGCCAAAAAAATGCAGTTCCTCAAACGTCCACTTGAGGCTGGCTACAAAATAAGTCGATTTCCGTACGCCCCTATATTTAAATGTCCAACTTCACAGCAGAAATAAACATGTTTACAGCCTGGTACAAAAAACAGTTTTGGTCTCTGTAGTTAATTTCACCGTTCATGACAACTGTACTGAGGGTGAATTTATATACGACTCACCTGTTCAGGTTATATTAAGGCTTAAAGTTATGCAGGATTAAGAGCGTGGATGCTTTGATGATGTCAAGGTTACGACATCCATTCATTATAGTGTCTATGATTTTTCCTGTGTGGCTGAAAACACTGATAGCTAGCAGAAGCCATTAGTATGATGTTATTGCACTTACAGCCCCAATAAGTCAAAATATATCAGTGTTCTGTTCATAAAAAAATGTTTACAATCTGATGATATAATAGATGGATCTTGTCTAACATCAGTTCTTGATCCTATATTGGATCCAGAAACGGTGTTACTGTTGAGATGACTAAAAATAGCTGGCACCAGCTACAGTGACAGTTTTTAGACACTCAATCTGTGTTGATAAAGTTCTACTCCCCATTGATATTTTGCTCCGCTTTGAACTGTTCCTAGGCCGTATCCGCTGCAGCAGGCACCCACAGCAGGGTCGGTCAAAACACACTTCCCCCTTATCCGGCCCTTAGAAAACACACACACACACACACACACACACACACACACACACACACACACACACACACACACACACACACACACACACACACACACACACACTCCTGCTGCTTCAGGGAACATTTTGAGTTGCCGCTTGTTTCTCCATCCAGTCAGTGTTCTCTCTGAGGAGAGTCACTCGCCTTTAATCTTTGAGCAGCGGAGACGCCTCGGCTCTGCTGTTTTCTAACTATCTGTTCCTGAACGATGACATTTTAATTTTTTTAGTCAGGACTTATTGTGGGTAAATTTATGCAAATCCTGTATTATGGAGGAGTTTTTCTTTTCTAAACCACACCGATGTCGCAACAATTTTGACTCAACAAGTGCAATGATAACTCATCCAGTTATCTATATATGAGAAGAGAAGTTGGGGCTCTCTTGTGCACACAGAATGAGAAGGGGGAGAGGTGAGATGTCAGAGAGAGGGGATGACACGCCACGGGTCGAGATGACTTCAAAGGCCTCCGTTCCAGTTTCAGCACCATTGCTCCTCACAAGATGTAGCACAAAGCCAGGCAAGGGTGTGTGCGTGCATGTGAGTGTTTCACTTTTTGTACTGCGGGGTTCTCTGATGTGCGAGGCATAATTAGCATAACTTGTTTTAACTGTACCCGCTTCAAAGGGGACTTGCTGAAATGTACCATTCAGAGGGATAACTTCTTCTGCAAACACAGGAAAGTGCACGGAGGCTGTAAAATAACGGTGTTCCACTTAGGGCATGCATGAGGTGAGGCGAGACGGAAAAAGCTTTATGAGCCCCAGAAATAACCGTCGCAAATGGAGCAGCACTAATACTAAAGTAATAAAGGTGTGTATGGCAGCAAGTGATGATTACTTACATTTATCGTCAACATTTAGAGTATGAAATGTCAGAAAAAACGGAGAAATGTCCAATACAATTTACTAAAGTTCAGATATCTTCATTTGTCTGAAACAGTCCAACACAACATTACTCAATTTAAAATGACATAAAACATTTTTTCTAATCCATGCGAGCAGCATCCCTCTAGAGATGGCAATAACTAACTAACCATAACCCAGGCAACCAATTTCATCCAGACTGAAATATTTCAATAACTATTGTGTGCACTGACGGATATTCATGGTGCCCAGAGGATGAATCCGACCAACTTTGGTAATTTAATCAACTTTAGAGTTTTCCTCTAGCGCCATCATGTAACCAAAATGTGAAACGTAATGTTGACAAGTTCTTAGTCTCCCAAAATATGCTATTAATGTGTAAAAGTGTTCTTCCCATGCAGCCACACTGCCATAATCTGCCATAAGTCTTCTTTGTTTTCTCTTTTCATGCTATGGGAAATATTGGAGATACTGGTACAATGCAATTGTTTTGCTACGAAGCTCTTGGATTCTGATGCTAAAGCATGTTGGAAACATTTTATGTTTCCTTTTTGCAGGCTTACTAAGTTCAATAATGTTGGAAAAGGCAGAGAGGTGGAACTAAGAGAGGAAACTTGCTGTGTGTTCTCCAGGATATTTTGGGAAGTGTTTAAGCCATGCCATTTGAGCCACCTTAGGACCATTCGTGGCTTTTTTTTTTTTTTTTTGCTTTGTTTATTTCTTAAGAAATGTGGCTGTGTTGAATGAAGATTGGAAATAAATATTATTATATATTATTTTTATAGCAGTTTTTAGGAAGGAGCCACGTTTTGTCTTAGGAACTATTCAGGACACATAATGGGAAGACCCTCCAAGGGTTAAAACAAATCTAACGCAGGCTTCTGTCTTGACTTTCCCCTGGCCTTGACCTGTGATGGACTGCTGAGTGTACTGCATCGCCGCTGTCCTGCGGAGGCCTCAGTGACAGCGTCACCAGCTCAGCGTGATAATCAGCCTCTTGTCAAAGACCCTGGGCTGCGCTGAGGTCATCCCGCTTCATTCACCCACATCTCTGGAGCACTCACGCCATCACGCTTCCTGGAGCTATCGCTGGTACCGTGCCAGCGATACCACAAGGATGTGTCCGTTTGTGTCCGAACGTGTATATGAGGGTGACGGGAGTGCAAATTAGTTTACAAGGCCATCTGCGTAGGAGCTTGACGTAAAAGAGAAGGGAAAAAAAAGTTGTCAGAGAATGAGGGAGGAGGAGGAGGAGGAGGTGAAAGATGGCGTTCATTTGTTTTTACACAGCTTGAACCCATTAGGACATGTGAGCCTTCCACACCCTTCCCATGAGGCACACACAAACACACACATAGATGTAGAGCGTCACACAAGTCTGTGGAGAGTTGCATAAGATGGAGTTGATGTAATGTTTGGGAGCCGATGATCGCTACAGGCGCCCTGGAGGGGGCAAGTGTGAGGGTGTTGCCTGAAAAGAAGTGAACTTCCCCTTCAGACAGATCCCGATACACACACATGCACATAAAACTCACTCTGCCTCAATCTGTCACTAGCCATTGTCTCCACGAGTGAAAATACACAATTTTCTTTAATCAAGGAATCAAAAGAGCAGCTTAGTGGTCTGTCTTGTGGTCAGCATTATATTACTGTAGCTCCAGGTAGTACAGGGGAAAACATGTGGGACCAGTTAAATATGATACGAGAGAGGGGAGTTCCCTAAGTCTCTATGATGTCAGAGCTCCCAGAGGTGCTGAGAGCTCGGCTCAAGACTGTACAGTAACATCAGCTGAGGCCCTGCGTGGGATTAACATGTAGATTCAAAACACACACACATTCATTCAGTCTATCTTCTAATCTTTCACAAAGGATTGCGCCATTTCCTGGAATACTGGAAGCTGGACATCCTTGTGTCACACCAGCATTTAAAAAGGGCCTTGGACATTAGCCATCTTCATAGTGGTGACCTCCGAGGGAGTCCAACATGGCACAATAAGTTCAAAGTTTATTCAGTCAAGACATCTTTTTTTATTTTTTACCAATGTCCCCTGGAAATTGCATTTTTGGTTTACTACTACTGTAGTTGTGAGACCAAGGCTCAGTCCTGGACGCTTCCTGCGTTTTCCAGCTTGACTATAATTTGGATATTAATGGAAAGATATATTCCGCTGCAACTGCAGATGTAATTGTTGTGCTTGTGGAAAGGGTTATGGGAGGACAACCACAGCTTAATGGCTGTAAAGGAAACACCGCATCCAAAAGGGATAATGGTTTATAGTGAACGTCCTTGACTCCGTGGACACTAGCAATCCTACTTAACCCCCCTCGCTATTGATTGTCCATTAAATCTCTTTGACTTAACACGGGGAAGGCTGCTGGCTAATGGAGCTAACTCGAGGGGAGTAGCTTAATGTAGTAGTGCATAAATCCAAGTGGAGGACAACATACAGACTACAGGCCAAGGAAAGACCTCGATTGTAGTTTCCTTGCTTGGTGCAAACAAACTCGAGCAAATCGCCAGACATGTCTTATCTTTCCTCTGAGCCGAATGGTAAGCGTTTGATGTGCTGCACCACTAATTGTAGGATCAGGGGGCCCACTAAAAGATATACTTCTAAATCTAGCTCCTCAGGGGAGTCTATTAGGAAGATTATTAGCCGAAAATTCTGCTGATCAGTCCAACAAGACTCCGCTCTATCTGTAAATTTTTAATCTTCCACCTCTATCCTGAAGAAAGATATGATGTTATATGTATAGAAAATAAATCCAAACTAGTGTATCAATGATCAAATACAGAAAGTAAAGTAACGTATTCTTTGAGCTGTAATGTTGCATGGTAAACAGCTTCATGAAAATGAAACTGAAAAAAAGAAAGTCTTCCCTGCGGGCATGCTGGAGTTTAATTTAATTAAAAGCGCAACTGATTCCAAGTGAGTGGAGAATTATTAGAAACGATAAGATTTCAAAATGAGTTTACCAGAGCGGTGGTGGGGATAAAGAGCTGCGATCCCCTCAGACTCAGTGTTTCCTCTTCCTCCTCCAGAGCCCCCTGCTCTACCGCCCCCTTGACGTAGCCACAGTTCCTCTCAAGGATGGAGCGCAGCCCCTCCAACAGAACCACGCTGGTGGTGCACCCCATGGTGCCACCACACTCCACCCAAGAAAAAAACAAAAAAACTATCCCACGGTTGGAGCCTTATTTTAAAACTCTTCGCCTCAGGTAGATGCAGCAGTCCTAACTTGATCTCTCAAACTTGACCTCTTCCACATCTAGAAAGAACCTCTTACAGGTGTGTTGAATTCGCTCAGGTGTCGGCTTATCTCCACAGCCGAGGAGGATTTCCTGCTTGAAGCGCAGCCACTATCTTCGAAAGCAAATCTCAGCTCAAGCTCTGGGCCGCTGAGCCGTATCCTCCTGTGTGCAGCTCAGCGGGGATGGAGGGATGAGTGCACGGAGGAGGGAGGCTGCTCATTCAGTCGGAGCAGGGCGTCGACTCTCCGATTCCTCTTCCCTCCTTCTTCCTTCTGCCGGGGGATGCTCAGACGCTCCGCTCTCTCTCTCTCTCGCCGACTCCTTTTCACTGGTTTGCTTTCTCTCCCTCTTTTCTCAACCTTGTCATCACTCACTCCTGTCGCCTGTCACTTTCACTTCTTCTCTCCTGCCTCACTCTCTCCTCTCTCTCTCCCTCCCTCTATCTCACAGCTTAGTCATTTCTCTGACTCTGCATGCTTTGTCAACAGTAAGAGCAGACTGTTACCAACAAAGACACACACACACACGGACTCACCCACACACACACAATAACTGGCTGCTGCAGACAATGTTTTACTCTTTCTCTCTGCATCTTTTCCCTCCTTCCTCTTTCTCCCACTGACAATGAAATCACAAGCAATGCAGTCATCGTGCTGATGTCATTTACATGTGCTCTAAGACATAAAAAAAAAAGAATGATTTAACTTCTCTCTTGACCTGCGCTGCCGGGCCCACGGCTATTAACACTTGGTTGGACTGTTCCATCAAGTGCGATGCGTCATAGGACGACCGGGACAAACCTGGCAACCCTCTGCAAATCCTCACCTAATTAACATCACAGCATCCTCACATCCTCTCTCCAGGAGGTGGCTGAAGGATACAGGCTTGTTTGTGTGAGCACGCACATACAAACTATTCTATGAATTCTCCCCCAGCTTCTCTCCGGAGGCTGGTGTAAATATTTCATCAGCCGTTCGACACACTCACCTACTTTTGAGTGGATATGCAGCATAATGGGCACAAAGGGGGAATCTTATTTAAAAAAAAGCAAGAGGGAGCACACAGTAGATTCAGTATTTGGATTCATGTGAATTGATTAAGGACTTCTTAAATAGAAGAAACTGATCTGAATCTGATTCTGATTTTATGATCATTTACATAAAAATAATTCATAAAATATATATACAATTGTATTTAGCACCAAATAAAATAATAAAATCTAATAGCTCCTTTCATAAGGAGCAGGTCTAGACTCTACTTTTTATGATATTATTTACAGAGATCCAACAATTCCCACAATGGGCAAGCACTTGGCAAGGAAACCACAGGGTTCCCACACCTTTTTCATGAACAAATTCAAGCACTTTTCAAGCACCTTCAAGCACCAGTTTTTCCATTTTTCCAGCACCTTAAAATAGGTAGCCTACTAGTTGTGTTTGCCATGATGGTCATGGGAAGCGCAGCGGTGCCACTGTATGGCATAATAATATGGGTCTAATTAGCATTATTTCATATGGTGGTAGATTGACTGTTTTGATTTTTAACTCATTGTGAAATTTCAAGCATTTTCAAGCACTTCACAAAAAATGCAAGCGTTTTCACAACCTTGAAAACACTGAATTGAAATTCAAGCATTTTCAAGGAATTCAGGCACTCGTGGGAACCCTGATTTCAGATGCGCTTTCAGAGTCTGAAAAGAGCCTCTTGCTATTTTTCTGCCAGAGAAGTGGACAGGTTGCTCAAATTACGTCTACACACTCACCATTAAATCCTGGGAACCCTGAAAACCCTTTAACTAATCTTTTAACAAGCAGAAACCTTGAATAGAACTTAGTTCATTATCTGCCGCTGCCAGGTCAATATATCTGGGTATAACTGAGGGAGTCACAAGAGAGACAATTAAAAACCAGTGGTCAAAGTAGACGCAGCAAGCTTTAAGGAGCTCCCTTCAGAGCCACAGAAGACATCTTACAACTATTTTTCATTAATTGAGTCAAACTCCTCATGACAACTGGTGGTAGAGCGCTGCTTCAAAGCTGTTAACTGCTTTCTTTCATTTCAATGTTTTCAGGCTCATTCAGAAAGCCCGAGCGGCGTTCTTTGAACGCCATCATTACATTAGGGCCGTTCCTCAGAGGATGCATTAATCTAATGAAATCCCAACTGCAAACCCAATAACCTTTTCACACAGCCAACTGAAAACTAGGGGGACATTGCACCAGGCCGCATAATTATTTTATCAGAATCAGCAAAAGACATTCATCAGTTGTTTAGTAATGAAAACAGGACATAGAGTGAAGTGGAAAAGATAATGCTCTTCTCAGATGCTCATCTTCGATTCCACAAACAGTGTAGTGCGTCCATCCATGCTCATAAATCTTTTGCATGAACTGTATGATTTGTGCATTGGCAACGTTAAACCACAATGTGGTAAACCTTTAATCGCACATTGATATTCTGAAAAGCAACAATTAAATAGAAAAGATTAGGGCTGGTATCCTGGCAACAAGAACCTGTTATTTTTAGAGAAAGTAAAGAAATGAATGAGGGGTATTTTTGTCGAGTAGCCATCAATCATGTTAACCCACGTCAGCAATTTTTTATCAGCGCACAAGCTGCGAAAAACAAATACATCCACCCAGACTTGTGAAAAGATTTATCGGGTGAATGACTAAACAATTTAACGTGAAAGGTCCGTGCCACAGAGAAATGCTGACACAATAATAAAGACAAACGCTGATCCGAGAAAGCACAAGTCTTTGTCTTTACATGTTTAAACGCTTTCAGCATGATCAGTTCTCCACAGAAAGATAGATGGACAGAGGTAGATGGACAGACGTGCATCCCTGCTGCCTCCCACAGGTCGCTCCTAGCACTGCAACAACACTGAGGCCTGATGACTCACTGGAAAAAAAGCCAGACGATGCTTCTTTTTTTTTTTTTTTTTTTTTTTTTTTTTTTTTTAATAATCAAAGTGTTTTTATTGAGTTTTCAAAAAGCATAACATTCATACAGAAAAGCACGAACTCAAGTCCTACAACACAATGTAAGACAGAACTATACCCAGACAGACAGATAATCTTGAATGAAAGTTATTATACAACCAGATTAACAAATTAGAAGATTAAAGAAGAAAAAAAAAAAAAAAAAAAAAAAAAAAAAAAAAAAAGAGGAGGGGGGGGGGGGGGGGGGGCTGCCAGTTATGTTGGAGTAGACGGAAACTCATTTTCAAAATAGGAAATAAAAGGCTGCCAGACCTTAGAGAATTTCTTGGTGTTGCCCTGTATAGTAAATCTGAGATGTTCTAATTTGAGGTGTGCCATCACCTCTTCCACCCAGCGTTTATGGGATGGCGGTGTTGCCTTTATCCAGTTAAATAGAATCAGTCTCCTAGCTAACAGTGAAGTGAATGCAATTGCCTTCCTCTGAGAGGCTGTTAGTTGAGTTTCCCTCGATGCCACACCAAAGATGGCCGTCAGAGGCATTGGTTCCATATCTTTATTATAAATGAATGAGAATGTTCTAAAAATGTTAGCCCAAAAGTCTTTCAGCCTGGAACAAGACCAGAACATGTGGCATAAGTTGGCTGGCACCTGTTTACATCTGGGGCAGGTCGGATCGGCCCCCTGGTACATTCTTGCCAGTTTCTCCCTTGACAAGTGGAGTCTGTGTAACACCTTGAACTGTATCAATCCGTGTCTCACACATACAGAAGCAGAGTGTACTAGATCTACTGCTCCTCCCCAGTCAACCTCTGATATGTCCAGCCCCAATTCTTCCTCCCATTTCCTTCTTACACTGACCAGGGAGGGGGAAGCCACATTCTGAATATTTGCATATAGTGTGGAGATTGTCCCTTTAGCAGTCGGATCTGTGTCCATCAGCTCGTCTATCCATCCGCTTTGTGGAAGCTCGAGGGAGGGGCTGAATGTCTTTTTCACAAAGTCCCGAACCTGGAAGTATCTAAAGTAATTAGTCTTGGAGGAGATTCCATAGTCCTTCTCCAGTTGAGCAGCCGACATAAAAGTACCATTTTTAAAAAGATGTTTTACACATTCCACCCCAGCTCTTTGCCATTCCCTAAAGGCTATTCCCCCGAGGGCTGGGGAAAACAAGTGATTTCCATAGATGGGAGCAGATAGGAGGGCGTTTCTGTTTTTAAAATGTGATCTGAATTGAACCCAAATTTTCAAAGAATTAGATATCACCGGGTTGTTTGTGTAGAAATGTTTGCTCAAGGGTAGAGGAGCACAGACCAGGGAGCGCAAGGACACCGGGCTGGAGACGTAACTTTCCATATGAACCCATATCGGGGTTTCATCCTCATCTAACTCTTTGACCCAAAATAACAACTTATGTATATTAGCAGCAAAATAATAGTGCATATAGTTCGGCAGAGCCAGGCCTCCCTCTTCTTTCTGTCTCTCCAGAAACTCTCTTCTTATCCTGGGGACTGTTTTTTTCCAAATAAAGGCAGATGTACATTCGTTCAATTCCTTAAAAAATGATTTAGGAATGAAAACTGGTATCGTCTGGAACAAATAGAGGAACCGTGGCATTATAGTCATTTTAACAGAATTTATCTTCCCTGCTAACGATAAGGGGAGCGATGCCCACCTCTCCATATCCAACTTTGCTTTATCCAGTGCTACTTTAAAGTTATTGTCCAGTAAATCTTTATATTCACTAGTTACATTGACACCTAAATATGTGAATTTATCCTTATGTGTTGCAAAGGGATAGGCCCGGAAAGAAAGTTTCCTCGCCTGTTTATTAATGGGGAAAAGGACACTTTTTTTTAAGTTAATTTTATAGCCCGACACCCTTCCAAAATCCTTGATAATACCAAGGGCCACCGGGATACTAATGGCAGGGTTTGACAGGAAAAGGAGGAGATCATCAGCATATAAGGACAGCCTATGGTTTTGTGTCCCCCTTTGTATTCCTACCAATTCAGCAGCCTGTCTCAGCATTATTGCAAGGGGTTCAATTGCCACATTAAAGAGCAGGGGTGACAAAGGGCACCCCTGTCTTGTTCCCCGGAACAGAGAGAAGGGTTCAGATATAATATTATTTGTTCTTACCATAGCCTGGGGGTTTGCATAAATTATTTCAATCCACGAGCAAAATGTAGGACCAAAGCCGAATCTCTCAAGGGCCGTAAACAGATAGTAATACTCTATTCTATCGAAGGCTTTGTGGGCATCTAGGGATATCACAATCTCTGGCATAATGTTATCTTCAGCAGTATATATCACATTGAACAGACGGCGGAGATTGCTGGAGAGTTGTCTACCTGCAACAAACCCTGTCTGATCAGGATGTATTATCTTACTTATAGCGAGCTCAATTCTAGCTGCCAGTACTTTGGTCAGTATTTTATAATCACATCCAAGTAAACTTACTGGGCGGTATGACTCACATTTAAGTGGGTCCTTATTCTTCTTAAGGAGTACAGAGATCAAGGCCTGTGACATTGTTTGGGGCAGAGCTTTTTTATCAAGAATTTCCTTAAATACTCTGCAAAGCAAGGGTATCAGTTTGGGAGCAAATGTTTTATAAAACTCACTTGGGTACCCATCAGGGCCCGGCGCTTTTCCTGTCTTCATATTCCGAATTGCCTTGTCTATCTCCGTGGCAGATATGGGCCCCTCTAATCTATCTCTATCCGCAGCCTCTAGCGAAGGTATTTCAAGGTTTTCAAAGAAATTCTTCACTCGGTCCCTATCATTTATTTCTGAGGTATACAAGTCCTCATAAAAAGATTTAAATTGATTGTTAATACCCTTCTGATCTATAATTTTATTACCCACATTATCTCCTATCTCTACTATCATACCAGCAGCTGCTGATTGTTTTAGCTGGTAGCTCAGGAGTTTACCAGCGCGCTCACCGTGTTCATAGAGATCTTGTCTTGACCTAAGATATAAATCCTCCTCACGCTGACTTGTCAGGATGTCATATTCAGTCTGGAGCAAAATCCTTTTTTTATGCAGCTCCTCAGATGGAGTCATAGAATTTGCCAGGTCAACTTCTTTCATTGCTTTCATTAATTCTGTGGTACGTTTCGTTTTTCTTTTCCTTTCACCAGCACTGTATGAAATGATTTGTCCGCGTATATACGCTTTTAATGATTCCCATAAAGTGTCACCGCTTATATCAGGAGTATCATTAAGATCCAAGAAAAAAACTATTTGCGAATTAATGAATTCTTTAAAATCATCATCAGCCAATAATCTACTATTAAGACGCCACATCCTCTGAGGTGGTGTATACTCAGGGAACTTAAGTTTCAGTGTGACCGGGCTATGATCAGATATTACTATACCAGGGTATTCTACATTCATTACCATAGGGGTCAATTTCTTGTCTAACAAAAGATAATCAATTCTAGTATAAGTTTGGTGTGGCGGGGAATAAAAGGAGTACTGTCTGGTAGTCGGATTTGCATATCTCCATGGATCGAATATACCATATGTTTTACAAAAGGAGTTAATGCATTGAGCAGATTTACTTAGCACACTAGGTGTTGGGCTAGAGCGGTCCAGAGTTAAATCTAGGACACAATTCAAGTCTCCCCCCAAGATCAAATTATGTGTGTCCAAATTAGGTAGTAATGAAAACAAATCCTTAAAAAATTGTACATTATCCCAATTGGGTGCGTATATGTTTGCCAACACTACTGGCATATTGAATAATTTCCCAACTACAATAACGTATCGACCATGTTTGTCTTTTATGGCGGATGTTTCTATGAATTGTACATTCCTGTGTATAAGGATGGCCACTCCTCGACTCTTACTATCAAAATTTGAATGGTAGATCTGGTTGAATCCTCCCCTATACAGTTTGAGGTGGTCCTTGTTTAACAAATGTGTCTCTTGCAAATATACTATCTCTGCTCCCTGGTCTCTTAAGTGTGAAAAGATCTTACTCCGTTTAGCCGGTTTATTGATCGCCCTTACGTTCCAGCTCATCAAATTTGTGCCCATTCTGCTCACATCCATGTCTGGTGCCACACCCGGGGTCTGCAGCCCAACATGCCCACTACGCTCCTGTGCCGTCCACTATCTGGATCACACCCTGAAGATCTGGCAGCAAAAACAGAAAAAATAAAGGGGCGGTGTCTGGGAAAAAACAGGGAGGCAACACATACACATACACAAGTAACACATAACACATTGCACATATGAACATGAACCCAAACACAGTGCTCTTTAACAAGCACTCTCGTGGCCAACCGGTCCATCATCTCCTACACGTCAAGCCTACCGTGTGCGGCTCCGTGCAAAATATCCCATTCCAAAAATACAATATCACCCCTTTAATCTACTCGCCTCCTAAAAGGAGGGGGAAAAAAACAGTAGGGGGAGCTTGTAGCAAAAAGATCTTTGAAAATAAAATACAGTACCCCGAGAGTGGTCAACAATGATCAAGGAGATAATCAATTCTTAAATTGTAAAAAACAATAATGTGTGAGTAATATAAAGCAGGGCCGCAGTATTTCTTAAATAAAATATTCAAGTATAAATCAATAAAATGAGATATTACTTTGTCAATATTGTCAAATCAAATCAGCAATATCCTTCCTGTAGCACTTAAGTCCTGACATCAGTGTAGCCCTAGTACTTAGCCAAACTCAGACCAGCCCATGTACCTCACCCAGGATTCAGTGTCTTCTTGATGAACTCCATGGCGTCTTTTGGGTTCTCAAAGGTTTTTGTTTGTCCTCCTTCTGGTGTAATCACCAGCGTTGCCGGGTAACGGAGCCCATATCTGACCCCCCCGCAGGTGCGCAGGAGGCTTCTTGCTTCTTTGAAGGCTGCTCTCTTGTTGTTTACTTCCTGGGTGTAGTCTGGGAAGATGTGAATCCGTCCATTTCGACCCTCTGGCGTTCTCTCCATTTCCCTCGCCTTCTTCAGTATCTCCTCCTTCTCTGTATAGTAGTGGCATCTCACCACGAACGCTCTCGGTGGAGCTCCGGCTCCGTCTCGTCTCGCGCCGAGTGCTCGGTGCGCTCGGTCAAGCGTCGGTGTCACTGATAGCCCCAGTTTTTCTTTCAACAATCCAGCTATGAACTCCGACGGCTTTTTGCCTGTCTCAGCCCCTTCTCTTACCCCAACGATGCGTATGTTGTTGCGTCGTGATCTCGCCTCGAGGTCTTCACTCCGTCCCCTCAGCTTCAGTATCTCCTTCTCCATTTCTTTCAGTTTCGTCTCCATGCTGGTTATACTGTCAGACTGGTCGTTCAGCGTGCCATCCACTTCTTTTTTCCGCGCTTCCATCTCTTTAGCCAGACTGATGGTTGTCTCGCTAATCAGCCTCACCTCCTCACGCAGCAACTCAAACTGAGCTTTAGTGTTATCTTCCAAACTCTTAGCCCACTTTTCCATCTCGGCTTTTGTCTCCTCTCTGTATTTTGTAATCCCAGCATTCGTTTTTTTGACCTCGGACATCATGTCTTGAGCCCATTGAGGCATGCTGTCGGCGTGTGCTGGGCTAGTGTTAGCTTTGCTAGCTGCGGAGGCAGGGTTGCTATCCGCCTGCAACTTTTCTACGCCGGCCCGGGTCTGTCGGTTGGACATTTTCGATCATAAACTGCCCCGTGAGCACACTCGTTCACTCCAAAGCACGAATCGTATTAAACGAGCTTCCTCAAAATGGTAGTAAACTGGCGATATTACTATTTCTTGACTACTTTTACACGGAGCCTCCGCACGCACGTCTTCACACGGCGAAGCACATCCGGAAGTCCAGACGATGCTTCTTACCTCATCTTCTCTAATAGATTTCAGGAGACACTCCCTCCACATCCACATGTATCGAAGCAAACAAAAGTTGTGCCTTTGCGAGCTGCAAGCCTGTACAAATGCCTTTGTACAAAACGTACTGTAACGTGACCCGGAGAGCATGCAAAGCAGAGCAATGATTCGAAAGATGGCCCCGCCATGGTTTCATGTAAGGGGCATGGAAAAACTATCTAGTCGAGTTTGTTTTAAAAAACTAGGCCAGAGCGAGTGCAATGTGCTGTGAGTTTTATTTCTGCATGTATAATCAGTCATGTAATGCGGATAGACGGAGTTTGGACCAAAGCCATGCTGCTAGTGTGGCTAAAGAAATACAGGATATAAAAGGTGTCCACATACTCACAATATTATGGTACATTAGATTTTCTCTAATTTCTCATTTTGCAGTTTTGGATTTCTCCAATTTGTTCCGATAAAACAACGGGCTAACAGTGTTTGTAGATCAGACAGAACTCTCTGGTTTCACCAGAAAATGCCTGTTAAGATCAGGCTCACATAGTTTGTTGTGAGGGTTGCTTGGGGAACCCTCAAGAAGACAATTCACATCTGTCCCGTAACATCTTTTTTCCATTCTTTCACATGACGTTGTGTTTTGATATGTTTCTAAACAACCCGATGAGGTGCAGGATTTGGGTATGAAGTGAAGTGATTCCATGTTCTGACTGGATCTGAAGATAAGTCTCAATCCTTTACATGTTTGAAGATGGATATTATTATTAAAATATATTCATGGGCGTTTCTCTTCAATGTCTCAGGGCAATGTTGTGAAGTTAAGCTACTTCTTAGTGTAGTGTGCTTGTAATGTGATGGGAAATGAAGGTCAGTGTTTTTTTTTGTTTTATTATCCACTGAAATCTACAGGCAGTGGATACAGGGACATTCTCATTCAACAGTTCAGATCAATACATTGACTAACTATGCTTGTGGCCAAATACAAATGTTCAGAACCCATACTATATGTATTTCTGTTGTATTCCACTGAATAAATGTTGTTGAGTTTGCTTGGCGTTGTTGTACCTTCATAATACAGTCTTGCCCTGAGGCACCACAAATTTTCCATGGAGGGGGAATGACAATTTTGATTCATTATCAGAGAGCCCTGGCCTTTTTTATATATATATAAATACAATGTGTGCAGTAGAGTGTTAAATTTTGAATTGCATGAGCCTGTGTCTACTACAGGGAGGGCAATTATGTAGACGTACAAAGACTGCTTTCCCAGTCTCATTTAAAAGTGGCCCAGATCATGTTCTCATTGCGCTTTTAGTATAGAGAGTGCAAATCTTAACTGTGATTCTCTTCATCTCGGGCCAATCGTTTCATCGGGGACCTAAATTCAGGCTAACAATAATGAATCTGAATCTGGGTTATGCTCATGTGATTTGGGTATTGAGTATCAGACAGACTGGGACACGATCCTTGTGTCCTGACACGAGGTTTTGGGCTGTGTTCAATACTCTTCACGGGCTAACAAACCAGCCTTCGACTATACCACTGGTTAATGTGCTCTAATTTCTTACCTGTCTATCTTTCGCATGGAAGGATTCTCAGGCAGCCAAGAGGACTATGAATGTTTTCCACACTAAAGTTCAAACACATGCTAAAGAGAACTGGATGTACGATTGTGTCAACTGGGTCAGAGGAATTTTTTATGGTCACTGCCCAATTTTTGCAGACTGCACTGCTGATTGAAGTAGCAACTGCTCCGTTAATCGTTATATTACGGGCACGTAGCCATTACAAGTAAATGACACAAAGTTAAAGGGGGCAGCTATTTTACACATACAAGTCAGTTCGCTTGTCATCGGGAGTACTACTTAGCCTGAAAACCTGATGATGTCATAGTGATAGGATGATGTCATCGGGGTAATCTCTTGCTTAGGGAGGCTTTGGCCTTTGTACTAGGGACTTTCGGCTGTTTTGATTTGGACTCCTTTAAAACGATGGCTCACTGTGCTACACTCCTCTACAGAGAGCTAAAAATACTAAACCTTTAATCTTCCGCAAACATATTCAAATACTTTTCCAAATACGTTTCCTGTTGGTAGGGCTATATTCCATAAACAGAATAATTTTTGTAATACGCCGACATAATATTCTGCTCATGCAAAGTTACGCAACAGTGTTGTACTTTGCATAGTACGACACATAACACACATTCAGGTACACAAACCTAATGTATGCACTCAGGGATCTGGATATACTGTTACTTTAGCTTGTTAGTTGTCGACATTGCATGTGTGTCTCAGCGGCATGGCTCTATGAATGATGATCAGGTTTCTCACACCTTTTTCATGAACAAATTCAAGCACTTTTCAAGCACCTTCAAGCACCAGTTTTTTCCATTTTTCCAGCACCTTTAAATAGGTAGCCTACTAGTTGTGTTTGCCATGATGGTCATGGGAAGCGCAGCAGGTGCCACTGTATGGCATAATAATATGGGTCTAATTAGCATTATTTCATATGGTGGTAGATTGACTGTTTTGATTTTTAACTAATTGTGAATTGGCTTGTATTCTCAGCTTGTGAGCGGTGTATTGTGTAACTACCATAGCGCAATAACAGTGACCAACAGGTGTGGATAGTAGTCTACTGTTATTTCTCGGCAGAACACCAAGCGAGTATGATAACTGAGTTCTGCATGTAAGGTTTTCTCTTGGTTTATTGAGATAGACGTCACACAAATTTCAAGCATTTTCAAGCACTTCACAAAAAATTCAAGCATTTTCACAACCTTGAAAACACTAAGTTGAAATTTAAGCATTTTCAAGGAATTCAAGCACCCGTAGGAACCCTGGATAATGTCAGTCTCAACAACTATCTGACAGACTAATGTGAAATTTTGTACAGATATTCATGGTGCCCGGAGGATGATCCCCTAATGACTTTGGTGACACAGATTCTACGTCCACTTTGACAATCCCTTACCTTTTCATCCAGCACCTTCATTAGTTCATAACTCAAACGTATCCAATACTGTTTATGATCAAAAAGCTACTTTGTGTTTAGTGCAAATTAAAAATTCTTAGCGTGCTAACACACTAAGCATCATACCTGCTTATCATCATCTTGTTAACACTCTGATGTCACAAATACATACTTCATATTAATTCTACACAGCATATACAACGAGATTGAACAGTTAGCTGACACCGTTATCTACACATATTACCATTTCATGCTGACAGGAAATGTTAGAATACATGTGACACTGGACGTCAATCAAACCGTGACGTTGGACCAGCCAATTAAACTTCACAAAAAGACATTAATTTGTTTTTCACGAGATTTAATACTTTGTTTGTTTTTTTGTTTTCTAAGATCTCTCCGGAGCTGTCTCGCCGCCTCCCACAATTCATTTGAATTCTTTTCAGCTGCGAGCAGCTCCTCCACTGGGAAACACTTTGGTTGGTTTCACAAGAAATGCTGAAACTTCCACGGCCAGCTGAATCTTTTCATTCTCGATTTTTCTCATTAAAGCTAGATCACAGACTCTGGTGAGTTTACACGCACTCTGCTGTGCTGTTTCATGTCAAGCTTGGAACTAATTAAATAAGATAAAGTAATGTAGTAAATTAAAACATTAAAGCCTAGAGTAATTAGTGGGTGGTGTCAGTGACACTATAGACTTTAACTGATGTGATTCCCATCTCTACTATGTATCTATGAGTCTTTTCTATGTTTGATTCTATTTGTATTGTATCCTGTCTGAGTATTTCCACACCGGAAAGATCCGTTGGGATTGCTTGTTTGTGAAACTGTCTGCTGAACTTAAAAAAGTATTGTCACTGTCTGCTAAACCTCCCTACAACAGGCAGATTCCTACAATAAACAACGAAAGAAACCTCAAAACACTGAAGATGTTGCAATAAGCTGAAATTGCCTTTACACGCTCTCTTGAATCAACTCTGAGGGCCATGTTGCAGAAACAAAAACATGCAGCAACTATCCAATAAAAATGATCTGGTGCTCGAACAAGAACAGACTTTTCATTTTTTTAGCCTGCAGGCCCTAAAAAATGATGACAGGCTTTGCTGAGTATAGTGGAAACTGGCAACGTATCAAAATAATGTCGCAAAGTAGGAGTTATGCATTGAATCTTTCTGTTTTCTGACAATCTCGAAGAACAAATTAAGCCTTTAGATCACGAGGCAAATGATACTCTACATAGACAAACACACAAATGACAGACTGGCCATGAAAGCAAAAAGAGAGCTGGTGTTTACATCAATGTAAGGGTGGTAACGACACAAAGTATGAAGTAGCCTAAATAAAGATGACATGGTAACCACATGGCCAGAAAGCCTCGCCTCGGCTATCAGCGGCTGCAACTTGGGACTCGACCACAAAAGCCAGCAGTCGACCGAACGGCCTGCTCCATCACAGCTCCTGTATCATGATGTCGATATAGGCCAGCGGTTCCAAAGCATCTGCAAATCTGCAGATTATCTCTGCCAGGTTTTTTAATGCTCTAATCAGACCAAATCCTCTGGACTGGAGTTCACTCTTAAGTGAAATTCCACAGTTTGAACTGCTGCTCTAAACCGACTGTAAATGAGAGGCGGTATTAAGGCAGCAGAACGCGCGTTATGGGGTCAGTGAGAGTTGAGTGAGTCTCACAGCGAGACAAAAGATAGTCAACAAAACAAAACGTATAAAAAAAGGCAACAGAGTCTGTGTCTCTGTGTCTTTTTTTATGTATGAGTGTGTGCATGAAGGAATGAGTAAAGATTCAGCAAGGCAGGCAGAGGGCAGAAGGATGTATAAAAATGTCTAAGCCAGCATTTCCCACAGTTGGAAGTGATTATTAAAACTGCAGGGGCTGTCTTTACTGCTCTGCTGCTTGGCCTCCACTTTGTTTACTAAGGTATAGCTGAGAGCCAGCCACGCCTGCACTAACTATGGTGTGTGCATGCGTCCAACCGTCCAATTTCTCTGGTCGGGCCTTAGTTTTTGGATCGAGATGATTTATCACATATGCAGGTATTCATAATTGATGGTCCCCTGGGTGCTTAGTGTGACACCGAGTTACAGAGGAGAAAGAGGGCACGTTTAAAAATAGCCAGGACGCCTACCATCATCTCATCCATTATTAAACATGGACCAGAGATCTGATCTGACATCCATTATACCACACCATACACTGTGGGCTAAAACAGAATTAATAGGCTACTATGACATAAGTGTAGGGATGAGGATTAGGACTAAATAATGGATTGTATAACAGGAAGTGGTGTCTGGTACAACACCTGACCTTCATCTACAAAATACTTCCTGCATCCACTTAGCTTAAACTTTCAAAACCAGTTTGATCAGATCAAAGTTGGAGTTACGCGTCCAGTTGCTAGTCAACCTGCTCCTTACTAGGGTAAATATGAGTGTCCATATATATATATGATATATATTTGCTTTGACCATACCAGCATGTCAGTCTCCATGTCAAATGGGCATGGGAAACAGCTGCAGCATAAGTACACAGTCAAAAATAGAGGGACGTTATTCACAGATGTACTATAAGAGGCACATAATGGGAGCCAGATGGATACCTTGTGATCCACCATGAAGGTACAAAGTAGTTGCGATAAGTTCAAGTACAGATCTCTGCTAATTCAGCCTGAACTTCGTCTACAGCCGACAGACAGAGTGAGTAAAAGGGGGCACTTGTTTGCTTGTCACGGTTGAGACTACTTAACCTGCATAAAAACAGCCTCTGGGCAGGTTTGTCAAGTCTGAGAAAATACTTCTGATGATGTCATCAGGTCTAACTGAAATATGTAGCAAATGCTGTTGGGACTTCACCCTTTCTAGTCTAAAAATCAGGATATATCAGCCTTTGAACATACTTTAATATATATATATATATAACTGCACACAGGTGTGAAACAGGTGAGGGATCATGACCTTTTCGCTCCAACTAGTTTGTCTGTGTATACTGCTCATGTCTCCAAGCTCGAGTGGAGAAAACGCAGAACCAAGACAAACATTTTGGTTAAACGATATCCATAATTATGTTTAAATGGCAGCTTTTGTACATCAAAACGTAGACATCTGCTCCAGTCTTTTCCGGGTGCACGGCCTCACTGCACTATAAAGGCGACGGTGCACAGTATGTGTAACATGATGATCCATGCCCAACCCCAGTACAAACTCATTAGCAATGACAAGCTCTCATGGTCGCTGGTCAATGCCTGGACCTCTGAGCTCCCCCTATCATGTGACCATACACATGCAACATTAGGAAAATATAACTGTACTATTGAATTCATTCATGCTGAAGATGTGTGGGAATAAACCAAGAGTCGGATACACGGATGAATGTACTGTCAGTTGAACTTGACAGTTGAGTGAGAAGGAAATAAACTCCCTTCTGTTCCCGGCTGGTCCGGTTTGATGACTTTATTACAAGATCAGGAGGCGCACTGGGACCATGGACAGAGGCAGGGGCCATAATTGACAGCAAAAGCTATTAGTGGCAGAAAAATGGTATATTGATTACGATTATGCAACAAGACACAGTCATGTAATTAGTCGGCACAGTGCTGGACGAGTAACTACAGATGAGGATGCTACCACACCACAAAACACACTATCAATATTTAAGACATGACTTATGATGGGACTTGTTTTTAGAGGCTTAGATAAATGTGTTCCTGGGTGCTTATGCCAGCTACATGCCACATGCTCTCCTGTGTGTTTGGCATTTTTTTGCCTTCCTCATTACTCAGCTGTTTCTCTCAAACCTATCTGGTTGCAAGGTGCACCTTGGGGGGTCAGATGACAGAATGAACCAAAGAAGTGTGCATGTCTTAGTGTGTGTGTGTGTGTGTGTGTGTGTGTGTGGTCTATGTGTCGTCTTTCTCGTCCCTTTGGAGCTGGCGGTGTGTGTTTCAGTTACCTGGCAACCCCCTTTGAGAAAGTTGTAATAGACACCCTGCGGAGACCTGGGAAATATATTCACCAGCAAGTGACAGCGGAATGTCATCATTTCCAAATAAATCATAGGTGATGATAGGGTGGAGGAGGACTGTTGGTGGTCCAGGTTTGACCTGGAGAGGCCAGGGTTTAAGACCCCTATAGTCACCAAGCATCTGCTCTGCTGAAGCACCCTTGAGCAAGGCACTGACCCCCTCTACCCAGAGGGAAAGTGAGAATGAAATAAAGTGTGTATGTTGATGTTGTTTAGGTGCCGCACAGACAGACACTCACCATCAACACTGACGTCCTCACAGCCTCCGACACGCTCTGCCTCAGCTCTGCAGCAGTGCCGGGTTTGTTGAGCCCTCGGGTGAACTTCCTCGCCTCAGGTGGAGCAGAAGCCATAGTGTGACCCACGTTTCATCAAGACAGACAGGTAACTGAGAAGAGCAGAGGCTCCTGAGAGGCGGTGCGAAGGCTTGAAATCCTGCGCCCCAGGCTGTCCGACGTGCGTAAATGCACAGTGGCGCCTCTTCTATCCTGCCATTACGCGTCTCGTCAACTTTACTCTAGCCGCAGGAGTAGTAAAGAAAGAGTAGTCCGGCATACATGGAGATGACTTCTCTGGTCAACAGCAGTTGGGGAGCAACATCCAAATCCCGCTGAGCTCTGTCCCGGCTCGGCCCCCCTTACGCAAACCGACACGCCCCCTCCCTCTGTGTAATAATGCCCGGTGGGACAGGCTGTAAACTAATTCAGACATCATATCTGGAGGAGATGCGCAGAGATACGCTCGTGATGTGACTGCATTATTTCTAGCCACACTAGAAATAATGCAGCACTGACTTCAGATGCCATTTTATGATATTTTCACATCTGTTATATCAAAAGAATGCTTCCATGTTAGACAAGGGTTATGAATAACAAAGACCCAGACACTTAGATAGCAATTAATGCCTTGATTGTTTAACATTAAGCATTTGAGAAGCCCTAAGTACTGTTTTGAGGTTATATAAGTACAAACCACAGGGTGCTGTGCCCTAGGCGCAGGATAACATTGCCACCTGCTGGAATAATTGTTGTTTTAGCTCTACAGTTTGTGCTCTGGGCTTTAAACTCACTGCAAAGTTATGTGACCACACAGAGGCAGTACAGTAACAGTAATACGTGAATAAGTAGTGATGCCTTCATATAAAATCGGAAATTCCACCTTTACATAGAAGGTCAGCGTACAGCGTTAATACTGTTTTATTGTTGTAGTTTTATGATTCTACTTTTCCTTTTAATGTCTAGTTTTTATGAAACTGCTCTGTTGTCTATTTCTGTTTTTACTCTGTTCCGTGAAGCTACAATTCAGTATGAAAGGTGATATATATAAAAAAAGATCAAAATTCGGACAGCTGCTTCAGGAGCTTGAACGCAGCACATGTTTCCCAGGGTGTTGTATCGATAGTCTGCGGCACAGCGGCGCTGCAACACCCCGCCTGACTGTAGGGACTGTCCTCCACCCCCAACACCAACCCACAGCAACCTGATACCGGAGACGAGCGGTCCAGACAAGCCTGCAAACGAGGCGTTCCCAGCCGCCCGCCCTGTCTGTCTGTCTGTCTGCCCGAGCGGAGCTCCAAAACCGTCAATGCCAAACGCCGCCGACTGCCTCGGGGAAAGATCAGACCAACAGATATCCCGTTCCCTTTAACTGAGGCGTCTGCCAGCACGGGAGTGTTAATCCATGTCTATAGCGGAGCAGAGCGGCTCACTGTAGACGCCGTCGACTTGTGAATCTATTTTTTTCTTCTCTCCCTTGAACGAGGATCGTGAAACGAGACGGGACGCGGAGAACTAACTGGTTAGCTGTGAGGCTAACGTCGGTTAGCTTCGATAGCAGCAGCAGCAAGCTTGTAAACCTAGGCGAGCTAATTGTCTGCCTTTTTTATATGCCACATTCCTGCCTGCTGTGTCGAAAGGGTGGACGCTTTTCACAAAGTGTCTGACCGAGGATGGTGTGTGTGTACGTGAATTAATCGTGCGTCGGTTATTTTCGCGGCGTTTCTCCTCTTTGCCTAAGTTTTTTTTCTTCTAGCGAGCAGGGCAGCTAGCTATGTTAGCTAGCAGATATGGACGTTGTTCGCTGGCTGTCTGCGCGCGGCAGATCCGACAAACAAGTTAGCTGCTCGGCTTATCTGTCCGGACTGAGTCCATAAGTGAACTTTTTTTTAAATTGTGCAGTGAGTTTATCAAATCACGTCGACACAAACAGCGCCTCTCCTCCTCCTCCTCCACCTCCTTCTTCTTCGCGTCGTTTTTTTTTTAATCAATGTGCTCCATGCCTGAGAGGACAGTTCAAGTTATTGAGCTGACGTGAAGTGAAACAAACAAACAAAAGTGCTATCTGTAGGAGGAGGAGGAGAAGAAGAGGAGCAGAGCGAGACTTGGAGGAGCTCCAACTACGAGACCAAAGTCGATGTCCACTGTCATGGCCGTGGGCCGAATAACGATGAAATCACTCGCTAAATTTGGCTTCTGCCTGGCCATCCTCCTCACTTCTGTGGCTGGTAAGTGGCTTATTAGTACACTGATTTATTTATTTTTCATGGAATGTGCCTCTCATAAATATTTGATGCTTTCTGTTTGTGTTTCATGGTGCAGATGTTCTCGCTTGAATACTTCAGCCTCTACCCCAAAATGTGTTTTTCTGCTCTGGTGTGCATTATATCTGTGTCAGTGCTTATGCAGCTATAGATCAGACATGTTTTCCTACACCATCATATGTCTCTTATCTATCTTTCCCGTCCTGCTGTCTGCCTGCCTCATTCTGTGTGTGATCTGTAAGCCTTCACAGATATCTCCTCTCGAAGCCCAGTCGCAAACGCACCCCTGGCTCCTTTTTTTAATCATTCTGTGTACAAAGGCCTGGAAAAACACTGCCAAACATACCGCAGTCCTTGTCTGCCAAGTTGTGCCCCCTGTTCAAGACTTTCGGGCTGGAAGCCAGGCTTCTGTGAGACCTTGAGCATGATAAGATAGTAGCCGGGCTGCACCGACATGGGAGGAACATTGCATGCGAAGGGGGGAAAAGAGGTGGAATGTGTGGGAAGGCAGGAATGGTATGTTGCGAGGTGGGTAATTTGGGTGGTGGAGGTTCAGTGTCGTGCTCACGCTGTGTGCCAGGGTGTTTGAAGAAAAAAAAAAGGTGTCCTTGTTGATCGGTCTGCCCGTCCGGTGTTACAGCCGAGTACGTGGGTGTGAATGTGTGTGTGTAAACAGCCTCTTAATGGTGTATTATCATTTCTGTGAGTGTGTGTTATTGTTAAGGCTCCTCCATCCATTCATAGACAGGGTATTATCAGAAGCCTAGAATAATAACTGCTGTTGCAGAGGGAAATATGTGATTTGCAATATGTATGACAGCAAGTGCAGATAGTCTTGGCTCATATTTGCAAATACATTTGCATTTAACATTCAGTTTAAGTGTTTTTTTTTTAATTCACACTTTCATAAAATAGCATGGACTTGAATTGTTGAATTGCCCAGACGGTGTTACTCACATCCTCTAATTATCAGGTCATGTGTAATCAAATAAAGAGAAGCTTACTACGTCAACTTAAATTTAGAAAAACGCCGGAGTAAGTGGATAAGTAAGGCATGGAAGTGGAGGTGATTCAGCGGAGAGAGCACGGGACATGAAGCTTTTACTGGACGGATGAGTTGTCAGGCGGTGACGTAGGACCGGCGATGGGTGGGGGCTGGAATAAGCCGAGTGCAATTCTTCAACCCAAATTGTAATAATCATATCCAAATGTGCATCATGACAAGATATCATCTCCTCGATACGCTCACCTTCATGAGACGTGACATGCAAATGAGTGTTCCCAGAGAGCGCTTTAACGACCACAGTGACTGGCAGGGGATTGACACATTCACTCAATAATCAATATAAGGATGATTAATGGATACTTACACGCACGCGTGCCATGTACACAGACAATAAATTCCGACCGCTGCGCGGTGAGAAATGAATTAGGGCAGCAGTCGGGCTTTGTTGGCGTAATGACTGTAAAGAGACATGAAACAAACCGCTAACGCTCTCCCTGTGCTGATGTTTATCATGAATACAAAGCAGAGATACTCCGGTGCCCATCTCTTAAGATGATACTTGTGGTGATGACTGCCATAATGAGGATGATGATGAGATGAAGCAGAGGGTCTAATAGTCTGTAGGAGAGTGTTCGTCATCTCCTTGACCCAGCACCTTTCCCATCGCTCTCTCTGTCTCGGCTCCGGTAATATTATTGCCGTCCCCTTTTCCCAATTTGCCTATTACCGCTGTTTATGCCATCCTCACATTATTATTCATTTCCTTCCACCTGCCATGCGTTTAACCTGTTTGCAGCTGAGCCCGGGTTGTCCTTCCGCTCCCTGTCCCCTGTGACTAATCAGTGTGTGGGTGTGTGCCTGCTGTTCCTAAACCTGGAGTAGAAACAGTTCCAAACAAGCCTGCAGACACTACCTGCGGCGCGGGACCACAGGTGTTTTTAAGTTGTGACATTAGATATATTTTTTTGGTCCTTTTTAAGCTTTATTTCTGACAGAGACAGCTGAAGAGTGACAGGAATGCGGAGACAGAGAGAGATAGGGAATGACAACCCTGGGCTTCCGCAGCAAGGACTGAGCCTTCGCACATGGGGCGGCTGCTCTACCAGCTGAGATAAACGCCGCCCCGTGACATTAGATTTTAACCCAGATCCTTATCAGGTTCAACTTGTAGCTCCTGCATGCTCATATTGTAACCCACATTGAGGCAGGCATTTCAAATGTTGTCCCAGGTAAGCAGGAGGTTTGAGGGTCTGAAGAGGATTAGTGAAGTATTATACCATAGCATAAAAAAAAGATCGCTCATTTGCTCCGCTTGTCCAAACTCTGAAGCTGTGTCTCTTAAGCCCCATACTGCGGCTTTGACAAGGCCCACTGTTCACCAAGCAGGCCGCGTCTCTCCATCCTCTGCGGTCCACAGGGGACCCTTGAGGCTGCCGGCTCCGCCGTCACATTAGCGGCTCAACAGAAAGTGAAGTTATTGGCTTGAGATTACAGGCCAGCACTGAGCGGCCACAAGTGAATTTGGCGCTCGGATTGGAGCCTCCAGAGTTTGGCGAGCCAGGTACAGGCTGCTCTAAGCCTTGGCATTTAATCGATGGTTTTAATGGCAATGTTGGTTGGGGAAAGACTAGGACGAGGATGAATCAGAATTACTTAAATGTCAAGTACAATACATGCTCAGGTATTTGCTCTGGTGACATTACAGCAGAGACTTCTTGAAGCTAAAGAAAGAAAGGGCTGTAACAGTGCAGTGTGTGAGAAATCTCCTTCCTGTATGATGGGCTGCAATTAAAGACTATTGTCATCATTAATTAAAGGGGGACGCATCAAGGTGTTTTCAGGTGTGGTGGAGTGCGACTGTATATATGAAGAAAGCTGATTAAAGCTGGTGTTACTCCACAGGGAGCTGTGTAAAGTCTGATAACGTCCTCAAGTGATGTCACTTGAATCAGGGTCCATAAAGACTAGATGGAGACTAGTCAGAGCTGACAGGCCTCTTCTGGCGTAACACACCTGAATCCCTGACTGAACAGGTGGTTGAGTTGCTTTGTGGGTAATGTAGGCAGCAGGTTTTGACAAAGAAGAATGCACAGAATACATTTGTTGCTTCAATTTCACCATCATCGATTATCATTATCATCTATTATCATTATCATCTATTATCATTATTTCTGTCCATTATAAGTGCAGTGTTAATATCCTAAAGTTCAATGTGGCAGCTTTAAATACCTTTTCATAGATCTTCAGTTTGAAAGATATAAAACAAAACAAAAATAGCAGATTCTTACAATTCTACAGGGCAACTAATGTAAATGATTAACAGATAGAACTAAAATTGATCCAATAATTCTAGCAAATGTATACGATAAAAGGCTTTTATGGTCGTATAACTAAAGCAAGAGACCAGAGGAAAGTGACACAAGAATCAGAACAAATCAAGGCGTAGAAACTCGTTCTATACATCAGTATAGCTGCATCACCTTTGTTCCTCACTGTAGCCTGCTGAATGCACATCGTGGTTTCTGGATGTGGTGTTAAAGAAGGTCATAAAATGACTTGTGAGACTATAAGGCAACCAGCGTGTAGAGACAAAACTAGAGGCAATGTAATGATGTTTACTCGAACTGAGCCAACAGTTGGGCGTCATGATTCGCACAACTGGAGCAATGCTATTTAAACAGGAAGTAGTTGCCTAAACTGAAAGTTTAGCACTGCTTGATTCCATAATGTCAGTTCACATCATTATTTCGTGAGAAGGACGACACTAACTGCAGCTAGAAACAGCCCAGTGAATGCTGAAATTGGGGGAGGCCATTCGGTCTCTAATACAGCTAGCCTTGTACTCTATTAGATGAAAAAATCAATGTCTGTCTCTCAGTACCTTGGTTTGAGAGTTCTGAGCAGAGGTAAAGGCAAAGCGAGATACAATAGAACAGTGTTCAGCCGACCTTCTGGTTTGGCAAAAAGGAGAAATTAGTGGATGTTTTAGGAAACAAAAGGTGCAGCCTTGAGATGGTAACTCAGAGTGACAGGGTATGATTAACACGACGTGTTCTCCTTGACCGGCAGAGACAATAAGTCTAGGGCGCGCAAAAAATGTTCAGAGTATATGGCCGAGCCGTGACGATTAGAGGTTTTTTTATATTTTCAGCTTTTAAACAGGAACTTGTTAACGGCTGCAAGGCTTTTCCAAATGATTAGAAATCACATGTCTGCAGAGGGGGCCAAGATGTTTCTACATTTTGATGACTTCCACTCATCTAAATTATAGTTGAACAAGCTGCTCTCGGGCCAGTAATGGTACGCTGAAAAGGCTCAAATCACTATGCAAACAAGCACTCAGCACACACGTCATGACGTCGGACGACAAAGAAAATATCAGATTTCTATATGGAGACTTGTTCTTGGTATATAAAGTCACTGCCACTTGTTTCCCACACCAACAAAAGAAGCAGCACGAATCGTTTCACCAAGAGGTCTACAAGAGGAGACTCAAGAATATAGTGGAATATAATTCACATCGCGTATCTTAACACTTTTAAACACGAAGCAATTAAAACACGATTAATCCAAACAAGTCAGCACTAAACTGCAGTGAATACACTCCTTCCAAGTGTCGTTCTTTGGGCCTGTATGCTTCTCTCCACATCAGCTTATAATAACACAGCAGCAGATAAAGGTGCAGTTACTGGTTCCCATTATTACAAGCAGTTGTTGGTGAAAGGGCAGGCCATTCAGACATTTCAGACAAATGGAGCATTTCTCTGAAAACGTCTCGGAGAGAACATGGCTTTTATGCTTTAAAAAAATCATTTTACAGTCATTTTCTACAGTGTAAGAATAAACTTGCCAGTTCTCTGGAGGACAATGAATTCGCTGTAATGAAGACGGCGTTTCCAAATGAGCGCAGACCTTGTTTGACATTTCTCTGCTGTTACCAAACAACAGTCTACATACACCGCTCTGTATCTGCAAGAAGAATCATCAGTTGATCAACAATCAGTTTATGGATTAATCAGGTTATTTTCTCCATCAAATGGTAATAATAGTGAAAAACAGCCGTCACTATGTTGAGAAGATCTCATCAGATTGCTTGTTTTGCCCGTCTGGTGCGTCAGGCCCATAGTATATTCAGTTTACACTCATAAGACAAGAAAAGCAGAAGTGTTGGACATGTTTGCTTGAGAAATGCTTGATTAATTATCAAAACTAAGTTAACAAATGTGTCTCTTGTTAACGCGATGGAAAAACAATGGTGTTAGTTGGAGGTGTTAGTTTGCGAGGACACGCAGCAGCAGCGAGCTCTCACGGAGCAGGTGAAACCCCCATCATACCAGACAACCACAGGCCTCCAGTCCTGATGGTGGGTGGCTGTGTAGTGGAAAATCGGCCTGTCAAGCTAGTACGTACATCAAGCCTTTGATGGCGGTGCATTTACTCGACAAGGAAATATGTCGTAATAAACAAAGGCTAAATTCAGAGGCAGCCTGAAAGGCAACTTTTGCTTGTTCATAAATAGTCTGAGATTATAGCGCTCCCCCCGTGGTGTGACAGTGAGCTCACTACGGTCACTCTGTCATCTGTGTGTCACATATTCTGGAAAGTTAAGGTGTACAGAGGAGGGGGGTGAATTTTGGTATTAAATGCACTGTGGTCAATAATAGAGGCCTCTAAGCTTTGAGGTCTAGTCTAAGCCCGAGGATTAGCATAACTGTACCAGACCCAGACAGACACAGACTGAGTGGTAGTGTTTTTGAGGGGTGGGTGGGTAGTCCCGAGGCAACAGATGGGACAGATTAAAGCCTGCTCGCCCCCCCCACACATCTTTAAACTCAACCTGGGGACTTAGAAAATCGGGGGTGTCAGCAAATAACCCTGAAACCAATCCATCCTAACTCAGCAACAAGCAGGCACCCAAACAGCAGCAGCAGGTACGATTAGGGCGGATACACGCCTCCGATGGTGTAGCAGCTTGAGCCTGTGCGAGGGCACCGCGTACGTGGGCACACTCAGTGCCTCTTTTGCATTTTGAACAATTTTGGCTGCGGATGCGCCGGCCACACATGATGGCACATTATCAGTTCTCGGGGTGTGCTCGTCTGCCTCGCACCAGAGAGAAGCGCTGTGTTTTAAAGGCTTACATTTTTTGACGCAGTCAGCGTTGTACAAAGGCTTCACACGGGGCAGCGTTCTGCCTTTTCTCCCCGTGGAAACTCGAGCGAGAGAGCACAAGTTGTATACTTGAGTGGCTGCGGACAGCGCTGCACGCATGCCTGCAGAGGAGACGGTGCATGCACGGGTGCATCGAGCACGTTTCAGCCTTTAGTCAATAGAGCCTCCTCTGCCCCTCCCGCCCTCTGTTTCTGTCTCTGATCTTGGATGTGAACTCGGAACCAGTTGCGGAGAGCAAACAGCCAAGCACATCAGTGCACTCGTGACTTTTAATCAAGTCTCAGACTGCCATGACTTACGTCGCTGCAATGGGCCTTGGCAGTAGGAAGGAGAGAGCCAGATTAGATCGCTGTTGTTTTTTAGCAGCAAGGCTGTGGGGATGGGGGGTAGTCCAGGGAGGGTGGGAGGGTGCACCCAAGGCCAATTGGGGGAGGGGGGTGAGATTAGCAAATAACTGGGCCATGGGTAAACACTCAGCACTGCCTGCTACCATCCAATGAACAAGCTTGGAGCAGAAAACTACTCCAGAGCCTTTTGATATGACTACCCTCTCTTTCTTTCTCCCTCTCTCATTTCCCTCGCGCCACTGGCCTTGCCTGCATACTCTGACCCACAATCCAGCACTGCAGAGCAAGCCAAGATCACACAGCAAGCTCCACGGAGCAGAACCGGGGACAGAGCCTGCCTCGGCCAATCTGAGATCAACACAGAGATTGGCACCCAACCAGAAACACTCCTAAGAAAGACAGAATTGAGTCAAAGAGCCAACCACGGGCAAGCCGAGCAGCAGACAAACCAATGAAATCTGACGACCGCAGTAGTGCTTCTATGGCACTGACTGCAAATGAGCAAAGCCCGGTTGTGCAGTTGCTCATAACTTTCATAAAATAAACAATCAGTTAATTGAGAAAATGATTGACACAGTCATTGATAATGAAAATATTGGTCAGTTTCAGCCCTAATCTTCACGTAGGGTTTGTGATACCTACAGCAAACACAGTTTATATAGAGGCATTGCTTTTTGCTTTTTGTACTTAAACCCCCCCCCCAATCAATTTCCAGATTGAACTCAGGACATACGCCTCTTATCTGCTCTCACAGACCGCATCAGTGTGGGGTTTGAGATTTCATAGCCTTGAATTATAGTAAGAATATTAATAATTAATGTCAGATACTGTATCTGCCCAGCTTTGGGAGAAAGACAGAAGATACTGTGCTCTATGGATTTCTGTTCCCTCCGATCCTGGCCTGCAAGGTCAGTCTGTTTGTCTAAGTGTCTCTGGGTGTTGTCACCAGCGAGGCACTTCCTTCTATTGTTCCTTTATGTTTTTCCTCTTTAAGTTCCTCCTCTACAATTCCAGTTCTCACCTCCGCCTAGACTGCGGTGAACGGACGCAGGCTTTCTGATGGCACAAGTGATGCATGCTGTGAGCTCGCTATACAAGCTCGCTGTCGACGGCTTTCCACTTTTTAATGTTTGCACGGATTTTGTTTGAAACCTTGTGAACGGTGAATTTAGCATTCCTCATTCAGCCACTGCTCAGCAGTTGATGATCATATATGAATGGTCCAAAGAAATAAGGCTGTTACATGACTGTGGGTAGGTGGCCTTAGACCTTAATCTAATTTGTAGCTTACATTCGAGCAGCTTTACGTACACTTCACTGAATTCCTCACTCGGTTTCTTTTCAACATTCGTCTGCACCTGTCTGCTAACATGTCCTCTAGTGGCAAGGACATCTTAAAATGCTTTGTGCTGTTGGTAATTGAAAATGTGGGAGAAAATAAAGAAGAACACTCTGCTACAGACAAGCCAACATCCCCTTCAAATGATGAAATTAAAAAGGGGAAAAATACAGCCTGAATGTTTTCATGTCATTTAAAAGGTGATTACTTTTTTATTTTCATTATTTAAAATAACGTTGAATGGAGTCTTTTAAAATAAAAAAAAGTATCCTCAGTTGTCAGACTGGAATAGATCCGAGCTGATCTTCCCTCTGCAGTGGTAAATTATGAATGTTTGCCTAGCATGTTTCTTCTGTAATGTTCTGCTTTAATGGCAGAGCTGATGTTCGTTTTGGGGAAACTCATGCTTCTTTCCAATAAAGAGCTACAGATGGATTTGGACTAAAATATAAAACTGCTTTTCACTGTGTGTGTTCACCTGCTCAGTATGTATTTAGTACTATCTTATCTAAATATTTTATTTGATGCATGACATATGTATGATAATTGTCAAGTGCATGTACCTCTGGGTGGTCGTTTAACCCAGATCGTGTTACTGTGCTGGAAATACATGCAAATGGAGAATCGTCCTGCACCGCCAACCCTCATTGAAATTCAGTTTCCTTGTCAGAATGAAAATTCACATGTTTAACCCTTGGTTTGAACTCCTTTCTCACTCCGCGTGTACACAGCAAGCTTCCCCCTGTAGGCAGAGTCAGTCCCACAGAGCAGTAGGCAGTGAAGCCTCACAGGTTGAGGGCAGCCGAGGCCCACGGTAGGCCAGCCTTGATAGCTTCATCTGTGGACGGGAGCAGAGGAGGAAAGTTGGCACCGTGCCCAACAGAGCTACCACTCCATCGCGTCACCCCCTCTGCCCACACAGGCTAGCTTGACCTTGGGCAGGGCACAGTCACCCTCCTCCCTCCACCCCCTCCATAACAGACCCCTCCCCTCCTCCTACCGGCTGGAGGAAAGGGAGGAGCTGGGAGTGTAAGAGAAACAAACTGGCACATCATGTTTCCCTTATCTGAAATTACCCGCAACACAGGCTATGTACACAAACGCGTATTCTGACATCGGCTCAAACTATTTCTCTCACTCTGCCAGACATGCACTGCAAATCAACGACTGGAGCCTTTCTGCTGAATCCAACACATAAATAAGAGCCTAAAATAGTTGAATTCATGATGAGAGCTTTTAGCGTGTCCGTGTCTCATTTTCTGACAGGTCATTTTGCCCGAGCTGTGTTATGATCATCACCGAGCAGAGTCGGTTTCTGTTTTTAACGAGCTCTTATGTCCACTGCGCCTCTGCGTGTTTCTGTTCCGTCCTTCAGGCTCGAGCTTTAAATTGATATTTCTGATTGATCTTTGGCTCGTGAGAGGCAGCGGTCTTTGCAGGCAGACAGCTATTTTTTTCAGCTGTGTTTTTTTTCTTCTATAAACAGACGCGGCATCAGTCTGTCTCTGTAACTGCTTCAGCAGGCGTGTCTCTACATGCGCGTGTTTTTATAGATGCGCAAAGTGTGAATGTGATTTATTGCGAAGGGTTGACGTGAGTGACTTCATGTGAAATGTGCATATTAATGTTTGTGTGGGGGAATGAGACAATAATGGATGAAAAGCTGAAACCCTCTCTCCACCACACATGCTCATGAGCACGCACTGCCTTCATCTTGTATGCGCCTCGCCTTTTCTCTTGCCATCCAACTATTTCATTCACTTTGTTGCCGCCGCACGGCTCTGTTTTGCTAGAAATTGCATTCGACTCGGCTCTGACTCCTCTGTCTCTCTCGCAGCGGCGCAGGGTGAGGCGAGGGAGTGTGCCTTCACGGACCAGCAGCAGCAGTGGGAGGTGGAGCGAGTGGCTGGGGGCGAAGGCCGGGTCTCCCCAGAGAACACCACCATTCGATGTGACAAAGGCAGCCACTGTTTTGGCCTGTGGGAGAAAAGTCCTCCAGGCGAAGTGCGACTTGTCAAACAAGGTACAAGTTGAGAAACTTGGTCCACCTTTAACGTGAGGCTGAGCACCACAGCAGTGATAAAAGAGTCATATTGTTTGTTATAGAGCAACATCTATGTCAAGTCTGCTAACTTTAGCTCACACTCCATAACCCCCATCTTTTAAACCGTGTCCTTTCCTGTCACCCCCCTCTCTTGTCAGGTTGCTGGACTCACCTGGGAGACCACCAGGGTTGCCGCGACGACCGCTGCGTGGTGACCAACCTCCCCCCGCAGATCCAGAATGGGACGTACCACTTCTGCTGCTGTGGCAGTGACATGTGCAATGTCAACTTCACAGAGGACTTCCCGCCGCCCAGCCCCACCACCGCACAGCCCATCTGTAAGGACACACATTCACACCACGGTCACCGCCACGCTCTGTACATCATTCATGCACACGATAAAAGCCAATGCATGTTTGATTTGTAGTTCCATTTCATTTCCAGTCCCCATGCATTTCTTTTTCCTTTTTATATGACTGGTGGTCAGCTGGCCGTCAATAGGACACTCAGCCTGCCCTGATACTTTAATGGCTTTCCTATTGAATTTTGTGCTGAACATTTTTCCCAAAGTAGAGGCAATGTCAGATCACTTTACCTCCCATCATCTGTTACATCACTTCAACTCTTCAAGAGGACATGTATTAAGAAGGTAGCAGTGATTTATTTGTTTTCCAGACAGATGAATTGAGTCAGGAGAGCGTTTTTAGCATTTCTTGTATCCGACAGGATATGACTTTTCATCTGTGATGAGAATCATGGGTGTATTAGGCGAGAGGGATGAATGAAAGAAACATGACTAACAAAGGAAAGAATAGGGAGAAAACAAATGTAGGCCCACTCACTTCTGAAAGCTATTAACGGAGAAGAATGAAAGGATGTTTGATCAGCAGAGCTCGTGTACCTACACCTACTTGGAGCTACTTTCTCTCTCCTCCTCCTCTTCCTCTGCTCCATGATTCAGAACTGAGCTTGATGATTGTTATCCCTGATGAACCTTGGCTGTAAATTGCAGAGATGAACTAGTTTGTAGTGTTTTCAGCAGCAGGTACAGATTATATGCAGTAAAGAGCCGTGAAAGTGGTTGACGTGGAATTGTGTTTGGATCAAACAAAGCAAACAGATGTATTGTTAATTGTTGCTTCCTCTCAAGTTTTAGCTGTGAATGAAAGCAATGTGTGTGGTAGCAGGAGGAAAGGAAAGGGAGGGGTTGGGGTGGCTCATCATCTCTCATGCCCACACATAAACATAAACACACACACTCTACCATCCATGTCGTCTCTCTGCATTCCACGGATTACAAGGCGTCTGCTGTATCTGTCTGTCTGCGGGCGTGCCGGTGACTGTTCCGCAGAGCAGACCGTTGACGAGACAAAGGCCGGAGAAAGTTTCGGTTTGATTTAAAAGTTTAAGTCTGGGGTTGTATTCCGACTTAAAATCCTGTTTCTGTTCTCGCTGGATTGTTAATTCTTGACATGTCTGGGCACATTTATGCCAGTATTCTTAAGAATAGGAAACGGCTCGAGTCAGTTGATCTGAAGCCAAGAGCCATGGATGACGACATTCAGGGCTAGGCGGTGGAGGAAGTGTAGCATTACCACAGTATAGAAATACTCAGAAGCCCTAAAATTAACATTACTGAAGTTCCAATAATAAGTTAAAGCACACCCTCAATTGTAATATTGTGATTATACACCGATTACCAACTAAAATATAATATAGAATCAAAAGATTTTCATGTTTTGGAAAACAATCCGTCACAGCAGTAGACTCCTATATGTAATGGAACCCAGCTCACTACTCCAGCAAGTAGCCTGCACCTTAGTAACGACCTAGCAATGGAGATGCTTTCTAATCCCGGCAAAGCTTATGGCGAGTTTCCCAAACTGAATAAATAGATATAAACACTAAACTGCTTTGCTAGTCCAGTCTTGTAGCGACTAAGATATCTGCTGAAAAAGAGATTTATCCACGGACACATTGGCCTCCTGACTTCACATTTATTTTTAAATAGATAGAGGATGGTCCAAACATTTCCAGTAACTCCACAGCGTTGTAAAGCCAAAATGTCAATGTAATCATCAAAAAAAAAATCTAACGGCATATTCCTCTTCCGTCCTTATTAGTCCACCTTATTTTCTCTGAGCTCACTGAACTGTTTGATCTGACATGCTGCACACAAACAAGGTACACGCCTGTATTACCAATCAGATTGCAGATATTTTGTATATAAAACTTTTAACTGTCAGAGAGCTGTGAGACTAATAAGCTGCAGCTAGTAGATATGAAGATGGTGGAGATATAAAGCATTAATGTTATGGAGATTTCAAGCAGCCTTTTGGTGCGTGTGTGTTTGTTTGGGTGTGTCCATGCGAGCGTCTGGTGTTTGTGAGATCGCTTCCTGTGCAGCCCTCTTGTTGATTATGACCTCCCTGACCTTGACGTTTGAGGGGGAGCCCTGGCAACCCCCCACATGTGCCCGTGTGTGCCAGAGCGGGTGTGCATGCATGCTCATGCTAGCATGTCAGTCAAAGCCGCCCTTAGGCTCTCGGAGCCATCAATTATTGATAAAGCTGGTGTGTCGCGGCAGCACCAGTGTGTTGACTGATGTAACGGATGCAGGCGAGTGTATTTCTGTGTGTGTCGGAGCAGCTGCTGTGGACTTTTATGCTATTTCTGCAGAGTGAGGAGCGGCGGTGTATATAGAGCAGTTGGTATATGTAAGGTGTGTGTATATGTTTGTCTCCAGAGTAGCACTTATAGCTGATGCAGTTTCATTAATCACAAATCCCTGACAGCCAAAACTGCAGCCACCTCAGCTAACTGCTTCTGCCTGCCATCTGACCAGCTCTCTCTTTTACGTACTTTCTTTCTCTCCATTCCCGTCCCGCACATCCCCTCTTTTCTCTCTTCCTGCATTACTTTCCAGTCAGTTGACCAGCTTCATGGCTGCTTGCCTTAATTGATGTTTTTTCTCCCCTCTAACTTCATGGCATGCCTGATGCTTCACAAACACACACACACAAAAATCCATTTAAATGTTTGTTATTGCTGCTATTTTGGAAGGAAAAAACACAACATACTGTGTGCCCATTTGCTAGTCCAGTCAAAATGCAAACTAGTCTCGACTTCAATGCCCGGCTCGAGTTTTTTCCTCGAACAGCAGCACTAATTGGGTGTTAGAAACACCTTTCTTTGTTACCCAACGCTTGCTCTGACCTGAAGAGTAGTTAATCTCAATAATACAAAAACGGAATAAAAAAGGGAAGAAGTCTACCAGGTTTCAATGAACGCAGAAGAATCACACACTAACAACATATGCACAGATGGAGCCAAGAAAGCCGAGAGGCTTATGGTGTGGCTCACTGTGAAAATTAAAGGTGCTCTGTGGTTCTGTTTACATTCAGTGTTACTCAGCAGAACAGACGGCGTGTGTCCTTGAGGTTTAACAAATGCAGTGAGCGCTTTTCTTTGCTAACCAGACATTTGAAAATCTGATTTCTTTTATAATTAAAATCTTCTATAGTTTAAATTTATATTTATTACCGGCAGTCTTCTTCCCTGGCGACAGAAAATTGCAGACTAAATCTGACAAACGTAACTAGTTTGGTAGTTATGTGTGGTGCTAAATGTGCTGAAATAATCATCACCGACAGCAGGCAGACTGTCTTTGGTGGAAAGATGTAAAAACTGAACAACCTGCCGTTTGTTGATTTGGAATGGCACGTAAAAAACAGGGTTCCCACGGGTGCTTGAATTTCAATTCAGTGTTTTCAAGGTTGTGAAAACGCTTGAATTTTTTGTGAAGTGCTTGAAAATGCTTTGAAATTTCACAATGAGTTAAAAATCAAAACAGTCAATCTACCACCATATGAAATAATGCTAATTAGACCCATATTATTATGCCATACAGTGGCACCGCTGCGCTTCCCATGACCATCATGGCAAACACAACTAGTAGGCTACCTATTTAAAGGTGCTGGAAAAATGGAAAAACTGGTGCTTGAAGGTGCTTGAAAAGTGCTTGAATTTGTTCATGAAAAAGGTGTGGGAACCCTGCAAAAAAACAAAAAACTAAATAAATTCCAAATCTCTCATGTTGTTTTGCATGGTGTGTATTTGCACAAGCTATATTGATATAAATTGAATTGGTGCTGAATTTCAGCATGTATCTTAATTTTTCAGTCATCTTTATATTTCAGACTATTTCAGAGGAAGTCGATGAAAATGAAAGTTGAATCAACACAGGGCTGTATTGCACATCTTTTGTACTGGATTGCATCAGATGTTCAGGTGTACCTAATGAATAAATTAGTGTACGGATATTAACTGTGCTCCTCCTCTGACTTCCTGTCCACAAATCAAACATTCTTTCAGCCGTTTGGTTTGCCCATGTAAAGGTCACAATTTGATTTGTACTTTTGTTTTTGATGTGTGTCCCCCCCTCCTCATAGACTCTCGCACACTGCGCTACGAAGAGACAGTAATTATCACCCTGGCAACAGTCTCCGTGCTGGCCGTGCTTGCCGTAGCAGCCTTCTTTGGTTACCGCATGATGCACGGTGAGTTACCATGGCGCCAGGAAGAGCAGAGAACATTCATTATTCAAGGCCGCAAAAATGTTTTTAGTCGAATTTCAATTTAATAAATGGAATCCGAGCTGTTAACGCACCTGTATGTTTTTGTGTGTTCCTCTTTGTTAACAGGAGATGGTAAGCAAGGACTTCACAACCTGAATATGATGGAGGCTGCAGGCTCTGAAAGCTCTCTGGACCTAGACAATCTCAAACTGCTGGAGGTCAGTGTCCACACGGGTCTCTCTGTCCTCTGTCCATCACTGTCGATGCGTCTCGGCTGGCTCCTGCTTGTAATATTTTTAGTTTTTTGCTTAACAGTCATCTGTTCATCAACCAAATCAGTTTGTTTTTTTGGCCCAGGAAAGAGCCAAAGTATTTAGTGTAACTGTGCGAGTGCCAGCACAGCACTGTGTAATACTAATCTCACCAACCATGCGAGCCAATAGGCGGGCAGTAGAGCAGCACTTGTAAATAGTTTTTGCAGATAATGAAGATTTAGTAATGTCACTGCCACGGTGCTGTCATCTACGTCAGAAAAGTAAATCCCCCTCAACAGCATGGCTCACCACGTCCTCTATACCCCAAATCCTGCAGATTTCTACTCGCCTGTTTTTAGAGAATGAAAGCTTGTCGACATGTAGTGTTCTCACAGCCTCAGCATCTCGACGTGTGTGTGTGTGTGTGAGAAAGAGGGAGGGAAACGAGTTCGAGAGAGAAAGGAAAAACCAAAGGCATAGAGGCAAAAATACACCCAAAATACATCAAGGTTTACGGTTACATTTGTCGTTTCAATGTGACCTTTATCATCCGATCACAGCAGGATGCATTAAGTGACAGGTCAGGGCGCACAAAAATAGGATTTTGCTTACACCGACACAGGATACCGAAAATCTGATATGGAAGTGGGAAGGCTCATATTGTGATAGGAAGTCAATGGATGCTGGATGCTATTCAGCCACAATGACATAAGCACGGTGAAGGGATTAAAAGGCGACCATGAGAAACGAATCGGCGACTGATTTAAATAAATCCAGCCGCAGGAGACAGTGTGATGGCAGCTGGAAAGGAAATTTCTTCGAGAAACCATCTTTCAGTTTGTCATCATTCTCCAGTCATGTACAGGCCGATGATATAGTGACTGAAAGATACATTTCTGAAACTAATGCACTATTGTTGTTCTACTCACGAGCTGATTTGTTAGATGAAAGCAGAATGGAACGGTTCTTGACGTTTATATAATAACTTTTGTTCCAACATAAGCAGGAGAAGCGGCAGTTTCCACTATCGGCTATTCGAACTAACGGCATAGGGATTGACTGACAAACATTTATTACTTATTGTTTCTGCTTCGGTAGTAAACACATCTTACTAAAATAGTTGTGGTTAGCATTGCTGCTAACTGTATGTCCAGCCAGCCTCCTTCTCTTCCAGTTGTTTTTCTCCAGGCGTGTTAAATAGAGCCACAGACTCTGTTGTTTCATTTTTTCAGGGAGAGGGAGAAATGGGACAAAAGAGGACAAGTCTTACAGACATTAGATGCAGATGGATGATACGACTTTATGCTGTGCCTCTGCTTTCATTTGCTTCTCTGTATTTACATCAACATGGATTCATTGCACATGACATCAATTTGAATTTTATCAAATTGATATTGTACGGTTCAAGATTCTATCATAAAAATGACAGTGATTGTCGCACAGTCTACAGATCAGCAGCCTCACACAGGTAAACAAGCCGGTTAGTTAGCAAGCAAGAAGCTAATCCATCCTATTTTCTGTGCTTACTTTGGGGCAGAGTCGGTGTTTGGAATGATTTACGTGGTATTAGAAGCTTTCGCAGGTTCACGCTGTTCTTTCTGATACCGTTTGCCGGAGTTGTGTTTCCTGAGTGCAACGTTAACAAGACCCATAGTCAGAGTGAAGTTTATTACGGGAAAGACAGATTTTTTTTTTTTTAACTGTGTCATCTGACCTGCTTTATCGCAGAATCATAACATTACTAAAATAACCAGAACCAAGCTCTTTTGTTCGTGTCAAGAAGGGTTCGAGTCTCTGCAAGTTATCTTACAGAACAAAGATTACAAACCAGTGGCTGACTGGAAGACGGAGGAAATGCAGATAAAAATCAAAAACTCTGTTGGCTGTTTCAGAAACTGATGCTTGTTGATGAGACAGAAAGACAGCCAGCCGTCAGTCCTGAACGCAATGATCTAACTATCGAGACGCGATAATGTTTTTCTCTTCTTCCGACATTTATTTAGTGCTTTTCACACCAGAGTGAGAGAGTGCTACCTTTTCATACAGGAGCTGTCCTTGTGCCTTATCAAATGCAAGCACATTTTCTTTCACACCAGACTCTTTGCAGAAGTGTGTGTGTGTGTGTTACTCATAGACAAAACACAAGTCCACTGCTTTCACTGTATATTTTCTAGGCCAGAGATAAATGTTTTTAGCAAACACGGACCCAGAAACGAATGCACTCAATGTTTTTTTGGCCTTAATGGCATGCTGGTGCTTTGGCTAATTCAGGAAGCTAATTCAATGATTTGGAGCTGACTTTAGGCCATTTTAATAGTTTAACCCTGCTGTTCGCCTGTAATTCACTTTATTTTCTATCTCCCTTCTGCATGCCTGGCTGCCTTTATTTGCTTCTGTACTCTCTTCATGCGTTTCCTTTTTTTGCCTCGCTTCTGTATCTTGTCATTATTTCTGTGACATTTCAAAGCAGCACAAACAACATCATCACACTGTTTTTAGACAAATGAGAGCTAAAGCTCTTGAATTCCAAAATAAATAGTCTATAAATAGTTTCTTTTTTTCTGTCCCACCGTCGTTACATCTTTCAGCTGATTGGGCGTGGCAGATACGGCGCTGTCTACTGTGGCTCTCTGGATGAGCGACCCGTGGCTGTGAAGGTGTTCACTGCTGCCAACCGCCAAAACTTCCTCAATGAATGCTCCATCTACCGACTGCCGCTGCTGGAGCATGACAACATCGCTCGGTTTGTGGCTGCCGACGAGCGGACAGGCCCAGAGGGACGCACTGAGTACCTGCTGGTCATGGACTACTACCCACATGTAAGTAGTGTGTAGAACAGGAGGTTCCGATGATTTTTAGGTGTTTTTTTTTTTTGCAGGGGAACATGTCAACCCCTTTGTTTTTGGTTGCACCTGTGGTAACTTAGGTAGAGTTGCACGATACCCACGGTATACACGGTACCCCGCCGTGCCAAATGGTAACTGTTACTACTATAGTAGAAATTTTACACGACGGTACTACCGTGGATTACTATATTACCGGTGCCAGTCTCCGCTACATAGCGGCCGCCTCTGCTCTCCTCCCGGCTTCTCACTGCATGCTACTCCCTTGTAAACAAACCAACATGGAACCGCAAACCGAACTACACAGCTGCTGAATGATTGGCTGTTTGCCTGTTACTGGTGACGTCCAGGGATATGATAGGCCGTTTCTACACGCTGGGTCCGCCCGTCTGTTAGCTGATTGGCTGTTCGTGTGTTTCTGCCGGCAAGAACGAACTCCATGAAGACAGCTCCGCTTCGATAGAAACTCTCTTCAAAACAAACAACAAGCTAAAGTTCTGTCTCGCCCAGACACGAGACAACACACTCACCATGGCAGAAGCACCGGGCCCGAGCAGCGAGTCTGCCGTGGCGTCTTCGTCAGTGGCAACACTAATTTAGCTTAAAAAACAAACGTTGTTGTTTTAAACTAACTTGTACAAATACATTGCAGTTTATAAAAATAATAATAAAAAAAGGCCGCAATATCGCGATAATACCCGGAACCGCGATACTTTGTCTGGTATAGTATCGTGGTTACTCATTTTAGTATCGTGACAACTCTACACTTAAGCAGTTTAATGCCTCACATAAGCAACTGGGGTATACGTTTACAGTGCAGCCAAACAAAATCACGTTTAATAAAGAAGTAAAGTCAATAATTTTCCCCTCGCAACATGACGTCCTTTCCTAACACAGCAGCAGCACACAGTAAAAGCATGCTGTGGAGGTGTAGAGCTTTATCTAACAGCTCATTGTACGGTAATATTTCAAAACTTATATGCTGACAACAGAATGACCTAAATGACCACGTCCTGTGAAAGATCGCAGTCAGCACCGGCCTCGCTGACAAATACGCAGCGTTTCCTGTGATTGCATCACCATTCAAGGCATTTGAGTGCTTTTGATATGACGCAACAGGAGTAGGAACTGTTGGGCTGGCATTAGCAGAAACTTAATCCAGCTCTGATACGGCTGTAGGAGACTGAACCGTAAACAGTGAAGCAGATATCAGTGAGATTGAATTACAAACTGTAATGCTGGATTACATGCGGCATCGGTTTCCTGTGAATCCCTCTTACGCGTGGAGGCAATCTGAACCCAGCGCAGGAATGGCGGACCCCACCACCAACAACAACAAAAATAAATAAATTAAAAATACTATCTGCATCATCTCAGCACTGACAGCCGGACGCAGCCTTTTAGAACTCCCCAGTATTAACGTGGGTGTACCTTTAAAATTGTTTGCTGTCCTAGCATTCAGCCTCATAATTACAAGTCAGCTGACCCCCAGCCAACCTATGAAAGGAGCCCATTGTGCATCCTAACCATTACTCTAATACATGTTGTCATGGAAACACAGTGCAAGCCAGGACAGGGGACTGGGACACATAATGTATTCAAGTAAATGATGAGATAATTTATTTAAAACGAACAGATCTAATGTAATTTTCTTTAGTAGCGGATGCGCGAATTGTCTTGTGATTGATTTTGAGAGAAAAGATTAAGTGTGTGTGCGCTGTGTGTGTTGTGTAATGGAGTATCAAAGCTGATGGAGATAACTGAGGAAGGAAATTAATAATATCTAATATAACATTTTCATGGAGCTTGATACTCTTCAGACATCGTCGTCTTTACACTAAATTCTTAGGCCAGAATTTTACATCCTGCATAAACCTCATTATTTTAGGAAACTGCCAGGCTTTTATTGAGAGGTGATAAATTATTTTCTGGGTCAGGGTTATTGTAAAGCTCCACTCGCCCACTCCACGGCGAGGTCACAGTACACAGAAATTATTTTTTTCTAAGTTATAAATGTGAAGATAATATTTCTGCAGTCTTGACTTTTTGAGGATGGAATTTTAAAATTTATGGTTATAATTATTTTGGTTCCAGTGCAAGTGAAGCAGCAGTGCCATAATAAATCAAATACATATATTTTTATTTATTTATACCAGTTACACAGAGCCGGATGATTTGAGTGTGTGCATGCACGCACACGACAGAGGGGTAGAATCTCACAGAATTTCACTTTAATCTCTCATAACACGTATTCACAGCACGATACAGGAGGCCATGTTGTTGTGCTTTATAAGCAGAAAACATCACAGCTGCAGATGCTGAGCCGCAGACAGCTGTGTTAGCTCCCGCACAGCAGATTGCTAAACAAATGACAGCCATCTTCTGCATGGTGAAGGCTTTCATCGCAAAATAGAGAAATATAGATATCTGGCCTTATCAATCAGTGGTTATGCTGAGATTAACTTTAGTTTAGGCTGGCTCATGAATCACCTGGGCTGAGTATAACTCAGAGACATCGGGGGCTTGGGATTCAGGTGAGCCATGCTCAGCATCCTTTGACAACCTCTAAGACCTTGCCAGCTTTAAAAAAAAAAAAACACTTTTGTGTGTTTGCTTTGCTGCTACACATGTTGACCAGCTTAATCACTGTCACTTGCCTTCTGGCTAAGTGTGCCCTCTACTGGAACCCTCTGAGCTAATACTTATTTCATTCATTCATTTTATTAACTCATCCATCTTTCAAATGAGTGTCACCAAAACAAGGTTGGGCTCCTCGGGCCCATCCGGTCCTACGAGTATGGTTGAACACAGACATGAGCTGCTCTTTGTTCGTTAAAGCGATGCTGGTGATTGATTTATATCTGTATTCTCTGTCCAATCTCCCTTTTCTAAATTCCTCCCCCATCTGTTTTTATCCCTCCTTTGTCCCTCACTTCCTCGCACCCTGTCTCCTCCTAAGGGCTCTCTGAATCGCTACCTGAGTGTCCAAACCAACGATTGGGTGTGTAGCTGCCGGCTCGCTCACTCCGTCACCCGCGGCCTGGCGTACCTGCATACTGAGCTCTTCAAAGGAGGTGAGCTGGAGGGCACGCAAACGCGCGCACACACACACAGAGTTAATTACATAACTGCTCACAGTTTACTGAGGCTCAAGTTCCAAGGCTGCTGCTTCCATCTGTTACTGAAACACAAACAAAGAATCGTGGTGGGAAATGGGAAAGCTTATTGCCTTTGTTGCCAGGCTAGTTTAGATATTCTGTGTGTATATGTGTGTATTTCTACCTCTATCGTATCTAACTGCCTAGCCCTTGATCCTTCTTGCGTCCTGCACACTGCAGCTCCACGTGGGTCTGTTTGGCTTGGAGCGCTTTGCGTCCCTGCATTTTAACAAACACACACGTACACACTGCGTGCACGCCCTGCCAAGGGTATTTATAGACTGGCCTCAAGCTAGCCTCAGAGAGAGTGGGTAAAAAAAATGGAGAGGGGGACAAAGTAGGGGGGAGGAAAGGCAGGCGGAGACAGGATAGGGATTCAGACTACATGTGACTGTCCCTGTGGCTCGATAAAATCAGCCTTAGGAGGCAGAAGTGACAAGCGAACCAGCGGTTGAACTCGTCCCTCCTCTTTTCCCTTCATCAGCACAGATACACATCAAACACACTTAAAAGTGAAGAAGAGGAAGAACATTCACTCGCAGTAGTGCGTGAAGACCGCTGAAGGAATAGAAGTCATTTTCTCTCTGCACACGTGACAGAGACGAGCGGGGGTGTCCACCACCTCCCTTCGCTCTGTCCCACTGTAAGTCTGAAGTGATGGGCAGAGTGGGGAAGTGACAGCAGAGTGAAAGAGGGCTGGTGTTTGTCAGCTCTGTGTGTACTTGCTAACAGCACAATCTCTCAGGCTTTGATACAGTCGTCATCCTCCCCCACTCCTCCTGCACATCAATAGCAGGCAGCAGATAACTGTGGTGGCTGCCACAACTTTCAGCCGCCCTCGGCCTCACTGCACCCTCTGCTGGACAGAAAGATACCGCAGGCAGAGGCTACTCTGATATGCTCGTAATCCCATTGTTGTAGATTAGATTAGAGGGTTTAGCTGTCTGTTGACAGTGCAGCTTGCTTTGCAGAACAATGAGTAATGAGGGGAATGGAAGGCTATATGAAGGGATTTTCTGGATGTTATCATTCATTTGCAAATACCACAAAAACCGCCTCAGTACATTGTATCTAGGATGGTGAGAATTTTGGGAGTGCTGTGCGGGCTTAAATTTTTAATGAAAAGTAAATTAGCCTAGTTCTTTTGTCCCGTGTCTTCTCCTGATCCTCTCTTTGCCATCCCACCCCTCCTGCCCTCTCTCCTCCTTTCTCCTCCATCCAGACTTGTACAAACCCGCCGTTTCCCACAGAGACCTGAACAGCCGAAATGTTCTTGTCAAAGCTGACGGCACGTGTGTCATCATCGATTTCGGCCTGTCCATGAAGCTGACAGGAAACAGGCCGGCGCGTCACGGAGAGGAGGAAAATGCTGCTATAAGTGAGGTGAGTGTTCAGGAGGAAGCAGAGCTCAGAAAGCAAACACGAGGATTGAAGTGAAATGAATTTAATGCAGCACAGGATTATTTCCAAACTGAAGCTGATAACAGCCCGGGTTTTCATGTAGTTTTTAATTTAAATATTTGTTTTTTTCTGCCCATTTCCATGTTTTTGTTATACAAGCAGAAATTAAAACAAAGTCCTTGTGTATACCCATGAAGCTCTGATTTATGGAGTTGCAACAAGCAAAGATAAAGTAGGCAGATGAAGTTTGCTGTGGAAATGCAATGTCTAACTCTTTGTCTTATTTTTTTACTTCCTCCTTCTTCACCTCATCTTTCATCACGTACCGTGTCTGGTCGCCCACGCCTCCTGTTGTTCCTGCTCCATCTGTCAGGTGGGGACTATCCGCTACATGGCTCCAGAGGTGCTGGAGGGGGCGGTGAACCTGAGGGACTGTGAGTCGGCGCTGAAGCAGGTGGATATGTACGCCCTCGGCCTGATCTACTGGGAGACCTTCATGAGATGTACCGACCTTTTCCCTGGTGAGATACGCAGACAGAAGGACTGAGTGCAGTCTGTTTGAGATGATGAGATGAGCTGCATGTCGCCGTTCTGATTCCTTTTCCATTATTATTGCAAACAAACACAAGAATGAGCCCCTCCTCTGACTGCGGAAAGCACACTCATGAGCTGAATGAATATTTCTGCCACGTGAAATATTTCCAAGTCTCATCCGTTCTCTTCCTGTCCTACCTCTAGGAGAGTCTGTGCCAGAGTACCAGATGGCCTTTCAGGCGGAGGCAGGGAACCACCCGACGTTTGAAGACATGCAGGTCCTGGTATCCAGGGAGAAGCAGCGGCCCAAATTCCCAGAGGCCTGGAAAGAGAACAGTTTGGTACGTTTGTGTGTGTGAGAGCAGAGCCAGGTTTCAGATTATAACACTGCAATGAGCAGAAATAAACAGAGTCAGCAGCTTGGGATACATATCACTACTACGATAGTTATGTGAGGAACACCTAGAGAGTGACAGTCGGGACATAGTGGTTATAGGTCATGTGTTTCAACTAGGTCATGCCAGGTGACGCTGCACTGTTTCTGTCGAGCTTAAAGATTCCAAGCTTACAACAAAGCTTAAATTCCTGTATGCAGTTTGTAGTGGCTGTAATCATTCCTCCTGTCTTTACTGACAGGAATCCACAGTCCTCGTTTTGTATTAAAAAAAGAATGTGAGTTACATACATCTAGTGGGTAACCTCCGATTTTACATTTGTTCATTCTTCGTTTCCTTGAGCTGTGTTTACTCACTAAGCTGCAGTGGAGTGACGACATTACAAAGAGGAAAATTGGCACAAAAACGAAAAACTCTGGAAAATGGCCACTTGATTTGACAAACACACACACTGCTGAAGACTTACACTAGATTGGGCTAAACTCTTGAAAACGGGGGCTTCTTTGCAGCCAGCATTCAAAGGAAGAACAACTGCAGTAACTGCTTTTTAATGTTGTAATTGGTGTGTACATTGTCCACATTGTGTAATATTAAAGCTGCGTCTTCTGCAGGCGGTTCGCTCTTTGAAAGAGACGATGGAAGACTGTTGGGATCAGGATGCAGAGGCCCGCCTTACAGCACAGTGTGCCGAGGAACGCCTGGCAGAACTGCTCCTCATATGGGACCGCTCCAAGTCTGTCAGCCCTACACTCAACCCCATGTCCACCACCCTGCACAATGAGAGGTACGCTTAAACGCAGAAACACTTCTGTAATTGTGCTATTTGTCTCGTGTTGTATTTGACGTTTTCTTTATGTTTTCTGCCAGAAATCGCATGACGCCTAAGTCTGGCCCGTACACAGACCATCCCTCCACCTACATTGAAGAGCATGAGGGTGTGGCTAAGAACACGCAGGCTGACACCACTAGCTCTGTGAGTGGTCGAGTTGGAGCTGGGACCGGTGAGAGAAACCGGAACTCCATAAACCAGGAGCGCCAGCAGCAAGCCAACGCCCGCCTACCCAGCCCAGAGGGCAGCAGCACCAGCATGGGCCTGAGAGGCAGCCCCTCAGCCTCCACTACAACCACCACTATTATCTCAGAGTCTGAGGGACCTGTAGGGGTCGCCACAGTCCCAGTCTGCCTCCACCTCACCCAGGAAGACCTGGAAACCACCAAACTTGACCCGAAAGAAGTGGACAAGAACCTGAAGGAGAGTTCAGACGAGAACCTGATGGAGCATTCACAGAAGCAGTTCTGCTCTCCTGATCCACTGAGCCCTGGCAGCTCCAGCCTTCTTTACCCCCTCATCAAGATGGCCACTGAGGCCTCAGGCACGTCAGACCCTGCTGCCCCCATGCCCACCACCATATTCCCCCTGCCCAAGCAGCAGAACTTGCCCAAGAGGCCGTCCAGCTTGCCCCTGCGCACCAAGCCCACCAAGAAGGAGTCGTCATCGTCTTCGCTCAGGTTCAAGTTTGGACGCTCAGGGAAGTCCAACCTGAGGCAGGTGGAGGGAACAAAGATGAACATTGGTGCAGTAATGGGCACGAACACAGCAGTAGAGGCTCATCGGGGCACAGGCACAAACAACACACCTGTCCTACGAGACACGCATGTCAACGGTAGCGTTAATGGCGCTGTTAATGGTCATGCCAGCACTGGGATCTCGTCCCTTGCTACAGGTGGGGCAACAGGTTTCGGAGGGTCCAGCATAGCTCAGAACGGGTCTGGAGCCCTGAGGTCAGATGATGGCCGCCTTAGCCTCGGCGTCATCACAGCCAGCCCAGACGAACACGAGCCACTTCTCAGTCGTGAGCGAGAGCAGCCTGATCCGAGAGACGCGTCCTCGAGTGTCGCCGCTCTCCGCTCAGCTCGACCAAACACCAACAACAACAACAGCAACACCAACACCGGCCATGGCCAAGGGGACGGAGAGAGCGGAGGAGAGAGTGATGGAGCAGAGGAGGAGGGAAGTGGTGAGGGAGGAAGCAGAGAAACCACCGGGCCCCCAGGGGAAACCTCGGGGTCGGGATCTGGCATTGGCGACCGCCAGGGGGAAGCTCCGGTCACCATGAGAGGGGAGGCCCTGCTCAGGCAGCCCAGAGCCCGCAGGCCTGAGAGACCCAACTCACTTGACCTGTCTTTCACAACACAAGACCTGGCCTCACTAGGTGATTTTACACACCTACACCTCACACGGTAGTTTTCATGTCAAGTTACTCAACATGAGGAAATAATAGATTTGTTATAAGATTATTTTTAGCAGCAGATAAATTCACATTTGTGCTCTAGTGAGTATTTCTGGCAGCGGGATGGTCGGGTTGAGTCAAAATAAACTTTTTTATTAAATAGTAATGCTCAAGTGACATTTCCAAGAACACATAGCTACCTCTCAGACACTGCAATTGATTATGTTTCAGGTACACTGGTATAAAACATGATACTGATCAGATACGGTTCCTTCCTGTCTTCCAGGGGAGGGCTTGGTACAGCCTGACGGAGCCTTGGGGGGAACAGGAGAAAAGATCAAGAAGCGCGGTCAAAACTCCTTACTCCCTCAAGAAGTGGCGACCCACGACATGGGTCATCTCCACAGACACCAGGGGCCCAGAGGTTAACAACAACGGGTCCTCCCGCGGTCAAGGTCACAGCCAGAACAGGCCCAAGTCCAGTTCGGCTATCTACCTGCGGGGGGGAAGCTTGGCCAGCGAGCCCAGCGACACGCATGTGTGAACTCAGACCCTCTGACAAGACTGAAAAAAGAAAAAAATAAATAACCAGAGAGCGTTTGGTTTCTTTCTGTTGAGCTCTCTGGTCTGAATCAGCAAGAGGAAGCTATGGAGTGTCTTGTGAACAAACAGTCAAGTCTGATCATGTACAGTAATTAGGTCTGTCTCGCTCCCGTGTGTCTTTCTGATGATGGCATTGCTTTAAATGGAATCCAGCTATGCAGCATTCTCGTCCGCTTCCGTTTCTGCGTTCCCTTAATCTCCCTTCTGTCTGTTTGTTTCATATTCATCCTCATGAGCGTAGCAACGTTTTGAATGGATTTATTTTTATTTTTATTTCAATGTGCACTTTGAAACAATTTTAAAATCAGTGTTTAGAAGTCCTGTCTGTTGCGACCACGACAAATAAAAGTGGTCTCTAAACTTAAAAAGGCGAAGAAAAACAATCAACACTTTGAGCCTTCTTGTTCTCACACTCTGCTGTATCAAGCGATGTTCGAGAGTAGGCTCTGAAAAGAATTGACGGTCTTAAAAGACGGAACAAACTACTTTAACTTTTTTTTTTTTACTCCCTTGATTTGTATACAATACCAATTTTTGACTATGTATCCATTTTTTTGTATCATAATTTTTAATTGTGCAATAGGATGTAGCTTTTAGATGCTTTCGATGTTTTTATTGCTTCCATTACTTTGGTCGTTGTTTTATCCTGTCATTATTTTGATATGTTAATCTCTGTTGCACTTATGAATAGTCACAATCGTTTTGTAAACAATCCACCACACACTATCACCCCCCTGACAGGAGGAGAAAATGGATGACAATCCTCTTCTTTCCTTCTCCTCTGGACTATTTTTAGGGGGGGAACAAACATTAACAATCAATCCCAGCTGACTGGAAAAGTGGGTTTTCATGGAACTCCTCTGCTTGCACAATTACACCAGGAATGGCTCAAACTCCCGGGTCTTTTAACACTACAATCGCCAGAATCTAATCTAAGGAGGGATCTGTTACAGTGGACGACGCAATCACTGTACCACTATCACCTGACCTCACTGTGGACTCTGTGTTTAGCTTGTCTGTATGTGACTGAAAGACCAGAAACACTAGAAAGACCAGATTCTGCTTTGAACTCTGTCGGAAATCAGAAACTAGTCTAAAAAAAAACAAAAGAAAAAAAAACCAAACCCCTCAGAAGCACGCTGGATATTATTTCTGCTTCTCCTTGTCTCATCCCTTGATGTTCAAATGACTGACTGAGTGTGTGTGTGTGTGTCTGCGTGCGCGAGTGAGAGTGCACGTACTGTGTTTCTTTATGTCAGCAAGCATTAGAGTCGTCGGGGCCTAGCACTGTACAGGCGTGCTGAAATGTCATTGTACTCATTCTGTATTTTCAGCGCTGCTTCAGGGCATATGAAAAAAGATCTCATTTATGTTTTTGTAATCTCTAATTTGTATGAAAAGAAAAAACATGTATGTGTATTGCATTGATATTTGCATCATTTCTATGGAATTCTGTTTTTGCATTCAATGGACATGGCCTTTGATTCCATTGCTATGCGTCTGCTCGGTACAGTTTCTGTAAACATTTTCAAGTCAATATGAAAGAAAAAGATTCTCAATAAATGTATGAAATAATTGTTGGTTGTGTCTGGTAATTATATTGTAAAAGCACTATCATTTATCAAGTAAACATCTCTGAATTATGAAGAATTCAGAGATGTTTGCTTCAAATGGCTGGTTCTCTCTAAATATAACATCTTCCTCCTCGCACTAGTTTGTTGAATATGCAGGGTTCCCACGGGTGCTTGAATTCCTTGAAAATGCTTGAATTTCAATTCAGTGTTTTCAAGGTTGTGAAAACGCTTGACTTTTTTGTGAAGTGCTTGAAAATGCTTGAAATTTCACAATTAGACCCATATTATTTTGCCATACAGTGGCACCGCTGCGCTTCCCATGACCATCATGGCAAACACAACTAGTAGGCTACCTATTTAAAAGGTGCTGGAAAAACTGGTGCTTGAAGGTGTTCGAAAAGTGCTTGAATTTGTTCATGAAAAAGGTGTGGGAACCCTGAAGCAAACATCTCTGAATTATGAAGGTTTCAGAGATGTTTGCTTCAAATGGCTGGTTCTCTCTAAATATAACATCTTCCTTCTCGCACTAGTTTGTTGAATATGTTAGAAAAATGTAATTTTAATGTCTTTTCTTTAAAACTCTCACTTCTAGGTTTCACATCAGCCATTTTGACATGATAGTAGGTAAACACAGGTGTTACCAATGGCGCTAATTAAGGTGCTGCTGCAATAAACGGAGCTGAAGCTTAATTAATGTCATTGGAAACACCTGCGTTGACTATTTCATGCTAAAAAGCTGCTTCTCGTGAGCATTTTAATAAAAAAAACATGTTTCCATACTTTGTAGGCCATTGAAAGTAGGTAGGCTATTTAAAATACAAGTTCAAATGTCATTATTGCCGAGGACAGTCCAGCTGAAACCTTTTCTGGGTGCTACACTGATTACTATTGCTCACATCCGACATGAACAGCAGCCCTGGACCACATCTGTTCCCGGTCCTCATATCTAAACAGACATAAACAGATTAAATGTAGATTTTTTTGTAACCCTGTCACATGCAGTATAACCGTGAGCTCACCGTGAGTTACTCAAACTCGACACACGAGGGAGACCTCTCCTCTCCTCTCCTCCGCTTGTTTACCTCCTCTCCGCCGTCTGCTCCACGCGCCCTAGCAACTGCAGCATCAGCACGAGCAGCGCAGCGTTTGGTGAAGCTACGTCACAGCTGCGTCAAGTCAGCTCGAGGCAGCGAGGGCAGCACCGGAAGTCAGCCGACGTTCTTTCAAAATAAAAGATACCCCCTATCGGAGGGTTATAGAGCAACCTCATTGTGATTTTTAGTGACACTTAGATTAGATTTTACTATCAAATAGGGAGGTTTGTTTTGTGTTGGTGGCGACTTTACGCTAAAAGTTTGAAAAAACTTTCTTTTTTTTCCCGCATCTTATCGTTTTTAACGTGATTTCTTTTGTTGTGATTTATTGCACTTGTTACATATATATATGTAAAGTGCATTATAAATTAAATGTATTATTATTATTATTATACAACATTGTTTATAATCTCACATCGTGTTTAGGTGTATTGTATAACCTCATGCAAATGACTTTACAAAATTTAGCAAATATCGGGTGGTAATTGACATATCCGCATACAATACATATGTAATATAAAAATAAAATGATTAGTTTTTAATACGACTTGGACTCCACAAAATAAATGTTTTACATTGAAAAAAACACAACCGGAAGTGGAATCGTGTATCCCGGCTTGCTTCACACTGGTCCCTCTCCCGTCGTGTCAACCCAGGCTAGCCCAGCATCACCGCCTTCTTCTTTCTATCCCTTCTGTATTTTCTGTCCTTCTCTCGTTTTTTTCTCCGTCGTTTTCCGACACCCCGAGAAACTTCCTCTTTTTATACTCGTTTATTTTTTCTTCTTCGACCACGAACCGTTTTTTCGGTGAGCTGCTGCTGCTTCAGCCGTCGTGCCGCATCAGCCGGGGAGAGGAAAAACATCCATCCACGACGACGAGGAGGAGGCAGGGTGCGAATACAGCAACGCCCATTTTGACACCTACTGTATCCCTCCAGTACCCACGAAGACGCTTTCGTATTTTTTTCTATGTCTGCTCGTTTCTACCCGGGAGGGCTCTCCTCACTCGTACCCTGCTCCTCCGTGCTCCCCTGCCTCTGTTTGCCGCCTCTCTAGCATCTTCGAGCAGCGGCAAATATCAACAAGGGCTTGGGGTGCTGAAGACCTCCATGCCACCTAGATCACATTTCTGCAGGTGAGTGCCCCACCGCACACATTTCACATCAACATAAAGACGTATGGAGATGGATTCAGGTCTATACTAGCATGCATTATATTTTAATGCTGTTGATATGTGTGGGGAGGGGTTGCACGCTTGTCTCCCAGTAAACAAATTTGGCCTACATTATGGAGATTTGACATGCAAGCGAGCTATTTATTTGATTTAGTGTGTTGCTATGGAGCAGAAATGTGCACGATCTGTGCTTTAGGCCTATTATTTAAATATAAAACTAGGATAAATGTGTGTTTTGTATTCAAAATGCACAGACGTGACAGTAAAGGCGCACAGTGTGCAAAGGCAGTTCAGTAATTCAATAAGAGCATATGACAGGAACTACTTTGATGCACATTTAACTCATTTTAAAGGCAGAAATGTGAAGAAAATCACAGTTTTTGACTCTGAAAATGTGAATATTTGTGACACACTGCATAGTCTGAGAGTAAATCTTTGTGTTTTGGACAAAATAGCCAATTTGATGATCAAACACCTCGTTTTTAACGGTTTCCGTGCAAGACGGCTGTCCTACTTTTCTCTCTTCAAGCCTATCTTGTATTAGGAGCTTTACCTCAGGTGGTAATCAAAAAAAAAAAAATCACACACAAACCTAAAGACACTGCCCAAAAAAAATCGGTTCAGAATCATATTATGAATCTGACATTTAAGACAGAAACACGACAGCAGGCTGAGACACCATACTACAAGTACAACTACTACTGCCGGCGTTGCCATAGCTGTCAGCCTGCAGTGCACTGTAGTAGGTTGCAGACTTGTGTGGACCGAGACAGGAAAAGCAGCAGTAAAAAAAAAAAAAAAGTCTGAGCAGTTTGCTAGTAGATCACTGATGTTTATACACACACACACACACACACATACAAGAGTGGCTGTGTGAAGATCAGTCGGCACCGTTCCCTAGCAACAGCGATGTGCGCTGGTCAAGGCCCCTGCCAAATTTAGCTCCAGGACCAGCCAGCGTTGCCAGTTGATGCCGTGTGTTTGGATACACGCTGTATGTGCAGTGTGTTGTTGTTGTTGTTGTCAGGGGCGGGTTGCCCCTTAACATGCATTCAAATGGATTCTGTTGTTTGTTTGTGTCTCATTAATGCTGCATCGATCACAAGTAATATGAATATTAACAGTATAGTCAATTCAATTTCCCCATCCTTCCTATTAAGATATCCAGGAATGTGTCTGATAATATTAAGCATATGCAATAAAACTGCACCCTGCACTCCCGGCTGATACCCTGCAAAGCCCCGTGGGTGTCGCTGGAGCCGCGCACCCGTCAAAACATGCTGCTGCAGCTCTGGATCAGGGTTAGTCGGGCAGAATCTAGCACCTGCCCTCACTCCACCGTCCTTCTGCTTTAAGCTGTTTTAATGCCATTAACCAGGGGGGGGTTATGTGAAACTTAGAGGGGGGTATATCCGCTCTGACCAGCGCAGGACGGGATTAACATCGCGCACACACACACACAAACCTAGACAGACAGAGCAAGACAGCCACGAGCTTATCCTGCGGGCCAGCTGTGTGTCTGTTGATGTGTTGATGTGTTGACAAATACCTTGTTTACATCTTCAGGCTCTCTCTCTCTCTCTTTCTCTCTCTCACCATCTCAGACTGCATCAGTGGCCTTAACCTCCCACATCTCTCTGCGGTTCGTTCCTCCACGTTCCTCCGGCGTCCCCCCCTCTCCCTGCGCGAGCGCTCGGCTCCTCATTCTCCTCTCGGCCTCCCACCACCGCGTCCAGCTGTGGCCCTCACAGGGCGCGCTCGCTGGCTCTCACCTGACAGGTCCCTGGCCTCAGGACGACAGCCAGCACCAACACGTTCCCTACATGAGGGACAAAGCGACGCAGGTGAGCGCAGAATTTGAATTTTAAATCAGTACGATTCATCCTCTGGCGACTATGAATGAACGCCTGCGAGATGTATTTGTGTTTACAGAGCAGACAATCGATGCAAAGAGGTTGCAGGCGCTTGCATCATTGCGCTGTGTTGTCTCTGACTATCACCCACGGGCTGACTGTGAATCACTCGGGTCAAACCGTTGCCTTAAGACAACATCTCAGTCAAGCAGCCAGAGTGGTCAAACAGACGGTTCAAATATGGCCTCGGGTGCTAAAGACAGCATTTCTGTGCACGCACACATTGTTACTATTCTATAATATTGTACTTTTAACAACATTCTTACTGAAATCTGCTGATACTGGAGCCAGTAAACAGCATATTTGTTATAAGTGGTGTTCTGAAGCTTGTTTGACCTCCTCAGAGTCTTAAATACGAACAGCTTTGGCTCGTAGCCCTTTAAGATGAAGCAACGTCTTCTTGTGACACTCTCAGTGTGGGTTTTCCTTCTCGACTTATTCATTTGAAGCCTGATCCCTCTTCTTATCACTGTCAAAAACTCCATATTTATTCAATTCATTTGTCTAGACTTGATTTTCTGCAAGCGCAGTAAGAATTTCTTAATTCCTAATACTTGCGTCTGTACAAAATGTGTCCAACATTTGGATCTGCACGTGCCGGCCGGCGTTTTAACACCACCCTCTGTGTTTCACTGCGCAAATAGTTTCGAGCATGTGGCAAATTGAGCCTTCGGGTCTCAAATCTTTTTCCAATAAATATCAATTTGCGTTAAGAATTTTTTCTACGAATGAGTGAGTGTCTTGAAATAAGACGGAAGAACGCAGGCTGAGAGATTCAAGAGATTCAAGTGCTGCTCTAGAATGAAGAAAAATACTTTAAACAAGAAAGAAAGAAATATTCTCACTGCACCAGATCACTTGTTTTAAGATCATAGGACTTTAAGCAAGAAAAATTGTGATCTGACCCACTAATTTAGGGCAACACAGAGGAGTAGCATGAAAAACATGGATCATATGAATTATTTATGGATTATTTGAGCTAGGTCTACTATTCATGTGACTTTTTTTCTCCTCCCATGCGACTCCTAATGTGACTGCTTTGTACTTGTATGTTTGCTATCCAGCTCTAATCAGTGTGTGTGTGTGTGTGTGTGTGTGTGTGTGTCAGACCCCCAGGGCCTGGGCAGATGAGAGGAGGAGGGGCTCTCACAAACGCTCGGCCTCCTGTGGGAGCACCGACCAGCTCAAGGAGGTCAGTCTCTTTCCTGCTTTTGTCGTTCCAAATAAACAAAACAACAATACCCCTTTTTGTGTCTCGTACACGAATGCTTCTTCTGCTGGGAGTTTTCAGTTTTCACCCGTATGTCTGTATTACAGTGTCTGTCTGTCTGTGAAACTCTCCAGATTGCCAAATTGCGTCAGCAACTTCAGCGCAGCAAACGCAGCAGCCGCCATCGGAGGGACAAAGACCGCAAGTCCCCGTTCAATGGCAGCCACACCATCATCCAGTCGCAGGTGATCGATAGAGGGAGGCTTGAGTGTGCGCGTGCGCGCGCGTGTGTGTGTGTGTGTGTGTGTGTGTGTGTGTGTGTGTGTGTGTGTGTGTGTGTGTGTGTGTGTGTGTGTGTGTGTGTGTGCGTGTCTTCCGAGAGAGGAACTAGGTTGGCTCCCTGTTCTGGAGAGTTTTGAGGACGTCCCACTTTCCCTCATGCCCCGTTTCCCTCTGCCGTGCGCGTCTCCTGTTAGTTTGAAATGTGACGCGGGGTGTTTAATGACCTCTGGTGTGTATGAAAAGTCAGTTAAACTGGGTTCACACACACACACACACACACACACACACGCTCTCAGTGCCCACTACCGTCATGTTGTGTCAGGGACAGCGGCAGCGGCCAGTTGCGTGCCTCCCTGCGGAGTCTGCTGGAGTGCAGCTGTCCTGCTTTCTGGGCCTCCTTCGTGAAACAAAAGAGAAAGACGGGCCGGCTCGGTTATCAGGCAACTTTCTCACAAAGCCTCTGACAAGCTCGTTCACGGATACAAAGAGCCTCCGGCTAGCAGGAACACACGTACGTGCCCAAAGTAACATGAAGATGAAGAGCTTCCTTCCCCTTTATTCTTTGTTAAAGGAGGGCAAAGCACACAAAGTAAAGTCCTGTGTATAAATAGATATTACTGAACATTAAATATATATTAAAACATACCGAGCGTGTCCTGCGTGCAGGCACTGCTGCAGTAATGAAAACACCCAGAAGAAGCACTTGTTTTCTTCCCCAGTCCTTCGATGAACAAAGAGGCAGAGCAGAAACAAAGCCACCTGCGTGATGAGTCCAAAATCTCTGAGTCATAACTCCGGCATGATGCACATATTGTTTTGATTCAGTGTGACTTTTCTAAAGATATCATTATCTTCCACGTCTCCTGCGAATAAACATCCATGAAACCGAAAACCAAAACACAGAAAGTGTTTTGCAGCAGCTAAACGAAAGTCACCGCAACATCTGTACACATGTGCAGGACCCGCATTAACTGAAGCACGTGTCTGTTTCTGTGCCTCGCAGTCGCCCATGCCCAAAACCATCCTGATACCCATCCCGATATCCAAGTCCTCGGCACCTCGTTTCCGCAACAGCGTGGAGGGCCTCAACCAGGAGATCGAGCGCATCACCATCCAAGACACCCCTGAAAAGGAAGAGACCATCGTTGTGAGTAACTATAAGATTGGGGTTATGGTGTTTTTAAAAATATTTTGTCCTACCCCGAAACTCTCTGAAATAATTAACATTCAAGGATTCACACACCACCAATGTTCAGGGATTAAGCCCCGGTGGAACGTTGTTATTGTGACCTCATTTGTGTGTGTGTGTGTGTGTGTGTGTGTGTGTGTGTGTGTGTGTGTGTGTGTGTGTGTGTGTGTGTGTGTGTGTGTGTGTGTGTGTTCATACGACAGCCACAGGATGTCCCAGATGGGCACCGCGCACCCCCGCCCGTCCCCCCACAGCGCAGCAGCAGCACCCGCAGCATCGACACACAGACTCCCTCAGGGGGCGGCCTGAGCGGTAACCACAGCAACTGCAGTAGCCGTCCCGATTCCATCTCGCCCTCCTACCTCACCGTCCTCAACGACATGGGTGGAGGCAGCCCCTACGAGGACAAAGGTGACCACCGCACACGCGCGCACACACCCACCCACACCCACACACACACGCCGCGTATTGTACGCGTGCCAACGTGCCTCTGAGGATGATTTGTTGCTGATGCTGATCTTTGACCTCCAGTCTCCACTCTGTGTCTGTCCTCAGAGCTGGGGCCCTGCTCCCCGCTGCCTAAATACGCCGCCTCTCCCAGACCCAACAACAGCTACATGTTCAAGAGGGAACCTCCAGAGGGCTGCGAGAAGGTCAAAGTGTTCGAGGAGTCGATGTGAGTAGACAAACGTGTTGATTTCACAGGATACGAGACCTTAAAATACATAATTCAACTACATTCAAAGTAGGGGTGGGCGATATATCGAATATACTCGATATATCGTGGCTTGTTCTACGTGAGATGTATGAAATGACTAATCGCGACCATCGAGTACTTGTCATGTAAATGTTTTAACCCGTCTGCATTTAATTCTGATTCTGAGCAATTACAATGCTATCAAGGTAATAATGACATTATTTATTAGAAATAAACTATACAAAACAACAAAAATATCGAGATATATATCGTGTATCGCGATATAGCTTAAAAATATCGAGATATTGGTTACAGGCCATATCTAGAAGCCCTAATTTAAAGCTGCTATAATCAATATGTTACATTAACTTTGAATCAAACGACCAGTTGTATCTGAAAGTTGTATTGATGAACTCAACTCAGTTCTACCGAGCATTTTAGCATCTTTCAGCTCTTATTTTGGCTGCTACCAGTTTCAGAGGGTTTGTTTCAGCCCCCGGCAGTGTTTCAAGTAAACTCACTGCATGCCACGCTGCCCAGCACCAAACAGCACGCAGACAAAGTTAGCCTAAGACTTAGCAGCTGAAGCATCGGATGGTGGTGGAGACCAAAAATGGAGCTAAAAGGAGGAGAATATTGGACTTTGCTAACAACATATCAACTTGGAAAGTGTCAACTTTGTGTTTACAGCCAGTCAAGTTGCCAAAAGAGTTGTATTAAAGCTGCAACTTTGTCTAATAAGACGTGTTCATAGTTGGTGTCTCTGTCTGTGTTTTTTTTTCCCAGGCCCAAACCTCTGCAGGAGATCCCTCCCTTCCTGTGTCCCGACCGCAACAAGGTCAACTTCATCCCCAACAGCGGCTCTGCCTTCTGCCTCGTCAGCATCCTCAAGCCCTTACTCCCCGCCCCGGACCTCAACTTTCGCCCCGGCGTGGGCCTGCGAAGCCTCTCCCCATCCCTCGTGCCTCTGTCCACCCAGCCCTGCCTCCTGGAAGAGCCCGAGAGCTTCTGATGGCCACCACACTCCCCTCCCCTTCTCTCACGAAATCAGAAAACATTGGAAACTAGGAAAGCAACCCTTCTGCTCCCAACAAAAAAAAAAAGAAAAAAGAAAAAAAAAGCCTTCAGCATGCCAGCTAAGCTCTCTCTGATGTCCTTATCTTGTTGAAAAAGCGCTTCCCACTGCCTCTCCTCCTCAGACGACTACAACACGAGAGTCCTGCAGCCCCGTGCGGGCGTTTGCAGCTAACATTTCATTGCTTTCTTCTACCTTTAGTGCTGGTTATGTTCCTGTTTCTCGGGAGGAAAAGGGCGAAAGGACAGACTCTTTTATTTCATCGTATTATACCATGGCGCCTTTCCACGGACATATCTCTTTTTCTATCTGTAGTTATTTCTCTTGATATGAAATATGCCTTCCATTATGACAAAAAAAAAAAAAAACAGGCCGCTGGGTTTCCTTGGCGACCGAGAGTTCGACCACAGAGGCTAATTTTGGTGCTGCCAGTTTTAAACGTAGCAAAACTTGAACGGTCGCGACAAGGAGAAGTTTAAAAATGTGCCTGATATTTTAGACCGCTCAGTTTTCGCTGAACCAGCGTAGTGCTCTGATCATGTTCGTTCCCGTTAGCACGACGCACATGATGTTTGCACTACGGTGGCCACAGATACACGCAGAAAGGCAGGGACGACGCGGGAAACCGTAGAAACAGCCCACACTTAGAAGCAGTATTCATTTTAGAGCTCAATCCAGACATCTGTTTTGTACTTTTCTCAGCCGGTGACGGTGACAAGCTGATGCCTTCCGTTACACTAACCGGTAGCAGTGAGCCGGTCCCCTGCCGGGCGGTGTGTATCTGTGGGAAACACAGGCCAGGGCTATGATGTGTGCAGCGTGTTCAACCTGTGTCTGCTTGCCCCTCCTTCCCAAGCGCCAGCCTTTACTCACGACGTCCCTTTTGAACTCCGCCGCCATCACCACCCTTATGTTCCTCCTCTTTTCCTCTTTCTCTCCTTTTCTTTCCCTCACCGTCACTGTTACGCCAATCTCCTTCTGTCTTGCTCAATGTTGTCGTGAAATGTTGTCCAGGAGGGTCCTCGTCCTCGCTGGACAGGCTCCCCTCTGGCTCTGCAGAGCCTCGAACATGGAGAGGTTTGGTCAAGTCCAACACTGCTGCTGCTGACTGTGATGAGTTCAGATACAAATCATATACAACCTTACCTACCTACCTTTTTATTAATCTGTGATTCCTGGAGTCGGGATCTATCGCATCTCTGCGGCTCCCCTCAGCGTTTTAGCTTCTTTCAGCTCATTGTTTTAGTTTGACTTCACTTAGTCACCCTCGTTTCCATAAACCAACTCTTCATATTCACAGTTGACCAGAGCTTACATTTTGACTGAAAAATGTAGATGGAAACTTGACTAGTGGTTACAGAAGAATAAATAAACTGCAGGTTATGACTGTAACGATGAATAAGCAACATAAACCCTGTCACGTGTGGGTGTGACACAAACATTCATCACACTTTGATCCGTTACTAAACTCCTGATTGGTGCACAGGAGAAGAAACGTGTGACATCACTTTTTTCCCAACTAAGAACCAACAAGAAAAACAAAAATATACAGAAATCTCATCTAAAATAACCAGAAATGTTTCAGATTTGACTTTTGCTGAGGAGCCAATCACTTGTAGTAAGAAGCAAAGTGAGAAAATGAGGTCAGAGTGTGAAGTTTCATCGTACTCAGGCTCCTGACGTCTTTCTTTCTTCATGCACCCGACGGAGACGTAGTAGCAGTCGCGTCGCTCCGAGTGTAGCTCTTTGGTTGGCAGCCTCTCCATGCCCCGGCTCTTCCTGTATATGTCATTACTACTTGACTGTGCCTGCCACGGTGGGATAGGAATGTACTGGATCTGTAAATATAGAGGCACACTGTGTTTGTATTATCGGCTGACAAAGATATGTATCTGAATGAGTCAACAATTGTACCATATAACCCCCCTTACTCCTCCTCCTCCTGCTTTTTCTCCGCTGAGTACTGTGAATTACTACATGTCTCATTATTGTGAATAATAATGTATTTATTTATCAGGAGTGTAATTGGGTCTGCAGAGAATTTTAACCAAGAATAGATTACATCATCCATCTCAGGTTGTAGTGAATAGGATACAGAAAAAAAAACAGATATACTAACTTCTCAGCGCACACTAACAAGTCTACACTACTGTAAAGAGAGCAAACCAACAGCTGCTATATATGTAGCCTCACAGTGGAAATCCTGAACGGTGTAAACCTGTAGCAGAGTAGAAGTAGAGAGAGAAGTGCGGATGTCATTTATCCGGTGACCTGATTTGGCATGAGTAACTCGACATGAAATTACAGAAGAGTTGCGTTTCCAAAATGAGATATCCACTTGCTGAAAAACAATCACACCCACGGCAACGCGTTGTCGTTTTTAGACTGTCTGTTTACAACTCAGAGAAACAAAGGAGCAGGTTCACACACGCCGTAATAATACAGATTTATTTTCCTTTTCGGAGTGGATACGCAGCATTTTGGAACGAGGCTCGACACAAGAGACGCAACGATTCTTTGTTTGCTTGTCCAGTTTATTGGAAACAGAACTGCCAAGTTTTCATCTGTTAAACCCCTCGAGTGAAATAAAAAGGCATAGTTGAATTAAATAAAGCGTTGATTGACTTGAGAAATACATTCTTTTTTTTTTTTTTTTTTTAAATCAAGAGTAAACAGTAAAATACACGATGTGACAAACGCTGCACTAAACCAGTTTCATCCCTCCAACGAAAACGTCACATTCAAAACAAGAAAACAAAGATGATGATACTGATGTGCAGCTTGTAGAAAAAGTGTTTTTTTCTTCTTCCCATGATGCACTCTGACCACCGCAGCTCCACCGAGTGCGATTTACACAGGCACGCAGATAAAATACATTTTAGAAACCCAGATCTACATCTTCAACTCTTCATCCAACCGACTGGTAAACATTCAGAGGCGTCAGTCTTGGTCATTTTTTTTCATACATTTCATGACACGGTAACAGTTCTCCAGTGTTGATTCTTCTCCTGTAAAACAAATCCAAAATCCATCCGAGACACAACACGCGGAGCTCAGAATACACACTATTTTACAGTGATAGTGTTATTTCAGTGAGTAATACACATATTTCAGAAAATAAATACATTTTGATGCAGCATAGGCGCCGTTTGTCGCAGATTTACACGACTTAAATAACCCACCCGCTCCTGTGTCCTGCTTTAAAACTTCCTTCCAGAGAAAACGACTACAAAATAAATGCTTCATCCTTCACACATTTTTTTTTCTTGGCCTTGGACTTTGTGATTGTGAAACGACACACGGGACTGGAGAGGATTTCAAACGCCAGCCCGTTTTTAGTCATTCAGCGAGTCGGATCTGGGCTGAGGGTGAGAGGATGAACGCGAAAGCCAGAAAGAGTTTGGACTGTGCCGTCTCAATGACACCATCAGTCCTCTCTCCAGAGACTAGACCGCTCACAGCTTAGTGTTTCTGACTGAATCCCTAACAGAAAGCTGAGGGTTTTCTTACAATAAAGCGTCACATTATTTATCTAGAACTGGTGGAGTCTTCGAGATCCAGAGTTTGTGCAGGGGTCTGTATCACAAAGCGAGTTCGTGTTCGGGTTAGCTGCTTCACTGAGACTAACATCAGGTGAGCCTGGAGCTGGTCATCAACTCTGGGTGCATGTACTTTGCATAGTGAGGTCTGGTGAACAATATGATGTGAATAAAAACATTTCAAAGTAAAGTAAGGCAGGAAATGTCCAGAAAGAAAAATAAAAGTCTGATCAAGTGAGTGAACGTGGAGGTTTTAGGGGAAAGTTGGAGATCTGGCTGCATCGTTATGAAACAGTCACGGTCCCTACAGGATCACTTTTAATAACTTTGTTGCTCTTCTGATGTTACGGTTAGGTTACCATGGTGATTCACTTTAGTTAAAGTCCAGAGGCAGCTGAATAACCCTGTGATCTGGCTTGGTGATACAGAGCGCTGCTGTCAGCTTGGCTCAGGCTCAGGGCCCCGTCTCACCTCATACATACACTCTGTCCTATATATACTGTATACACTGTATGTGTGTGACAATCATGTGCTACCATGTAGAAACACTAAGCAGTAAATAGATTTCTTTTTTTTTTTTTTTTTTTTTACATACTGTGTGCACACAGCAAACGGACACACACCCAAACATGAAGACAAACGCAGGAAAAAAAAAACCACAACCTGGAGCGCACACATCCTCTGCTGGACAGAAGCTGCAGTAACTGACACACAGGCCGCATGAGGTCTGCTGTGTGCACACAGACAGTGTGTTCAGTGTGGTAACAGTCATGTACAGAGCTACTGACAGAGTTTCACTTCTCCAGTGTAAAATAACATCTTCCAGTGTGACAGATATAAGTGTGTGTGTGTGTGTGATATGGTAACTTGCTGACATCCAGGATCCTTTGAGAGAAATCATATGCTGGCGGCACACACACACACACGCGAACAGAACTTTAGGCATTGAGCAGCTCGTCCGCCGAGCGTCCAATGGCGTCGGGGTTGGAGAGCGGGTCCAGGTCTGCAAACAGGTTGAACCAAGCAGACATGTCTTTGGATCCACCTGAAGGAACTGCACACACAACATCAGAACAGAGTTTCGGTTTATGTCCACAAAGATAGAAGTACAGATTGTAAAACACTTTCGAGAAAGAGCTCACCATTCGCCGCTGACCCTGGCGCCGGCTGAGCTGATTGGCTCTGACCGGCAGGAGGCTGCAGGGGCGGGGCTTGGAACATAGGTGGGGTCGCCCAGCCTGAAAGATGAAGCAGAACTTTAAAAATGTAAAATGCACAAATCAAAGAGTAAAGTCAGAGTGCTGCAGTGAACTCGTCTGTCCAGCAGAGTGCGCTGTGGCTGACCTGTGGAGCTCAGACTGTGGTCCAGCAGCTGGGAGGGCAGGAAGCCCGTGGGGCTGGGGGGTTTTGAGGGCAGCGGTGCCGCCGGCCCGCTAATCACCTCTCCGATGCTCGCTGGTGCCATGGTCGACGGAGGGATGCTGGGAGGGTCGTACACCCCGAAAGCGTCCTGCCACTCTCTGCTGAACTCGTCGCTGGCCCCCGGGCCCGGGCTGAGGAGATCTTTGAGGAAAGCCATGTCGCCCCGTTCGGTGTCGTCCTCCTCCGGTCTCAGCCCTGTCCCAGCAGGGTAAGGCAGACCACCTGAAAGGAGAGGAGAGGGAGAGGACAAAGGTGAGGTGAAAAGGCTGCGTCAGTTTGTTACAGATTCAAAGGGTTGAGTTTGAAAAGAACAGGTCAGAGCAGAGAAGAGAAGACGGCTGATGTGACTAAAGGGAGCACAGAGGTCCTGAATGACGACCAAAGCTTTCCGAGCTGTGTTTGGTCTGTGGGGACTGCATTTGACACGTTTTCCTAAATGACAAAGTGAAGGAAACAGAGGCTCTTGCAGCAGCTGGGCAGACTGGATCCAGATCCAAAGTGCAAAAGGAAGCAGAGTTGAAATCCACTACCAAGCAAAGTCAGAGGGGAAAGCTGAGAACCAGCGAGGCGGCTTGAAGGTAGAAGGCAGCCAGCCAGGTTACCAGTGTCGGGCAGCTGGGACAGGCTGGCTGACTGGAAGCTTCCAAAGTCGCTGGGCTCCCTGGGGTCTTCTCCCGGGAGCGGAGGCATGAGCTGGAGCTCGAAGGGGACGTTCAGCTGCGACTCTGGCAGATCGCAGGCCATGAGCATCAGGTCGTCGTCGGAGCCCACTGACAGTCCTCTGAGGTCTTGCAGGGCTCGAGTAGGTTTGGTGGTGTTTGGGTGCACTGGGTTTAAAAAAGGATCATAAAAGCCGACCCACAGTCAGCAACAGAAACAGGACTACTGACCGATAGCACACGCTTGGTAGAGGTCCACACGCACACAGGGGAAACTCACCACTGTCACTGTTTTGACTCTGTCCATCCGCACTGTGGGTTGGGTCTGGAAAGAAAAACGCTCTTTTTATTTGACATTCAAAATATTTCTGTGTTTGAGCCTACAGGGGGCAGCACATACCTGCATCCGAGGCACTTCCTGATGGCTTGTCGTCATCCAAGGACACCAGACTGAGGAAGGAGGAGGGAGGGAGGGAGAAAATGAGAAAGAGTCTTATCTCGCTGGCGAGACCGTTTGCTATTTTTAGCGATGCAGTAGCCTTTATTTGATTTGGAGCTACAGCCAAACCACACGGACCACGCGCTGCACATGACATGTCAAACCTGCCGCGCGCACGCACTTACTTGCGAGTAAACACGGGCATGACATTGGCCTCGTGTTTGATGAAGACATAGCTGAGGCGAAAAACAGAGCGAGGACAGAGCGGGTGAAAATATGAGAGATGGAAAACGTGGCAGGAGAAGGCGAGCGTGTCCGTGTGTGTGTGTTAATGACGACATGGCAGAGAGAGGAGGGCATGAAAACAGATGGTACAGCAGGACGTGTGTGTGTGTGTGTGTGTGTGTGTGTGTGTGTGTGTGTGTGTGTGTGTGTGTGTGTGTGTGTGTGTGTGTGTGTGAGACTTAGAAACCTCACCTGTCTGTGTTGCTCTGTACAGACTTCTCCTTCTTGTCCTCTTGTTTCTGTAACTCTGTGAGGTCCTCCAGCGGGTCTCTCAGGTCCTGCAGGACAAAGGAAAACAGTCAAATAGAATATTAACTGAGCAGACTGCTACAAGTCACCTTTTGACAGACTGTTTCCTTTACCTTGAGTGTGGTGAACTGGTATGGTACGTGTCCTTGGAAGGCCTCTTGGATTCCTGACATGGCGTGGGCTGTCTTCTCCCAGAACTGCAGCAGAGTGGTCTGGAGAGATCCCACAGAAAAATGACACTCCTTTCAAAATAACGAGTTAAACGTTCATAGGTTAGACGGGTACCTGGTAGGTGCAGAGGGAGTGTGAGAGCATGTTGCAGCGGCTTGCTCCCAGCATGTCGACCTTCTGACACACGTCGTTCTTCAGCTTCTCGAACTGGCCCTTCGTCCCTCTGACCTGGGCTTGGACCTGACGACAGAAAGTCGATGAAAAAAACCTCCACGTGTGTTTCATTGAAGAGCGACAACGAGCGAGCGAGTCGTCCCACCTTGCGGAATTTTTCCAGCTGTTTGTAGGTGTCCGGGTCCAGCTCTTGGGAGACGTCCTTCATCCAGAGCAGAGCTCCTCTGTACTCGGTGCGGGCCTTCTCCATGCGGCTGACTGTCAGTAGCGTGTCGGCGATGGCGCGCCGTCTGAACGTCTCCACCTCCTGGTGCAGGCGGTGCAGCGGCGGGCAAAGTGCCATCCTGTGGAAAACGGACAGACACAGTAAGAGGATGTGGGATGTGTGTTTAGACTGAATATCGGTTCTTCGTTATTTTTTTGCTGGCTGACCTCTGCTTGGCGGAGGTGCACAGGGCCTTGCTGGTGGCGTCCATCATGTTGCCAGCCTTGGTGCGATCGTGCTCGCCCTGGAAGCGCAGGAACAGACCCAGCTCGTTCTCCTCCTGAGACAAGCCTGCGGAAAGAGGTCACCAGGTGTGTTTCATCGCCACTTCCTCATACCGTAAAGATTCTCACCTTCCACAAGCTGCGATTTAGCAGTTATTTAGCGAGGAGTGCCACCTGGTTTTAGACACAATGCGACAGGTTTAGTTCTGACTGGGACTCACGTGTGATCCTGTGCTGGTATTTCTCAATCACCTTCAGCAGCTCCGTGCACGTGGACTGAACCGAGCGGAAAAACTGCAGAGACAAAAACAGACCTGATTACAAGACGAGACACATGAAACAGGTTTGAATTCCACAGTTTCACCTGGACATCTTTTCTCAAACACATTGTTTTTTCGCCTCTCCAATCTCTCAGCCAGTTAAACCAAACATATTTTTCTCCGCCTTGCTTTCTGTCGCTGTCTGATAGGAAGGGAAGACTGAGGGATGAAGGGGTCAGCTCCACTTTTCACAGCCTGATGGGGATGAAAGCAAACAGCACTGGGCTGTTGTAGAAAAACTGAAGGAGCCACTGTTACTTTTATTGCTTACATCCGTGATTTCCTATATTATCAAATGTCAAAATGTCTCTATTCTAGTCACTATGAGGTGAATACAAAGAAATATTACATTAAAATATCGAGAGCTGCTCTCATTTTTGTTTAATCGTAACTCAAGGTGACACAGGTCTCACCTGCAAACATTACAGACAGCATTAACAACAGGTTTCTCTCACCTTTAATGTCATTTTTCTACATCAGCCATGATTCAGCATTGCGCTGCTATAATAAGGTTTAGAAGTGATGTAGCAGATTTGTTTTTATTCCATGGGTTCTATTCCTCGTCAAAATCCACTGCCTACATTACCCACAATGCAAGGTGATCACATTAGCGACAACACTTGAGGCGATGTTTCAGACTTCACCGGAGTGAGGGCTTCGTACGGCCTTCCTCATATATGCAGCAGTACTGTGGAAAGCTGGTGGAGCTTCCCTTTATGAGACCACGCAGACTTAAGACTGTGGTAGCACAGAGGAGGTGACTTGAACATGTGCATGTTACTGATTAACCTCAGAACAAACAGTCTCTGCCTCAGCAGTGGCCGAGCACCTGTGAGTGTCAGATCTCCGGCTGCGTGCAGGTCGCTGCCCTGCTTTTATTTTGAAATGAGCAATACTGATGGATTCATCAAGATCATGTTTATGCAACGGCAACTGCTCTGTGTGACTCACAGCAATGTGACTGACACACGTGACTATATGCAGTTTTGTGGCAAACTTTTGTCATCTAGACCAAATAAGAGACGCTGATGGAAAGGAATTAGGATTCAGTGTGGACAAGTCCTCTGACTGGATGAACTTGTTCTGATGAAAAAAAAAAAGTATTTGGCAAAAAGTTGACAACATCTGATCGGACGTTTCATTCGGGTAGTTCCCAGGTCACGAAGCAAAAGAAACCGAGATGAAATCTGAATATGCGCTGAGGCAATGTTGTGATAAAAACCTGATAAATCAGATTAGCTGGAAGGTCGCCGTCCAGACGCGGCTCCAAATCTAACAAATCTGATCCAGCCTGGTGGGACTACTGCTGCTGCACCATGATCTCAAAGCAGAGTTCAAATGTGTGTGGCAAGGAAGAAAAGCAACAAGACAAATCTGCTCTGAAGTCAGTCTCACGTCTCTTTGCACAAGTTTGGGTCTGACTCTGTCTTGCTGAGGTTGTGTGCACGGACAGGGCGAGCAGGAGGACAGAGGAGGCCTGATCTTGTTCCAGAGCAAACAAAAGCCTCACAGTGTGTCTCTGTAAGCAGCTCAGTGAAACTCTACCACGTCCCCGTCTCACAGGACCGGACAGTCAGACAGTCAGCCTGTTTACACTAAATGCCAGCCAGGTTTCAGCCGATCCAAACTGTCTGCTCTCATTTGTTGCGGCAGTGATAAAGGGCTAAGGACTGGAGCCTGTACTGTACCCTGTTTTCACAGCTGTTGCATGGTGTGACACATCGCATGGATTATTACAACTGTTTATGTATTACAACTAGACCGGAAACACCTTGTGACAACACTCCGCTAATGTGCTCAGTCTACAGTCTATCACAATGACACACACTCAAGGTTTCACGTCTAAGGGTGGAAAACAAGCCACATCAGGTCATCACATAGAAATATATATACGGACTGATTTTACACTTCATGCAGCATCTTGGGATCCCCACTAAAACTAAAAATGAAGTTGTGTGTATTTAAACAAAGTGAGCTTGTACTAATTAAGAGGTTAGAGTGGTGCAGCACCTACTGGAAACATTGTGTCTACACTCCATGTAGAAAAAACACTTTTCACAGGGTTCCCACACCTTTTTCATGAACAAATTCAAGCACCTTCAAGCACCAGTTTTTCCATTTTTCCAGCACCTTTAAATAGGTAGCCTACTAGTTGTGTTTGCCATGATGGTCATGGGAAGCGCAGCGGTGCCACTGTATGGCATAATAACATGGGTCTAATTAGCATTATTTCATATGGTGGTAGATTGACTGTTTTGATTTTTAACTCATTGTGAATCGGCTTGTATTCTCAGCTTGTGAGCGGTGTATTGTGTAACTACCATAGCGCAATAACAGTGACCAACAGGTGTGGATAGTAGTCTACTGTTATTTCTCGGCAGAACACCAAGCGAGTATGATAACTGAGTTCTGCATGTAAAGGCATCGGATCAAGCGCGTAGCCGCTTAGGAAACATTTGTTTTCTCTTGGTTTATTGAGATAGACATCGCACAAATTTCAAGCATTTTCAAGCACTTCACAGAAAAATTCAAGCATTTTCACAACCTTGAAAACACTGAATTGAAATTCAAGCATTTTCAAGGAATTCAAGCACTCGTGGGAACCCTGTTTTCAGGTCATTATAGTTGAATGAATATTAAACTACATTTCTGCTCTATCGTCCAAATTAAAACCACTAAATCTGACACACTGGACCTTTAAAGGACACTCTGCTGATACGAATTTATAGCAGTCATTTGGACATGAATAGTAGGGTCAGCACAGGTGTTCATGACTGACACTGATTCTGGTTCTGTACCAGCCGACATGCACCACAGCAGCATGTTTGACCTGAATGGAAGTGAACCTTAATTAGTGCTAACGCCTGTGAAAAAGGTGAATAATGCAGGATTCCAGTGTTTGTAATGAAGGATGTTTACATTGCTGTACACACACCACCACCTAGCGCATCATTAGTTTGTGTTGGAGAGCTGGCAGAGACAATTAGCCTCTCTCTGCCTGAACAATCTCTCACATCGTCTGTTGCACGAGTGCTAATTTACATAACTGGAAAGGGTTTTCATTCACAAGCTCCACGGTCGGTCCTACGAGAGAAATTCTAGGAGTGTCCGTGTGAAACGTTCGCCTCCGTCGACGGTTTACTGCTGTGCTTTGGATTAAAACACTGCATTGAACGGGAGAGCAGAAACCAAACGCGGTTCCAGCGGGAGAGACATTATGGTTAGGGAAATGGCAAAAAGCACTCTGATGATGACACAAGAAGCAGGAGGAGCACTTACATCGCTTATTTCTACCCGTCTCAATAGATCGCAAAGGATCCCTACCTCCAGCTTGGCGTCCAGGTCGGCGTCCGAGGCCACCACGTACTCGTCCTCCTTCTTGCCCGTGGCTTTGATGAACACCTGCTTGGTCTTCCAGAACTTCTTCTGCATGCGAGCCATCACCGAGCTGTCCTCGCCGAGGAGGGCCCGGCCACCGCTCAGCATGTCCCCTGCGAACCTGGCGGGAGACAGCTCAAGTCAGGGGGACACTCATTATAGCTTATGTGTTTTAGATTGTGATTATGAAACGTACACATACCCGTCCATCATTGGAGATCAGAGTTTTTCCTGTTCTGAAAGCAGATGGAGATGATGTTTAGGCTTTAGGAAAACAAGGATGGAAGCATACAAATATACAGGGTTCCCACACCTTTTTCATGAACGAATTCAAGCACTTTTCAAGCACCTTCAAGCACCAGTTTTTCCATTTTTCCAGCACCTTTAAATAGGTAGCCTACTAGTTGTGTTTGCCATGATGGTCATGGGAAGCGCAGCGGTGCCACTGTATGGCATAATAATATGGGTCTAATTAGCATTATTTCATATGGTGGTAGATTGACTGTTTTGATTTTTAACTAATTGTGAAATTTCAAGCATTTTCAAGCACTTCACAAAAAATTCAAGCGTTTTCACAACCTTGAAAACACTAAATTGAAATTCAAGCATTTTCAAGGAATTCAAGCACCCGTGGGAACCCTGAAATATAAAGTGAACGAGTATTTAAGGTGCTGATGAGTGTGACAAGTCGTTTTCTGTGCGTCTGACAATGAATGAAACAACAGAAAATGACCTGCAGCTGGTTTCTGCTGGGACACAGAGCTGACAGCTGTTCCCATCAGTGGATTATAACCGAGTTATCACAGAGGTTTATCTGTCTGTTACCTGCTCCAAAAAAAAACCCTCGGTGCTCCAGGCTAAAGGAAGCTGATCTAATATGGTTCTTGGAGACGGGATCAGACACCTGCGACTCAAGAGAGGAGTCCGGAGAAAAGTGAGAGCCAGCTGGCTGCTGAGCAGGTGTTCAGTTACAACGAGCCTCGATAACACAGGAAGAAAAAAGCAAGGAGGGGGAGACATTCAGCGTTTATCGACACCGTGTGAGCGCTCATGACAGGGTTTCAAAGTAGAAAATAAACGGAACTGGAGTCAGGGAAGGAGTCTGGATAAAAAAGGAGCTAGCAGCAGCTCGGCTAGCAGCTTCACCTGTCGACGCCGAAGCAGAAAACGCCTCGTGGACGTTTAACAAAGCCAGTCCGTGTTTTTTAATTACACTCACGTGTTTAATTAAAGTCTTTATATTCATTTACCTTGCTTTGGGTTTTGTCCAACAGGCCGAGCATCTATGCAAGCGCGGCTCGGCTCGGCTCGGCTCGGCTCTGCTAGCCTCTTCCCCCGATAACCGTCATAACCTGAGTCACAGAAACAGGATATGCAAACGAGCTGTGACGTCGACTGGACGCCAGGGGTCGCTGCTGTTCAGGCCACGCCGAAGATCGTTTATGTAAACAGATGAGCTGCTCGCAGACAAAACGAAAGATGCTCTGTGAAGCAGCTTCACAAAGATAATACGGAAGCCCTAAAAAGCCATTTTCTCGTGATAACGATATAATTAATTCGAGATCTCGAGAAAACAAAACGTTAGTCTAGTGTATTAAATCAAGTGTTACAGAATGTATCGCAAATGCATGTAGTCCATGAAACGGACTGAGCAAACCTATTACTCCACTATAAAATCCCTTTAATTTATAATTTCTGACAAAAGTTGATACACGTGATCTCAGGACCATCCTGACTGTTCACTCACTCCGTATCAAGGATATTTACTGTATCATTTTTTAGCAATTCATCCTCAAAGTTCATTTTTTTTAAGTGAAAAGTGCATTATGTGAAATATTTACTCTACTGTAAAATCTCTTTGATCCATAATTTCTGACAAAAGGTTTGCTCGCTCCGTATCATGGACTACATGCATTTGCCATACATTCTGTAATACGGGTGCACTTGATTTAATACACCAGACTATCGTTTTGTTTTCTCAAGATCTCGAATTAATTATCTCGTTATCACGGGAAAACGGGTGGTATAAAATGTATGTATGTATGGCCTTTTGGGGCTTCCGTAGAATAACGCCTCACAAGCAGTAGCTCAAATTCAATGTGCTGGATCAGAGAAAACAGGGAAGATAATCTGAGGTGTATAAAGTTTGTTAAGAGAATTTGGATATTACATGCAACCATAATTACTTACTTATATCACCTTATCAGGCTTTTGTGAAGTAAGTTTATTAAATCTATGTTTATCCCCACGCTGTTAGTAAAGCAAAACTGGCCACATCTTTGGTTTACCAATAAAAACAGACTTAGCTAACCCTTCTTTGATGTTGTAGTACAATAAGGAGTGAGAGCTCTTCGTTTTACTCTCTCTTTGGTGAAACCAGTCTGAGGAGAACGTTTATTTATCCATAGACATATTATATACATAGACGCCGCATTGAGCGCTGAATCGATCTGGTTATTATAGACACAGATTAAATGTTAAATATAAATATTTCAATATTTATCATCACAGTAACAGTGTTACACACATTAGTAGCTGTAAACACTCAGCATTAGAAAAATACATACGTTGGTTTGGTGCTTACATAAGGAGTAAACATTTATAATCCTCACTTTAAAAGTTACATACGTTGTTTTTGGTGCCTGTTTGTTTCCCAGATATATTAGTGTGTGTGTGAATGGGTGTATAAGAGGCATTAACTTAAAGAACTTTGTAGAAAGGCGGTTTATGAAGTTCAGTCCATTTCGTGTTATTAGTTTACAGGCAGATCTGCCACATCCAATATGGTGGCGACGTCGACGTATTGCGACCAACGACCAACCTGCTCAATGCGGCGTCTATGAATATATGACTATGTTCAAAACAAATTTTTGTGCTGTTAGCACCCAAACTCAAGGGTCTACACTAACTGAACCCTCTGTTTTTATCTAAAATGTGTAGGCGCTCTAAATTATGTAAATGTGGGACAGCACTGTGTTAAATGTCTTACTTGGGACACATGGATAATTTGTCATTTGTATGGCAGATAATATAATAATAATAATAATAATAATAATAATAATAATAATAATAATAATAATAATAATAATACATTTTATTTCATAGGCGCCTTTCTGTCAACCAAGGACATCTTACAATAAACTAGAACATTTCTAGTTTAGTTTTCCCGTATCCTTACTGAGACTGCTCAGCAAATTCAATACTAGAAAATTCCTGCAGAAATTTTAACACTGACGAGTGGGCTGTTGCCGGGGGTCTTAGCATGTTAGCATTAACATGTATTTAATTCTTAATGGATAATGCTATTTAACATTAGCATGTAATCATTACCATGTTAACATTAGCATGTTAACGCTGATGCGTTGACGCACTAGCAATTAACATTAGCATGTTAACATTAGCATGTTAAAGTTAGCATGTCAACGTTAGCATGTTAACATTAACATGTTAGCATTAGAGTGTTAATGCTGATGCACTGATGTACTAGCAATTACCATTAGCATGTTAACATTACCATGTTAGCATTAGCGTGTTAACGTTGATACGCTAGCAATTAACATTAACATGGTAACATTACCATGTTAACATTAGCATGTTAACGCTGATGCGGTGACGCGCTAGCAATTAGCATGTTAACACTAGCATGTATTTACTTCTTAGTGGCTAATGCTAATTAACATTAGCATGTTAACATTAGCATGTTAACATTAACATGTATTTAATTCCTAGTGGTTAATGTTAATTAGCACAAATTTTAGCATTGCTAATGCGCTAGCTGCTCTGCTATCTCTGTGTGTCATTTTAGACAGACAAGTTCCAATTAAGTGCCAAAAATGCTAAGATGGCCGCCGCTGATGCGCTAGCAATTAACAGTAGCATGTTACCATTAGCATGTTAACATTAGCATGTTAGCTCTGATGCGCTAGCAATTAACATTAGCATGTTAACATTAGCATGTATTTAATTATTAGTGGCTAATGATAATTAGCATGTTAGCATTAGCATGTTAGCAATTAACATTTATTTAATTCCTAGTGGCTAATGTTAATTAGCATTCATTTTAGCATTGGTCGCTAATGTTAGCAAATAGCATTTCTTTACAGCTGTGATATGTCTCCGTTCATTTTGTGTGATTTTATTTTTTAAAGGTGTGCTTCCGATGTTCTCGCAAACTCCTAAACAAGTTGAGCCAAGCTTGAAACAGGTTAGTGTCTCACCCTGCCAGCGCGCCCCAAGTACAGTTGTGTTCATTAATAAATTATCAGCTATATGTTCATGCAGCATTTTAATTTAACGCATAGACCAATTGACTCTGTAAAATGATAGTGTAGTGAAAGTTTTAGTGTTCTAATGTATTCAGTGCTGATCTCAGGAATAGTGCCAGTGCTGTGTGATCGTATCTGGTGGAGGAGAAGTTTGGAGTCATTGAAGATGATGTTTGATAACAGAGAGAGGCAGCTGAACACTTGTAGGTACAAGCTGTGGCAAAGTCTTAGCAGATTCTATCATATATTCACACATTTATTGACTAATTCACTGGATAAAAATTGAACATTGCTGTGTGAGAGGTCGGTCCAGGCTGAATGCTAAATAGAAAAATAAAAATAAAAAAGGATCCTGAGCTGAAAGAAGAAATCGTAAGATTTCCTTCGTTCCTTGAGGTTGCATTAAAAAAAATGTGTTCTTCAGGTTCATTCTGATATTTTATTTCTGATATTGTGGATGTTCAAGTCTAAATAAAAAAAAAAATCTGATAAGCCATTTCATCATGTTCAACTATAGTCAAATGGAGCAAGGTGCAAACTGAGGTCATGATGAACTGAACATTTCAAATGTTGATATATCGGCCCACAAGGCCTTGCTCTAATCTTAAGTAGTCCACGTCAGTGATTCATAGCCAAGACGAGTTTTTTTTTCCTATTTTAGCAACAACTTTATTACTGCTGGTCGAGCTGTCAAACCTGCAGCTCGAAGGTGAATCAGACACTTCCTTACTTTGCGAGTGTTAAGCTGTTGTTTCAAAGAAACCTGTCTTCTGCTTCTGTAGTGGTTTTCAGCCTGCCAGACCTCTTCCTGTCAGTTTCTTCCACTTTCTGTCTTTTTGATGGTGTAAGAGACGAGGGCTTTGAGACTCTGGACCTTACTTCAGACAAAGTTTGGAAAAAGGCGCCCCCTCCACTATGACTTAGTTTACTTGCTTAGTTTTGCTAAATTTCTAGATATCCCATATCGACACTCCTAAGATGTTCATTAGTTTCTGACTCTGGGAAAAAGGTTAAAGGGTAAGATTCCCCCAAAACTACAGTATCTTTGAACTCTAGTTTAGTCTCTGTGATCTCCTTTTGACAACTAACGTCATATTTTTTGCTTCCATTCACTGAGACTCCCCTTAAACAGTCCGTAGCCCCCTTGGGGAGGTCCACTAAAATAAAGACGTACACTTTAATGGTCTGTCTGGCTTCCTTTGTCAACAGCCCTTTTCTTGCCGTTAGTAAAGCACTATATTGTTTATTGCAGTGTGATTTTGTCCAAATAATGCTCCAGAATTGTTTGTTACAACACTGCTTTTATACAGACGGGGTTTGTCAGTACTCAAACGTGGTTTAGGAATAGTTTGCAACATTTCAAGGTTTCATTTACTGCCACTGCTGCAGAACTACAGTTTGTTAACCCATTATTTGTTCCCTTATTATTAAATTTTACCTTATTTTACCTCATTCAGTTCAAGTTTTCAGACTTCCAACAGTTTTCTGTTTACCATTGTACCATCAAGGTGTTTTAAAACTGTAGGGGAGTTGTGTACATGTATATTAGATTTCTCCAAACATACAACTCTGGTCTGATGTCATAAAGTTTGTTCAAAGTTATCCATATAATTTTAGCTCTTTAGTGGAGAATCTGTTTGGAGGCATTTTATCCAAAACAATTATTGTGACACATCCAGCGGATTTAGTATTTAAGAAGCTTTGTGTTAACTCAACATCACTGAGGTTAAATTATCTCAGAAAACAGTGGACCATGTTACATAAATTAAAATGTTCATTTATTGAATTTAACTCCAAACCTGTTGGTAAAACAAGAACAGATACTGCATGGTAGGGACTAGTGTGTAGGATTTCAAGGCAAAATGTAAATAGAGTCCCCTCAGTGTCACACACTGAAGTGTCAGTGTGTCTTTTCTTGAGCGTCTATAGTTGCTGAGAGCTTTACAAACATGCTGGCCACACAGGAAGAACGTAGTGACAGCTTCATCCTCACAGCTGAGTTCCTATGGACTGTCATCTCCTTCTGGTTGGTAATGCTCTGGTTTTGTTCCTGTAATCTGAATGAAGCAAAAATCTACATTTTGTGTGTGAATCGCTCTTAGTCTGGCCCCTCTCCTGAGACCAGTTTGCTTTGGGACACCCGATCAGGATGACTCCAACAACAACACAGGTCCTAGAGTCACAGGAACACGCAAACCTCTCCACCACGAGAGAAAGGGGAGCGAGGCGGGAGAGAGGAAAGGGACAGGACAGGACAGACAGGAAGGGGAGGACAGGGGGGACGACAGGAGAGGACAGGAAGGAGAGGACAGGGGACGACAGGAGAGGACAGGAAAGGAGAGGACAGGGGACGACAGGACAGGACAGGAAAGGAGAGGACAGAGAGGACAGGAAAAGAGAGGACAGGGACGACAGGACAGGACAGGAAGGGAGAAGACAGGGGACGACAGGAGAGGACAGGAAAGGAGAGGACAGGGTGACGACAGGAAGGACACGAAAAGGAGAGGACAGGGGACGACAGGATAGGACAGGAAAGAAGACAGGGGACGACAGGACAGGACAGGAAAGGAGAGGACAGGAGAGGACAGGAAAGGAGAGACAGGAAAGGAGAGACAGGGTACGACAGGACAGGACAGGACAGGAAAGAGAGGACACGACAGGTACATACATTACATACACTACAAACATTATTATTTACATACATACATTACATTAGATTACATTTTTATACATTACATTAATACATTGACTAGATTACATTTTACTACATTACATTAAATTATATTACATTTTACTACATTACATTACATTAGATTACATTACATTACACTACATTATATTACATTTTACTACATTACATTACACTACATTACATTATATTACATTTTACTACATTACACTACACTACATTACATTATATTACATTACATTATATTGCATTTTACTACATTACATTACATTATACTACATTATATTACATTTTACTACATTACATTACATTATATTACATTTTACTACATTATATTACATTTTACTACATTACATTATATTACATTACATTATATTACATTACATTATATTACATTTTACTACATTATATTACATTACATTATATTGCATTTTACTACATTACATTACATTACACTACATTTTACCACATTACATTATATTACATTCAATTATATTACATTACATTTTACTACATTACATTACACTACATTATATTACATTCAATTATAATACATTACATTAGATTACATTACATTATATTACATTTTACTACATTACATTACATTATATTACATTTTACTACATTACATTACATTCGATTACATTTTACTACATTACATTATATTACATTTTACTACATTACATTACATTATATTACATTTTACTACATTACATTACATTCGATTACATTATACTACATTACATTAGATTACATTATACTACATTACATTACACTACATTACATTACACTACATTACATTATACTACATTACATTGCACTACATTACATTAGATTACATTACACTACATTACATTATACTACATTACATTACATTACATTACATTACATTACATTACATTACACTACATTACATTATACTACATTACATTACATTACATTAAATTAAATTACATTACACTACATTACATTTTACTACATTACATTAGATTACATTACATTATATTACATTTTACTACATTGTATTACATTACATTATATTACATTTTACTATTTATTACATTATATTACATTTTACTACATTACATTACATTAGATTACATTTTACTACATTACATTACATTATATTACATTTTACTACATTACATTACATTAGATTACATTATACTACATTACATTACACTACATTACATTACACTACATTACATTACATTACACTACATTATATTACATTTTACTACATTACATTGCACTACATTACATTAGATTACATTATACTACATTACATTACATTACACTACATTACATTATATTACATTTTACTACATTACATTACACTACATTACATTAGATTACATTATACTACATTACATTATACTACATTACATTACACTACATTACATTACATTACACCACATTACATTATATTACATTAAATTATATTACATTACACTACATTACATTATATTATATTTTACTACATTACATTAGATTACATTACATTATATTACATTTTACTACATTGTATTACATTAATCAACTACATCTTTATCTTGTTTCTTCATTTTCTCGATGTCAGAGGAAGGGGAGGAATGTCGGCACCTTCGTTATCACTGAGGACATCCTATTTGTTAGGTTCATCATGTTCGTCCTCAGTGATAACAGTGATGTTTTCTTCATCGACAGGATGGTCTACATCGGCCTCAAAACAATCCATGATGATGAGGTTGTTGCCATCTTAAACTTCTTCCTCAGGTGACGTACGGTCACAAGAAGCAGAAGTTTCATCTGACGACTCCTCATCATCATGATTGTTATCGGTCTCGTAGCCATCCATGTCGACTGAGCTGGTCTCCTCTGTTCAAGACTCTCCTTCAGAAGACTCCTCATCGTCTGACTGGATGTCTTCCACCATCCAGTCAGACGAAGAGGATTACTCCTTCCAGCGTTTCCCTGGCCTTGGACTGGGGGTCCAGTCCTCATCACTGTCGTCCCTGCTCCTCTTACTGGAAACGCTAGTACCAGAAGAGGAGGAGGTGGGATCCTCGATGCTGCTTGAGGACTCAGGCGATGATGGCACGCTCCCAACATCATCGCCTTCATCGACCTCATCAGCACCCAGAGAGACAGTGATGTGGCCATCGTCCTCATCTGAGGAACTAATGCCAAAAAAGGCTCTGTCATCATCTGAAGAGCTGAAGGCCGAGGAGCCTTCGCCTTCAGATGAAGAACAGAACTCTGAGAAGGCATCGTCCTCATCTGAGGAACTGGTGAGAGAGTATTCGCCTTCGTCTGAAGAGCCTGAAACAGTGATGTCTTCTTCATCGACAGGATGGTCTACATCGGCCTCAAAACAATCCATGATGATGAGGTTGTTGCCATCTTAAACTTCTTCCTCAGGTGACGTACGGTCACAAGAAGCAGAAGTTTCATCTGACAACTCCTCATCATCATGATTGTCATCGGTCTCGTAGCCATCCATGTCGACTGAGCTGGTCTCCTCTGTTCAAGACTCTCCTTCAGAAGACTCCTCATCGTCTGACTGGATGTCTTCCACCATCCAGTCAGACGAAGAGGATTACTCCTTCCAGCGTTTCCCTGGCCTTGGACTGGGGGTCCAGTCCTCATCACTGTCGTCCCTGCTCCTCTTACTGGAAACGCTAGTACCAGAAGAGGAGGAGGTGGGATCCTCGATGCTGCTTGAGGACTCAGGCGATGATGGCACGCTCCCAACATCATCGCCTTCATCGACCTCATCAGCACCCAGAGAGACAGTGATGTGGCCATCGTCTTCATCAGAGGAACTGATGCCAAAAAAGGCTCTGTCATCATCTGAAGAGCTGAAGGCCGAGGAGCCTTCGCCTTCAGATGAAGAACAGAACTCTGAGAAGGCATCGTCCTCATCTGAAGAACTGGAGAGAGAGTATTCGCCTTCGTCTAAAGAGCTTGAACCAGGGACGTCCTCGTATTCGTCAGAAGAGGTGGATCCCTCGTCTTCATCCGAAGGGATGAAGTCGGGGTCACCATCCCCTCCCTCAGAAGAGGCGGAGCTCTCATCTTCATCTGAAGAGAAGAAGTCGGGGTCACCATCCTCTCCGTCAGGAGGAACGACGCCCACGTCTTCATCCCACCAGATGAGGAAAAAAACACCGACATCTCCCACGAAGACGGGGGCATCTGCAGGAAGATAATAAAAGAAAAGTTGAGTTATAAAGTTCAGTTATAAAGTTGTAAATAGTTAAAAATAGTAATATACCCAAATAACACTTAACAACTTAAATTGCACTCTGTCATAACAGTGTCTGTGAGAAATGAGGACATGACAAAACACACAAATATCTCTCATGAGTAATACATGTTCACAGGTCACAGCGTCCATGCAAGACCACATCACTTATTTACGAAGGGGATGATGAAAACACATCAAACGGCTCACGCACACACACACACGCACGCACACGCACACACACACACACACACACACACACACACACACACCACAGTGGTACCAAACATGGACCGTGCACCATCAACATGCAATAACCTTACTACAAAAATATTAATTGGTTCAACTGCAACAAGTTGTCTTGCCCAGTCTTGCTACAAGCACAAACATGACGAACGAATCGCAAACAAAGCAGACGACATCACACGCCTACCGAACAAGACGTGACCGAACAGAGGCATTGCAGAAGAATTTTTAAAACCGTATGACGAAGATAAAAGGTTTACACAAAAATCTAGGCCAACCTCTGACACATGATGTAAAAAAACAGGATTTGCACCTAATGAAAAAGTGAAAAACCGCACATACTGCTTACTCCTCAAGTTAACAATAAACTTTTAGTAAGTTAAATTAGTTTCAGGATGTGGGCCAAGCAAACACACAGGGACATTTTCTTTAACACAGACCAACCATGCAATACATAATTCACTTCATGTCACTCCACCATTGTTAACAATCACTCATATTACAGTTGTACTTTAAAATATAGTTCCTCTTTTAACATAAGCATGTTAAAAATTACTATTTGAGGTATTTGCTGAGCAGTGTCAGTAATAATGTATGGGGGCGACGGGGCCAGAGTCAGGCACACTCAACATTTCTTTAAAAAATTTTCTAGTTAATTAAAATCAATCATCTAATCTCACAGATAAATCTCATTTCACACTCTTGTTTACAGTATATTTTAGTTTTGTCCCTAAAAACGGTTCATTACGTGAGGAACTTTAAACGACAACAGCTCTGTGTACGTTTAAACCAGGTGAGCTCTGATTACGCATGCGCGTTCAGGCGTTACCCGCTAAAAGTTCAATCGTCTCCATGGTGATAAAAATGTATTTTTGATGCGTTTTATGAAAAACGGCCCAGTCGCCATCTTGACTTTAACTTTTTCACTCAAAATCAACAAAATTAATACAAATACAAACATATATATCAAAATAAAAACGTCAGTACATCGCTGCACTATTGTTAAGATGTTTCCCGAAGTTTTAAAGCGCTAAAACCAACCAACAACACGTTTACACCGAGTATGACCCAAACTGTATCTCAAAACATTTTCCAACTCGTCCTCTTTTAAATTACACAGGTTCTGCTCACATATTAGAATAAGAATAAGAATACATTGATTTAAGTGTCTTACCCACAAGAGGGACCAGCTCAGGCGCAGGCCGGTCTCCAAACAGGTCCCTCGGAGGCAGGTCGCAAGGAGGCATCTTTCCCGCAGGTGCTTTCTCTTCCTTCGGCCTTTTTCTCCTTCTCCTCCTACTGGTTCTTCTTCTCCTTCTCCTCCTTCTTCTCCTTCTTCTCCTCCTTCTCCTTCTTCTCCTCCTTCTCCTTCTTCTTCTCCTTCTTCTCCTCCTTCTCCTTCTTCTCCTTCTTCTCCTTCTCCTTCTCCTTCTACTCTTTCTCCTTCTTCTCCTTCTTCTCCTCTGGGTTGTCCGGTGCAGGTTTTCCAAGCGGTCAGTCTTTGCAAGCAGGTCGACTCCGGGTCAGGTTCACGAGCAAAGTGGGAACGTGCGAAAGGTCAGCGGGCCTTATATAGGGCCTCGTCTGCGCGTCACCGTTCCATTTCCATGGCTACTACTGACGCACGCGCATATACCGTACGTGCGCGTGTGTGCGGGTTAAAGACGCGCTAAATGATAATTTTCAGATTTTTTTTTATTGTTTCCAAAACTGTGATGTGAATGAATCTGAAATGTATGAAGCCCCAGAGACCTGAAGGATGATATTTTATATTGTCCAGCCAAAGTCATGACTTGTACAGGTTGTGCAGACAGCGAGCAATGTGTTTACTTGTTCTTACAACATGTATATGTTTCTATCACCGAATAATAAGATCATAACAAGGCAATAACTTCAGCACATACATATCTTGAAAATTAAACATGTACGGTCAGTACAGTCAGTCAGTAAATCTTATTCTATTGATGTTTGTGCAGGCAGCTGTTTTTCTGTTTTCTGATGTTTTTGTTTGGCCTCATCATCTCTTTTATGCTGTTAATTTTTAAGATGTAAGTGTGAAGAGTGACTTCTGATTTTACCCTCAGTTATTAATATTTTTAAAATAAATATCTCACCACCTCATTTTACCTTTTTACTTCTTTTTTGTTACATTTTTCGGCACAGGTTCGTGTATCAATATAATGTACTATTATGTTTGTGTATTATTATTATTATTATCATCATGTATTATTATTCACGTATGAGAGGAATGCAGCATTGCTTGATGTAATTGTTATTAATAACCATCCCAGGGTGAAACGTCCTATAGCACCATACTGTTCTCATCTTCTCTGGTACATATTTGTCCCAGACAGCCCTCTCATAACTCTGAGCGATGCAGAGAAAGATTAGTAGGCATCCCTCCACAGTCCTGCCCTGCTGTATGCAATTGATTTCTCTATTCCTGTATTGCTGTAAGTATAGCGTGCAGTCTGGGCACTCACAGTAATAAGACCACACAGGCCCTCAGACAACACTCACCAGCAATGCCCCCCCGGATTATGCAGTTCTACTGTAGTGCGGATCCCTATGAGCTAGTTTAGACCCAAGGACAATACAGTAGAGCTGAAGATGATGTGTGTGTGTGTGAGAGAGAGATGCAGTGGACAGGATAGGGCAACTCACAGGGTGAGGAGAGAAGAAACGGTTGCTCTGATCTTTACCTGGATATATAAATTTCAGTTTTCATAGGAGGATCTTCATATTTATAGGCTTAGGAACATGTTTAAGCGTGCAATGCTTGAATTTCAGAAATGAATCCATTTAATGCATCCATTAATCTGTTCCTTTACAGTGAGGACCTCTGCTGATGTTCCCCCACTGTCTATTCATCAAGCTGCTCATATTAACAATATACAGTATATATATATATATAATATATATGTATTAAGGCTGTCAATATATATATATATATATATATATATATATATATATATATATATATATTCATCCCCACGCTGTTAATAAAGCAAAACTGGCCACATCTTTGGTTTACCAATAAAAACAGACTTAACCCTAACCCTTCTTTGATGTTGTAGTACAATAAGTAAAAGGAGTGAGAGCTCTTCGTTTTACTCGCTCTATGGTGAAACCAGTCTGATGAGAACGTCTATTTATCCATAGACATATATACATAGACGCCGCATTGAACGCTGAATCGATCTGGTTATTATAGACACAGATTAAATGTTAACTCAGCATTAGAAAAATACATACGTTGGTTTGGTGCTTACATAAGGAGTAAACATTTATAATATCACTTTAAAAGTTACATACGTTGTTTTTGGTGCCTGTTTGTTTCCCAGATATATTAGTGTGTGTGTGTGTGAATGGGTGTATAAGAGACATTAACTTATAGCACTTTGTAGAAAGGCGCTTTATGAAGTTCAGTCCATTTTCTTGTATTAGTTTACAGGCAGATATGCCACATCCAATATGGCGGACCCGTTGACGTATCGCGACCAACGACCAACCCGCTCAATGCGGCGTCTATGTATACATGTCTGTGTATGTATCCACGAGGCAACAGGTTTTTTTTTTTTTATCCTGGAAATAAAGACGCAGAAGATGACAATGTACTGAAAAATATGAAATATATCAGACCTCAACAAACAATATCTAATAAAACAAATCCCCAAATATTTAAAATAATTAATGATTTATTCCCATCATCATTCTGCTCTAATTAGCCAACCTGGAGGTAAAGACTTAACGAGCAACAACATATTAGACTTTAAAACTTTTTTTTTTCCTGGTACTCAAAATGAATGAAACATTAAAAAAACTGAAGAGACGTTTTAGGAGACAAAATTAATTTATATTTTCTCGCCTTACAGAAAACAAAAACAATCCATAAGAAAATATGTGTAGAAATAGAGGGGGGGTTAAAAAAATAACGAGCACAGCAATGAACACAGAGTGGCGTGCCTGCCACGATGACGCTGATGCTGTGTGTGTGTGTCGATGGATGAGGTGCATCTCTGCGGAAAATTATGCGCCCCTATCCGTCTCACATGCCGAGTATCTGTAGGTGTACAGCTTGTTGTCCGCCCCGCCACTCAACATGAGCTGAAAATAGATAGACAACAGTTATACGTTGATTTTATGTATGAAACGTGCAGAATTTAAATACTTCTCACTGGATCAATTGCATTATTCTTTATGTTTTATATTTATCAGGGTTCCCACAACTTTTTCATGAACAAATTCAAGCACTTTTTTAAGCACCTTCAAGCACCAGTTTTTCCATTTTTCCAGCACCTTTACTAGTTGTGTTTGCCATGATGGTCATGGGAAGCGCAGCGGTGCCACTGTATGGCATAATAATATGGGTCTAACTAGCATTATTTCATATGGTGGTAGATTGACTATTTTGATTTTTAACTAATTGTGAAATTTCAAGCATTTTCAAGCACTTCACAAAAAATTCAAGTGTTTTCACAACCTTGAAAACACTGAATTGAAATTCAAGCATTTTCAAGGAATTCAAGCACCCGTGGGAACCCTGCATTTATGGAAAACAAGTCTTACCCCGCTTTCTGTCCAGTCTGCACAAAACACCTTGTCCTCATGGGCAGCCAGGTCGTACAGAGGGGCTTTACAGCTGTAACACATGGAAGCAACATACACGTTAACCCACAAATAAGACAAATACCGTATGTGCCAAAATACAGTGGCAGCAGTGTTGAGAGGGAGACGGTGTCGGAGGAAACGGCTCCTGTGTTTCGAGGCTGACACAATATTTTGCTCTGACAGACGGGAAGCTGCCACTGGCAGAAAGCTGTTGTGGAATGTGTGGAATGAACAGGATGTCCTGTTAACGTGACCCTGCATACTGTAACAGCACTGATAACAACCGTTACGCTCAACTACGTGCTCCACTGACCTTCTGGTATCCCACAGTTTGACCAGGTTGTCGAGGGAACCCGACATCAGCTGGTGCTCATGTGACGGCGCCCACTTCACGGCAGTGACCCAGCCGGTGTGGGAGGTCAGCGACAGCAGCACCAGCGACCCGTCTAGAGAGGAGAGGAGAGGAGGAGGTGTTTAGAACCGAGGAGTTTGCAGGGGGTGGAAATAAATCACTGGTGATGTTTGCTGGCATTAAAAGCACAGTGGTACCTTTGGTGCGAGGGTCCCACAGTCTGATGTGTCTGTCGGTGCTGCCTGAGGCCAGCCGTCGACACAGGGGTGAGTAGGAAACACAGTTAAACACTTTACTGCCCGTCTGCGGAAAAGACGGAAAACCTCAAGTTATCATGGGAAATGCCAAACGAATAGCATCAAAATGTTTGAGTCTGAAAGGCAGTTTTTAAAGAAATACAGCTCTGTGACACGATAAAATTTATGTTAATGTTCCATTCTAGTTTCTTTTTTGGCAGACATTGACAATATTTTTCAGGGTTCCCACATCTTTTTTATGAACAAATTCAAGAACTTTTCAAGCACCTTCAAGCACCAGTTTTTCCATTTTTCCAGCACCTTTAAATAGGTAGCCTACTAGTTGTGTTTGCCATGATGGTCATGGGAAGCGCAGCGGTGCCACTGTATGGCATAATAATATGGGTCTAATTAGCATTATTTCATATGGTGGTAGATTGACTGTTGATTTTTAACTCATTGTGAATTGGCTTGTATTCTCAGCTTGTGAGCGGTGTATTGTGTAACTACCATAGCGCAATAACAGTGACCAACAGGTGTGGATAGTAGTCTACTGTTATTTCTCTGCAGAACACCAAGCGAGTATGATAACTGAGTTCTGCATGTAAAGGCATCGGATCAAGCGCGTAGCCGCTTAGGAAACATTTTTGTTTTCTCTTGGTTTATTGAGATAGACATCGCACAAACTTCAAGAATCTCACAAAAAATTCAAGTGTTTTCACAACCTTGAAAACACTGAATTGAAATTGAAGCATTTTCAAGGATTTCAGGCACCCGTGGGAACCTTAATTTTTCAACTAGTGGCTGCAGTTACAAATACCACCCGCGTGCAAGCCCGAGAAGTAAAACCCACGGAAAAGAAACTCCACGTTTCTCACCAGCGTAGTCTTCATCCCTCCCGTCTCCACGTCCCACATGCGGATGGTGTGGTCCCACGATGCACTGCAAACCTCGTCACTGTCGCTCCACAGGACAGACGACACTGCTTCGTTGTGTCCAGATAACGTCATCAGGGGAGTCTGTGGCATCGTGAGGGAAAGCTCATGTTAACGTGTTCACATGTTCACATTTTCTACATGGGGCGGTATAGATGGCTCACCCTGGTGAGGCCGAGCTGTTGAGTCTTTTGTTTCTTCCTGGGCCTGTCAGCAGGCTCCTCCACCTCGTCTGCCTCGTCTGTGGGCACTGACAGCGCAGCAAAGGTTGGAGCTTGTTAAGAGATTTGCTTTCTTTTCAGGAATGTTTCAACGTGTAGTCATTCTGGGAACCTACCTGCTGACCAAATCTTCAACATTTTGTCCCAGGAGCCGCTGCAGAACTGCGTGGGAGCAACACAAACGCTTTGACTGACAAATAACAACCGCGAAAGCTCTTAAATCTGTTCCTCGTCTTTCTTTACACTCCTTTCTGCTCTCATCACTCGTTACCTTTGAGCCGGTGGGGTCCGTGGCGACAGTGTCGACGCTCCCCGTGTGTCCCCGACAGCAGTGTCTCGCTTTCACCTTGTTCTTCTCGGAGTTCCACTCCCACAGCAGGATGGTTTGGTCCAGAGACGCCGTCAGAAGCAGAGAGGTCAGACCATCTGCACACAAATATATCAACGCACGTTTTAGGAAAAGTTGTCATCATTACTAGCAGAGTGAATGTGTGCCCGTTCATCCTGCCCACCTCTTTTGACCCATGTTACATCTTTGACCACATCTGTGTGTCCGGCCACTGTCATCACCGCCTTGCCCTCCACAGACCAGATCCTGGCCGTCTTGTCGTAAGAGCCTGTTAGGATCCTGCAGAAAAAACAAACAATGAATATAAAAGTAAGAAAAAAAACATTAAAGATGAAGTAATACTGATGAAAACACAATTTCTAGTCATCTTACCATTCAGCATCTGCATGCACGGAGCTAATCCAGTCATCGTGCATCATGCACTCCTCTGGCTCTGGAGCTGTGATCCTCTCCACATACTCGATCTCCACCACGTCTTCCTGAAACACAGACAAACGTCAAATGAAATGTTCGAGGACGATCCTTTAATGAACACTGAAACAAGGAAGTATTCAGCATCGGCTGGACGTACCGTTGATATGCCTTCTGTCTCCATGTGGCTGGACAGCGACGTTCGCAGGAACTGACCCCTGACCAGGAAGTCGAAGTCCACTTTGCTGTGAGATGCTGTAGAAATATTCCAAATATTATACATCAAATATTTTGATCAAGCACTACATGCAGGGTTCCCACACCTTTTTCATGAACAAATTCAAGCACTTTTCAAGCACCTTCAAGCACCAGTTTTTCCATTTTTCCAGCACCTTTAAATAGGTAGCCTACTAGTTGTGTTTGCCATGATGGTCATGGGAAGCGCAGCGGTGCCACTGTATGGCATAATAATATGGGTCTAATTAGCATTATTTCATATGGTGGTAGATTGACTGTTTTGATTTTTAACTAATTGTGAATTGGCTTGTATTCTCAGCTTGTGAGCGGTGTATTGTGTAACTACCATAGCGCAATAACAGTGACCAACAGGTGTGGATAGTAGTCTACTGTTATTTCTCGGCAGAACACCAAGCGAGTATGATAACTGAGTTCTGCATGTAAAGGCATCGGATCAAGCGCGTAGCCGCTTAGGAAACATTTTTGTTTCCTCTTGGTTTATTGAGATAGACATCACACAAATTTCAAGCATTTTCAAGCACTTCACAAAAAATTCAAGCATTTTCACAACCTTGAAAACACTGAAGTGAAATTCAAGCATTTTCAAGGAATTCAAGCACCCGTGGGAACCCTGAAAATATATTTTATCATAAGCATTTAATATTAAGTGTGATCAAACTCATTTCCCAGCAGCACTGGGAATCTGTCTCAGGTCACATTTTCTGTGATAAACGCACTTGGTTCATAATCTGATGCCACAGAAGTGTGATAAGTAATAATCCTTACAGCCCTGTAGCTGGAGCTGAGATCAGAATACATTTTAAATACATTAAAGGAGAAGGTTTTTACCATTTCTAGCCTCCAGCAGCTTGTTGATGACATTGCTGAGGTCCTGCACTTCAGAGGCAGCGGGGATGGAGAAGGGGACATCATCTACGACATACCTGAGGAGACAAAACACGTTTAACATCATGTATCACAAACACAAGCCGAGCAGTGTGTCATGCCTCAGGGCTGTTAGCGTTAGCTGTTTACTGCTAGTCTGTTAGCCAGCCTGCTAGCCGCTCCTCTGTGTTTTTAAAAGAAGGAGGACAGCTCACCGTTTGTCCTCCGTGAAGAAGCGCGCCTGTAACTGCGACATGTCTGCCTGTCTCTCTCTCTCTCTCACACACACACCGCGACACTGTAAAACCTGATATATGTCTCAATAGTTAGGCTGCTCCTTCATAACACAGCGGACTCTCACGCAGTCACTCATGCCATGTGGTTCTAAAGGAAGGCGCTGCAGCAGAGCGCAGAGCAGCCGATCGAAGATGCGGATCTGTGTTCGTCCAGTAATGCCTGCCCGCGAAAACTTGATATTATATATTTATACAATATTCTAATCTGTTTGCACATTCTACTTACATATTTATATTCATAGTATGTTATTTATATCATGTATTTATCATGCATATATTACACATATTCTATATATCATATCTGTGTATGTATATATATATTTATACATGTTATATGTTGCAGTTATGTACAGTGCTGCTCAATAGTTAATTTTTTTATATTCTATTGTTTCACCCTGATGACCTTATTTAATCTGTTTTTTGTTTTATTTCATCTTTAATCTGTCCATTCTGTGTTTTTAGTTTTTCTACCTCAGTATTTTTTTTATTCTATTGTATTTTTATTGTATTCAAACATACCGGATATCTATTTATTTATCAAGTACCTAAGTATTAGTAGCAAAGTACTTTAAGTATCAAAAGTAAAAGTACTCCTCATACCGAGACGCAGTATTAAATAAGGTGGTGTTAAAAACTCATATGTTTTGAATATTAATTCTTTAATGATAGAATGTAACTGAGTACATTAAAGCAGTACTTGAAGTACTCGTACTTTACGTTATTTTGGAGGTAGATGTTGTACACTTAGTTACTTTTTAGAGAATACATAGAAATCAAATAAATGATGTATTTTTATGGATTAAGGCCTATAGAAAGTCAAACTAGCCACAGCAATACCAACTGCAGAATTAAAGTCATGTACATTTTATATATATTTAATTTTTTTTACTTTATATAATATTCACATTTACGCTCTATCGGGCACTACCACACTACATTTCTGAAATAAACATGGGATTATACAGTAAACACCTATTACAGCTCAGTCTAGAATTAATATATATTAAATGTCAGCTATTTTCAGTAACTGTATTAGGCAACATATTCACCATTAAGTAGGTTCTTACTGATATGCATATAAGTAGCATACTTGCCCTCTATTAGTAATTATTAGGCACATTAACACCTTATTCTACATATCCTCATTCAACCTCCATTACACCATGAATTAAGATATTTCCTATTAACTCCTAATTATTACTTATTGACTGTAAATTGTTTCTGAATAATTATAAGTGGATTACTGGGGCCTTGTAGTTCATGGTGAAAGTGTTCTTAATCTAAAGCGATACCTTATTTTCATATTTACATCACTGCAGCAAACACAACCACAACACACCATTACAACAAAAACTGTTTATTTCATCAGGGCGGATGTTGAGAGAGCTGGAAGTCATTCCTTTGTGCTGAATTGAATACATGCCTGATACAGATGTGTGCACAAATAAAATTCATGGTCGAAGATTACAAACTTAATTCCATATCTTTAAAAAAAATAAAAAGACTGACTGGAAATGCTCTCAGTGAGATTTGGACACACACCTCAGTGACAGAAGGAGACTCAGTTAACATGGCGGCCACCAACAGGCACTCAACAGTTTGCCCTCATTTGATATAAATGTATAACACAAAAGTAAAATGACAACTAAAAATATATACACGCTCCACTCCTTCACTCGTCGTCTTCCTCCTCCTTAACCTTCTTTTTTTTCTTCTTTTTCTTCTTTTCTGTCGACTGCAGAGAGAACAAAAAAAGAGCACAGCAGATATTCAGCAACATTGGATCATCTTTAGACTTGGGATCAAGTTTTTTTTTTTAACTAAGTCCTACCTCTGTTACTGCTACCTCTGGTACAGCTTCCTCCTCTGGTTCCTCGGCTTCAGCCTCCACCTTCTTCTTTTTCTTCTTTTTCTTGGGCGTCTCCTCCGCTGCCGCTTCTTCTACTGAACATTCAGGAACAACGTGAGCATCATATAGTGGACACCTGGTTATAAGATGAGGTTTGTTCTTGTTCCACTCACCTTCTGTTACCGCCTCCTTTTTGGCCTTTTTGGATTTGACCACCGGCGTTGCCACTTCCTCCGCCTCCTCCTCCTCCTCCACCTGCTCAAACTTCCTCTTCTTTGAGGTGGAGGGAATGGTAGAGTCGCCGGATGGATCGTAAATTTTCACTTCACTGTAGAGAATAAAAATGAGCATTTAAAACATTTCATATTTACACGTGGAAATGTTTCATCTGTGGAAGGGGGCAGTTTGACTAGTCACCTCTTGTGCTGGTATTTGTCTGCCTTCGCCATCGCTTTGCCTGTTCCACTGATTCTTCGGATCTGAGAAGAAAAAAATATGGACGATCAGATGACCAGCAGAAAGAAAATCCAGAACAAATGGATCTGGGTCAGTATCTAAGTTGGTCGTCCTTGAGAAAGTGACTAGAACTCTGTCTAAACTAACTAGAACTATATAAAGTGTGTGTCTACTGCCTCTAATTCTAACAGATAAAATAACATTTGCAGAATTTTTAGCATTCAGGACTGTGATTGCACCCAGAGTGGTTATTTATGATAAACCTCTGTTCTACTTACTCCCTTCTCCTCCAGCTGGCGCAGCCTGGCCTCCAGCTTGGCGCGGTTCTCTACTCCCATCTCTGCGTTCGTGTCCTCTCCCAGGGCATCATAACGAATAGCCAGGGCTGCTTTGGCTGCCAGCATTCTGGAGATCTGGACAGAAACAAACATGTTTATGTCTAACAATCAGACTGATGATCATCATCTACTACACTTACTGCTCCTTCTGAACGTACCTTGCCCTTATTCTTGGCAGTGGTCTGGCCCACTAGGGAGGCGTGGTAGATGAGACCGTACTTGGGTGTGTCTTTGCGGGTCTTCAGGGCTCTGAACAGAGCTTTCTCTGCTCCGAGGATCTGCACCGTGGAGGCCGGATGTTTTGCCAGATTCAGCAAGGAACCTTAAAAACACGACAAAGACGTGAACATAATGTTCTCACTAGTACCAGCCCAACGGGCCTCTTAACACAAGCTCAGATGAGGTAGTGACTTAAAAGCATCAGTCTTTTTCAGGAAAGTGACATAATGTCGTCATCATCACCGCTTGGCTGGTTTTTACACGGCCCCCTCTCTGTGACTTACCTGCATGTGAGATGAGACGGGCGCCAACCAGCTCGCCCACCATGACTGTCAGGTTGGGGGCGATCGCCATCATTCGGTTCTTTAGGTAGTCGTACAGCTGAGTGCGGTAATCTGAAATCTCTATCACCTGTGGACAAAGAGATTGAACATTAGGAACTGCCTTCAGATAAATAAAGAGAAAATGGTTGCAATAGTTGTTTTTCTAGACTTTAGAGTCATAAAATGTGACTGTTCAGATGAGGTAGTGACTGAAAACCCACATGATGTTTCAGGAAAAAGACAAGTCGTCATCATCACTACTGTCACTCAAGCTCTGCAATAGTGAAATGACAGAGCGTGCCATCTATAACCAGGTGGACATTAATAGACACAGGGACACGTACTTGATCACACAGATGCTTGATGTTGCCGATGTCCTGTTCGGACACTTCTGTTCCCATGGAGATCTCGGCGGCCAGCTTAACCTCGGCCTCGATTTCCTCTGGGAGAATCTCTGACAGATCAGAGCCAGCCACGTTCGTGCGATCACCTGGAGAACCACAGACACGGTTAGCCAATCAGGACTCTTACGCATCTATAGTCAAAGCTGGATTTCAGTTGACTCTTGTCACAAATGCATCTCCTGCAAGCTTCCAAACTATGCAGATGTGTGATACTAAATCACTGGAGTGCCTTTTTTAATGAGCAAATGCAGATCATTTCTTACCAATTTTGCGGACAGCTTTGCAGTAAGCCAAGTTGTCTGTGATAACCTTTCCCAGCTCGGGAAAGTGCCATCCGTACCACTCCCTGCAGCGCATGATGTAGTTGTTTAGCTCCTTATCCAGGTCATCGAGGAGAGCTGAAGAACCATAAAACATCAACTTAACAGTTAATTGAGAAAATAAAATGATCCCATAATGAAAACAGTCAGTTGCAGCCCCTTTCATTCAGAAATAGGGATGTAACGACCCGTGCTTAGTCCCCCGTGCAGACTGCGCAGAAGTTGCGGAGAAGTTGCGGTGATTGGTTAAAATTGCAGCACCGCCCTGAATTCACGGGGATTCACTGAAGTTGCGTTGAAGTTGCAAATCGCAACATCGTGAATTCCTGGAGGGTCTGTGTTATGGTATCATTTACTGTACAGTCAGGCCTGACGCCGACTACCACTACTGCGCATGTGTGTAGGGGTGTGTGTGTGTGTGTGTGAGACACAGAAAGGCAGACGCGGCAGTGGAAGCTGCAGCCACAACATGACCTATTTCTAATAAAAAAAAAAGTACTCTCGCATTCGCCAAGAATCGCGATTCATTTTTTCTGTGAACCGATGCGAGTCGTCACGCATTTGTACCGATTTTAATCGTGTCACGATGTATCGTTACATCCCTATTCAGAAATGTTGTTTAGTGCTTTTACATAATAATAAAAACTTACAGATGGCCTGCACGATCATAGTGTCCACTTTGTCTGGACTGAACTTCAGCTTGTAGCGGGATAAACTGGAGAACACAGAGAAAAAGATTCATGACTTACTTGTATACAAATCATTTCTGATCTTAGTTTTGCCCGATGGTGCGGCCTCAGTGGTAGTGACGAATGCTGAGGAAAATCTACAGGAGGTTTCAGACAGCAAGTGTAATCATAGGCAGCAGTCGCTTTCACGCAACGCTGCATCTGTGTGAGGCGCGTACCTGTGAGCCAACCCCAGAGACATGGCGCTGATCTCTCTAGGGGGAAGTCCCGTGATGAGGCTCTCCATCTGGGTCCTGATGCCTCGCATCAGTTCAGCCACGGCAGGGCTGTGGACGCAGGACAGGTCCAGCTTTTCCTATAAACCAACGCACGTTAGAGACACAACTCTTGAATACGATACTAAGCGACAGAATACTGATAATGCACATGTTGGGGCCACTTACTTTAATAACACCGCCAAGTTTCAGATCACTGATGGCCAGCTGCTCGTGAGCCTCCTTGGCAACAACTTTCTTTAGCACTTTCTTCAAGCTCTTGCCAATTTTTCCCTCAGTGAGTGCAGTGGCAGCTGAGTGGCAGAGGATAACACTACTGCGTTAGGCACACACTCAAAACCGACAGAAAACAGCCAGCCTGTCCAAATCTGTTTGAAAGACATGTCTACTATCCTTATTACGGTAGAAAAGTGGCCAGCTACCCTTCTTTAACCATCTAAACTACCTCCCAACATGACAAGACGTGGTCTCAGTGGTAGTGACGTATACTGTGGATCGCCTCATGTTTGAACTATTAAACTCAGGTGTGCAATAGTGCACATGGACATGTGACTTTACCTGCTAAGGCCTCTGTCGTATCCTGAAACTTCTCAAAGTGCTTCAGCTTCACACTGTAAACAAAGGAGAAAAAACAGTGATTAGACCATATCGATCACTGACAACTGGCCTGGTTGCACATGTACTAGCAACTGGATGCTGCATTGACTTACATCTTATTCGCCTTTTCAGGAGTTTCAAACTCCTTATACAGGCTATCGACCTGTTGCAGTTTGGATTCATCGAGGACCTGAAATAAAGCAGAAACTCATTAATTAAAAAAAATCTGAGCAGCACTGAGGATAAAATATTTTAAAAACTGAAAAATGTTTCTATACGTGGCATTATCTAAAATGATGCATTCACGTCCAGGGTTAGTACTATAAGAGCACTGTCATTTACTTAATCTGAAATATGCACGTGAACGTGTGGTTAGTTAGCCTCAACGTGCACACGTGGTTACGAGGCCTTCAGACTGCTAACGTATGTTAGCTCGTGCATGAGCTAAGACACTCGTGTTCGGGCACCAACTAAACATTTACGCCTTCACATACTGGTGTACGGATTGAAATATTAGTTTAACTGTGTTTACTGTCAGTTAAGTTACACAGAGCTGAACCAACGTGGGCTGTGGAGAACTAGCCGCGCAGCTAACCAAAGCTAACCCAACAAGTAATGCGTATTTTTGGCTTGTTCTTAAAGTGACAGGGGAAATAAAGGCAGAATACATACTTTGAATATCGCATATCCAGCGGCGGTCTCGAATAACACGAGCATTTTGGCGGCAGCTCAGTTACTTTATGAAGTTAAGAGCTCTCTAACCGGAGAGCCTTCACGTTTTCTCGTCAACGCCACCACGCGCCTGCTCCGAATGCGGCTGAAGCACACGCGGCGAGAGAGAGGGCGACAGGAAACGGCTGGGTTGCCAGATCCGTTCAGACGATATCACGCGATACCAGACGAGATTTAATCATTTCATTCATATTTTAAAGAAACTTCCAACTCGTTACAACTTGTTTCTTAGAGTAGTTAAACATTATCCCAATGATGTTTACCTTAAATATCTAAGCACTGCGTAATTATCTTTAATTTCTCAAAAACACAAGCAAAACGGATTTGGCGTGTTAAAAAATATACACACGAATGCCACTGGTTTGTGATTCTTGGCGCCAACTTAAATACAGTTTGTAGTTTGGATCTTTTTCACTTTTGATCTTAGTTCTGTTTCTGTTTCTTGCACCGCATTTGTCTAAAAGTGGGAAATAAATGCCACACGCAGGTTTCCTCTCCTCAACCTGGCAACCCACGAGGAGCTTTACGTTAAAGTCCGCGAGAAGTTGTCGCGAGCATGCCGGTTTTAAAATATAATTAATAAACAAAAATAGCAGATAGGACAAAGTTGAAATTGAACATAGTATGAGCAATCAAGGCAAATTTATAAATAAATAAAATATGATATATTGTTAATATTTGTATTTTAACTCGTTTTATGAATTTCCGGTTCTCCCGGAAGTGACGCCGGTGTGTATAAACTACAGCAAAACATGCACATGTGAGAGCTGCGTGGTGAGGAACCAGCGTTTACTTCAGCCAGGCTTCACTGTCCACGCCGGGAAACACTTCGTGCCGTGTAGTATGACTGAACCGGGACACTATCCTCCGCCGGACTTCGGCTGTCCCCCTCCGAACTCTATCCAGCACCAGCAGCAGCCCCGCAGCTCCAGCACCTTCCACCCCAGCATGTGGAGCTGGTGCGAGACGCCGTCGGAGCCCAGCTGGGGCCACAGCGGTCAGGCGGGGTGGTATCAAGGGGAAGCTTTAGGGTTCGGTTCTCCAGCAGGACGTGGAAACTATGGACCTAAACGTCCATACGGTGAGTTACTTGTATAGTTGTGTATTAGTGGCTGTCAACTCAAGGTGTTATTGGAAAGAAATAGCAGATGTGTACACTGTATGCATCAGCTGGCTTTCATTGAAATATTTATAATTACAACCAGCCTTGGTGACTCAATGTCATCCTACAGTTTTGAGGTCCCAAATCGCTGGATCCTAAATTCCCCATGCCACCATTTGGTTAAATGCATCTCTTGCAAGCCTCTTAATTTTGCAGTAGTGCACTGTAATGTCTCTTTAAATTTTTACATGCAAATGCTTTTTTAGTAAGTAACTTTTCCCAGCTCAGCAAAGCTCCAGCCGTACCACTCCCTGCAGCGCTTCATGTAATTGCTCCTTATCCATGTCATCCAGCACATGAAGACAAACATACTCAAAGTTAAATTGCGTACTCGGATACATCACAGCAGACCTTAGACACCAGTACAGCAGTAAAAACGCCATCAGTTCATCATCTTACAGTCCATTTCCAAGTTCCCATTTAACAGTCATGAAGAATATACTGTCACATTCTAATATATTAAAAAGTACTGATATTTATATGTGTCATGCCTCTAACATCAGTCTTGTCTTCAGGTCAAAACTCTGGTCACGAGTGGCATCAAGGTGGACATAGAGGTGGAAGACAGAATTATGGACAGCCCAACAACTATGGCAAGAATGTATGTAATCTGTTCACCAGTTAAATCATGATCATGACCTTTGTGGTGTTTGTCATACAACAGCAGTGTGCTTAGATTAAGCACAGGAATATATATGGGTCTCTGATGTGTCTATAACCCACAGCAGAAAAATAAGAAGGAACCAGAGTTTAGCCATTTTTGTGACACCTGTGACCGAGGCTTCAAAAACCAAGAGAAGTACGACGAGCATGTTTCTCAACATGTCAAGGTAATTAAGCAGATGTTATGCAGCGTATTTAGTGTCATTTCATGCCATTTGTGGAAATTGATCCGTATGCAAAACTCTCTCCATCCAATCTCTGTCGCAGTGTTCTGTGCCCGACTGCAAATTCATGGCTCATGAAAAAATAGTCAACATCCACTGGAAAAATGTAAGTGAAACAACTGGCCCTGCATCTGAAATTTAATCTCTCAATGTTCTCTTGTGCTAATATCAGTGTTTTTATATTCTGACTGCAGAGCCATGCACCAGGAGCTAAAAGAATCAAGCTGGACACACCGGATGAGATTGCAAAGTGGAGAGAAGAGAGGCGCAAGTCAGTATTCACAACCAGATCTACAGCTGACAGAACTGGTGTCTACCTCCAGTCAGCAACACATAATGATAGATATTGTAATTCATCCTTTCAGAAACTATCCAACACTTCACAACATTGACAAGAAGAGAAAAGTGATGGAGGTTCGGGAGGAGACTGGAGCAGTTCTAGAGACAGCTCAGTTTGGGTAAATGTCTTTCTTATTTTCTCCTTTATTGCAACCATAGACAACAATATATATCTTTGTTTGTTTGTTTTTTTGATGAGGCTCGAGCCAAACTTATCTACTTTATTATTGTATTTATAGACGAATGAGAGGCAGAGGCAGAGGACGGGGTCGAGGTCGAGGTCGTGGCTGGGGTAACAGGGGTTTCCATGAGCAACACCAACGAGGCCCTCGCCCATCAGACAGCAGTGCTACAGAGAGACCTCCACCCCTCACCCAGGGCTTCAGGGACGAGGATCCACTGGGAGTGCTGGCCAGCAGTGACCATGGTAACATGGACAGTATTCAAACCATCGCCCGATGGTAGAACACAAAAGTAAAAGTAAGTGATATTGAAATGTGTTCCTCGTGTGCTTCCAGATTCTGACAGAGAGGACCCAGCCGCAGAGTCCAGGACCGGTGGACTAGTCGTGGCTCCGAAACAGATGAGCTCCGCTCTGGGCTCCCTGGTGGCCAACTATGGCTCCATGAGTGAGAGTGAAAGTGATGAAGAACCAGAGGGTAAGTTTAACCCCCAGTGTAAACCCATCAGGACCATCCTTTGTGAATTTACAAGCACAGATCATTTAAAACTGTACATTTTCCATGATTACCATTTTTCCTTGTGTTTCAGCCATCCCCATTCAGAGAGCCAAAGACCTTGTGAAAGAAAACCAGGCTCTCCTAAACACAATACCGCCAATCTCCCAGGACAGAGGACCCTTTAGAGGCCGGGAAACCTCTTCACAGGGTACAGAGGGTCAAAGAGTCCCACAGCATGATGCTGTTCAACACACACCTAACAGCGAAAGAGGAAGGAGAGGAAGGGGAGGAAGGGGGGGACGGGGAGGGCGGGGCGGTAGAGGAAGACACCAAGACACACCTCAGGCACGTCGTCCCACTCTGCTTGAGATGGTAAGGAGACACCTGAGATTAGACAATGTTAATTTGTGTGAAATCAAACATACATTATCTACATAATGCATCTATTTTTCTTCTTCTCTGCTTAGTTACTGGCCCCAGATATCCGACATGAGAGGAACGTCCTCCTGCAATGTGTGCGCTATGTTGTCCGAAACGAATTCTTTGGCCTGGAGAACAGACCTCAGAACCAGCAGAGGATAAACGATAAACCCGCAGCAGCTATCAAAACTGGAGAACATGAAGGGAGGCGGGAAAAGCGATCAGAGGAACACAGGGGTGTGCCTCGGCCGGCCTCTCTGGTCGGTAGTCAGGAGGATTTAGAAACAAGTCAGGACCAGGGTTTGCACGTATGTTCAGAACTGTCCAAGGACCCCGTGGGCTCGGTAGCAAGCACTGAGCAGGCTGCAGGAGATTTCATCCAAAACGGTGTAGAGACACCTGCCAAAGACGGCAACAGCCCGGATAAAACCACATCTAATCTTTATGATGATGAAATATGGGAGAGCCCTGGTGCTGTTATGTGAAACCCTATCAAATTAATCAAATGGATTAATCTTTTTGTTGTTTAGAACATAAAAGTGAGATTTTTGTCTTTCATACATTGATGTTAATAGTTTCTGATCATTTTTTATGTAATGTTAGTATAACTAACAATATCCAGTTATATTTTGTAACATATGTTGAAGAAAGATAATATTTTTTTCCCCTTTAAAATAAACCACAAGTCTATTGATGATTTTATATTTTACGCTTGTTCATGATTCGCTCTGTTGAGCAGTGTGTGGCTGTTGAGCTGGAAACTGAAAGGTCATGTGTAATGACAGGTCTTTATTATGTTACATCAGCAATAATTCAAATATTATACACAGTGCAGTGGCAAAATGACAAATTAAATGATTATTATGCCAGAAAATTAGATTATAGATAGATCTATCTATAAAGCAAATTACACAATGTCATATATATATATATATATATATATATATATATATATATATATATATATATATATATATATATATATATATATATATGCTGAGAATGTCTTATTTTTAACTTTTTGGATAATAAGGATCATCTGCTTTGACACTTATCGTATAAAAAACATTAAATTGTGTATTTTAAAGCTGCACCCGTCCACCTGGACTGCCCGAGGTTCTAAAACAAGCGCACTCGCCATCGTCGCCTAGGAAACACCTGAGCTGCCAACGTCTGTTTAACGACCAACGTTTGGGTAGCAACGGTTAAAGTTGACTGTCGGAATGCACGTCGACAAATTAGCGCCATAACTTATTTTACACGCAGGTTCATAAGAGAGAAAAACAACAACCTATAACTGAAGTGTGAAGTCCCAACATGGCTGGAAGCTGGGTTCGAGTTGAGCCGCCGTTTGTGGAGTTCAACGACGTGACGGTGGGACAGGTTTACAAAACTAAAGTGACGGCGACTAACGTCGGGAAAACATTAAGGAAAATAACCATTGAAAAACCAGCGACAAAGGTAACGTTCACTCTGAAAGGTTTTTAATAACTAACTAGGCAACATTATAAAAAAAATATATTGAACCATATCCAATAGTATCTATCTATCTATCTATCTATCTATCTATCTATCTATCTATCTATCTATCTATCTATCTATCTATCTATCTATCTATCTATCTATCTATACATCTATACATCTATCTATCTATACATCTATCTAGCTCATAATTAGGTTGTAATTGGTAACTTTTTGGTTGAAACTCTTTGAAATTTGAAATTTTTTAAGAAAGTCTTCATGTCATGTCTTTGAATGTGTTACTATTTTCTACATTTGGTCGTTTTATTGTTTCTCCATCTTCTTGTTTTTCTTTTTGTGCAGGTGTTCAGGTTCACGTCGTCTACCTCAGCTGAGGTGGTGCCTCCTGGTCTGTGTGTTGGTGGTTTGCTGGAGTTCACTCCAAAGGAGGAAGAGGAGGTCGGAGATGTCCTTCTGATCCATGTAGATGATTCAGAGACCATTGAAATCCCGCTCATGGGGTAAGCAGTACAGAAATAAGCTGCTGTGTGCTAAATATGTATCAGATTTAACACACATGGCATCTTGTTGCTGATATTTTTTGCTCCTCTAGATTCCCCAGGGTTTGTTCCCTCCTAATGGACTCAGTACTAGACTTTGGCTGCATTGCTGCCAGCAGTCAGGTGATCAGCAAACATCATGGTATAACCAATCAGGGATCAGCACCAGGTAAATCATGCATACCTCTCTTGGCCTTGGTCAGGTATGAAATATACATTTTCCATGACACATCAAAGTAAAGTATTTTAAGGTATTATTTTATTTAACTTTGACAATGAAATTCCTTTTTTTTTTTCTCAGAATCAGAATCTTATTTAATAGATAAAATTCTTCAGTTAAAGTGAACAAAAATGAAATTAGGAATACATTTTGAACTCAAAAAGCCACAGGATGAATAATTATAGCTGCTGCTACTCCACTCCTTCTCTTTTTCTCATTTATAACAGCTATTAAACATTATAAAAAATGTATAGTGATAGTTAATTTGTAACAATAATATGCACGTGTATGTGTGTGTGTGCATTGAAGGTGTGTTCCATGTGCAGTACAAAGGAGACCCTGCAGTCAGACTCTCTCCCTGCAGCGGAGTCATAGCAGCTGGCGCCACCCAGTGGCTCAAAGTGGAACTGCTTACAGACAGGCCCAGGCGGATTGATGAGAAGGCTCTGTAAGAAAGGCTGCACACGCAGGATTTAGAGGCTAAATGCTAAGTCACATATTTTAGGTTTTAAGATTTTGAAAGAAACCAGAGAAGAAGTGTATTGGTTGAATGATTGCTTCATTTGATACTGGAACATTCACAGTCCAATGTAAAATTAGGTCTTGAGTAACCATTCTACCTGAACTTCACCCTCTTTTTGTCTCAGGGTTAAACTGCAGAATCGCACCGCTGTGGTTCTCAGTATCAGGGCTGAGGTGGTGACCCAGCGCCTTGAGGTCTTTGACCTGCAGGTGATTCACTGGTGCAAGTGGAATTCAGATTTGACTTAACTGTGATGCCTCTAAAGGGTGTTCATGTAAAGACGCTGTGTCATTTTCCAGGGGGCTCCACTGTCCTGTCTTTGGTTTGGACCTGTATACTTTGGGACGTCCTGCGTGGAGAATGTGGTTCTGCAAAACAATGCACCCCAGGCATGTGACTGGGTCTGTCTGCTCCAAGAAACTACTGCTGGGACAGAGGCGGTGAGTGATGCCTTCAGGGAAAGTAGCTAGAGGCCAGCTGTTGTGAACTGAAAATGATACAAGGCTTTGACTGTGTTGGCTGTGTAGGGAACATGCCTGCAGAAGACTACAGATGCCGCCCTACTGGAGGGAATGAAGAAGTGCAGTCCAGCCAACCAAGACGTTTCTCAGGTCTTGATGTGTTTCCCTAACCAGGGTCAACTGGGACCGTATGGCAAAACCACTGTGACAGTACGCTTCAGCCCCATCTGCAAGAGGTACATTGTCTGTGTATGTGAGTGTGAGACTGTGTCATGCCCAATGGTCTAAACATTAACATTAAAATAATTGCCACTATAAATATCAATGCGGTAATGTTCTATTAAATGATTATATGGTAAATTATTCTGTAGAAGTAATGCAAAATTAAATTTGATTGGCTCAGAGCGAAAGGGGGTGTGGTCTCCATTTATCTTCACCACTATAAAGTGACATAATATCTTTTTTAGTGCAAGTGAAGAGAAGACACGTGATCATTCTCCCAGCCGGCAAGACTACTGTCTGTTCCTGCTGTTTGAGTCAGTAGGAAGCAGGCATGGCTTCACCCACCAGAATGGTACAACACACACACTCTGTAACAGCGCGTAATACAGTTACTGTTCGAGCCAGCCGTTTCATTCATTAATTAAGCAGTTTATTTCTTGACTGATTAAATGCTAATTAAAGATAGATCACACTGATGTTTTAATCCAAACAGTCTTTTCCTTGGTCTCTTAGGTAACAGCAGTGTGGAGCTGGCGGTGACGGGCTCTGGGCTGCCTGTGTCTCTGGTGCCCAATTCCTCTCGGTTTGATTTCCTCACCTGTGTGACAGGACAGCGCGTGGACCTGCTTTGTGTCCTGCACAACCTCTGCCCTAAACTTCCCGTCAACTTCCGCTTCCGCAAGTTAGTGCATTTCTCCACCAAGCCCTCCTCTGGCACCATCTCCCCCGGGCAATGCCAGGTAAGGCTGATGATGATTGATTGATCTGTTTAGAAATCCATATAGAGCAGCGAATATGGGAACTTTTCTCTCTGTTTTCTTCTCCAGGATGTAGTTTTGTCGTTCACTGCACGGCAGCAAGGGAGCTTCCAGGTGTGTCAGAAGCTGGACGTGTTAGGTTACGTCGCTCCGAAGGGTGGCGGTGCTGATAGAGATGTTACTGGACTTCAGCTTTGCAGCTTCCACACCATCACTCTACACCTGTCTGCTGTCTGCTGCAGCGAGACCACACACCCTGTGCCTAAACTGAATCCTGGTGAATATCGGAGGATTTAATCCAACGAAAAAAACTAAACCAACAATGTGTCTGTCTCTCAATGCCTTTATTTGTCCTCCCTGTCTGTGGCTCTCTTTCTTCTAAAGACAGTAGAAAGGTAGAGGCTTAGAAATTACACAAAACAGGATACATTCATTGTTGGTTTGGGTTTATTCGTAGGATTTCTTGACAGTAAGAAAAATATTATCATCAGACTTGTCCTTAAATGAGAAGATTCCTTTACTTACATTTGCTGCTTTACAGGCATCACTCCAGCAGTAACCAATCCAACCGGATCACGGCCTCACGTTCTGTCCAGCAAACTGTCTCATTGCCATAGGATGGCACGTGTTGCTGTTCTCTGCGCCAACAAAACACGGCTCCACGTACATCGCAGGGAGAAGAGGCAGATCGCTGAAGGGGAGGAGTTCCTGGCTTTTCCTAATGACCGAGCCACGAGCATCAGGCCTGCCTCTGCAAACAGACAGTACAGGTAGAGGTCAAAAAACACACTTTAACCAGCTCAGGGCAGATTGACATTTTCTCTTCATTTAAGTTAATTTAACAGCTGAATCATTTGAAGCGTTGACTCTAGGTTTATTTTATTTTGTTGCATTAAAATGATCTCCGTTTAAAGATTCCACAGTTGCTGAAGTCTTCCTGTCTTTATCATACTCAGGACCATCTTCACTGGCGTGCACCGCTATCGCTATATTGATACTGACTATGCTTTGACTGAGGAAGAGGAGAAGCAGAGACAGCATCATCGACAGGTTTACGCAGACTTCATCAAACAGCTCAGAGAAACACGCCTACAGAAGGCGAAGGACAAGTAGGGTTTCTTATTAATATTCTTACTGTGGACCTAAAAGCCAACCTTCTTTTGTTTGTGCAGTTGGACGGTAAATAAAGTTAGACTTTTTTGTGTTTTGTTGTTAGACAGCAGGAAAAAGTGGACGACAATGTGGACATTGGGATTGTTCCTTCCCAGGGGCTTATTCCGCCTGCACTCCACATCAGCGACCTGGAGAGCAATAAGATCACAGTGACTAAGCCAAACGACAGCTATGCTTGCTCAGCAACCAAACGCAGCTGCCAAGTGACATCCATCACCCGGAAGGTCAATAATCAGGTCAGATCAAAGGTGGTCCAAAGAAAGCACATTTTAACACATTTAAATGGATCGAATGAGTTGAATCTCAATGCAAAATCAAAGGAACATTTTCTTTTTCAGCTGTCTCTCGATCTCTTGTGTTCTCTCCAGGTTTCAGAGGTAATTAATACAGTTCCCTCTACCAGCCAGGAGGTGGCAGACTGCAACAGGACTCTGACAGCTCAGGAGCTCTACCAAGTCAACATTGGTTAGATATTCAATTTAGAAGTGCTAAAGTCACTGTTTCTAATATTAGCTTGGGTACAAACTGTGAAATACAGCAAAACATGCTGTTAAAAATACCTAAGTGCAGAGGAATTGTTTTCATATGAAAAAAAAAAACCTCACTCTTTCCTCATTAGGTCCATTGTTTGTGGACTTTGGAGAGGTGTGTGTGCAGTCGGTGTGTGTTCAGAAGCTGGAGCTGACCAATCATCTGTCAGTGTTCGTCTGGGTGCAGCTGGAGGTGGACTGCCCTGAGCTGCAGGGCTCCTCACCTCTCTCCCACGTCCTGCCACCGCACTCCCACAACACCCTTCCCCTGATGTTCCAAAGTAACAAGCTGGGTTCTTTCCACAGGTTGGTGGAGGAAGCAGCTCGACACACTTCTGTTACATGAAAACCATGTATTGTAGTTCAAGTGCAATATAACATCCTTCTTTCCAGACCCATATCCTACACTGTAAACCAGCAACACCCTGGGCAGATAGTGGTCCAGGCCTATGTCGTCCCCTTGGCTCTGGAGCTGTCCACGACCCTGCTGGTGCTACGCCCCACTCCTGCTTTGCTCGCCCAGTCAGGATACAGGAGCTCAGTTACCCTTCGAAACCAGCGTAACCATGCCGCAGAGTTCACATGGAGACCAGTAGTCACAGAGAACGGCATCCTGTTTTCCATTCGACCAGCTACAGGTGCTAAAAACACAGCCCAGTTTTAGTGTCCCCTGGTATGAGTACCCATGTGACCATTTTCAAAGCCTTAATGTGAAGAACGTCACTTTGTCTTTCAGAGGCTCCATTGTTGATAGACATTTAAATGAATAGATTCACATATTGAATTACAACTGACACAACAAACCACTCGCCTCACTCTCCAGGTACAGTGGAGCCATTCAGTGAACTGGACTGTGAGGTGGTGTGGCATCCTTCCTTCTCCGCCCCTTCAGAGGGAGATTTTGACCTCTGTGTCCATGAGGGCAACTCCCTACGTCTTCACTGCGTCGCTAAGGTCTGGTCCAGACTAAGGAAGATTACTTTTTTCACAAAACTACAAATATATAAAGTCACACAAGCATTTTTTTCTTACTTGTTGTTGGAATAAGTCAGTGAATTTAAGCGAGACAAGTGATTTCAGGTCAAGATCTGGCTGTGTTATCAATATCTATGCACTTTAATGACCATTGAACTTGGAAAAATGTCAAACACAAGAAGAACCATGGATAGTTTTAGAAAAAAGGAGAGAAGTGTAGACCTGAAACCTTTATTGGAAATCGTGTAATGTTTTCCAAAACACCTGAAAACCATTGATTTGTATGATCAGTGTATTCCCAGCCTTCATATCTTCACCAAAATATATACACCGTGTCAATCCTCACATAAAACTCTGTTGTTTGGGTTTGTTTGTGCACATTTGAGAACTAGACAGAGCTCGACCACTTGAGTATCAAATGTACTATTGAAGACCTGCTGTAATAGGTTTTTAGCTGTGGTCAGATTGGATCCGTGGAGGCTACAATTGATTCTAATATGAGTTCTCACAGCAGTATTGAGATATCAAAGCATCCATAACAACTCTTTACGTCACTCCTGTAACATTACTGAAAGTCCCCTTCTTAAATTGTGGGGCGTGCAATGTGACAACAACATGAATTCACCTTGAGGTGGCTCAAGACAGCTGCAATAAATGTTAATAGCAAAAAGATTTCCAACAATCTCAAAACGTCAATGATAAATGAAATTAAATAAATGATCAAATACGTATTTCATACAAGGCCAAATCCATCAAAGAGGCAGGTATCGATTTTTGCTCTGACAGCAGCCTCAGTAGACCAGATCACAGTCCAGCAACAAGAAGTGTTATGTTTTAAGTAAGGCTTGTGACTTTTATGCTTTCTGCAGTGGAAAAACTCACACTTGCTGTTCAGTGTCATCATTACTGCCATCGTTCTCTTCACCGAGTCATACATATATATACCTGTTCTCTGGGGGGACTGTGGGACGTCTGTGACTAGACGAGAATTAGACAGGGCAGGAGGCAGAGTGGTTACATGACAAATGTGGAATAAAATACTATGGATTGAATATCACTGAACATTGATTTATAATGTCAAGAGAATTTTGCTTCTCTTCTTCAGGTTGGATTCACCGCTGTCCAGCTGGCAGAGAAACAGATTTTTTTTGGATCAGTGCCTCTCAACATGCCTTCTATGAGAACTGCGGTCTTGCACAACACCGGACAGAATCATGCATACTACCAGGTACACACACACACACACACACACACAGATACTTGAACGCACCAATCAAGAAACATGGCCACTCTGTTTTTGTACTCTGCAGGTGATGGATGTTTGTCCTTTGCCGGGCATGGTGGTGGGTACACCTGAGGGGGTTGTGCCAAGCGGGGGCCAGGCTGTGCTCAAGATCCACTTCAACCCCGACTCTCTCATCAAGTTTGACACCACAATTGAGGTGAGCGGGAGAGACAGAAGAAGAGCGAGGGCTCTTCATTTTGACATTCTGATGATTTGTCTATATGTGTGTGTGTAGTAAATAAAAAGAGAATTTGATTCACGCTGAGCATGTGTTTGTATTACAGATAGCTCTGAGGAACATGAAGTCCATTGAGCTCAGAGTGGGTGGATCAGTGGAGCCTCCAGATGTAGACATCAACGTGGTGAGTCTCTGTGCGTGTGCATTGACATTAAGCTTATGTGCACACAGTTTTTTTCTGTATCAGTGAGGGAGTGACTAACCACAGCAATAAACATGGTCAGAGGGAAAAGAGATTCATAAAAAGAAAACTACGCAACAGTTTCTCAGCATGAAAGCATTTATTGGCTCATTTTATTTACAGGCTTACAGCAGATGATAACTCACAAATGAACTTGAGTGAAAACACACTGACCTCCGTGCTCAGTGCACAACAACACACACACACACACACTCTGCTGCTGTGTGTATGCTGTGTTCTATGTAGTAACAGGAAACAGGCCAACTATGGCTGTAAGGACTGACATGTACACTTGAATGAATGTACAAGACGTGCACAAATAAACCAATAAAGACAATGAACAATTAGCAGCAACTAATCACTATTACTACTTAACAATTGCAGTCTATCAGTCTTATTGTCTTAACAGCAGCAGTCGTCTGAGAAGGGTTTTATGCTTCAGTAAAGAAATAAATAGACGATAATTCTGCCTTCTGTTTGTTGATATTGTTTTTTGTTTTGTCCTCAAGGACAGATCTTCTGTCATCTTCCTCTTTTGTCTTTCTAACGAGATCCACGGCGGGAATAGGCTTTTAGCATTATTTTGTTTTTATCCTCCTCCAAAGTGTAATTGTACATCACGACTGGGTGAACGTAGTCGTGTAATCAGCTTTATTATTGTCAAATAAATCAATCTATATTTTGCTGCATGCTTCAAGCGCAGTCAATATGATGAACAAACTGTTCATCATATTGACCGCGTTCGGTACAAAGGATCCATTTGTAAATAATAATAAGAAGAGCAACTAAATTTAATTTGAAGCACCTTTCACATAACCCAAGGACACTTTCCATCAAGAAAACAAGCCCCCCCCCCAAAAAAAGGAAAGGTTTCCAAACAGCACTGGGCTCAGCATTGCATATTGAAAGGGGTGGAGGGGATCAGAGTGGCTTCTTGGCATATTGAAGTCTGTCCGGGGCTTTGTGGGCAGCCTAGTTAGAGTCATGGCTAGAGTCTGGAGATACTCCTCAGATGGAAGAAAGTAGATTTGGTCTCTGAAAGATCTGTTTGTAGGTCAAAGTATATTTGATGTCATCGGCAGGAAAGCAATTATTTTTGTTTACCAGAGGTGGTCTATAGAATTATTCAAAAGACATTCACTGTTTACACAGGATACTATACTGATTGAGATGCTTTCTCAGGCTGGTGTACACTTTTGACTGATTCCAAACTCAGACTGGCTTTCCTAATAGTTAATATGTGATATTTTATTGAAATTCAGTTTGTTCCAAAGATGAAGAGAGAGATGAAGAAAATATAAATATCAACTATCCAACCAGGAGTAAGAAAAGCACTAGCTTTTACTGCAAAACTATTATATAAATCCTGAAGTGTGTGTGTGTGTGTGTGTGTGTGTGCGTGTGCGTGTGTGTGTGTGTGTGTGTGTGATCGAGCTCTGTGCATTTCTTTGATGTATAAAGGACATGGAAATCCTGCACACATACTGTGCTGCAGAACCTCTAAAATGTATTCTATAGCTCAGTTGGTGCGATTTGCTCCAGACTTTGCACTTTGGCCTTGCACACAGGCACTCTGCTGTAAATGCCAGCATTACCTGTCGTCCTTCTGTGTTCTAGTCCTTGATGATTTCCATGATTTAAGAAAAATATATTCTTGTTACGATCGTCAGAACCACATTTGAAGCCAATACTTGCTGCTGTTATGAAATTATTATTTTTTTCTGACTAACTTTTTGCCAGTTTTTCACACCACTCACACAAAATGGGACATATTTATACAGCTGACTGACACACAGCATAAATGCAAGATTAGAAGAGAAAAAATAGACATAGAGGGAAAAAAACTATAGAACTCATCCACCCACGCAGCCCCAACCAAACCACGTTGTCACCTAACAATATAAACATAATTAAACGAGCAGCTGTCTTAATAGCAGCAGTTGCCTCTTTTCTAAAACTACTGTGGAAAGAGGACGCCCACTGTCAAATACATAATCTGTGCAGAGGTGTCATCTTCATTTTCTTAACTGCAGTCATGCCAGAGAAGGACCTTCTTTTGACACCTTGACAGATTCAGAAGGAACTCATCACTCAACAGCACAGCGCTTGTCAGACATGTCATATGAACCAACGACACAAGATAATATATTAACCACTTTGCGCTCAAAAAGCATGTAGATATACAATATGTGCCAATAGATTGTTAATAGCAAAGCGAGTTTATTGTAATAATAATTTAAATTGACATCACACAGAGGAACAATATTCTCATGCAATTTCTGTTGCATGATTGTAAATAAAAAGTGAAGTTATAGCTTCAATTGCTCAATTCTTGGTCAGCCGGCAGACAATTGTCCTTTATAATAACTGAAAGGTATTCTAACTTATTCCCGTTTACACAGCAGTCTGTTAATGGCATTGTGTTATGGTATCAGTGCTAGAATGTAATGGCTGTATCTTGAGTTGTTTTTGGCTTCGAGTTGGCTCGATTTTGTGCCGGTGGAGCTCCAGTCTGAAAAGGATTTCTGGATAGTTTTATAATTCCTAATCTCCACAGAGATGATAATACCTTGGCTCATACATGTGGAAAGTAAAAAACGGTAGGAAAGTCATGATGTATAAAAGACTTTGTGTTTAAAGTGTGCGTGTGTGCGTCTTTGGAAACAGCAGGGGTTGCACCTTTGAAATGGAGACAAGGATCTGCTGCTTTTTGTATGTCTCCAGCCGTTCTCTTTAATTCTTACTTGCTGTAGCCGTTGAGGTGCCGAACTAAGTTTCCTTGGCAGCACATAATTCTTTTCGAAACTTCACCAGTGAAGTTTGGATAAGTTCTTTCACTCAAACTTAAAAGATGAAAGGAATTCAGAAATTAGCTTGACTCCCTCTCAAAGCACAATGAAAGGTACCAATTAAGCCTTTTCTGTATATTTGTATAGTTGCTTAATCTGCTGAAATGGTAAATGATTATATGATTAAATGTCTGGGCAAGACAGCTGGAATAGCGATTATTGATTTCATTCGTCCTGATGGAGTGAAAATGCTTTGTTCTTTATAATACATGCAATTTTCCAAGTTTCTCTTTCTTTCTTTACGTTGATCCACCTTTGAGATGACTCTTCCTCTCTCACGCATTTGTTTTAATATCTCCCTCCCTCTTTTCAGTCCCGGTTCCAGTTTTACAGTGTCCATGCTGGTTCTCAGCAAGCCATACCGTTCATTCTGACAAACCGGTCATCGGCCGCAGCCCAGGTCACCTTCGACCTGTCTGAATACCCCGACTTCTCTTTGAACCTCCCTCAGCCCTCATCGAGTATGTATTTACACACATGATGCCAAATATCACACAGTTGAAATGTTTTATTCATGCAACACAGGATGTAGTGTCATTGCATTACTGCTGGCTGCAGCTAGAACAAAAGATTTAAAATATTATGTGACGTAAAAGTGTTAACACCTTGTGTGCTTTTGTTTCTATGCAGAGAAGGAGCCAGGTGTGAGCGTTGTAGAGCTTCAGGGCCACCAGGCCGTAGACTGTTCCCTCATCTTCTCCCCCACTCAGGTGACACTTCGACCAAACATCTGCCAATAGATACAGCATCATCTAGACTGAGCAGATCAAACTCAAGCACATGTTTAGCATCTGTAGTTTGCTGCTCTCTAAAAGCCCTCTGAACAGCAATCGTCCAATCTTCTTAGCAACTGTTACCAGGCACAGCAGGTCTGTCAAGTTCAGATTTCTCCAAGCAGTGAAATAGTATGCTTGAGTGAGAGTGATGCAAGTTTGCAAGGTGGATCTTGCTGTACTGGAATGTGAGACTTTATGAAGAGTAAATGCAGTGTAGGTGTCAGGTATGACCTTATATCTCAAGCAGCTGATAATCAAAACAGTAGCAGGTGGCAGAGGTGCCCGAGTTAACTTTTATTTCATCTCAGGTATCTGTGACACGGTATCTTTTACATTTAGATTCAACCATAATAACCTATGTGATTGTTGATTCAGGTTGACATATGTCATTTAGCGTAACAACAGTAGCTAAGGTGGCTGGGGCTTAGTGAACGGTCCATGACCTTATCTCTTCTCATCTTAAGCTTATGCTTGTACAAGTTTGACATTAAAATATCAATGGAAAAGAAAAAAGACAAGGAAATTTCTTGTTGCAGGTGGCCAGTTATGACTTTGACTTGCCATTGATGGTCAACGGAGTGAGATGGCCTCCTGCCTCTCTGTCTCATTTATCCCCACCGTCCTCCTCCTCCTCCACGTCCTCCTCCTTCTTGTCAGCCGGCAACAGGAAGCATGTCGTCAAACCTCTTCCCCAGTCTGTCACCATGGTGACATCCCAGTCGCCGTGCATACAGGCCACAGGTGGGGTCATTAATGTGGAGTCGTGTGTGTGTGTGTGTGTGTGTGTGTGTGTGTTAGCGAGTGAGTGACATCTATATTTGAAACTGAAGCATTGAACGTGTACAGAACAAATTTCACACATGACACATGCTTCATGTAGCTGCTGTTTTTAAAATGTTAGTGCTGTGCGCCCCACTGGAAATATCCCCGTCCAGCCTTGAATTCAGTGTGGAACCCTTGACACCACCGTCTGATGCTCACACTAAGGTATCATTTTCTTACCTTCCTTCCTTTTTTTTTCTTGTCTTACTTCTACCTGTCGTCCACCCACTTTACATCTGACACCGCTTTCTGACAAATAAAATAGTTGACTTATCTTTTGTGTTCCTGCTGTCTGTTGTTGTCCCGTTCTGTCACACGCAGACAGTGGAGCTGACAGCAGTGTGTCCAGACAGTGTGTTCTGGCGTAGTGGCACCAGGGAGCATGTAAACTGGTGGTTCGACTGCAGTGCAACAGCAGTACCAACAGAGGACGGAAGAGAGGGGGAGCTTTGTACGGTATCTCCATCATCAGGCAGTCTGGGGCCCGGCCAGTCCATCTGCTTGGCGGTCAGCATCAGCCCTGAGGCTATCAGAACAGGTGAGGAGTGATGGGACACACACACACACACACACACACACACACACACACACACACACACACACACACACACATATTATGATGGATTACTTTATTTCTCACTACCTTCCCCTCCCTCACACACACACACAGCCATGTCATTAAATTATAGTTGTTCTCTTCCACACAGGCTCAGATCACACCATCACAATTTATATCACTTTAACACGCACACACACATCTGGGGAAAAACCAGATAATGCACAACAGAACATATGACAGCATATATCACTGCTTAATAGAGTGTAACCTCCCTCCGAATATTATTTCACATAACTAACTCTAAATTAAAATAATGCTCAGTGAAAGAATGACTCATGTAACTTTGACCATTAAATCATGGGGACTTAATAATCTTTAGTGATGGACCATAAACAAGGAATTATATTTCACCCCGAGACCAAACCACTTAAGGCAGTACTTAATCTTGTCAAGCTGAGAGCCACCAGAAACAGGCCACTGATGCTTTTTTACCAGTTTGAGAAAGAATGCTTTAATTTTTCATTATGCTAAGTCATTGGTTCTCAACCTGGGGATTTTAAGTTGGAGAATTTAAAAAAAAAGTACAGTTGGCCTATATCTTAGAATAAATGTGGATTATTATTTCAGATAAAGTAAAAAAAACACACAAAAAAACACAGGATAAGTACATTGTAAACACCTGAACACAAGCCGTATTCACAGAATCTTTACTCATTAACCAAAGAGCTGTTGTCATAATAAATAGGATCAACTAAGAACACTCAAAAGAAGACGATTTAGTATGTATGACTGTTAATACATAAAGAAAAATGCAGAAAGGAAAGGAAAATTCATCTCTGATGCAGTAACACATTCCCAAAACTGCACATTATACTCACTGCACTCACATTCCCAAAACTGCACATTATACTTACTGCACATTATATTATACCCTAGTACTTTTTGTAAATATGTACACTGTGTTTTCCCTCCTCCCCCTGCTGTAATAAGTGAATTTCCCCGTTGTGGGATCAATAAAGTATTATCGTATCGTATCGTAATCTGCTGAAAATTCATCCAAATTGTTTTACACAAAGTTAATTCACTTATTTCATTCACTATTTAAATGTACAGTTCATCAGTTGTTCTGTACTGTTGTTGTTATGCATTGACTATAATATGAGTAATCTATAAAACATGTGGTCATCAGTACTCAATGATAGAAAAGGGGTTCCTTAATAAAAAGGTTGGGAATCGTTATTCATATATAGAATATAGCCATTAAAACTGTCTGTGTGGAGTCTCATCACACCCTTTCTTTGCATTGGAAAGAACCCTAAATGTTTTTGACACATTTTTATACACACAAAACATTGCAGGCTTTTGTAGCTTGCCCAGATATAGTGTATATAGTTTTGCATCAATCCTTGTCTGTCTAAATATGTACAATGAAGGCACTGAGTACAAAGGTCTGTTGAAATGTACTTTTTATAAACCCAGTTGTAGTCAAGTGCATCTGGGATGTGCAATGCACAGTCTTAGTGTTTTCATGGCCAGTGTTTTCCCATTTAAACACAGGGCGCTCCACACTATGACACACTGACAGTATTGGGAAGGCTGCAGAGAGTTCTCCCCGGAGGACGTTTATTGCTGTTTGCTATGTGCAGAGTTTCAAATATAAATACCGCAGCTCGAATGTACTGCCAAGAGCAGATGATGATGAAATTGAATTCACTTTTCTGGACATATTGAGGATGCCACTTGACATTTCTGACTGTTTTACATGCAGAAATAATTGCCGACAGTCTGGCAACAGAGTAGTCGCCTGCTTAATCATATCGTGACATAAACGATCTCTATCGTGTTATGTTGGTGATCACAGACACACGTATACCTGGATTAACATGCAGAGCTTCACGACAGACTCATTAAAAAGAAGACAACACGCTAGAAGATGACATAAAGAGAGGGGAGAGAAAAGTTTTAAAATGATCTCCCGATTTTTCATGGAACTGTGTGAACCATTTTCAACCTGTCAGTACCCAACACGCCTGCGGATTAGCGGGAAAAACTGTGGAATAATTAATTACAACAACGTGTTCGACGTGCACATATGCAGTCTGGTGCCTGTTGCACCCAATTTAACCAGCGGATCTGCTGTGCGTGATTGTGACAGTGCAACATCACTCCAGTTTGAGACCGCAGATGGATGAGATACATGCTGCCTTCAGAGAACCCGACAGTGAATATGTAAACGAAGAATATGTCACATTTATATAACATCCAGAAGAGATTTGTATGACAGTATTCAGGCAGACCAGGAGACTACTGCCCTGTTACGTCATCACAGGGGCTATGTGCATCGATAACTCCACCTTTAGTCTGCACTGACTGACCCGTGTGTTGAATGTTTTTTCCCAGGCTCTGGAAGAGTGACCAAACTGTCCATCCCTCTTTACTTGGGAGACAGAGGAGGGGAGGGAATGGAAGGAGAAGAGAGACATCAACCCTACCGAGAGCTGTCTGTCACTATTACTCTCCAGTTTCCTTCTATCACCATCCACCCCCCTCAAATCCTTCTTACACCGGTACCCCTGGAAACGGTTGCAACAGCAACACTCACCCTGCTCGCCTCAGGATATCCCAGGTTAAATTACACACACACACACACATATTCACATACAGTGTTTTCTGTTCACTGCAGGCCAATAACTGTTTTAGTAACTGTTAGACTTTATGAATGTCTCACTTTTCATTATTTGCATCATGACACATGGACATCTGCTTCACAATCACAGTTGTCGTTGTCAGCTTTTCGGATAAGCCGAGCAATAACGATGATGGATACTTATTGTATTTACATTTTTCTAGCTGGTGGCAATTTACCAGCTGCGTTGAGCCATCGGAGTTAAATGACTGCGGAGAAAACACTGCCACCCACGCGAACTGACAACATTATTCATTCCTGTGGGATTTTTATCAGTCAAGCCAGGACTCATTAACTGGCAGGACCGCACTCATGTTGGATTCCGCTTACATTGTAAGCCCAAAAGATAATCCACATTCCTCTGTGGTTTACGCTGACATCAATCTGACTGCAGTATTACAGTTTTGGCAGCATTTTCTGACCCACATCCCTGTGCCTGAACTGAGGAACAGGCCCCATTTACACGCTATAATATCTACATACAACAATACAAAAATTACCGTCTGTTTTTTGGGCTACGGTTTCGTTACGGTTTCAGTATGTGTGCGTAAGGACAACTATTTTTAAATTCTCTCTCAGCAAAAAATGTAAACATACCAGCATTACTGGTGTACTGAATAATATAACAAGTAAACAGTTTCTAAACTTTAAAATGGTCTTAGCCTTTGACTACTTGTATACACTCTACAGTAGTAATAAAATATGTCTAAAAAATTAAAACATACAAAAATGTAAACACACTTTCAATTCCCTTTTAGCCTTGACTCTTGTTACACGCTGTACAGTAGTATAAAAAGAGAGGTAAACAGAAAAGAAAAGGTGAACTTTTATTGTTAAATTGTTGTCATATGCAGTCTGGAGGAAACAAAAGCTTTGCCTATTTTAAATGAACATAAAAATGCTTCAGTATAGCTGTTATCTGTGGTGACTGGTATGGTCATGGCCAACTTCCACTCAGTCACTACATTGCTCAATTCCTCTGCCAAGTGCGCACTTGTTTGGGTTTCATACAGGGGCCGAGTGCAGTACTGCGCTCGTCATCTGCCAATCCGACATATAGTGGACCGTCACCGTCAGGTAACTCTCTGTTGCCCAGGAGGTCCAACTATCTGTAGTCAGTGCGAGACTTTGTGTTCGAGCCAAATCAATGGCTTTGCGCACTTTGTCATAGAGGTTGGAATTACAACGTCGCTGAAATGTGGACAGGCAGAGCATAACATAACGCGGGTCGAGCGTTTTCATTAAATGACGATACCCCACATCTTCGACCATAGAAAATGGCTGAAAATCAGCAATAAATGCTCCCACTGCACGGGTTCTTCTCTTGTGTTTGTGGCACTGTAGTTGTTTCGCTGGTGTTACCTTTTGCTGGACTGTCCTGCGTTATATCAGGATGCTTACGCTGGAGATGCTTGGTCATATTACTCGTGTTACCTTTTGAGTATGGGGCATGTTACAAACAACGTTTGCAGACAGTAAAATTCCTGTCGTTGTATTCAACAGCAAACCCGAAATAAACCCACACCGGAGATTTGAATGAAGCCAGTGCTTCTTCAAACGTTTCCATGTCTCCGTTTTCTTTTTTCAGCTTCTGTGTGTGAGCTGCACTTTGAACTGGACTACAGTTACAACAGTGTGACAGGGGTGCCTGTGTGAAGGCACGACAGTGATTGGACATTACCTCGCGGGGAGGGCTTGTACATGCAGACACACACACACACCATAAGGGTGTACTGTCCTGTGCATAGCGAACCGAACGGTTCAATATTTTACCATCCCTTGTGGTCAGGAGACAGGATTCTGAATGGGACCAGAAATATGTAATTGAAGCACAATGAAATACTGAATATACGGTAATATTTCCTGGTCAATTCTGATAAAATTAATGTTCCCTATTAGTCTATATGTATCTTTTTAAACACCTATTTTGGATGAGTTCAAATGTGCATTCTTGATCTTACAGATTGAACTCATCGCAGGGTCCACTTTGCAGCAAACATCCATCAAGATCCATTTAGTATCTTTTTGTGTAACTATTGATTGTATCTCATGTTGATGTCATTATGTCGTATCAGACATTAAATCACATTCAAATCTAGTTTGGATGTTGTCTCTATCTGAGATGTTCTTCTTTTACATTTCCTCTGTCCTGGTTTGCAGCGGAACCAGTTTATCAGCTGAAGTGGATGAGGTGAAAATGGAGGATGGGACGAAAATGCAGCCTGTTTCTGTCATCTTCCCAGATGGTCACAGCATCCCAGCCCAACAACAGCATCAGGTACAGCCCTGTAATATAAAAAAGGCCTGTAGACTTTTTGCAAGAATTTGTACTGTATTTGATTAAATGGAAGTTTGTAGTGTCAGAGGCGTTTCACCAAGAAAATAAAAAAAATAATCTGTTAGGGTGAACGTCACACCTCTGCAAAAGTTGTGAATGCAGTTCATCCTTTTCTGGCTACAATTGTGTGGTAATCTGTATATTACTTTTTCCTACTATTAAATTCACATGTGGTCCGGATACCATCATGTCTATAAATGACATCTGCAACACAGGGCTCATGTCTCCCTTGTCAGTTTTTTCGAGATCTCGTAGCAGCGAAACCCTGTTACTGAATCTATCTACTGATCAGATGACAAAAACTGAATTAACATGACATGTTAGCTAAGTGTAACTGATTTCCTGGCTGGCAGTTTAACAGAAATGAAAACATAATCCGTGAAATGACCCGACTCTCCCACTGTCACAGAACAAAAAGGCCGGTGTGACCCCTCTAACCTGCAGTGTGTCCTTCTGCTGTGGCGTCCCTCTGTCCCTCTGCACAACCATCACCTTCACTGACCACCTCCACAACAGGTGTCTAATTTCTCTTGTTTGAGTAACGCTAGTTTAAAATTACAGTGGCCAGCTGTTTTAGAAATTAAACTATATAACAGCTCTCTTTGACTCTGCCGTCCTCTCCCTCCAGGTTTAAGGTTAAGCTTTGTGCTCTTGCTGACAGCTGTCTGCTGACAGTCTGGCCCTTCATGGCTCTGCACCGCTCCGAACAACAGATAGTTCTAAAGACTGGTACGGTTTACCACACACAAGCGCACATACGGTGTAAACGTTATTTCAGCTGTATAATATTTAATGTTTTTCTCTGTGTATCGTGTTGGTTTGTGTGTGACTGTCATTTAGGCTCCACAGCTGTTGAGGCGATCCTTCAACACTATCACACACCAAGTCCCGCCCGTGGTCATACTTCCTCCTCCTCCTCATCGTTCGATCACAACAGCTCAACAAACAAAAACTCAACCTCAGGTCAGAGACTGAAATGTATCATGTATGAGTGCATGATGTGTGTTAGTAATTATCTGAGTGTATATCGCAGCAGGAGTGTGTTTTCATGACTGTGCGTGTCTGTCCTCTTCAGACTCCTTTCCAAACAGTGACAGTGTGAGGGCAGGCACCCCAGTCAATCTTGGCGTCCCAGAATTCCCTGCTGCCAATTCAGACGAAGGAGTGTATTACCAGACTGTGCTATTGGCTGTGGAGAGGTGGTTTAGCCTCTTTGGGTGGCCGAGTGGACCACACCCTATCTCTGTACCACACACACTCAGAAGGTACAAGGGATGTCCAATAGTTTAACATTTGGGTTATTCTTTAATGGATTGCTCCTGTTATAATGTCTGCCTCCTCTCTCTTTCCAGAGTTGCGTCAAAAATTCAAACGAATCGCTCCAGTGGACGCGCTTATCGAGTCATTCAAAATAAAGACTCCAGGTGAATTTTCAAGTACACTCGCTTTGAGCAGACACACAGGAATGTTTTTGTAGTTCTCAAATGAGTAGTGAAAGCAGCTTTAGCAAACATCATGACAACATAACATTGGATGACATTGTAGTACCGCTTTTATATGGAGATCGTCAGAATAAACAATACCTGTATTGTATTGTTGTGTCTAGATCTGTGGTGGACATGCTTCAACACCTGACTGGCAAACAGATTCCTGGTATTCCTCGCTGTCAGACCTTTTCCGCTGATTTAGACCAGCGCACCAATCAGCTGCTACAACAGCATGAAGCTACGCTCGCTTTTCTCAGGTAAGCCTTACTTACGCACATAGACACAGTGTTGAAATGCTGCTGACATTGTTTGACCCCTGACTAAGAACAGATGAAAAAGGCTCCGTGTTATGTTGCTATTCAGAGTGCAGGGAGCCTCCCTTTGTCACATCAGACCAGAGTACTTGCTAGACATGGAGGAGTTTAAACACTGGTGTTCTCTGCAGGTACAGACACACATGCACACCAGTTAAATGACATGTCCTCTATATTATTCTACCTATTAATCTTGCGCCGTGTGTTTATCTTAGTCAGATGAACAAGAACATGGTCTGGATTACACCAGTGTTGATTATGAGTGTCTGAGCAAGCGGTCCTGGACTGACGTGCTGCTGCAGATATACAAGGTAAAAAAAAAAAAAACTCTTCCTATCCGACTAGTGTAAGGCGTCAATCTCATGTTAAAGACCAGTACTCAATAATTCCTCCTCATGCCCAGGTGTTGGTGTTGTGTCACGTGCCAGAGCGCAGTCTGAAAACAACTGTGAACCTCAAAGATGTAGATGGAATCCTCCCTGTCAGCTCACAGCCACTGGCCAGTAATGTTTATTCATCCCAGGAGCTCCAGCTGCTCTTATGGCTAAACATGCACTACCAGAGCATGAGGAAGATAGTGTGGGGAACGGGTAGGGCACATGTGTCATGTTGACACTCTAAGTAGAACTTTTCAAGGTCACATCTTCTTTGGTAAAACGGTTGTGTCACATTAATTTAGGGAGGCACGTTGTCTTAAACTTTCACACAAGATCAGATTGAAACCTTTGAACCAATTTGGAGCTCATTAAATATAAGGTATTTTAAATTTCTCATAATTTCCCTTCATTGTGTCATACAGTAATGCAGCAGTGTTTGTGATCAGTGCAGCTATAATGTGTGCTTCTTCTGCTGAGTCTGTTTTAAACTGTTTATACTTTTCATTAAATGTTTGAATTTTTTGCACACTTCATTACTTTTAAATTCAGGTATGTCTTTAATTCATGGAAGAGAATTTGATATCCTGCAGTCAGCCTTAATACATGCGCTGATTAATTGGTAATTTCTGCACGATAATGGTTCACAGGTGGAGTCCCATCAGCACGCTGGATAGTAAATTTTGACCTGGACTTGACAGATGGACTGGTGCTAGCAGCTCTGCTTGCTGCCTACTGCCCTTACCTGGTCAGTGTGTGTGCGTGCATGTCTCTGAGTACGTCTTTTTCTTTTTGCGTGGACCATCTTCAGTGTGTGAGCATCAGTGAGGGATGGTGGTTAATGTCTCTAAGTAGCATTGTGATTGATGCGATGAGGACACAATTAGTCCTGAACAAGATTAGGAAGCCTGTTATCACGCTAAGTACTATTTTTTTGTGCGTGTGTGCAAGTGTAAGAGAGAGGGGGAGAGAATGTACAACTTTAAACATCTGATTTACAGAGCACATGTTGCTACTGAGAAATGGCTAACAAGCAAACAAGTGGCAGATGAAGCAAAGAGATAATTAAGTTACAGATAAACCTTTTTGTGTTTTTTTTTAAAAATAAATATCTATCTATATAATATCTGCTTTGTTCCTCATTAGATCTGCAGCCACTTTCGAAGGATGTACGCCACGACTAGCAGCCCTGAGCAGATCCTTCACAACAACATCATAGTGTCCCAGGCCTTAAATGTGCTTTGTCTCAACATAGACATACAGGTAAATATGAGACTAGAAAGGTATTTCACATTGCAACTTGGCCTACTTCAGGAAATCTTATTTTCATAAAAAGGAGGTTAAAATCAGTGTGACCTAAGTTACTATGGAAACTCCTTATTCCACCGGACTAGCTTGGGTAGGTTAGTTTTGAGGTTTAGCTCCACCTCAGGTATAACAAGTGTCAATCAGGCAGTCACACACCCACTGGATACTGGCTTCACTTCACTGTGTTTGCCCCTTGGCCAGACTACATATATGCTTACAAACGCAGTTTTTGAGTACTCCATCGATTTAGCATTGCACTTTGCGTATAACCTTGCCAGACTCACAATAGATGATTTAAAAAAAAAAAAGTGTCAGAGTCGACGCAGCAAAACCAAGTCTCTCTACCAAAGGGGCCACAGAGGGCTGGTAAACTCCACACTACCAGATATTTTTCATTTTCAAACTTGTAGTCTTAAGCACCATCCAATGCTAAACCAAATGACTTCACATGGGGGCATTCGTCACAGCTCCCTCTGGAGAAACAGAAGGCTTCACATATGAATACAATAAATAGAGAAGGTGGACAAACAATAAGTTCACAGTGCTTCACAGTTGTTACTTTCAGCACTTGATATACATGATAAACAATGGACTCCTCCTATAATGATCAGTATGTTCGTGTGAGTTTCAGAGTCATCCACGCAACATTTCCTAAACCAGACTTGATGCAATCATCAGATCTGAGTCTGCTTTATGAAACAACTCAATCCAGCTTTATTTTGTTAGACTAAATCAGCATAGATGTGCCTGTAATGAGATGATGATAATGAAGGGAGTCTGGATTTTCAGAGTAAATCGTTTATGAAATCTAATGCACATTAATACCGCCCACATTTTAAGTGTAAGCAATTACTTTGACAGAGAAATATTAGAGAATTACTGCATTCATTACCTTAATTAATTACCTCTTTAGCACAACTCGAGATGTTTAATATATCATGATGATTATGATAGAAATTTGGCAGCACTTTCTGTTCTTGTGTGTCCCTTTATCTGAGCGTGTGTGTGTGTGTCTGTGTGTGTTATGTTCAGTCCACAGATTTGTCAGACCCCAATCCAGTACAGATGTTAATGCTGTGTGTCCACCTGTATGAGAGGCTGCCTCAGTACCTACCACTGCACCCCATATTACTCTCAGGAGGCCTGCACAGCACTTTCAGCAAACAAGTAACGCACGCACACACACACACACACACACACACACACACACACACACACACACACACACACACATACATGCACCTCACCGACATTGGTCTTAAAGACATTCAAATAAAAACGGTACTGCATGCCTTGTAAATCAAATTTATGAGCACTGTGAGACTAAAATGGTTTGGATAATAACTTCCTGGACACATAATGACACACACACACAGAAAACATTAACCAGATTATAGACGCATGCATTAATAAGATTATAGATGCGCCCACACGCACGCTAACAGGATTACAAACAGACAAATATATATTTGGGTAATGATCCACACTGTCAGGTTAAGCCACATTACAAGCCTAACAAAAACAGATGTCGGTTATATATTATATAATTAGTTATTGTTGTATTGTTTTCTGGCAGTAGTATTCGACTGTTTGGCTGCTTGCCTGTGTTTATATGTGTGTGTGTGTTTGTTCTGCAGGTTCGTCTAAAAAGTGCCTCTGAAAATCCTGTTAAGTACCAGGCCTTACTTTTAGGAGATGATGCCCATCTCTTCTCCCTCCCTGAAGGATCTACTGTCACTGTTCCTCCTAAGTATGTTTTTTATCCAGAACATCAAGGTCACAGCATCTCACACCACATAGGATTCTGTAAATACGTGTTAATTATAGTTCAGGGCCCAACGCATTTGATCTCAGAGTCATAACTCATTTATTCAGCGTGACTTGCACTTTCCAGGGATATTAATAGCTCAGTAGATATCAATATCTCAGTATGAAAAATGCCCACAGTTAACTCACTGACTCCATGCAATCTGCAATCTACCTCCACCCGCTTCACCCACCCACCAAAACAGCATGAGAAGTGTAGTTCCAAAACTTAGAACAAGATTATCTCAAACGGAAGCAAAAAAAAAAAGAAGAAAAGAATAGAATCCAATAATAAATCATAGTCAAAGAGATTAGGAAGGCGTAAACAGGGCATGCAAGCAGAAAAAAAACAGTGTTAAAAACATTTAATTGGAGGATACCGGAGCATTTAAAAATAACTATTGTAGAAGATGTTATTTTCTATGTATGAAGGATTTTGTTTCATTTAAAACGGCAGTTTATCATTTAAGAAATTTGATTAATAAATCTGGAGATATCAATTCAATATTGGATATACAGTACATATTTTAAAAAAGGAAAACCCTGTAAACACTAGTCTCTACAGACATATAACCTGAATTCTTTTTCTGTGGCTCCGAGACCACCATTAACTTCCCTCATCTTTATTAGGTCCCCATGAGGGTCACTGTCTTCAAATCATTTCATCGTCTTTGAAGAGACTTTCAGATCTCTGACAGTTTGTCCTAAACATTGACCTTCATTCAGGGGAGAAATTACAGACTATCCTTGTGTGCCATAATTTATTCCCTTAGATTCAATAACGATTAGTGTATGATTAAAGTGTTCCTCTTTTTACGCAAATGATGGATCCAAACCTGCCAACGCGCAACAGAGAAGGTCAACATCTTACGAGAATGTTTTGTATCCTTGAGCAGGTATTGCATTATACATAAAACTGGATGGATTGAGACTGAGGATTGCCTTGTCCTGGTTGACTAATTGAAAAATGCATTATTTCCATCCCAGTTACATTACATTACATTATATTACATTGCATTTAGCAGACTCTTTTATCCAAAGCGACTTACAGAGGAGGACATAAGCTGAGAAAGTTGTTGTTGCTGAGACAGTTGTTATGCAATGCACTAAAAATCAGCTCAGGACACATACAGTATATAATAAAGTATAAACAGGCACATTTCTCCAGGTTAAAGCATACAACTTCAAAGTCTTGTGCAGTGAAGTTATAATTATGAAGCATGGCTGCGTTCCTCTGTAGTGTGAATTAACTATAAAAACTGGGTATCGTTAGTGAAGAAGTGCTGTCTTTGCATCTGCGTTCTGGGCAGATCTGTGCCCTGCGAAGAAACGGAAAAATCCGATGCAACTTCTTCATTTTTTCAGTTACTCCGAATCCAAGCTGAGTAAATTTAGTTTTGCCTTGAGACTAGCTCATTAAAATGTACCAGTTTTGGTCTCAAGTGAGACCTCTTTATAAAAATAGCCCATGTCCCAGTTTGAATCCCAAGCTTTACTCTCAGAAACGCTGTCTTTAAGGACAATGCCATTATGCCTTAAAATAGTCAAATTCTGCTGATTCATTACTATCGTAACCTGAAAATGGGAGTTGAAACAATAAAATAAGTTCTAAAAGCACTGTGGAGAGAATTCTGGAGGCTAAATTATTCAAACGTTGTCTGTTGACTGGGGATTTTCACAGGGCGAGCACTGAACTGACCGTCCAGTTCAGCTGCTCCTTCATGCAGCCCATGGAGGCAGTCCTTCTGCTCATCTCCAGCTCTCCTTATGGCCTGCACAGCACCACTCTCGCCTTCCAACTGAAGACTCACGTTAGTCAAATCACTCCCACAGTAAGTATAATTAACTAAAGTGATGGACTGTGGCTACAAGCCTCACTGACTGATTTCACTGACTGTCCGTCTGTCTGGCTGAATCACTCCTAGCATGCTGTGTCTAACACACTTCAGCCATAGTTTGGAGTGTAGTGTGCTTCTGACAGCTGATAACTAGATGACACACTGTCTTCCTCCAACTGTCTCCCCTGCCTTAGAGCACTGTCAAGTGTAAGTCTCCATGCTACCAGCTGAAAGTGATCCAAGTGCCCATAACTAACTCTTTCAACAAAGAAGCAACATTCAGGTAGGGGTTTACGTCTACGCACACATCCATGTACACAGTTTGTGACTTGAGAATCTCCATCTGACATGATAGTAGAAGTTTTACAGGGTCTGTGCATCCAAATGACCAATAACATACAGAAGAATCTCTAGTTTGAATAGATTTAGTACAACGAATGAATTAGATTGTGTTTGCGGTGCTCGCTGCACTGAGAAATTATATTTAAAAAATTCAACAGCAGTGTAGTTCTCCAGACAGAGACTCGGAACAGCGTGTATTTCTGTGCCATGTTGTTGAATTCAAATCTCTCTGCTGTGCCTGTGTTTAGGGTGGTGCTGGTGGAGTCTCCGTTAAACCCACTGGAGCCTGAAAAGAAAAAAGACAGCATCGTTCAACAGGCCTCCTCCAAGGCCAAGTAACACACACACACACTGGTCACAGCACAGACAGCTAATACACACACACGCACGCAAACTCAACCAAAAGCACACTGTATTTCCACATAGTACACAAAGAAATGGTTTGACAGCTCTCAGCTTTCTTGCTGAGAGTTGGATGAGAAGATCGATACCGCTCTCATATCTCACGTAAAGACTGGAAATTGGGGAAATTGGTAGCACGCAGCTAAACAGCTATTTAAGATATTTCAGTCTTTCCATGCTAGCTATACATGAAAGCAGCTCAGAGCTGATTTGAGAAAAAGACACGGTGTTCCTCCCACTAGTCACTGCGTCAGGAGGTGAGGTAAAGTACGTTGTACCTCAGGAGAGTACTGCGTTGTCATTATGAGTAGCTGGTCGGTGTGCATCCATCACCAACTGAGACGTCTTCAAAGCCAAGCATTCCAGCTCCTCCTCCTAATCAGTAGTTGACTATGAGGATTTGAAGTAGGACTGAGGTCATCTGCGGTGCACCTGAATCAGCTTGTGTAGTCTGATATATCCACCATATGACTGATCATGATGTTTCTATCCTCGGCCTCCCTCTTTCAGCTTAGAGAAGATGACTTCAGACAAGAGCTGTGAGGAGATGGAAGAGAAATGCTCAGATCTCAGTAAGTACAGACACACACGACCTTTATTCACGCCTGCTCGGTTATGGTCTGTATACTGAATGTTTGTGTTTGTGTGTGCTTCCAGATGGTGAAGACACCGAGTTTGTCTGTGCAGTGAGGAGTGTTTGTCTGAAGTCAGGCCAAGCAGACACTCTGAACATCCAGTACCTGCCCTTCTGCCCAGGCACCAAGTACTGTTCTGTGCTGCTAGTGTGCCCACAGGTCAGTGTGTGTGTGTGTGTGTGTGTGTGTGTGTGTGTGTGTGTGTGTGTGTGTGTGGGTTGTCTGGCAATTTCCTGAAATTGCTGACAGATGTGAACTCTTACTGAAGATACGTTTCTAATTTCTCCAACTATAGAGGAAAAGCAGTGCACACTCAATTAAATGAAAATGAATTGATGAAATCTTCATCCTGTTTGTGCAATTTGATGCCTGATAATCTCTGGCTCTGTTGAAGTAGTGCAATAAGATAAGATAGGATAAGACAGAGTTCATTATGGGAATGGCTTTTGGATCTATTTGATTATAGATGGTTTCCAAATATAGTGACCGTCATTTATTCACAACCGTGTTTGTCTTTGTGTCCTTCTAGGTGGGAGACATGATCTACATGATAAAGGCCACAGCAGAGATGCCTTTCCCTTCACCTCTCTCTGCCAGGCCCAGTTCAAACATCGTCTCCATCCCCAACAACTCCTGGTATGAAAAACTATCACCTGAATGTTCAGAGCATGGTGCAAATAAATTCAGGGTTATTCACAGCAGCTGTTTTTCCATGAATCAACCCACCACTCAACATCAACTAATCATTAAACACATGAATGCAAATATCTTTGTAGTTTTGCTCAGTACAGATATTGTTTACTGTTATTTTCTTATCATGTTTGGTGGCAACATGAAAAGAGCACATCCAGTGTATTTATATTAAAAAGGTGAATCAAACAATACAAACGCTGATTTCTTTTCTCCACCAGTAGACCCAGCTGTGTGTGTATCAGTACTAAGACTACGCTGCCAGATCGGGCAGGTGTGTGAGGAGGTGGTGCGTGTGCCGCTGATCAATATGGCCTGGGAGCAAGCTCTGGCCATCTGGGGTCAGCACAGCATGAATGCTGACGAACACAGGAGGCGAATACTGACACACACTTTGCACAGCAGCACCGTGAGAGCAACCGCAGCTGCTCGCAAGCTCCTCAAACAACAGGTACACACACACACACACACACACACACACACACACACACACACTCTGGACGGTCACTGTGAGATGTTTTCCTTGCTGTCCTATTTTTGCTTGATGGTACCTCTTCTTCTTCTTCTGTCTCCTGTTAGGCCACGCTGCTGAGAGGTGTTGAGCACAGTAAAGAAGTGGAATACAGTGTGGAGGTTTCTTTGCCACAGTACTTTGCCTTACCCAGTACTGTTACAATACCTATAAAAGAAGACACCAGCTTACCATGGGAGAATCCTGCAGGTACACACATAAATACCTGAATTCCAGTGTGACCAGTCATACTTTATTTCTTCTCAGCACAGGACGGGACTCTTGTTTGTGTTTCACGTGGTAACTGAAGAAGCTTCAAGATCAGGCAAATTAGACTGATGATTGATTTTGACATAATAAATAAATAATAGTGTTTAGGAGCAATTTTACACAAGGAACCAAAACCCTCAGTATATTTACAGCTTTCTGTCTACTGTGTGTGTTATGTCGGAAAGCTGCCAGAACCCCTGTGTTTTTCCTCTTGTTCACCTGTTTCACTCTCATCTCGAAAAACCTGACCTTTTTGACCTTCTCTGCAGGTCAAGAATCTGTCCTATTAATGTTTTTTTAGATGTCTCCTTTGCGATACTGGTCTGGGAAAATCTTTCTGGGGCTGAAGGGATTTTTGTTGCAGATTTTTGTTGCAGTGATTGGGCACTAGAATACATCTGAGGCTTTAATGATAAGCGTCCATGATTATTAATAGTTAATAGCATGTAAGCAGCAACATTCAGCCCTACAAAAACTCTATTGTCATAGTAACAAAAACTTTGGAAAGTACTACCCGCAGAGACGCCTAGAACTTTTTACAGGAAATGTATTTTGGAAACAGCGGAAACATTCCCCAAAAGGAAAAGTTCCTAAGACCCAATAGTTTCACATATTTTTATATCATCTACTTATGCAACTGTCGGCACTTCTTCTTTGACTGCTTTGTCCACCTACTCCTGTCCCTGTATATCCTAATGCCTCTGTTCAACAGATTGTGGCTGTGTGGACATCCCATTAAGGTTCCAGGCTGACTCAGTAGGCCAATTCACATGTCAGGTGGTTCTGAGGTCTTGGTATGATACCAGGGTCTATATGCTGGAGGCACTGGTTGATTCACAGGTAGATATGAGCTAACCTGTAAATGGTGTATTAGTAAATGTGGGATTGATTGTGGGTTCCTGGGTTTTATGTTACAAATCTCGTTACCACAGAGAGAATCAGTCCACTTGGACTTCAGCTCACCAGCTCACCGTTCAGTCACGCAAGACATACCACTGGTGAGCGGCTACAGAAAATGTCTTTATCAGTCTGTGTGTGCTGCTTATTAAGGACTGAGTTAAAATCATTGGATTAATTATGAATGATGAGTAATATTGCCGCCATAATAAGAAACTGATTAGACTGAATTTACTGAAACGTAAACGCTGTTGCCAAAATGTTAAATAATGGTTGGTTGTGTGTCTCACAGCACAATGAGACCCACCGAGACTGGAAAATGCAAGCTGTGGTGTGTGGTGAAGGATTCTCCGGCCCAAAGGTCGTGAATGTGCCAGCAGGGACAAAAGCGTGCTACCCCCTCACCTTTCACCCGTCTGCACAATGCATTGTCATGGTACTGATTTCATTGTTGTGGGTTTTTTGTTTCTTTCTTTCCATGTGTCTTCTTTTGTCACATTCTTGCTTTTTAATTTGCTTGTTATACACTCCCCAATAGACCATGCAGTCCTTACCGTGTGCTGGTCTTGAGTTACTGTGTATTCACGGTGATTCAGCATCACAACACTTAGGAGAAGGCCCACTCTGAAAATCCCCCTGCTACCGATACTCATCCTCCAAGCTCTCATATTTGGCCCGTCTTCTCATTAGCCTCCTCCATTCCATCCTCTCAGGAAACAGTCAGCTCAAGTACGACCACTTATCTCGATCAGCAGCACAGCGGCACACTATCTGGCCTGTGTCGCTGTTAAGATAATATCTGGGAACTGAAGCTTCCTCTGTGGCACAGCATCATCTTCCAGTGCTTTGCACGACAGATTTTTGTATTTTTTTTTACTCCATCTGAGATTTCTCTTCACGAGAAACAGCTTTTTGATATCAGTGCCCGGAAATTTAGTTTGGTAGTTGATCCTGTACAGTGATGAATGAACACTTCCCTTAATAATAATAATTAGTACAGGGGCAGTTATTACTCAGATACTTTTTAACCTATTTTCTACTTGTTTTTAGTCCTTCTTGTTTTGATTATTTTTCCACAACTTCTCCCTAAGCTTCCCCAAGTTATACTTGTTTTAGCCCTTCACTGAAGGTGCAACAGCTTTAATACGACATTGATTTCTAATTAAATACCTTGATTTCATAACTGGCCCAACTTATTTTCATTATGAATAGTAGGTCAAATCAGATATTATACTTTTTTGTTTATACAATAGAATATCAGTCATAATTGTTAATTGTTTATTTTTGCAGTGTAATAATATATATTCCTCTATAAAAATTATTTTTACATTTAATGTTACATGTTATACTATTTTATAGTAAAATAAACCTGTCTGACATGTGAAATTTTAAACAACTGGTGCAGCAGTTCAGTACTAATGCCAAGGAAAGCAAAATTTAGTACCAAGGACAGCGAGCAAGAAAATACTACATTCTGATTGGCTGTCAGTGCATTACAGGTATCCGCAGCTGGCCCCCGCATGACAGGCGAGAATTCTACCACTGAACCACCACTGCATTTCTGAGAGAAGTTGTGGGGGCGGAGCGTTAACACCCTTGTGGCTGCTGCAGGAGACGCTTGCGGTTCTTCTCTATTAGTCTTGTGTTGGGGTGTTTGCCTGTCTAGTTGCCTGCCTATCACACAACACATGCATAGCATTAATAACCTAGTTTTCTGAGGAATAGGATATGAAAATGCACACAAGGATCAGTAAAATTAACCACTAAAAGAGGCCTATGTGTGTTTTATGCACACAATCAAAACAGTAAGACACATTGTTGAGCAGGGAATACCATCTAGTGTGGTGCGGTTGAATGCATTTTAGACTTAAATCCAAAACATGTGTTTGCCCTACAGTGGCCACTGTAATCAGCCAATGTGGCAGTGTGACTTGACTGCAGCCATTGACTGTGCTGTGTGCACACAACACTGAACACCAGTTTATCTCTACCCCCACAGGGCAAGCTGTCCTTACATAATGACTGCGACGGGACTGAGCACGTGTTTACCCTCAGAGGAGTCGGAGAGCACCCCCTGCCTGTGGACCATGTGGTATTACGTTGCCCTGTAGGTCAAACCACACACACACGGCTGGATGTCCCCAACTACAGCCAGAACAAAGTCACTCTCAAGGTATAAGCACACATATAAATAACTGCCACACTTACTGGAACTTTGCTAAGAAGGTTGCACATTTGCAAAGGACTCTTCTAAAACCAATGTATAGACAAGACTATGAGTCTACACCCAACATTTGCTTTTTAGCACTTAACACAAAGTACAGCTGAGAATGATTCATTCATTAGTACAGGGGCAGGTATTTGGGCATAAATAAAACTATTGGACAAATTACAATTGGACCTGTTCATCAAAATCAAATCATCATCAGGTAACCATGAATGTCTGTACAAAATCTTGTGCCAATCCATCAAGTAGATTGTTAAATATTTCACAAGATGAGTGAAAAGCTTGACCTGCTGGTAACATGAGCTGAAGGATCAGGGGATAACCAAAGTCAGCAGGGTTCATCCTCTGGGAACATGAATGTCTGAATGACAGTAGTGGGGCAACTGTCAGTCAGAAGGACATCTCTGAGAAGTAGAAGTTGTAAAAGTCAGTATATTATATCAACACTATGAATAGCAATTAAAGGGACCATGGTCCTTAAATCATAATTACTTATGATAACTAAAAGAGAGTACAAAATGCAGTCGCAGAATTATTATATTATTAGAATGTCCTTGCAGTCTTGACTGTCTGGCTTCTGTGTACATTTTGAGCCATTTACAAGTGAAGTAATTAAATTGTGTGTGTGTCCTGTTTCCTCTGTGGTTCTTCTCTGTCTTCTGTGTGTGTGTGTGTGTGTGTGTGTGTGTGTGTGTGTGTGTGTGTGTGTGTGTGTGTGTGTGTGTGTGTGTGTGTGTGTGTGTGTGTGTGTGTGTGTGTGTGTGTGTGTGTGTGTGTGTGTGTGTGTGTGTGTGTGTGTGTACACATACATGGACACAGGTGGTGACAGACCTATCTTTTGTAACTGCCGCGCCCTCCCTTGAGATTAAACCTGGTCACAGTGCTCCGTACACCCTGGCTGTGTCACCATGGAAACGAGGGAAACAGACAGGTGATTTCTTTTTTTTCTTTTTTTTTTCACCCACTGTGTGTTGGTACATGACGTGGAAGGCAGCTGCAGTCTGATGTCAGCTTAATTTGTTTACTCTGATCCATTGCATTTGCTTAAACAGATGCACTCAGACTAATACAGTCTTGGTGCCTAAATGTCTGCTTTGAATGCTGTGGTTTTACCGTGTACTGTGCAGTGTAAGTGATGCATGCATTTCTACTGTATATTTGTGTATTATTCTACAGTATGTCTGTTTGGGTAGATTAGTAAGATTAGACGTTAATGATTACATAAATCAATCAATGAAAAAAACTATGTGATCCATCACTTCTGCAGGCTCTCTGTCATTTCTAGAAACTGATGACACCCAAGAGGCAAATAAACACAAAGGTAAGCTTAGTGCTGCACCATATAAAGCATTTACACCTCTGTACATGTTTGCATTTATACTGTATTTATATATGTGTGTCTGTCATCCAGCAAATGGACTCGGACGCTATGAAGTGCATTACTCTCTAGAGATCATTTGTGAGCCGGCAGCAGCCAACAAGGTCATAAGTGTTCAGTGTGCAACGCAGGTAAGCTCTGAAAACTCAGACAAGTGGCAAAACCTTTGCATCACCACATTTTCACTTCAAAGTATAGAATAGTGAATAAGCACAGCTACAGTTTATCTCATTTGCATAAAATGCTACAAATAAGACTTGTTAGACTTTGTGACAGGTTTTCCTCATATCACAAAAACGACTTTGTTGAGGAGAAGACACTTTTTGAAGTTGCAAGAGTGCATTCATCTTCAGTTTATATGCTGTATATGACTGAATGGTGTCAACTCAAATAAAAAAATACTGCAAATAACTGACATTAAAATAATGTGGGGGATTTTTGGTAAAACATTTCATCTTTGTAGATTAGATTATTACTGTGAACAAAAAAATGCAATGGCCTACTGCGACTAGAGCTTTAAAAGTCAGGAAAAATAAACTGGTTCGCTGAGGGAAACTGAAATGTTGCCGCTCTTGTCTTCAGTCTTGTATTATGGAGAACTTCAGCAGAGTAACTCCATGCGACTTTTGTGTTCGCCTCGTCTATCTCCCCCTCTGTGTTTTTCATAAAGCAGTGCAACCATTTCCTCTGCCGCAGTGAAAAGTCACTTGCAGAGGTTATTTATATTAATGTCCATATTTTGAACTTCTGAACTAGTCTGGGGAAGTAGACGAATCCGCAGAGCTCATGATGTTTCATTTGCATTTGCGAATTAGTCTGGTGATGCCTGGAGCTACCTCTAAACAGGAAAACACAATTTTTAGTTGTGTCACTACCTTTGCAGAACCTCGGCGTGGTCTTTTAGTAAATGAGGACAAACTCAATTTGACTGTTAGCACCTGAAAGTCCTGAGTAAATATCCACCCTCAGGCCTCAATTTTTACAGCTGAAATGTTGACAAAGTGCAGCAGCAAAAGCACACACACACACACACACACACACACACACACACACACACACACTCAGTGTCACATTTTTTCATCTGTTAGGAGTACAGCAGTGTACCACAATACAAGTTTCATGTGTGTGCATCAGGGGCTGCAGATAATTAATAATTAAAGCAGAGTAATAAAAACATTTTATTGTACAATGACACACTGGCCTAATTACACACATGTCATCGTCTTCTAGTTACACTGATTCACTCTAGATGGGAGTGGAGGTCTAGTGGTTAAAGATCAGATGAGGCCGATGTAGTGTGCTGTAGATGGCTATCTGACCCATACTAAAGCACAGTGAATAAAATTCACTTCAGGATTGTTATTACATTTCTAACATGCAGGCCATAAAGAAGTGTTTCTGCTGCCGCTGGCCACTGTTACGTGAACATTAATCTTTCCTCTATACTTCAAAAGACCATCAAGAACATCACAAGAAAAGGTAGAAACAGGAGTCGTCTTTGAATTGTTGTGTTCCCAGAGCTCGGTTACCATAGAGATTCCTGTCAACAACTCACGAGAGGAGCTGCTTGTGCTGGACGTGTACCTGGAAGGAGATGACCTGAAGGGGGCCAACACGGTTTCAATCCCCCCACGTAAGACGCTCACCTACAAAGCAACGTTCTCCCCTGGCAGAGTGGGAAAGAGCACAGGCAGGTAAGACTAATCATCCTGGGCGGGGAGGAGAGATTGTTAATGGAATATATGCAGCTACTTATTTGTATGAGGGGCCGTTCAGGACATTATTCATTCTGGCCTTCTCACACACATACAGTACATTCTCAGCTCTCACATACGTATGGGGAGAGCGTTTGTGTGTGTGTGTAGCCTAATTTGTAATATTATTTATACCACTACTATACCAGCAAAAAAGTGTCAGACACTCGTGACACCAGTGCGTGAAGTAAAAAAGCTGACAGGCCTGGCCAGAATGAATAACGTCTTGAACGGCCCCTCATATATTTGTTGATTCTGAACAACATTATGAGTGTATGGTACAAATACAGCACTCAGCATTTACATAAGTGTGTGTTTTCTGCCAGTGTTCTGTTCCACTCGGAGCTGGTGGGGGAGTTCTGGTATCAACTGGAGCTTTATGCCCTTCCTCCTCCAGTCTTCACACTACCACAGGCCTGCTGTCAGCTGGGCAAGTAGGTGCACACACACCAACACACTGCAGGGTTATTGGCTAGGAATGCATGCGCACACAAAGACAGAGCACAGATGGGCGGCAGTAGCTCAGTCAGTAGAGACTTGAGAACCGGAGGGTGGTCTGTTCACAGAGCGCAGTATGGAGTCTGGACTGCTGGACACTGCTGAGTTGCCCTTGACCAAAGCACTTCACCCCTAACCCAGGGTGCCATTACGTGCTAACCCATCAGTTAAATATACTCCACATTTGCATGTCTGTGACTTATGTCTGTGTCCGTGTGTGTGTCAGGTGGACCAGGCAGACCATTCCCCTGGTTAATCCAACAGCTAAGACTCTGGAGCTACTCGCTGGCCAACAGTAACCCCAGAAACTACACACTGGAAATGGATTCAGGAAGTACTGTTAGTACATACACTCACACTCACCTTTGTGCCTCATCTGTAGTTTGATCAGCTCAGTATTGTTTTTCCATTATTCCAGAATAAAGCTTCATTTGTCTCGACACTCAGCTTATGTTACCGTGCTCCTGCCCCTGGGGAAATCTATTTACTGCTATTTCTTGATGCTCTTTGTAGTTCAATGGATGTTAGAGTGTTTTTGCTTTGGTTTTCATCTCTTAAAAGAACAATGCGGTGTGACAGACTAACACAGTGGTTGTCATTTGGAGGCGAAAGACAGAGACAAAGCTGTATCTGGATGGAAAGCTGTGGATTGCGCAGTAAAGGGTTTTTGGGTTGTGTGTGTGTGTGTGTGTGTGTGTGTGTGTGTGTGTGTGTGTGTGTGTGTGTGTGTGTGTGTGTGTGTGTGTGTGTGTGTGTGTGTGTGTGTGTGTGTGTGTGTGTGTGTGTGTGTGTGTGTGTGTGTGTGTGTGTGTGTGTGTGTGTTCCAGCTTATTTTGGAGCCCCACTCCTCCATCCAGCTCGGTGTCCGTTTTAGTCCTTCATCCATCGGAGAGGGGGACCACACAGCAAAGATCACTTTCACGTGCCCTGAGGTGTGTATACACACACACACACACACACACACACACACACACACACACACACACACACACACACACACACACACACACACACACACACACACAGTGCAGAGAGAAAATAGATTACATAAATCACTATTCCCTGTCTTCACACACACACAAGAGCACACATAGACACACATACAGTGGGTGCAGGAATAGCTCGCCTCCTTTTCCTCTTAAATTGGTTTAAGCAGGTGTTCTCATTTTATTTACTGCCTCATCACTCCCAATCATCCACATGAAGCTCAGAGCAATCGGATCACCTCATAAAGCTTTTCATTGGTCCAGATTGTACATTTTATTTAAGGCACAGGAGGCTGTTCTCCGGGGTGATATAAACACTGATTACATTTCATCAAAAAGAAAACTAAAAATAATGAAAATAGGGGAATCTTTAAATTTTGGACTTATTGTGACCTATATATTGATGTCAGCAACATGAAAACAATTGTCTTGGTACATATTTGTCATATCGACGTATTAGAGAATAGATTCTACTATTCTCTCTTAAGGTTTTATCTCATGACCACTTTCTTTTTGTTGTATTCCCTTCATGCTCTCCTTTATTTTTGACTTTCTTTCGCTCCCTCTGGCCACTTGTGTATGTGTTAATCCGTCTCTGTCTTTCTCAAGTTGCAGGAATGGTGTGTGTTGTTGAGTGGACGGTGCGTCAATCCAGAGTGCGAGGAGCCTGTGAGCATCTCATCCGTGATTGGCTCCAATGCCTCCATCACCATTCCTGTCGTAAACCCCACTGCACTCCCAGTCTCGTTCGATATCACACTCGCAGGTCGCAGTCGCTTTCTCCGATAGACATTTTGTCACTAGTTTGTTCTTGTTGCATGTATGTGACACTGTGTGTACTTGGCATGTCTCAGACGAGGACCCCAGTGGAGACCCCAACTGCCACCAAGTCACTACAGAGAAGGAAGTCTTCTCTATCCCTTTGAGCCACACTAAAGGTGTGTTACCACATGACAAAAAACCCACTGCACTCTACCTGCTCAGTACCGAAGAGCACACAGACACAGTTAGCAACTAGCTGGTGAACACAGTGCAGCATTTACAGCTACAGACAGACAAAACAGAGCTTAAAGGAGACAGATTATTGGACTTTCATTCATCAAATAGACACAAACACGACTCCAGCTGAATGCTAATGTTGTTCTCTGACTGTTACATTCAAAATAAGCAATAATTTGATAACATGTTAGCAATAAAATAAAGTTTCCAGCTCCCAACTGGCCAAAAGATTGATTCATGCAGCTATAATTTTTCTGGACCTCTCAATGTTGTGTCTTAGGCAACAACTTAGTCTTCATTAGCTTCTAAATAAATGAACCTGAGTCGACATCACATCAAAGATTTTCTTGTTTCTTCTGGCTTACTTGGAATCAGCCTCAATGGTTTTGCAGATATCCACACGAGAGCTGCTGCAGTGCATTTTAATGAGTCATGATTTCCATAGTGAACGTTTTGTATTTCTCCTCTGATGACCGGGCAGAAAACGTATTGATGACTGTGTATTTGTCCCCGTCTTTGCTGCAGGTATACAGATCAGTAAAGGAGCCAGTTTCAATGTGCCCGTGGTTTTTGCACCTAACTCTATGGAGCTACAACAGGCCTGGCTCTGCATTACTATGAAGCCCCGCAGCAGCACAGACATCGTGAGGTGTGTGTGTGTGTGTCTTATTGTCTACATAAAAGGCAATATCTGAGACTCAGACAAGTCTCTAGACATTCAGTAAAGCTCATTAGCTTCTGCTATGCCTACATACAGCTCGGTTTCTGCATAGCCCTGACACTGTAAACAAAATGAAGGAATTACGGGCGAGTGTTGAAAGTGCTCAGTGCAGTGTTAGAGCGCATTAAAGATGTTCTGTTCCATGCATGGTATTTGTACTGCCTGGGGGTGCTGTATGAGGGCATGAGGACACAGTGAGGGCAGTATAGTGTGTATCATCCATCCATTTCCCATTCCCAACCTGGTTCACAAGTAGCTGTCCCATTGAGCTTTGGGCTAGAGGAAGGGAGGGTACACCCAGGACAGGTCGTCTATCACACAGACAAACACATTCACACTCTCTTTTACACCTGAAGGAAACCCAGGCTGGCAAAGGCAACCTAATCCATTACATTTACAGTTTGCTACAGTGGCTTTGGCTCAGTTTACAATGTGTTTCAGTGTGAAAAAACTCTTCTGTTTACTACTATTCATACCTTTAAACATAAAATACAGACACAAATGCAGACTCATCGCTAATCCTAGGTGTCGTAAAAGTGCTGTTTACAAACGGCTCTCCATAAATATTGCAGGTCAGAGCAGGAATTGTCAACCATCTGTTGGATTTACCCTCTCCGTGGGATTCCCATGGAAGTGCCTGTTGAGAACTCACCACTTGGCGTGGTCTATTGTGAAGTGGGCTGCCAGCTGGAGAAGAAGGTGGATGTACTGCTCACTGGATGTGTGCCGGGGAACCAATACCGGAAAGGACAGGAAGGTGCGTGCCAGTGTGTGAGTTCACACACCACATGGTTTGACAATATGAGGAAACAGTTTTGAGGATCTTGTTACAATGATGGCATATTTTTCCATCTATACTACACCAGCTCCGCTTATTTGATTAGTGAGGAGACTGTCATCTAGTCACTACAATGATATGATAAGATGAGATGTGTCAGGATCTGTCTGATTCAGCTCAGCAGGTGATTGATTGATGATCACGTTGTATGTTGGCTTTGCGGTTATTAATAGAGCATTTTCAGAAGTCGTGATAAGTTGAGTCATAATCACGTGAGGACAAATGACACAGGGCTGAAGTTAGTTTCATAATCGCATGGCGTGATTTTCTTTTAGCCCAATAGAAGTCAGATGTTTAACATATCCTGACCTGATGACTAACACATGTAACACACTGCTCCTGCTGTAGGATTTTGTGTTCAGGTAAACATGACAAATTGCATCGTGCTGCTGCTGTAACAATGAGCAGAGTCGATGCTGCATTTGCTGTCTTCTCTGTCTCCACAGGACAGCTGAGGTAAAAGGCTTTGTTCAGCTGAATTACAGTACTTACATGCTGCAGGTCTTCATGCAACCACTTCACCTGTGGTTTGCTCGTCTTTATTCTTTTATTACTCACAAAGCAAACCTAAATTGCCAAACTAACAACACAGAGCTACTCTGTACCTTTTTTGCAATGCCTTCACATTAAAATATATTAAGAATATTAAGCAGTTTGTGAGTAAATATCAAAGCATGACTGCAGCATATGGACAGAACATAACTGAAAACTGTACTGCAGGTTGAGTTTTCTCGTTTGGCTAATACCTGTTGAGCTTAATAAGATCAGTATCTGATACTGATCCGACACATTGGATCTAAGAAAATAATCCTCAGCATGCTTGAATAAAAATAAGGAAGTACCAAATTAAACAAAAAATTCCGACGTTCTTTTTTCTAAAAGTAAAAGTACAGCAGCACAGTAAGTTGTCTTTCTTTTCTGGTGTTCCATGCACCTGCTCAATCATCGTCTTCTCACGTCTTACTTGTGGACAGTTTCCCAGGTGATGATGGAAGACTTCCTGTGTGAGGTTCGTCCAGACACTGAAACAGAGCGCACAGAGGTGAAGGACTGCCTTTCTGTCTCCGTGGAGAGTGCGAGGAGGGACCCTGAGACTGGCATCGTAACACTCACCCTTAATATAGTCTATACTCCCCTCAGGCCATGCAGGTGACAGTACTACACACACACACACACAAAACTGTTCAACACACACACAGGTATGCAGGGGTATGAAATACACTCTGAGAGACTTTTTGATGTTGAGATTCAGCAGCTTTGGAGTTACATCCTGTTCTCCCTACAAAACCACTCCACTGGCTGTGCTACCAGTTAAAAACCAAAACCTTGCACACTCAAGGAAAAGCATTATACACACACAGAGAAGCCGCAGACACACACTACAGTAAAAAACCAAACAAACACACAGATGCTCGCAGAGACACAGAGCGATCTAGACATACACAAACACTCATTACCAGGGAGAACTAAACACATACACACTGTGTGAGAGTATGATGCAGACTCTGAGAGAGGCACGCAAATGGTTCAAAAGTTATACACACACAAAACAAAGAGAAAAAACAAAATTGCACGCACTCAAATATGCACTCCTCCTGGGTGTGTGTGGAAAAAAACACAAAAGGATGCTAATAAAAAGTCAGAAAAACAAAACAAGCACACAACAGGAAGGAAGGCACACAGACAATCTGTTTGTTGCTCCCTCTCTCTCTCTACAGATAACACACTTGCGTTGAGCGCCGTGAGTAAACACTGCATTCATCTATCTCTTTTCTTTCTCCCTCCACAGTAGTCTCTTCTCCTCTGCCTCTCTCTTCCTCCCATCTCCTCTATCTCTCCCTCTCTCTCTCTTAGGTGGGTGTGGCCTCTGCATTCATTTATTACTGACTGTCCGCATGTGCTGAGTCTTAATGTTTAAAGCTAAAGGTTGCTGTGTTCTCTCAGAGGTAAAGCTCATTAGATGCCTCCGCCTTAACAGCACTTGCCATGTTAGGTCAGCTCTCCATAGACAATGCATTAACTTTGGTGTGACCTAAAAACACATTTGATACTTTTTTAGATTGAAGACACCGGGGATTCTGCTCCTGCTTCTCTAATCAAACCACACGGTATTTTTAGACTAATATTTAATAGCTTTCAGTTAGAAAAACTATTTATTTAACAACCTTTATTTCATGCAAAAGTGATACCTAAATTGTTAATAGAGACATCACAGTTAACTTAATTCTAGTCATTATTCAATCACCAATATGTTTGGCAAATAAAGCTTCTTGTGTTTGAATTGTGACACTTTGATGAGGCAATTTTAAACTGTCAGATCAGTCTGTAATTTCTTCTCGCTGTGGTTTGGACAGAGTTTTAACTCGCAATTATAATTCAACCAGCACTCCTTTGTTAAGTTTTCAATTTTTATTTATTCCCTCTGCACGGATATAATTATGAATATCCATAATTTCAAACAGAAAACATTTCTAACAAATGCTCGATAGAAAATAATTTAGTTGCTAAATTCAGCAGCGTTTCTACAGTCGCCGCTTCACACAAACACATCAATGACTACAAATTAGAGGAAGGACCACATCCACTGTATGATAAGAAACATAAACATGGAACAATGGAACAAACAAAAACAAAATATCATCAATGCCAACCCTAGTCCTTTGACTACACCCGTCCCACACTTCCTACCAATCCCAGAGAGGGAATGTCCTTCATCAGAAGATTCAAAAGATGCTGAATCTGCCACGTCTCCGGGTTGCGCTCCATCGAAAGACCAGTCTCCAACTTCTGAAGCTTTGAGAAGAGGGAAGACAAGAAGATGAGAAAACAATGTGGACATTTAGCAAAGTGACTCAAACACTGCTAGATTAACAGATGATGGTGCCTGTATCCTGCTGGCTGAATCTCCAACCCAGGCTGGACATCGGAGACAAAAATGGCTTCCCTGAAGTCTAAGTCCTGCTGGTTGACAAACATATTGTTGTCAGGCTTGACGTCAGTATGCAGGACACCAAGAGCCTTGAAGGCATCCAAAGCAACCAACAGCTGCAAAACAAGAAAGGACAAGTTTGGGATTTAGTGTTGTTGTGTAAGGGTTAGGGTATGGGGTTTGTTCCATTTTTAATGGTACATATCAGCTGTGCAACTGGTCGAACCTCTTCCACCAAAGCGGCCTTCACCAATAAACTACTGCTGGGTCACCTGCCTCAACATCGGGCGCCTCATGATCAGTGTTCCTAATTTAAAATATTCTGCCACCTGCAGCTTCAGCTTGGCGCTCTCTTGCTATTTGCAGCCCCAGTGGACTGGTTGCACGGCAGACATTTTGACTTACCTCAGCAGGAAAAAACACATGCGACTTAATAACTGTGTAACAGTGGCTCAGTCCCATGAGTGTCAGTGAACCAGCACACACAGCAGCAGGACCTCCTCTAAGTGGAAGGCAGCTATCATTAATAAACCCGTGAAAGGTGCCCTGTGGAGTTTTCCTGTAAACAAACAAACAAACAGTTGCTCAACAAAACACATTATATGTATGCTAGAGGTCCAGCAAATGTATTTTTTTTCCTTTTTTTTTTCCATTTTCCTTCCTCATAAAAGATTTTTCAAAGATTTTAAACCCAGCATTGTTTACATCCATGTTAACCAGCTTGTAGTGCTAGTCCCTGCTGGTGCATTTCTTGGCACATCACCACCACTTGTAGATCAGTGGAGTAGTGTGAAACCATATGTAGGTTTGTTTATCGCATCACCCACCCACTCGTGTGTCAAAAACTCATTGATACATCCACCTTTTTAGCTTGAAACGAACCTATCCTCCACTGTCCTCCTTGCTGTACACTGCATATGACATCCCCGCTGAGTGAGGAGCGCATTCATTATCAGTTCCCGTCTTCATCTGTGGAGTCCATTAATGAGGCGTGCTCTGGTAGAATCAATACCTCCGAGAGCTAATGACTTCTCCATGAGGAAATGACGGGGGGTGCGGTGCCGCTAATACGCTCTTCCATTATCTACATGTTATTCCTCTGCCGTGGGCAGTGAGACGAGGAGACCCGAGTATCATGAGCTGAAAGCGGGAATATTAAAGACCGGTTTAGTGAATCATAGATCTTTTTTTTTTTCTTTTAGATAAATAGGAATGTTCAAATTACACTTTTCAGGATAAATAAGAGTGGAAGAATGATTGGAAGAAAACAGCACTTTTTAAACCTGAAGTATTCGTCTGTGTGCCACGGTGCGCCAACTGTACGCAGGTTTTCATTCCATTTTAAACGAATGCAGCTCATTTCACTGACTAATTCCTCTTCTCTTGATGAAGGTAATCAGCAGAATCAGCCGGGGCACTCACACGTTGAATGTAACCCTGCGTATACTTGGACTGTATATAGTATCCGTGCTGTTTTTATTTTTTGCTTAAAGAAAGATTTCATTACAATAAGAATAATGGCACCTTTTTATTGCTGCCCTACATTGTATGTTAAATAGAGATCGGAAAAATGAATCAGAAATGCTGCAGTGTGCTTCGGCAGGCTTTAGTTTCTTAAAGTAAAGTCATTCCAGAAATGCAATACGAAGCAAACTTCACTGTACACGCATGTACAAAGTAGCTACACAGCAGAGACAGTTAATCTTGTCCGCTGCCCTTTGCGTCTTGTTTACGTAGGAAAAAGTAGCAAACTACAAATTTACAGTAATTTTGTGCCTGGTTTAGTTTGAAAGTATTTTCTATTTTAGTTGTAGAGTTTCAGTGAGAAACATGACTTCTCGAAGGTTATTTCTTATTTCACCATTTTGGTTCTGCGTAATTCTCCACCTTATTTTAGTGTTTACTCACAAACTATTTTTTAATCTGCTCATCATTTTTAAATCAAATAATTACTTATTTATTCCCTCCTCGGCACAACGCACAACTCAACACACTTGAACCGTTGTTTCCGTGAGCTTCTCAGACGCACGTTATTATATTACTCTGACACATCCGTCAGTACTTACTTGGCCTGTGTGTGTGTGGCCGTGTCTCAAGGTCCAGCGTGCTACTGCATTAAAAAGGAAAGAGTGTCAACTGTGTTAATCATCTCAGCTGGCACGGCTCTGCGCTGAGGCCTCCCCTCACCTCCCGTTCTCTCGCTCCTGCTGCTGAACGCTAACTCAACCTCCCTCAACACTGTAGAACATCTTTGTGAACCATCGCTGACCCCGCTTACTACTGTGATTAGTTTTTCTCTCTCATCAGCGGTGCGGTGAGGTAGCTCTGCCTGAAAGTGAAAATAAAACCATTTGAAGTGTAGAAACCTTTTCGGTTCAGGCTGCTGCAGTCTAAGTAATTAATGGGAAACACTGATACATTTTACCTGCTGTTGTGCGGACTGTGTAAACTTAGCACTGAAAAATTCATGTAGCCACGTGTAATAATGATAATATAATAATGTGTGTGTGTCCAGGTGTGAGGCGGTCTTAGCTGTGCAGTGTGTGTCCGGCAAGATCTGGGAGTTTCCCATCACACTCGTTGCCACGGAGCTTCAAGTGGATGATGTCATCATCACTGAGACCACGGAGTTGGGAAAGACTTCGGCTTTGGGCTTCCGTCTGACCAGCACCACCAGGTGTGTGTGTGTGTGTGTGTGTGTGTGTGTGTGTGTGTGTGTGTGTGTGTGTGTGTGTGTGTGTGTGTGTGTGTGTGTGTGTGTGTGTGTGTGTGTGTGTGTGCGTGCGTGCGTGCGTGCGTGCGTGCGTGCGTGCGTGCGTGCGTGCGTGCGCGCGCGCGTGATCTTTGTTTCAGTCGGTCGTCCTCCATCTAGGTTTCCTACTCATTAAAGGCAAACTACAATAGACTGACCTCCTAACATGAAGTGTCGCATATCGTATTGGCAGTACAGTAGAGAAACAGGAGGGCATGCAGCAAAGGTCCCAGTCTCAAACCCAGGACACTGCAGTAAGGACTTGATCGGTGGTACACACTCCATGTGAGCTTCTGCTGCATTCCCACGTAGCCCTTCTTGATGAAAAGGGATGACTAAAACCTTTTGAACTGGGAACTAAAAGTCCCTTCTGCACATGTTTTCCTTTCTGTGACATCTGGAGATAAATTAGGTCTGTAACAGTTAAAAAAACAACAGCAGCTTTGAAATGCAATTTTCACAAACAAAGAAATAACAACACAACAACTTGGTATTTACTGGCAGAGTGTTTGAATGGATGCAAAGAAGACATGTAGAGAATGAGATTGAAAAGCAGAGAAGCTCTCTAAGAGCTTTACTGTATGATTGTTACTCTGCTCCTTTAGTACAGAACCACAAATAAACAATCATCAAATGAAGCTTTCTAGCTCTGGTTCACTCGCTCTGCTCTCTCGTTCTTTCCCTCCCTCAGCTTGTTTACACACACACACACACACACACTCTTTCTTTCTCTCTCTATCGAGTCAGGAGTTCAACTTCATAACTTTACTTGTAACATCAATAACGGAACAAGAAATGTTCACCCCTCATCCTAATATTGATACAAGAAGGTTAGAGACTGTGTAAATAGAGCTGTGCACAAAATGTAGCAAGTCTCTGGCCAATCGGTGAGCTGCCCTGCAGAGTCCACCTCAATAGTTCCAGGGTCAGAAAATAGTACCCCTAGAACTGTGACATTTTGGTTCTTGGAGCTCTGACTGAAGACTGATTTATTTTTAGAACACCATTTCTTCATCCAGTCAGTGTTTCATTTTAAAAGACACAATCAGCTCTTGGCAAGTAGTATATTTGAATCTGTGTTGATTCCAGGATGCCGGAGCCGTTCACTGCGGCGTTTCTTCCAGGCAGCAGCAGTGAGTTCACAGTGACTCCAGCTTCAGGAATGTTACCTCCCGCTGGATCTACCGGAGCTCTCATCACTGTGTCCTTCACACCCACAACATACTGCAAGCACAGAGCGAGACTAAGCATTCAGGTATTCAAATGATTCCGTCTGCGTTTGGTGATGCGTTGCGATAAATTTGACTGACGATTGGTTTTATTTTCTCCACCACATCACTGGTCATGGTCACGTTACCATTCAAATATTACAGTGTTATTGTTACTTTAATCCGTTTTATCGTGCAGTACACTCAGCAGCAGATGTGAGGAGCCACAGTTCAGGTCAAAGTTAAACCACATGCAGAATGAGTTCCTACAGACTTATCTGTTCATATACATACAAACTTAACAGTTACCAGATTTACTCTTGTTACAGGCAGCAGACATGCAGTGGACCTACGAGGTGAAAGGGAACACTCCACATGACACCAGTGACAGCGCTCAGCAGGACTTTGTGGCTCGGAACGTCGGGCTTCCAGCCTTGGCTAACTCGTCCCCTGTCAAGGTCTGCAGATAAAGGACGTTCTCGCTCTTCAGTTCCAAAAAAAAGCTAAGGCATTTTTGTCTTGTTTCCTTTTGACTTTTTCACGCTGGAGTCACTACTGCGGCACCCTTTTTCACCTTTCATTTACCACACAGTCACCTTCAATTAAAGACATACCTTTATTTTAAAAGTGAAGCATTATTTGGACAGGCACACAGCCACACGGCGGCGATGGCTTTCACCGTCCTTCTTTCTCTTAAATGGCTCATTAGTCGTGTTGGTGTTTCTCATCAGCGCTTCTAACGAGCTATTTTTCTGCCAGTACAAAGATGTGTTTTTCTACCTTTTGGCAAGTCGGGGAAATTCAGCACAGATAACACATTACATGGCATGTGCTGACACATACAGTCTAGTCAGCACAAAACTCCACATGCAAATATCCCTCTGTAGCTCATCTGCCTCTCCTCATCTCCTCGTCCTCCTTTATGATTGGTAGAAGTGAAATCCATAAGGGATAATGGCGTTTCCTGGGTTCATCTCATCATGAAAAGAGCCAGTGTCCCTGAAGATTCACACATTAATGGTTATGATGTCCTTATTATGTCTCGGGGGTGCACTTCAAGTAAAATGCCACCAACTTTGTTTTATTCATCCTCTCCTTTGTGATCCTCTGTTCAAAGTACAGAGAGAGAGTCTGGCCATGAATCTCATCCAGCTCAAACTGCTGGTCCACGTTATACTACACTAACCAGGGCAACCTTAAATATTAAGCAACCTTTGTGAAAAGTATCTTCTATTTAATAAATCCAACCACATGAGCTTTAAGAAGGTTGCCCGGCGTGTCGACCTCTGCATGCAAATGTAGCCAACTGTAAATCCCTGTAGCCACAAGACAAGTAGAAGTCTCAATAGATGTTTTCAATATTTAAATATATTAAAAGATCTCTATAAAAATATCCACCCTGCTGTGAAGTTTCCATGTTTTATTGTTTTGTAAACTATTACGATTTATTCTTACTTTGCCACTGGTTAACAGAAAAACACTAAAAACTGATCTGAATCAGAATTTACTCATTTAATAAGACACAGATTGAAACATGTTTTTTAAGCTCTAAACTAAATTACTGAACTGTGATGTAACACATTAATAATGGTGTTAATATTGGCATAAAATGAGTTTGTTCAAGGTTTATCTGCTAAATACTGACTTGGTGATGATTCTATTCTAAACACCCAGGGTACAGCTATGTGCTGACACTCCAAAGCTGAAGTGGCTTCTCTGTGTTTCCAGCACAGACAGTCTGACAGCAGCTTGTTAGCTCCGTGGATAGCTTGGTTAGCTCTGACTAGCAGCTCTGTATGGCTGTTTCTGCTGCACTAAGAGGTGTTCAGTCTGTCATCCTCTACAGTGGCTGCCTGCAGGGAGGCAGCTAGCAGTCACATAATTAGTTCGATGGATTTCTCATTTGTGTGATAAACTAAAGGATTTAATTTAATTGTAGCATAGATGCACCTGTACCGTTGAAAGGTGATTGAAAAGCACAAGTCAGAGGATCCTGAATGAAATCAATCTGCCACTGGGGAGAGGATTTACTTTGCAGCCAGCAACACATTGGGCCTTGTGCACCTTTTCAGATTAGATTATTTGCATTATTGACAGGCCTAAAGTTTCCTTATGGGGCTATCTGTTGCACACTGTTTGATTTCTGGGAATGGAAATCCACAAAGAGTTAGCAGAAGACACTCCTGAGCATTAAGTTCTGCAGTAAGACCTCAGCAGACAAAAAGATAACAAGTTTAGCTATGTCTCTAGCGCTAGACAAGACAGTTAGGACTAAATATTAATGAAACAGCTGTTAACGACGTTTACAGAGCTGCACTGAAGCTGTCACGGACTAACAGGAGAGATTCTTCAAGTTAAACGCTCAAAAAACATCCTAATGAAAGAAAGCTGTGGATGAACAAATCTGGTTAGTGAGACCCAATGAGTAACCATAAATTCTTGCATACCAATATACTTCTGATGATGAAAATCTCTGTTTTTACATTAATTCATGTTCAAATATGTAAAAAAAAGTTTTAAAAAAGTCTGAAATGTGGATGTGTGGATACAAAATGTGGATGTTGGATCTATATATATATATCATAGCTTGTGGTCTATGTGTGTGTGTGTGTGCTTTTACCTTTCTTGTGTGTCCACATATGGAGCTGTCCTATGGCTCACCTTGTGCCTGTGGAATTATTCACAAGGATGTTACGCTCAGTTATGCGTCCATTAAGCACCATCTGCAGCCCACTGGAGCAAGAACGGAGGCAGGGAGAGTGATGGGATGAGTGAGAAAAGATGGAGGACGGGGGGCCAGAGATGGAGAATGGAGAGAGAGAGAGGAAAGAGGAGAGGGTGAAGGACGTAGAGGAGGGAAGAGAAAAGATGAGAGCAGCAGATACGGGGCAGAGTAAAAGGCGGGTGTTTGTTCGAGGATGAAGGGAAGACACTCTGCATGTGTTTTGCATAATATCATCAGTGAGGGAATGGGTGTGTGTGTGTGTGTGTGTGTGTGTGTGTGCTTCTGTCCGACAATGTGCATCAATGAGCGGTTGTTGATTTCTGTCCATAGATTACCTGCGGAAACGAGCTCCCCTCTTGCTTTGCGGGTGCGTTGCCCCGGCAACAGATGAGCCAAGCTAACATTAATTGGTGGATGGTCTGTTATGATGCCAGCAGTAGCAGGAGATCACAGTGAAGTCAGGCTCATGGTGATGAAACCATGATGACGAGCCGCCAAGTGCTGACACACCAAAGCCGCTGACCTCTGAACAGAACAAGAACTTCACTCCACGCTAGGAAACTTTGAAGCTACAGTTTCGTGGAAATCATAGTCAACTGTCTAGCTGTCTTTCCTTATCAGTGAACTGTTTAATATTTAAAATGGGTTTACATAGGCTGATTGACAGGCGGGTGGTTCAGAGCGTCGCCTCTCCTGCTTATGTCCACCTCACTTGGTAAACTATCAATATCAAGGCTGCCCTGCATGTTTCCATAGAGCACATTGACCTATTCAACATATCTTACTATTTTAGAGAGAATTAATAATCTAGGTTAGTGGACGTCTGACACTGATGTGCGTGCATCGGTCTGACTCGTCGTCTATCATTGAATCAAAACATTATTTATTCAAATCCATCCTCCTTCTAGCTATCCTGTGTAACCTCTTATCCTCATCAGCTGTTTTTTTATTCAAAGCTGTGTTTGTTCACTGGACAATCTAACTCATAGCTCTACCTCAAGTGCACAGTGGTGGGGGGTGTAACACCTGGCTATTGGCTCCTGTAAATGCCAATCAATCGTCCGTGACAGTTCTTTCCCGGTACTGCCTCACGCTTAAAAACGAGGAGGCAAATAGCACGCCGCTTTCTGTTTGACGGTGACTTCAAGTTAATCAGGCGCAGCGGTCGAGCAGTGTGCTCCGATGTGCCTGGAGCAGGTTTGTTTGGTTTGTTCACAATTCCAGTAAAAAAATTCGAGATGCTGAGAATGAAAACATTTTATATTTCCCGACGACTTTGATGTTCGGTGACAGGCGAGCCACATGGCGCTGCGTTAACTAATCCTTCCTCGTTTCCCAGACATTCCTAAATGGATTATCTACTCGGCTGCTTAATACTATTTCATTTTCATTCTGTCACAGAGACTCCTATCCCCATACATCACTCACGCTGGGATTCAATTAGCATGGCAGTAATTAAGCAGGGGCGGCTTCACCCTGAAATACACACAAAAAAATTGGTTGACAGCCTTGCCAGCAGAAGGAAGAAGAGCGTGTGTAGGTGTAGGCTAACAGCAATCCAGTAAATGACAGCACAAAGATTGGCCTCGGTGACAGTTTGTCTTCTCTGGTGCTGGCCACTTAGAAGACGCCGCCGCTTTGTGTCACTCATACTCAGCTGTCACTTGCTAATGATGTACCTGATTGTCTCAGTGTCATGTCAGTCTGTGGTGGTATTCACTGGCATATGCCACATCACTGTTGTAGTGGTATGCCTGACACGTGGCAGATGATCTACTGATATTTCTTACATTAAATCAGAATTCTGTATAGCTTGTGTACGTTGTTAAAGGGTTTTTGATGTAGAGGCATTTATGCATAGTCAGTGTGTTACCTACAGTAGTCAGTGGTCTGTGTGGTCTGAGAGGCAGAGGGAAGTAGAACAAAGCACTGCTGTGGACAGGACAGTGCCAAGGGAAAGGTCTGTCTGACGGCAAGGCACAGTAGCGTACTCTTAAACGGATCTTTAGCAGTGCTTTGCTCTACTTCTGTTTCTCCAAAAGCTGGGCTACTGTACAAACTGTCTACTGTGGGTGATTGTAGTAAAGTGCTTCATACACACATGAACAGAAAGAATCCCTTAATATGGAGCTATGGTTGGGTGTTTTCTCACCTCTGATTCCTTTACTCACACGCTTAGTTTAATGTCAAAGAGATGGATATTTGAACCTAGAGGAGTCAGATATGTATGCACAGAGACATAGATATGCAGCCCATCCTGCAGAGTTTCAACAGAACAGAACGGTCCAGTATCTCAGAGTCCCACACCTGCGAGTTTTGAGTAGCCAATCACACCACGTCCTCCCCCTCCGAAACAACCGCGTTCCTTTGAAGTGAAATCTAATTATTGCTGCAGCACTCCTCCGCCAACGCCGCACGCGAGTGTCTACACTTAAGCCCCCGAGCGAGGGCGTGCACGCACCTATCAGCACTCTCTGTGGTGAACATGACAGAGGAGATGGGGAGGAAGAACCCCGCTTTCATCTTCCTCCCCTCCTTTCTACCGCCTGAAAACTCAGCTCTGACACAAAAAAATCACGGTGTGAGAGACATTGCTGCATATTTCATGCTGCTGATGATCGCAGGAGTTTTATCATTCTGCTTGTATCCGAGTATTTGACAAAGCAGGTGTGTGTTTGTCTGGTTCGGTTGAGAAGCTGTGTTACACACATGGAGGCAGCTTTGGTGACTTGACAGATTGTATGCGAGTGTATGAAATGCTGTGTGTTGGTATTTATTTAAATGTGTTATTACACGCTTTGAGGCTCTCGCACTGACTGATGGTTGTGAACGATGAGCCAGCATCGTTCGTGTGTTGACGTGATCGCTTTTCTCACGCAAGCTCTCCTCAAGCCGGCGTTCGATACCTGCGTCTTGTCTCCGCCGATGTAGACAGATAGAGAGCTGGAAACGCTCCGCAGCAGGATATGAAATATGCTAATGAACCCACATCATAATAACCCTTCATCACGCACACGGCGGAAAGAAAATGAAAAACTTTGCAAAGGACTTTTGTCTTTTTCCACCCGTGTTTCATGACAAATTTGAAATGATCTTATCCTCACCGAGGTGTTGAGAAATGGAACTTGCATCAGGTAGTCCCTGCTGTATTAAGACATCAATCATAAGGCCAACTAAATCTTTTTTGTTCAAAGCCACACACCAAATATTATGGCTTCCTTTCATTTCAAAAAGTCTCACTTTCATTAATATCATTTTGAAGCTGTTTATTTCCCGCAGCACACACAACAAGCGAGTATACATCCAAACAGCTATCACGCCTCTAACAGCAGGGGGATATGCAGATGGTAAACATTTCTGCTTATGACTTAGCGGCATTGAAGAGGCAGATAAAGACTATTTAAGACATTTTTAAACCACTCCATTTAAAAACTGCAAAGCTTTTAAATAACAGGCATTAGGGAAATAGCAGTACTTGCCTCCTGGAGTGTGTGTGTATGAGCCTCTTCAAAATAAAGTAGAAGTAGAAACAAATTCATTCAATTCAATAAATGTTTCAGTTTCACATTTTTGAGTGATTTTATTGAAACCTGGAGTAATGATGAGAGGCTCAGTGGACCGCTGCGACCTACAAGTGAGGGTAATGTTTTTTTAAATTATATTAAAAATGTCATTTTCCTGCAATTATGTGTGAGTATTTATTGCCATGTGATGTTGAGAGTTGCTGGTAGGTAGATTTAGTTTTCTTTGGACGCTGTTGGCAGTCCCATTTCCAGTCTTTTCCAGGAATCTGGAATACCAAAATGAGATAAATACCTTTAAAATCACAGCTTCGATGTTGCACTGATACTCTTCTATTCCCATTGTGCCCATTCTTAGTTTCTGATGGACAGTAAACTGCTGCTGAGTGTAGCTGCTGTTAGCTAATGTAAGCTCAGTCTGTTAGCTGGTCTGCCCAGACTGAGCTCAGAGCACCGGGGGGCGTTTGTGTCGTCTTCGTGTTCACACTGCTAGCACAGAACCGTTTGGATTGGCGAGAAGAGGCGATGCAGAGGAGTGACCCTGAGCAGAGGTAAAGAGGACAAGGGAGGAAGAGCAAGTGACAGCAAGAGATCGCAGGAGAAATAAGAGGCTGAAAGACAGACGCTGAGCTGCGCTGACTGCTGTTGTACGAGTAAGTAATAAAAGCTGGCTGCTATGTCTTGATGTTTGGCTGTTAGTAACATTGTCTACTATCTACTACTGCTATTTTCTCATCAGGAATAATGCAATCCCAACAAATACATGTGTATTACATGAACATGTACATACCGCAAAGCTGCAGTGATTGAATTCTGAGAGATAAACACAACGAGAGCACGCACCGTGCACTCTTCCATCATGTTAACTTAGTGCCAAATGAAATTAAGGCGACGATTCATTTCGTTAAGGACCCCTCCGAGAGCTGTTTCTCTTTTGAAGAATCTTCGGGTTCATTATTAATTCTCAGGAGGAGCTGCACTTAAAAACACTCGAGCGCTCCAACATCGGATTGCAAAAAAAAAAAAAAAAAGTCTAATTAAAAATGACACTGAGTGGAATTTATAATAAACAAAACAACTCGCTCCATATCGTGTCTGTATCTTCTATCCCAATGAAACAAGTACTAATGGAGTTACAGGTTCCTTTATAGATTGACATTTTATAATAACAAACATATGATAAGCTCGTAAAATACAATGCAGTGTTAAAGATTTGAACCCTTTTTCACGCTCTGGCCGCTGTTCCCCGTTTCCCATCCACATGAAGTGCAAATGTACTTATAGAATTTCCAGAAAGAAAATGTGAATTAACATGTTTATGTGTATATTAGGAGTTGATCCATACAGAGCTGGTGGCGCTAATGCTTCTGTCAGGTGCTGTTCAGCATTTGCAGAAGAAGGTGGCGTGACGAGACGCTATAACCTGACCTTCAAGCTTCTAATGGACTATTTGTGTACATGTAAACTGAAGGATTAAGTCCCCCAGAGAGATGAAGAACTGAAGAAGCTTTTGATTTGTTTGATTTGATTAGATAATTCCAATGTTTGGCATAGCGCAGCCAAATCTATTTATTTACATACATCTATTTACATGCATCATTTAATGTGCTATAAAATGGAAAGTCCTGGAGTAGGTTACGAGTTCTCGGGATTTTCAGGATTTTGGAAGCATGCTGAGGCCGATGACCTGCAAAGACGTCTATTGTGAGTATGGTTTTGAATTGTTGGAAAGCTAAGATCAAATCACTCAAAGAAATGTGATGTGTTTTATTGATTCAAGGCGAAGTCTCCTCTTTTGCTCGGTTGTCATGCAGCTGAGTTCACACCGTAGTTCTCATTTACATATTCTTCTGTCCCTGTCAGACGACAACGCGAATATGAAATTTGATTGCAGCTCATGAATACCACGTTGACCAGCAGGCATTTTCCGAACCAGCGAGCTGCAGATGAAATCATTATTCTATGATCTCTATGACGAAAGACAAACAGAGCACAAGTCAAAGGCAGCAGCTATGCCGTGAGACTGACTATATCGGCAATTAAAATAAGAGAAAGTAGATGCGAGAAAAGGTCGGCCGGCATCTCTCGCCACATCCAAACGAGCTGCGACTCTGTGTTTATGCTCGTACAAGCCCCAAATGTCTGAATCATCATCTGCGTACATTTGTATTTGAACTTCAGAGCAAGCTAAGGGCACGTCACTTACATAGACATTATGGATCAGGAGCAGTCTATCGTTTCATCATGCAGGATGTTTCAGATACACATGAAGACAAATTGACAGTCATTTTAGCGTCAGTGGAATCTAGAGGTATCTCTCTGTGATCAATAGTGTAATGTGAAAGATGGATGTGGAAGGGGAACGCTTGACTCTTGATTTGGCTGTAGATCACACACATATATTTTGGAGCTGGCCAAAGACTGAGCGGTACTGGGAAACACTCTTAAGTATTGAAAGAGACCGTTGGATCTGAAATACTTTGATAATCTGGCAGAGGAAAGTGTACTAAAAGAAGATAAGTACTTGGTTAAGGTTTTACCGGCTGCTAGTACGAAAGCAATTACTAGAAAACAGTGCTCCCGTACACAAAGACAGCGGCTAAAGAAATGTTTCTAATAGAAAGATGATGAATACACATTGTAACAAGACAATCCCAATGCCAGTTAGAATAGGATAGACAATAGACAGTTAACCAATAATAAAGATGTAAGTGTGCGTAAATAATTATGAAGAATCAATCAGCACACAGCGATGACACACTATTTGGATTTAGGTCGGCGTCATTTACCAAAGGCACGCAGGCCCCATCAATCACCAGCAATTGGGGTGATTTACGTGTACAGACACTGGTTTGCATGTACATCATTATTTTGACTCATTTGAATATGACCTGCAGACTTATTCTCTTCAAGTTGACCAGCAAATCTCAGCTCTTACCTGCCACAGCCACCACTCTGTATTGTATTTCAGCCGCCGTGATGTACCGGTTTTGTGGTTCCGCCTGTCCTTGAAAGTCCATCAGAGGCTCCTAATTTGAACTGTGTGTCATCTTTCTTTTTTCCCACTTTCTTTATTTTAATAGCTGATTTGTCAGCAGCGTCAATACACAGACTATCTGAATAAAAAAAAGCCCCCTGTTTCTCACAGCGACAGTTTTTATACAAGTTGACAAAATGATTGCTGGTTAAAAAAGGAAGAGTTGTGGCCACAGATGTTTTTTTGTGTTAAGTTAAACAACCCGAATATTTCCTCAATTCTCTGAAATCTGACATTTAACTGTTGCAGATGAGTACTGAGCAGGATCAGGGTAAAGTCATCTGTAAAAAAAATGACAATGCTGATGCTTGACAATGACAATTTACGGCACACAGAAGCATCCTCTGTGTTTCTGAATCAAAATGCTAATGCTATTACAGCCACATGTATGAACAAACTGATCATAAAACATATTTAAAATTATGTTTATTTGTGTCTATCTTTGTGCAACATTAAACTCTTCAGTAGGACACGCTCAAATATTTTTTTGTTTAGGTATTTGTTGGATGATTTATAGTGGAAAGGACGACGTGAAACAAATTGAGATTTTCTTTTTCATTTCATAGACATTTTCTTCCACTTGTGGCTCCTCTGCGGCATCACAGGTAAGAAAATCTTTTTTTTTTTTTGCCCGTGTGCAGCTAGCGTTCACATTCCTGGTGAGAACATAACCATAAACCCATCAAGCTTTAAAAAATGAATTATGTTCCGCAATCCGATACAGCAGCCCCCCTCATGGAGAGAAGTGACCCTGTTGAAAACACACATAACACAGATCGAAATCAAAATCATTAATCAAATTATAGATACTAGATTTGGTTGAGAAAATGTGGGCTGCCCATATTTTGTCATATTTGGTCAAAGTTTCTGGAAGGATGTATCCAACTTCATTACACACCAACTATTTAACTATGTTTTTTTGTTTTTGTGTCACCACCAAGCTAACACACTCCCAAACGTGGCGCCCAGAGGAACAGCAACTCAGTCATCAACAATACCCCTCGGTGATGCTTCACACACAATCGATGGCAATAAAAACACAGTATTCGAAGCTGGATCCTGCACCCATACATATGATCGACTGAACAGCTGGTGGAGTTTACTCTTGCCCGCCATGTATAGTATCTCATCTATTGGCATCACCAACAGAAATGTAGCAGGTGAGAGGATCAATGAAGCCGAGATCCTTATTGGGAATTCCCTGGACAACAACGGCAACAACAACCCAAGGTAATCCTGGAGAGTACCACATGTTTGTCTTTCATTCACATACTCATGTGACCAGTCTAAAAGTTGTTAAAACAAAAATAATTACACTTGATGAGTCGAGAGTGGAGTTCTGGGTGAAATGCTCCTCTTGCTTCTACCTTTCCTCGTGAGAAAGTTGGTAAAATTAAATTTCATAATTCCGGGAAAGTCTAAGGCGACTTGCCTGATTGATTTTTTTTTTAAATCATGGGTCTACAGTACTTGTTTAGTTCTGGCCTGTAAGAATTCCAGTTGTAGTTGCAGCATCTTTTATTAAACCTGAATCATCCTGTAATTTTTGTCTTTTCTTCTCAGGTGTACCGTCATTGAGTCCATCCCAAACGCAGGTACCAGTACTTTCCACTGCGGAGGCATGATGGGTCGGGTGGTCAACCTATATCACAGTGGCTCTGACCCACAATCTGTTATGTCTCTGTGCGAAGTGGAAGTGTATGGAGGTGAGTCAATCCGAACTTGACTGTAACGTTGTTACCACCAGGGGGAGCTGATGGTGGAAGGTGAACCGGGGTTATATATACTGGTCAGCCATAACATTATGACCACTGACTGAAGTGAATACCGCCAATTTTCTTGTGATCCTGGCACTTGTCAGTGTGGGTGGGTTATATTAGTACTACTTCAACACGTACTACCTACCTAAGCATTGTCGAGACTATGCGCACCCTTCCATGTAAACGGTATTCCAGACTGTGGGCCTAGCCCAATGCAAAAAATGGTTTGAGCACAACAATGAATTCAAGTCGTTGACTTGGCCTCCAAATTCCCCAGATCTGAATCCAATCCAGAGGTCTTGTGGAGTCCATGCATCGATGGGTCAGGGCTGTTTTATGGGACCTACACTAACACTAGGAAGTGGCAGGCAGACAGCTTCAACATTACAAGAATTTATTTCTGTGATTCTAAACAGAGTACAGAATATTTCTTCCTGATTCTGACACTCTGGACCTTCTAATTAAAAAAGTAGGTTAGCTGTCTCTGCTGCAGCCTCTTCAAATCAAATGTACGTTGCTCACATTTTCCAGAACTCTACCAGGCTCCTGCGCCCTCCTTAAGCGTGGGGGTGAACGGTGGGAGCATAATATTGGTGGACAAAAAGCTGTCTTGGTCGGATGCCCTGTTCTATTGCAGAGACTTCCACAGGGACCTGCTCAGCATACGCAACGGCGAGGAGCAGACGAAGGTGGAGGAGCTGCTGGGAAACCCCTCGTTCCCCGTCACTGAACATGTTTGGTTGGGACTGCGCAGGTACTCTGTCTGTCTAATAACAAAATCTGTTTGTCGGGCTCGACTTTTTTGTACTTTTATTTTTTACATTTTCTTCAGTACATATTGATGTTACAATCAAAACCACATCAGATAGAGATTTGGTGTATTGCTGGATCTACATAAGCTTATATGGGAGCTCATTTCCACCAAAAAAAAAGGCAGATAGAAATGAAAATACTCACTGACTTACTGCCACTCGACACATCTCTGCCATGTTGTAACGCTGTTTTGGTCGCTTCTCCATGTGACTTCAAAAACCCCATCAGGAGCGCTTTTCCCGCCAGATTCAAATATGGCTTATTTATTTAGAAAAAATTATTTTGATATACCATATATTTTATTTTTATCCTGCCTGTTTTTTTATGTGTATTTTTCTTTTTTTAATGAAAATGGAAGTCAATATTATGACACAAAGTCAAAATTAATGAATTAAAAGGTCATAATGTTGACTTAGGAACTCCCAAAATTAAGTATCCCAAAAATATAAGATTATAAATGTAAAGTTTTTGAAACTAAGTCAAAATTACGTAGTACTATACTATCCCCAAATTACCACTTAAAGTTGAAGTTAGGAGGTACTGTGTCAAATTCTTGACTTCCCATGAGTGTTTTTATTTTTCTCATGCTTTGACACTGATTTTTTTTTTTCCTTGGCAGAATTTAACTTCCATACAAAGAGTTTAAAAGATTTTGGACTACTATTAAACATTTATCAGGGAAGAGACTAGTGTAATCCGTCTTTCTCTCTCTATTTTTGCACTTTTTTATCTTTTCTATTGTGTTCCAAAAGTATTCTTTTATCAAACTACACCCTGAGTTTAAAGTAGATATATTTTAATTTAACTCGAGTACATTTCAAACATGTAGTTTTACCTGATTAGACCATTATGCTACTTTTTCCGCGACTCCTCCAACCCTGCTCTGAGATTTATCAGATGGCACGACATTGTTAGTTTAATTGTGAGGTGTTTGTTTTTCACCTTTATTGATTCTTGATTCTGTTTAAGCAACTCCTTGCCTCTACAATCACAAACTTACATGCATTTTCACTTGGACACTGCCAGGTGTAACAGCAATCTGCCACTGTTTACCGCCGAGCATCTCCGCGGGAAGAGTCGGGCATAGGTTGCCAAGTGGAAGAGTACACGAGGAGTAGTTGTTAGAGAGGTGGAGAGTTTTGTTCTTGGTTTCCCGGCTTATGTTTTCCCATCTGGTCCAGAGATTTAAACACCTCAGCAGTTCTTTCTGGATGGCACCTGGTGAAGTGGAAAATATTTGAATGTTATTTAATGAGAAAGTGAAGTAAAAATATTTAGTTTGGGACACACGAACAAAAGTTATTATAATTCCCAAACCATATTTGAACCTGTAGCATCTTCACGGTCACAAATCTTCCAATCTCAAAGATAATTCACTCTCATTAGTGCGATATCAGAGCCATTAATAACAACGCTGCACCGCCAGACAGCCATCTGGTACGTTAACAACAGGCCATAAAGGAGCAATAATAATCAAACAAAAGTCACAGTCGATAAGCTCAGATTGTGACAAAGTGCCATATTAATAGGAAGATCCACCTCCACGAGGGAGAAGCTGCTACATGTAATACTTGCTGCGTTTCACATGCTGCTCACATACTCTAAACCAAAGAAAGCTCAAGTGTCGAGCCGTGTCTTTTAGGTACCTGATGGGTGAGAAGTGGTTTTGGATGTCTGGCGATGATCCTGATTACTACAGCCACTGGAGACACCAAACTCAAATCCCCATCAGGCAGTCGAGCAGTCCTTGTGGCGCCATTGAAACCGGCGCCCCCTTCCACTGGACGGATCACTCGTGTGAAGATCACGCAAACTTCATCTGCTTTGACGGTGCGCTTCCACTCTCATCATCGTGTCTTTTTACTTACTAAAAGTGCATCGAACAAAGTGTAGCAGTTTCAATCAGAATTCAATAATTCAATATGAATCTGACATTTAGAACTAAGGCAGGTAATTATGAGGTAGTAATTATGATATTACGATGATTGCCGTAGTAACAGCGGGTGTGATTTAGGCCCTGATCAGGCAGGATGCTATTTTTACAATCAGAGGCGACTGCCAGTTTCTAGAGGTTCAGGGCCTGATACTACATATCCCAGAATTCTAGGGGCAGCAAACAAAACATTGAGCAGTAATATAACAGATGAACAAGTGTTACATGTGTTTACATGTACAAACAAACTAATGTTTTAATAAAGACAGTGATCTGTAGATGCATTTTTAATGCTACAACGTTTCAAAGTCTATCCCTCATTCTTAGGTCGGAATGGTAGACCCCGCCACTAACAATGAGAAAATTCTAGAAAGTAAATATATTGAATGGCTATTGATTAAAAATCAAAACAGGGTTTGAGTTCATGAAAATCTTATGAATATAATAAGTAAAAAACTGTCAAAAATAGATAAAAAATTTGAGTTAATAGGTGGAAAACGCTCTCTGAATGTTAAACCTCCAGACATTTACGCTGCTCTGAACTCATCCCTGCATATAAATGATGAATTAGTAGAGTACTCCACTGATTTACCACTGCTCTCCTCAAACATTATCGGACTCACAATGGGCTGTTTGTAATCCAAAGTGATGTAGCAGAAAAAGATACGGTCCTTTTTTCCATTCCACGCATTCTTCTTCCTTATCAAGATATGGCACCTACACGACCAATAATACAAGATCAGCACCGAGCGATGCACGAAGACACAAAAGTCTTTGTGCAACTTTTCTCACGAAAACACTCTGACCTTTGCTAGTCAAAATATTAATTATTATTATTAATAACCTGTGTTTTAATCTGACCCTTCAACCCTTCGGCTCGCTCCAGGTGACGGCACAGATGTACAAAGAGTGACGTTCTTCAGCAGCGCCAGATCACCGAAATTACCACCATGAAGAGAAAGTCTCAAATTCATGTTTTTAATATATCACAGTTCATATTTTAGGCCAGAACTATTACACTATGAATGTAAAAAAAAAAATCATGTTTATCACATGATAGGTTTGCTGTGGTGTGCACATCTATGTCCTCACAACACTATTCCATTGTCATAATACTGGAGACCATACTGATATCAATACCAAGGTCGATAGGAGTTCAATAAATATTCATATACTTCATATATAGAACAAAAGGCTGAGTGTTTTTTTGACTGACACGTCCACTGTGTGATACTCAAATATACTCAAATAACTCAAGCACCTTCAGCCAGACTTGTGTTAGGTAATGTTATGTCCATATCCTCAAGTTCCTTTAATGTAGAATAATAATACAATATAATTCTGTGGTATGAATCACATTTAATTACATGGTTACCAGGGCTAAATCTGAAATACATAAACCATGCTGTTTGCCTGAAGCATGCACTGTATGTTTAGCCTCAGGCTGTCACACAATATCACGTACGTAGGCATCTTTGCATATTCGAGAGCCGTCACATGGTTCTAATTTTCAAATCAATCAGCCGGAGACAAAACGTTTTCATGTTCCCATTAGCTTATGTTAGGGAAAAAAAAAAGGAATAAATCTGCCATCATCTAGTATTTCCAGGAGTAGATGAGAATTATTTAAGATGTGATGTTACAAGGCAACCCTCAGGACGGATTTTTTTATTGCACATAAACTGCGCGGCGCATTTATTGACGCTAACCTTTGATGGCATCATTCTGGGAGGTCTCCTCCGCCGCTCGTTTGACGGCTGATTCTCAAATGGAAAAAGACACGATGGCTCATAAGCTGGACGGCGTAATGGAACGAAGCTGAGCGGCTAAAATATACCAAAGGCTCAACCAGGCAGTTTTATAAGATCTGACTATCTATCAACGTGTCCAGTGTTCCAGTGGTCCGCTTTCTTCTCTGTCTTCTCTTCTTCAATGTGAGCGGTTTTGATCTGAAAACTTTAAAATAGTCAAAAGCATAAACATACTGTAGTCCCCACATATCCTTGAAATTCTTGAAAATAGACATAAATAGACATAGGTCATTGAAAGTGCATTTTAGATTTTATAATTTAGTTCTCTGTGTTTAACCTCGACCCCTGTCTTAAGGACTCTGCGTTGGGTCCTTGAAATTTGAGAAGACTGGGCCTGGGAACAATAAGACAATGTCTTTATAGTTTGTATCCGTGGTTTAAGGTCTTCTCTGTGCGATTGTTCCAAAAAATCTTGCCTTGGTGAGTTAAAAATAAATAAATCAAAGTAAGCGTTTTCTTCTGCTCGAGGACTTTAGCCCCTTTAGGGTTTAAAATTCAAATGGAAACCGAACATCTTTGACCATCCCTGGAGTTTTCCCATCCAGCTTCAGTCAGCAGAAGCGCCGCGCTGTACGTCAGCTCGTAAAGCACAAAGACCATTTGTGGAGTGTGTTCATTACTCTTCTGCCGAGCGTCAATACAGGACTGGAAGCAGAGTCCGAAGTTAAAAAATGTCACTGACAAACTTGCATTGTGTTTCCAGTAAATGCTTCTACTGTGCTCACAAAGTAATTTGTAAGTGACTCACTCTCATATGCTGCATTTCTTTAAAGAGATGTAAGACCTGTAATGTAATAAAGAAAGTAAATGTCCGGCTTTTATCAGCCCCTCAAAATTCACCACCACCTCCTCCCATCTAACTCTGATTTATCGGATAGAAGCAAATGTTTAAGTAGGATAAAGATGTTTTTGTCTCGGAGATAAAACAGCGCCAGGGGGTATTTTCTGATTAAGCCGTGAATAACTGATGTGGATCAACTCAAAGTCAATCCTATAAGAGCTCAGCACAAACTGTCATCCCTCCAGGCTTCCATCCGTCCATCTCTTTCACCTCTATCTGCCGCCCTTCCACTCTCCCTCTCTCCTGTCTCTCCCTCATCATCGCTCATTATTGTCCATTATTGATGGAGGGAAAACAAGGCCATCCTTTTCTCCCTTCAGTCTCTCCATCCCTCCTTTCTTTTCCGGTTAGGTAAACACACTGCCTCCTCAAACCAGTTCACCTCTGCTTCCTCGGCCTCCCCTCCCTAGGTCTCTGTCTGTCTTCTCTGTCTCCTCTCTGGCGCTGTCATTAGTATGCAGAAGAAACAATAATATTCCTTCATGTGCCTCCCACTTTCTCCACCTCAGTCATCGTGTGTGTGCTTTCTCTTTCTCTACCTCTCTTTGCCTCCCTGCAGAAGAACTCCTTAATATTTAATCTGACAATGAACCCGGAATCTAATTTTCCTGAATCCGTGAATAAAGGGCTAATGAGGTGATTGTGTGTGTGTGTTAATACCACATGTCTTCATCTCAAACAAAGAGATACAGTCCAGTTTCTCTGACACAGCTGGGTGAGAAGATGATAAATCAGATTTCATACCAGTCAACTAAAAATCATCTGATTTGGTGATCACTTATTGCAACTTGCATCTTCAAACTGCTACTGTGTCTTATTTGGACATGCAGTGAATCTCTGCAGGTCTACAAAGAATAGAACACTCCCCAGCAGGAGGAAATCTTTCGCATTGGGGGGATTTGTGCCGCCGTTCTCCTCGATCATCCTGGAACTTCTTCAGACTACAGTCGAACCTGCTCTCGTCAGTTTACATCTCAACAGTGATCGGAAAGTAAGAGAACAGGAACAAGAATTTAATTTCTCATAGAAATGACAAAACTGTTATTCTAAGTACTCTCTTAAAACTGCTGGGTTGAAAATAACCCAATTTGGGTTATTTGGGTAACCCAACGCTGGTCCAAAGTTGGACCTGACCAACGCTGGGTTGTTTTAGACCAACAGGGTTGGGTTATGGGCTTGACCCAGCATGTTGGGTTGAGACTGTTTACCCAAAAATGGGTTAAAAATGACTCTGCTGTTAGGTTAATGTTACCCAATAAATGTGCTATAATAGAACCATGTTGTTGGGTTATATTAACTAATAAATGTGCTATAATAGAACCATGTTGTTGGGTTATATTAACTAATAAATGGGCTATAATAGAACCATGTTGTTGGGTTATATTAACTAATAAATGGGCTATAATAGAACCATGTTGTTGGGTTATATTAACTAATAAATGTGCTATAATAGAACCATGTTGTTGGGTTATATTAAGTAATAAATGGGCTATAATAGAACCATGTTGTTGGGTTATATTAAGTAATAAATGGGCTATAATAGAACCATGTTGTTGGGTTATATTAACTAATAAATGGGCTAAAACACAGTCATGTTGTTGGGTTATATTAACTAATAAATGGGCTATAATAGAACCATGTTGTTGGGTTATATTAACTAATAAATGGGCTATAATAGAACCATGTTGTTGGGTTATATTAACTAATAAATAGGCTAAAACACAGCCATGTTGTTGGGTTATATTAACTAATAAATGGGCTATAATAGAACCATGTTGTTGGGTTATATTAACTAATAAATGGGCTATAATAGAACCATGTTGTTGGGTTATATTAACTAATAAATGGGCTATAATAGAACCATTTTGTTGGGTTATATTAACTAATAAATGGGCTAAAACACAGCCATGTTGTTGGGTTATATTAGGTAATAAATGGGCTATAATAGAACCATGTTGTTGGGTTATATTAAGTAATAAATGGGCTATAACAGAACCATGTTGTTGGGTTATATTAAGTAATAAATGGGCTATAATAGAACCATGTTGTTGGGTTATATTAAGTAATAAATGTGCTATAATAGAACCATTTTGTTGGGTTATATTAAGTAATAAATGGGCTATAATAGAACCATGTTGTTGGGTTATATTAACTAATAAATGGGCTATAATAGAACCATGTTGTTGGGTTATATTAACTAATAAATGGGCTATAATAGAACCATGTTGTTGGGTTATATTAACTAATAAATGTGCTATAATAGAACCATGTTGTTGGGTTATATTAAGTAATAAATGGGCTATAATAGAACCATGTTGTTGGGTTATATTAAGTAATAAATGGGCTATAATAGAACCATGTTGTTGGGTTATATTAACTAATAAATGGGCTATAATAGAACCATGTTGTTGGGTTATATTAACTAATAAATGGGCTAAAACACAGTCATGTTGTTGGGTTATATTAACTAATAAATGGGCTATAATAGAACCATGTTGTTGGGTTATATTAACTAATAAATGGGCTATAATAGAACCATGTTGTTGGGTTATATTAACTAATAAATAGGCTAAAACACAGCCATGTTGTTGGGTTATATTAACTAATAAATGGGCTATAATAGAACCATGTTGTTGGGTTATATTAAGTAATAAATGGGCTATAATAGAACCATGTTGTTGGGTTATATTAACTAATAAATGGGCTATAATAGAACCATGTTGTTGGGTTATATTAAGTAATAAATGGGCTATAATAGAACCATGTTGTTGGGTTATATTAACTAATAAATGGGCTATAATAGAACCATGTTGTTGGGTTATATTAACTAATAAATGGGCTATAATAGAACCATGTTGTTGGGTTATATTAACTAATAAATGGGCTATAATAGAACCATGTTGTTGGGTTATATTAACTAATAAATGGGCTATAATAGAACCATGTTGTTGGGTTATATTAACTAATAAATGTGCTATAATAGAACCATGTTGTTGGGTTATATTAACTAATAAATGGGCTATAATAGAACCATGTTGTTGGGTTATATTAACTAATAAATGGGCTATAATAGAACCATGTTGTTGGGTTATATTAACTAATAAATGGGCTATAATAGAACCATGTTGTTGGGTTATATTAACTAATAAATGGGCTATAATAGAACCATGTTGTTGGGTTATATTAACTAATAAATGGGCTATAATAGAACCATGTTGTTGGGTTATATTAACTAATAAATGGGCTATAATAGAACCATGTTGTTGGGTTATATTAACTAATAAATGGGCTATAATAGAACCATGTTGTTGGGTTATATTAACTAATAAATGGGCTAAAACACAGTCATGTTGTTGGGTTATATTAACTAATAAATGGGCTATAATAGAACCATGTTGTTGGGTTATATTAACTAATAAATGGGCTATAATAGAACCATGTTGTTGGGTTATATTAACTAATAAATAGGCTAAAACACAGCCATGTTGTTGGGTTATATTAACTAATAAATGGGCTATAATAGAACCATGTTGTTGGGTTATATTAACTAATAAATGTGCTATAATAGAACCATGTTGTTGGGTTATATTAACTAATAAATGGGCTATAATAGAACCATGTTGTTGGGTTATATTAACTAATAAATGGGCTATAATAGAACCATTTTGTTGGGTTATATTAACTAATAAATGGGCTAAAACACAGTCATGTTGTTGGGTTATATTAGGTAATAAATGGGCTATAATAGAACCATGTTGTTGGGTTATATCAAGTAATAAATGGGCTATAACAGAACCATGTTGTTGGGTTATATTAAGTAATAAATGGGCTATAATAGAACCATGTTGTTGGGTTATATTAACTAATAAATGGGCTATAATAGAACCATGTTGTTGGGTTATATTAACTAATAAATGGGCTATAATAGAACCATGTTGTTGGGTTATATTAACTAATAAATGGGCTATAATAGAACCATGTTGTTGGGTTATATTAACTAATAAATGGGCTAAAACACAGCCATGTTGTTGGGTTATATTAACTAATAAATGGGCTAAAACACAGCCATGTTGTTGGGTTATATTAACTAATAAATGGGCTATAATAGAACCATGTTGTTGGGTTATATTAACTAATAAATGTGCTATAATAGAACCATGGTGTTGGGTTATATTAACTCAACACCATGGTGTTGAGTTACCATGGTGTTGATATATAATACTGGCTGGGAAAACTCAAATGTTGTAGATTAAATTGTAGAAATCAGGCACTTAAATGACTAAATGTCTCAAAATATGGGAATAAAACATGAGAATAAAGGTGATTTCCTACCAAAATAAAATACCTGACAGAGCAAAATAGCTTTAAACTACTGTAGGCTTTAAAGTTGGATGAGTTTGGATGATTGGTGGTGAAAATATCTTTTTTATGGAATGTGGGCTCATGACCTCTGCGTTTCCTTTCCTTTTCTGCCCCTTCTATCTCTTTAGGACCCTGTAGCACCTGCTGATCCCTTGGAGCCTTGACGTCAGCGCTGTAAACGGTGGAGATCTCCGGTGCGCGGCGGCAGCGGTGCTCAGCGTCCGTCCAGCGCGCAACGCAGGCGGCTGCCGCGGCACCAGCAGCAGCAGCAGCAGCAGCAACTCACTTCAGACTTCCCCGCCCCGACTCATACATCTACACACTGTCTGGGAGGGATACAGCAAACACACTCAACAACAACAAGAACAACAGCAGCAGCATCCTCTCCAGGTTTGGAACCGGTCTTCGCCTCTCCAGCCCCCGCCATGTCGTCTGCTGTCACCGAGACGGAGGAGTCGGCGCGCAGCTCCCCGCTGACACCGCTCAAGCTTGTCGGGCTGGTGTGCGTCTTCCTGGCGCTCTGTCTGGATGTGGGAGCCGTGATGAGCCCGGCGTGGGTGACCGCCGACGACCAGTACTACCTGTCTCTGTGGGAGTCCTGCTGGAAGCCGGCGAGCACCGAGAACTGGCAGTGCAACAGCACCCTGGGCTCAGGTAACCACAAGGGAGGGGGGGGGAAAAGTCACTATGTGCGGGTTCATTGAATCATAGCAACCGCTCCATTCATCCATCCTGCCCCGGTGCGCATGGGACAGCATAGAGGGGAGTCACCGTGTGTATTCAGCAGAGAACAAAGAGTTGTTCAGAGTGATGCTGAGTCTGATGATGATGATGATGAGGGATGCTCTCACCTCCTAGAGGGAGAAAGCCCCAAGACAATCATCTCTAGCAGCCATGGAGAGGTTTTGTCCTGACTCCCCACTGTCTCTATCCAAACATAACAAAGCCTCATCCTGACAGCAACTGTCAGAGCCGTGACTCCTCTGGGATCTCCACATTAATTATTGTGGAGGTGAAATGAAGGGAAAAACCTGGAGTGCGCTTCATGTAGAATAACACTCCAGCTTTTTTTTTTTCTTCCATATTTTATTCCTATCAGAGGGAGGAGGGGGGGGGACAATGAGAAACAAAAATGTCTTGTTTGTTCTGCATGCACCACAGCCCCCGGTGACATGCCCTCTCACACTCTGCCGCTCCTCTTTTGCACACTTAAAAAAAAAGCTGCAGACGTGACATTGTGCAAACGCACAAACGTGTGGTAAATACCAACGCTGATGTTTAATGGGAGCACCGGTGGGACTTTCGGGAGGGGGAGGATGAGGTGACACAAAGGGGTGAACCGCCTGTTGATGACGGCATCAGAGCTGGAGACACTTTTGATGAGTCATGATACATTTTTTAATCAGATGTGCATATATTCTGGTTTTCTTTGTTTTATGTGTAAATGGAATATCTTTGGAACTAAATAAGTTGCTTTAATTGTCTCACTGTTTTCTGCCACCCTAAAATGCAACTTTAAGTTCCACTAATGTTCAATCTGTGCATGTTATCATCAGCCGGGCTCTTCCGTGGGAATCAGACTAAAATAAATGTCTGATTGTGCATCTTCAGCTGCTTTAAAGCCCATCAAACTCTCCTGGGTGTTGCCACTTACCTGCGCCTAATTAATTCGTTTGTCAACACTGACGAAGGAAGGAAGAAAAGAAGGAACGGGGTAAAAAGTGCTGTCTCAACGCAGAGCTCGCCCCGTCGTGCTCTTGTTTTCCCGTCATCTATCATCCTCCCCTCTTCTTTTGTTGTCTAGCAAACGGCCTTATTGTCGCACACGGGAGAGGTCTTGCAGTTTTTTGGGGAGGGGGAGGAGGATGCCGACTCGGTTTCCGGGGAAACAAGAGTTCACGGGTGTTACTTTAACCGAGGTGAAGGCGGCTTTATTTACTAGTGTTGGGACACACCGGGAGCCGACTGGTGCTAATTACACATGAGGGCATTGAAAGGATCATTTAAAAAAAGGTGTGTGTGTGTGCTAGTGGATGAGTGTCTGACCGTGTGGAGGAGTCTGTGTGTGTGTGTGTGTGTGTGTGTGTGTGTGTGTGTGTGTGTGTGTGTGTTTGTGCCAATAAGAGGCGACCGCGTTGAGCTGACCTATTTCTGGACAGTCTCTTCTGAAGCCCGGCTGAATATTTCATGTCACACTCTGATTTTTTTTCTGTTGTTACATCTCCGCACCTCCTCTCCGAGGACCTGCACACACACCCACTAACACACATACACACCCACTAACACACGTACACACCCACTAACACACACACACCCACTAACACACACACACGCGCAGACACACTTTGTGACCACAACTTTCAGCACTTCTTTCTTTCCTCTCTCCCCTCACACACATACATGCACATCCAGACTCCAGACCAGGACTCCCTACCTAATTAGATGTCTCGGCGTGACAGGTGTATGTGTGTATGTGTGTGAATAGAGAGAGCCCTACCAACACACACACACACTCAGAGAAATAAATCACTCTCCACTTGTGCCAGCTCCCTCGGCTTGTTCCAGCAACCCGAGCACGGACCAAAGCGGCACTTTCTATTAATTTAGCTCATCCTTTCACCCGTTCTGATGATTTTCCTTTTGCAATAACGTGAAACCGAGCCGATCGCAGCGGGAGAAACGGCTTTTCACCTTCCCCTGCTTGGCAAAGCTTTCCACAGTGCTGCCGCTGCTGAGGTTGGCTTTGTTAATTGGCTTGCGCTCGGGCACTACAGCGCCGGGATGTTGGAGCCACCGTACTGTTCAAAAAGACAAACATAGATGACACATCTTTATGCCTATAAATGTTACATTTCTATTGTTCATAATAGGTAACAGTGTACACAGATGTGTTCATGTGTAGAGCCTGACCGCACCGGCATTATAAAAGGCGGCATTTTTACACAGGGTTCCCACTGGTGCTTGAATTCCTTAAAATTGCTTGAAATTTCACAATTAGTTAAAAATCAAAACAGTCAATCTACCACCATATGAATTAATGCTAATTAGACCCATATTATTATGCCATACAGTGGCACCGCTGCGCTTCCCATGACCATCATGGCAAACACAACTAGTAGGCTACCTATTTAAAGGTGCTGGAAACATGGACAACTGGTGCTTGAAGGTGCTTGAAAAGTGCTTGAATTTGTTCATGAAAAAGGTGTGGGAACCCTGTTTACAGCTAGATCTATTTATTTCAATGGAATCGCAGCGATTAGTGGATTCGCTTGAGCAGGCGTTGTAAGTCTGCTCACAGTTTGCATGTCAAGTTATAAGACAGCATAAAGAATAGAGGTCATATCCGTGACGTCCCATCACAGGTTTCTGAAAAGCTCACTGTGGGTTTCTCTGGATGCTGCAATCCTGGCAGCCCTGCCTCCTCCTCCGCCTCCCGGCTAATCATGGAGCTGAGGCAGGCTGAATGAAGCCAAGGTGCTCAAACTAGCCACCTACCTGTCAATCAGAGTGACCATGCTGTTAATCCTGCATAACTTTAAGCCTTAATATAATGTGAACAGGTGAGTCGTATATAAATTCACCCTCAGTACAGTTGTCATGAACGGGGAAATTAGCTACAGACCAAAACTGTTTTTTGTACCAGGCTGTAAACATGTTTATTTCTGCTGTGAAACATGGGGACTTATGGAGACTGACTCACTTCTGGAGCCAGCCTCAAGTGGACGTTAGAGGACCTGAAATTGACCAATAGGAAGCCGCCTTAATTGTGTAGATTATGGCTGTTTTAAACAATAAAAAAACAATACCTTTGGGAAATGTAGGATACCTTTATAGAGCAGCTTGTGACAGACTGGGGTTCTCTCAGCACTGATGCCCGTTTATCAGGGAACTTTATCGGTCACGACGACACGGCACACAATGCAGCCGATCGCAGACCTCGTCTTTGTCTCGCTGCCGTCTGCTGTGTGTCTGACTCCAGTCTCCTTCTGCACCGACTGCCCCCCGGGTCCAGCACTCTACTGTGTAGAAAAAAAAGGAGAGAGTGATTAGAGAACTAGATGCAGTTGTGCTGTTGGCGCTGCTGTCTGCAAAAAAAACATTGTTGTCACCAGACAATCATTAAAAGTCTGGTTCTGAAAATGCAGGGACTACATCTAAGGGTTAAACCGACAAGCGAACCCACCAGCTCCAGACAAATACACTCTCTGTGAACAACAAGCAAAATGCTGTGATGTACGCAGAGTCAGATTTAATATCTCAGTCAGAGTCAGAAATCTGTGGCTCATAACATGCACGACGTAGCTTCTAATTAATTGCAAAAGCATAAAAGAAGAATCTCAGTGCGCAGGGTTAGAGCAGAACTATTGTGTAAAGAGCAGCCGTGGTAATTGGAATATGAGTTTCCTTGTGAACTGATGCCGATACAGTCATAGCATATATTGTATATCTGAAGCCCTTCTCGGACGTGTACCTTTTTAGATGTGATGGCACTTTAACATCCCGGTCTCATGTTTGAATAAGTGCCTGAGTCACTGTGTAAAAGTCACGGCGGCAGTCTCACGAGGTCAGCCAAAGTAGCACGGAGCATTTTTTATTGCTGGACAGAGAGAGGCCAGCAAACGACCGAAGACCGAGGTGGAGGATGACACGCAACAAAAGGTTGAATCCCACGTCGGCGTCACGTGGGAGCGACACCGAGGTGGAGGATGAAACGCAACAAAAGGTTGAATCCCACGTCGGCGTCACGTGGGAGCGACGAGGGATGAGATGAGACAAATTCCCGTGTTAGCAACTCAAAGATGGCTGCATGATTACAGAGCCGGCCGTGTGAGAGTTAAACTCAATCTAATTACATTGAACTGACAGGAGGCATCCACGCTTGGCTGGTTCTCTTGAGTTTTTAAGTGCCAAGTCTGATATTTTGAAACTTTCACAAAAAGTAGAGTTTTCCAGTCATAATTAGAATTTGGACGTTGGTGAAGATGCTTCCCACACCTTTTTCATGAACAAATTCAAGCACCTTCAAGCACCAGTGTTTCCATTTTTCCAGCACCTTTAAATAGGTAGCCTACTAGTTGTGTTTGCCATGATGGTCATGGGAAGCGCAGTGGTGCCACTGTATGGCATAATAATATGGGTCTAATTAGCATTATTTCATATGGTGGTAGATTGACTGTTTTGATTTTTAACTGATTGTGAAATTTCAAGCATTTTCAAGCACTTCACAAAAAATTCAAGCGTTTTCACAACCTTGAAAACACTGAATTGAAATTCAAGCATTTTCAAGGAATTCAAGCACCCGTGGGAACCCTGTTTTTTTACACGATGCATAACTCTGTGAGATTAATCTTGTTTTTCCCCTGTGGAATGAATGGATAAAATTATAAACACCACGACTCAAAATGATGCTGGATGTGTAAATAGATAACTGCTTGTGTTGGTGTTTGCATCTCGTTCCCGCTGCCAAAAGGAATAAGCGAAAGCAGGTAGAACATCCTCTGGTTATATCCTTCTGCGCTGTCACACGTTAGAAAACAGGCGGCGGGCCTAAATCAAAACAGGCAGCAGAATTAAAATCGAATGAATGATGAAACCGCGAGAGGAGGCGGCGATCATTACGGCTTCAACCACGAAAGAAGTTTTGAAATCCATCACTGATCGCACAACAGACACGTTGTGTTCCATGTCTGAAAAAAAAAGGGATTTTTGATATTCATGACAGAATAGAAACATCAATCACCGGCGTATGAGATCAAGTCCACGCAGGAATCCTGTAGTTCGGTTCCCTCGTGTCTGGCAAAAACAGGACACAGCTTCAGATGAAAAAATCTTCCAGTGGGTGTTTGGCCTTATGGGCAGACATCAGAGGATCCTCTGCCTGTCACACACACACCGTTTGAACACGAAGAAGTTACACCTGGAAGCCAAGCGGCTTTCTTTCTCTCTTTATTCTCTGCCCCCCTTTCTATTCCCTCCTTACATCCCCCTGTCCAGCTCAACCACCTCCTCCTCGTCCTCCTATATTCATTCATCCCGCTTCTCCTCGTATGTTTTCTCTGATTTCTGACGTCCGTATCCGCTCACAGCTGATGTTGCTACCAATAGGTTTGTCATTCGTCTGACCTTGAGAGGAGATTCCAGAGGCTCGCTGTTGGATTTGGATACAGCCCGAGACACTAGAAAAGTCAGGAAACTAAGCCTGTGCTCACTCCTGATGTGATTTTAAATCAATGTCGTGCAGATGAGTCAGTTCTGACCCACATGTGCTCGTCTTCGTCGTCACAGATTCGTCGCCATGCCTCCTCGCTCTCCGCCCTCCTCATCTTTCTCGATCAGTCTATCGATCCGTCCGGCACTTTTTACTCCCCGGGCGTTTTTCATCTGTGCCCCCTAAATGAATTGTCTTTTTCTCTCCCATTTCTCTTTTCCATTTCATTTTTGTTTGTTCCTCATTCCCCTTTGTCTCCTTTCTTCCAGTCGTCCCACCTCCCCTTCCCTCTCTCCTCCCCGAGGGCTTCATTCTTACATTTCTAATGTTAATCATTTTCCCCTTTGTAATTTCACCATCCCTTCTCCTCCTCGGCCCCTCTCCGTCTCCATATCTCTTTTCCATTTTCTCCGGGGTCAAGTCTCTCCCCCTTATTTTCCTCCTCTCTCCTCCCTGTCTCCACCCCTCCTTCCCCTTTTCCCCTCCTCTCCTCTGACTCCATCTCCCCTCTCGGTGAGCTCAGGCCCCCAGAGACGCTCGTTCTATTTGTAGCGGCTGAACGAGGAATGGGAAATGATGTGGCATTCACTTCTGTGGCAGGGAGACAGACAGGGGAATAGGCGAGAACCTACAGCTCTCGGTTTGCCATCCCCAAAACACACACACACACACACACAGTCTGGGGGGCATGATATGGAAAGAAGGGGATGTGCACGTGCCCAAACACATATAATCCTTTTGGTGGATGCAAATCAAGCTTTCTTCAAAGCGTTTACATTATCAGAGAAGCAGCATGTTGCGGCGCATAAACAGTCTTAAAATAAAACAAATTATAAATGATCTGTGGACATAAAAGAACAAATGTGTGTTAAATACGGTTATTCCTCTGGTGTCAAGTCACAATGTTCATATTTTTCATAATGAGCCATGGCCATGTTCACCAGGAAACAGGCCGATCTATCAGCTTTTATTCATATTTGGTTATTAAATTGGTCTTTGATTATATCTACGCATTAAAAAAAAAAAGACTTTGCTGAAGTACAAAAGATTTCACACCACTTAATTAACAGCTCGGACCCCTTCAAAAAAAAAAAAACACTTCTGGGTGTTTCAGAAATGAAGCTGATTAGTTTCTGTTTTACATTCACATTATAAAGATTATTATAGATCAGAAACAAGTGATTAGCGGATGAACAGAAAATAATCAGCAACAATTTTGAAATTAGTCACTTTGAGTTTTGGAGTGTAAGAACTTGAAGACGTCACTTTGGTGACTTCTGGTAAGTATTTTTTACAACATGCTGATGTTTAGCATTTATATAATGTTTACCAAGCTCACCATCTTAAACTCAATGCAGACCAAATGTGACGCTGCAAAGAAAACACACTCTCTCCATTCATTTGAATAGGAGTACTGCATTTTGGCTGCGGCAGTGCGGGTTGCAGGGTACAGCAAAAGAAGGCAAGGCAAGTTTATTTGTATAGCACAATTCGTACACAAGGCAATTCAAAGTGCTTTACAGAGGCAAGGAAAAACATTTGACGTTAAGACAAGCAGTAGTAATAGAAATACAAAAAATGAGAAAAATTAAATTAAAAACATCAGAATGTCATTTAAATGGTCATGGTTGCGCAGGTTGACCCAGGATGCAGGCTCGGACAACGGTTAGAGAGCGAATGGGATTTATTGAGGGGAGGGAAGAGAGGGGTCCGGTACAAGGTGGAGGGAATGGCTGAGGTGATGCAGTGGTGGGAGGAGGCACGGAGTCTGGACTGTCTTACGGTTGGGTGGAGAGCAGGCAAGCAGGTGGCGACGATGGTGGTGGACCTGAGCACAAAAGATCGGGGGTTAGAGTTTCAGGAAAACAACAAGGAACAGGTAGTTGAAGACGGTCTGAACATGATCTACCACAGAGGCTGACAAACAATCTGACAAGGAGTGGGAGGAAGGCCAGGGTTTATATGCAGGTGGAGTGATGAGCGTGAGGAACGGCAGGTGTGCTTCATTAGATGATCCAGGAGGCCCAGGGAAAAGTGCCACGCCCACAACACAGACAGACAAGTAAACACAACACAAGGATGGGGAAACAAGGGGAAACACGGAAAACAACCACAGTCAGGACTGCCATCGTGACAGTTAACACACTATCATTTGCAACCATAGCATTTTAGCACTAAACATAAAGTACAGCCGTGGATGCTCACACCTACGGGCAGGTTAGAGTCACCACCTGCATGTATTTGGACTGTAGGAATAAGCCTGGAGTATCCTGATAAGTGTGATATTTGACCCACTTCTGGCTCCAGGCAGAAAGCCAACCAAAGTCAGCAGGCCTCTGGACAAGTCTGTAAAAATTTCATGCTAATTAGTCCAGTAGTAGTTTGTAGACTTTTGAAGTCGGCCACTAAACTTCAGATGATCCCACACTGTGAATATCAGTAGCTGTGCAACAGTATGCAGAAAAGCTCGGAAAAAGGTCGGTAATGTTAAAATCTCGGCGCCGGCACTTCATGAAGGTACCCACACTTTGCCAGCTGTGCCCAAATTACCCAGGAGCTCTCAGTGTGACGCTCTGCCAACAAGTTGATCCGAGCAGATGGAACACGAGTGAACATAATCCACTGAAAAACATGAAGGGTGCCTCTGCATTGCAATCTGCACACAGCTCTCCATTATTTCATCATTTATTTATTTCTTGTAGCGGTCGTGTGCCCTTATAGTTCCCTGAAGCTCTGCTTTTGTCTGCAGCCAATGCTGAGCCTTTTATTTTTAGTTATTTATTTTTGCTGTTTGCGTCTCTTACTGGATCTCAAATTAAAGGGTCGGGTCTGGTGTTGACTCAGAAGTATCTGCTGGTATACAGCTTTGATTGTATGGGTTGTCATATTGAAGTATGAAGGTCAATATAATAACTAATGTAGTGCATGTGCACACTCTTGATTTTCCATTGTGCGTACAGGAACCAGAGGTAGTACAGCAGTTAATCAGTGTGACAGCTTGGAGTGGCTTTGCAGTGACAGCGCAGTAATCCTGTCACATGGCAAACAGTCACATTACAACCAGAGGTATTTTCTCACAACGCGGCACAATGATGTGTGTGTGTGAAAACAGCGAGCACTAATTTGCAAGTTACACACACGTGTAAGTTTGCGTGTTGAGTGAGCTTGAGAAAAAGGGGAAATTCTACAGCGGCCTGCATGTGTGATTTGAATCCGTCATCGTGTGTGTGTGTGAATGAGGAGCGAGACATTTGCATCAACAGTTGAAGATGATTTCTATCGCGCTTGCTCCAAAATATACAACTCTCTCTGATGTAGACAGTAAATGTGTGTTACTAATGATCATATGTCAACTGTAGGGTTTACAGTTTGCATACAGCAGATGGAAAGTAAGTTGGCAAATGAGCAGTGACGTTGAAAAAGCCTAAAACCTAAAAGTGATGGTTGAAATATCGAATTGTAGCGGATAAAAAAAGGTCAATTTAAATGAATCTGGAATATGACAGATGGTGTCAAAGAACAGGTGGATGGGAGATGATGGAAGAAGTCAGAGTCCGGGCCAGATCGGAAATCTAGACCACTTTTTTACTACAGTGATGATGACGAGCTACCGAAGTCTCCAAAGGTCCAAAAAAGATTCAAAGAAGAGTCGAAAAATTCTTTTTTCAGTTAGTTCTGGAGCTGAACTGAAGACGATATTTTTACCCCAGCTTGCCCCTACGCCCACTTTGAGCCTGCGTCTTGACATAATGGTGTCAGCACCTTTTTACTCCGGTTCTTGCTCCAACTTTTGCACATCCGGATGCCATATTACTTCTTTCCGACACCATAATTTACAATCTCAGGCCCCATCCTCAAAGAGTGATCTCCTTCTGCCTCTATGCTGTTAAATTTTAATTTAAGTTTAATTAAACTTGCCGATTCAGAACTTTGAACAAGCTCTCAGTGCAACAGGACCTTGCTTTGGCGTTTACTTGTCTTTTTACCTGGGGAGTTTTCAGACTACATTTATTGTTCCCAAGTTACATGCTATAGTAGATGTTTTTTTCACAACCAATACTGGTATACAAGTTGTTTTAACCCTTGAGCCACCTTGGGAGCATTTGTGGCTTTTTGCTTTGTTTATTTTTTAAGAAATGTGGCTGTGTTGAATGAAGATTGCTAAAATTTGGTCAAAGATATTCATTTTTAATTTTTTTTAGAATAGAAATCTCTTTATTAAGCCTAAAATGGCTTAGCAACAGAAATGCATCCTAAATAGTTCCAACGGCAAAACATGCCCCATTAAAAAACACTTTTTTTGATCCCACGTTTATCCTAACATAAATTAATGCATTCCTTTATGTTAAGATTTCATTTTGGACCACTGGCTTTTAATTTGTAGTTTTTATATTTGTCCACCACGTGGCTCCATTTTACCCATTCAAAACGTGCAGCAAAGTTTCACACTTTTTACTGTTTTCTGCGAAAGAAGAATATTTCAGGCTGAAGTAGTTCTAAAAGACTGACGTGTTTAAAGTGGAAAAAAATATTAATATATATTATTTTATAGCAGTTTTTAGGAAGAAGTCATTATTTATTTCAAGGAACACAAATGGATGTTTATTTAAAAATATGACAATATGGCAAAAAAAAAACAATGCATCAAAATCAATGTTGCTGCCCATCATTGACCTATCTTAGGGCCTAATAACAATAGTTAGCCATTAGTCATTGAAATGTATTTTATGGAAATTATTTTAGTTTTTTTGTTTTTTTAAAATAAAAACCAGCAGAGTTTTATTATTTTATTATTATATATATTATTTTATAGCAGTTTTTAGGAAGGAGCCACGTTTTGTCTTAGGAACTATTCAGGAGGCATAACGGGAAGACCCTCCAGTTTGGTTATCCTTTTGGTTTCATGCTTTAGTTTGGTTGACGCTGCTTCCACAGAGTGAACCGTCTCTGTGCTTGGAGGGAAGTTAAATATGAATGAAAAACCACCTGAACCTCATGAGAGGCTTGTTTTAACCCTCCACCCCGCTACACCTCGCCTCCCTCTGCGTCTGCCAACCCTCATTCCACTCATGTGTATCTTGTAGCTCTGCTTCTACACGGCTATTTTCTTTTTTGGAGGGGGGAAGCTCAGGGGAGGCAATAACAGCACGGCCTTAGTGTAGCTGCTTTTTGCTAAGGTGACTTCAAGCGAAATCCAAAAAATTTGTAGCGTGTCAAATATATAAAGCAAACAGATTCAAACCACGCAAACCCACACGGATGGATTGAACTTTGTTGTAGGAATACCTTGTTGCCGGGAAACATTTTAATCAAGCTGAATAGGTGAGCTACGGCGTCACCTTATTAATCAGCCGCATCATTCAAAGTTAAAATAAACTCTTCTGCATTTGTATTACAAGATGCCTCTGATAGTATCTTTCTCTTATCTCTCCTCTCTTCCTCCTGCTCTCTTTCATCTTTAATTTCCTCCTTCCCTCTCTGCCTCCCACCGCCCACCACCGCATCTCATCTTTCACCACCATCTCCGTCTCTCTTTCCCTCCCTCTGCCTCTAAATCTCTCATCTTTCCTTATCTCCCCCCTCCACCATCCATCTTTCATAACCTTTTTTTTTTTTTTTTTTACCGAGCTAGTAAATTTAGGCATCACCTCTATTTACGCACCTTAAATAGCGGGGAAATGAAAAAATAACTTCACTTAAATAACCCTGCACTGTTGATGTCGACTGCTGTGCGGCGGCTGACAGCTACATTTCTACGTCAGATGCATTTAATTGAAGTATGCCTTTAAAGAGCTGCTGTGTGTCCTCGAGGAGTGCAGATTATTTTATTTATTTATTTCATTTGTACCACAGAATTTGCTAGTTTAGGTTCCAGGAATGGGTTTTTTTTTACAGCAGCTTACATGAGCTACGGCCAATTTGACAGCAGCACATCTGATCACAGTGTGAAGGCAGACAGATGGAAGAAAAAGGTTAGAGGAATGGTCAGATCTCCTTCTCTCCCCCCTGAGCCCAAATGGATTACATCATCAGGAATGTGTGTGCATGTAAAATGGAGTGAAGTTTTGAATCCATTCATTCCAGTGGACTTGCTTCCAGTAAAGCAAAACAAGCGAGAGGCCAACTTTGTCACACTAATTTTGCGGCAAACTCTTGACGGCGCTGACCTCTGAGGAGCCACATAGTCTTGTTATGTAAGCCCCTCACTCCTGTGTACAACTTGTCTCGCAGTGTTTATTGTGTATGCAGATTTAGCCGTGTAGTCCCCTGCTCCTGATTGGTTCTGGTTGCATGTGATAAAGCCTTTGCCTCGGTTTGCCATTATCGATCATGTGTGCGGTGGTTTGATGTGTGTGTTTGTGTGTGTGTTCCTCCCGTGTATAAATGTGGACAGATTTTTGAAAACGTGCCAGTAAAGCTTTTTAGCCGAGGCTTTTTGTCAGCTCAGGTATACTAAGTGCTCTCCCTCTTCATTACTTTCACTCAGCGCTGCTTCTCCTACCCCCTTTTCTCCCCCCTACCTTCACCACCCTTCTCCTCCCTTTGGCATTACTTTTCACGCTGCCCTCTCTCCGTCCTTGTAACATTATGCCGCCGCCTCTCCACTCGCACGTTTCTTTCTCCTCTTTTATCGCCCATCACCCTCTCGGAGATGGTCGCCGCCTCGCTGCCACCAAACCTCTCTTCATCTCACTTTAACTTGTCTTTTCCTTTTTACGTCAGCTTCTCTTTGTTCCTCGATTCCCTTTGTTTTGTTTCCTTTGTAGATCCCACGCGCTCATTTGTCCCTCCTCCGCCCTTTTAATCTACCTTCATTTTTCCCTATCCAGTGTTCTTTCCTTCCTTCACCGAACCTTGCTTACTTCTTTCCATCCCCTGTCGTCCCTCCTTCCCTCCCCAACATCACCTGTTCTTCCTCATTCCTTCCTTCTCTCTATCTTTCCTTGCTCCCTCTCTCCTTCGACCATCCGACTTCACTTCATATTTCTCTTTCTTTCCTCTTTCCACGCTTGATTAATCCCATCCTCCTCCTCACTTTCCCTCTACTTTCCTACTTTCTTTTTTCCCTTCCAGTATTCTTTCCCTACTCAATTCCTTCCCTCTGCTTCCTTCATCCGTCCTCTTCCCTTCCTTTCCTCCCCCTTCTGTTTCCTTAATTGCATCGCTTTTCCTCCCCATACCCTCTTTCCTCTCTTCCTAGCTTTCCATTTCTTTGTCACTCCTTTTCTGTCCAATATCTTCCCTTCCTTCTTTCTTTCTATTGCCTTCATTTGACCCCATTTCTTTTCCTCTGTCTTCTTTCCTTCCTTCGCCGAACCTTGCTTACTTCTTTCCATCCCTTGACGTCCCTCCTTCCCTCCTTAACATTACCTGTTCTTCCTCATTCCTTCCTTCTCTCTATCTTTCCTTGCTTCCTCTCTCTTTTGTCCATCTCACTTCCTTCTATCCCACTTCACTTCATATTTCTCTTTCATTCCTCTTTCCACGCTTGATTAATCCCATCCTCCTCCTCACTTTCCCTCTACTTTCCTACTTTCTTTTTTCCCTTCCAGTATTCTTTCCTTACCTTATTCCTTTCCTCTGCTTCCTTCATCCGTCCTCTTCCCTTCCTTTCCTCCCCCTTCTGTTTCTTAATTGCATCGCTTTTCCTCCCCATCCCCTCTTTCCTCTCTTCCTAGCTTTCCATTTCTTTGTCACTCCTTTTCTTTCCTTCCTTCTTTCTTTCTATTGCCTTCATTTCACCCCATTTCTTTTCCTCTCCATTTTTCTCTTCCTCCTTGTTTCCTTCTCTTTCCTTCACCCTCTTTATGTTTTCCTGCTTCCGTATTATTACCACCATTCATTGTGTTTCCTTTGTTTCCCTCCTTGCCCCCTTCTTTCTTCGACATCCCTTCGCCCCCCCTTCTTTCTTCCATGTACCTGTGCTCTCCTTCTTTCTTCCCTCCTTCTTCACTCTGTATTTTTCTCTCTGTACTCCCTCCGATTTAATTCTTCATTCCTTCCTTTTTTAAACCTTTCTTATAACCTTTCGTCCTCTCCCCCTCCGTCGTTCTCTCTCTAATCAACATACTTGATGGTGAATATAAAATGTCAATTAAAATAATATGTCTCTTGTGGCTCTGTCTCGTCTTCCAGACGACCCTCAAGGTCTTGTGCGATTCTTTTTTTTTTTTTTAAACTCTGGTGTGCGTTCACTGCTTTGCATATATTCATGAATGTTCTCTGAATGTTTTTATGCAACACGTTGCCCGTGTGTTGCGTTCTCCTCACTTTCTTCTCCTCTCCATCCTTCCCATTCCAGACTGGCAGGTTGCTACGTTGGCCCTGTTGCTAGGGGGTGGAGCCCTGGTGCTGATGTCATTCCTGGTCGCTCTGGTTGCAGTGTGCATCGGGACGAGACGGCGATTCTACGCACCCGTCGCCTTCATGCTTTTCGCTGCAGGTCAGAGCACACACAATGAACGGTGGTCCATACACACTTACACCAGACCTGGGTCGAAGGCCACACACTCATTATGTACTAAAATACACACACCTAATCACACACACACACACACACACACACACACACACGCAGAGACACTTAATTAGCCAATTTAGACAAGGTAACTGAAAGGTTGCAGGGTAATCACATTGAACACTGACATGCATTTAAATGATAATCCTCACTTACTCATTAAGTAGGCATACACACACTGACTACACACAGACACACACACACACATTTCCTCTGCCTCAAACTAATTTAAAGGCAAATCTTATTTTTATGAATCAAGCCCAGCAGGAGTGTCACGCCTGTCCGTTTAATTTCCTCAGCCAGCCCCAAACTCAGCTTGGACAACTGTCAAGTTTCCACATTTTCCGCATTCTATAATTGGAAAATTTCATTTTTTTTTAGGTGTGAAATGTTTCATTTTGTAAAGCTTGATGTTTTTGCCCGTTGGACATTTTTTTCTCGATCACACTGCAAAGCGCAGAAGTGAGATTCAACACCTAAAGAGGAAACCTGCTTAACTTTAAAGAGATTTACAGAAGCGACGTGGCTTTTCAGGAACCGGGAGTCGTGTCTTTCTGGAAAATCCTCTCAAAGTGGGCGTGAGAAATGGAAATGCAACGGATTGGAATTAAACGTCCTCGTTATGTTCGGATTGACATTCAAATCGAATCATTCTGCACGCTGTAATGATTGAGAGGCTTTTCTGTCTTTAGCCTCAGCAAAGCAAACACACAGTGTGACATTTCCAGTATTTGCTGTTAATTCCCATTTGAACCTTTTCCTCCACCTTCTTCTTTAGCACAGGAACACGAGAGTCTCCTGATAATGACTCTATGAATGTATTATGTGAGGACTGATTTCAATTTTATTTCTGGTCACCGTGTTTTTTTTCCATTAAGCTCGGCATTGAAGTTGGCAGAAAATACTAAGCCATAGCTTCCATTAATATATGAAAGCTGTGGCAATTTGAATTTGACAAAACGCTGTGCTGTAATCACCACATTCATCCAGATCTGAAAGTGAAATGATTTAAACCAAATGTTGAAAACTTCAGCTTGCAAAACAAAATTTTAAAGGGTCGCTGTTGAAGGTTGTTTTCGCCGTGACATAGTAGTGTACCCCGGGGGTGTGTCAGGACACTGTGACATCACTGTTGGGTGTGGCTTTCGAACAGAGAGGGCAGCAAAACATTGTTTTTATGTTCTGCTGCGAAGCTACAAGCTTGGTGAGGCGATGTTTCACAACTACTGACTAAGTTAAGGATTTTACTCTGTAACCATTTTTGCCAGAATATCCGTCCAGGAGGGACAACCACAAACATCTGGGTTACTGCTTTCACTGATGCATTTAATAAACTAATAAAAACCTCCCAGGGAACTCTTGTGAGGCAAGAAAACTTGTTTCATTTTCAGAAAGTCTAAATGCACTCCATACTTCAAGCTGCAATTATTATAAATATATCATTTTAGAAAACTATGAAATTCTTAACAACAAATAAACACTAGCTGTCAAAGTGTGCTTGTTCTCTCTCCCTCGATGGGGCACAAACAGCCTCTCTAAGTGATATACAGAGGCAGTGTAGTGTTTTCGGGTGGACTATAAAGGGACCCTCTGTGAATGATAGATCACATACACCCTTCTTACCAACCAACTACCTCTTTAAGGCTTGTTTTCCACACCATCTGTGTTAATATTTGCCTCTTTTTCTGATATTATGCATTCAGCGCTTGTTTATGTTCCCCCCTAGATGAATTCCCTTTGAAGAAATAACGATTGATGTGTTCCTCTTTGTTCCACTGCCATCCATCTCTCTCACACCTCTCCCTTTTTTCAAACTTTCTGCCCGTTCTCCCATCTTCTCCATCCTCCCGTCGCCTCTACCTCATCCTATCCATCCTTAAACTCGTCCTGCTTCCGTTGACCTTTTAGTCCAACTCCGATCCTCCTCCATCACATCCTTCTACTTCCTCCATCCACCCTCACTCCTCTGTTTCTCCGCCGTCGCCCCCCTCTCCTGATCAAGTTTGATTTATATTGTTTTTCCAAAAAATGTGCTAAATGAACTCAACAGAGCTAAACCATATCCCCTCTGGGCATGTGACTCTCTTCCCGACCCAGCCGATGTTAATTTCTGCTATTTTTCTCGTAACTGTTTTGTACATGACTGCCCGAAAAGTCTATGCGATCAAATTCCTTGAACCCGAACTTTGTAGCAGACGTGTTTTACATCAGAGGATATGTGTTCAGAATTCAATAATTAATAATGAATACACCGTATTAATAAAATATAGACCCCCTGCTGTGTAACACACTATTGTGAGCAAAAATATCTTTCTTCCACGTTGATTCTCTTATTTGTGTTATTGTACAGCTGTTGTTTTAGAACAGATACATTACACAGAACATAAATATTTTTAAAATTTACAACAATTCTGCCTCTTCCAGCTGGTACCCAGGCTGCTAACTTGCTGTGATAGCTGTACTAAATATAGAGACTGGCTGTAATCCACTTCAAATTATTTTTTTCCCCCTTCCTCATCATCTGGTTCAGCCTCGCCATGATCAATAAACTGTCTCTATGGGGACAGGTTTCCCACTCACAATCATGGTTGTGCGGCACAGCAGGTGGGTAGAAAACATACTGCCATAATGTCATCATAGCTTAAATATATATATATATATTCCCTATTTCTGGATATTAGTGATGTTAGCATGTATAAAATGCTGTCCATCAAAATATGCCGCACAATAGATGCCGCAGGCATACTGGAGGATGCCTTCACTCACAAGAAACCTTCAATCAAATATTAATAAATATTATTTGGGATCATGACAAGTTTTTGCGATGTTTCTCTGGAAGGAACAATAGGATAAGCATGAATGAGCTGTCACCCCGAAGCTCTAAATCTGTTCTAACTATCAGCAAAGTGATCACAGAGCAGGATTCATCAACGGCTATTAAGCACAGTAACAGTGGGAGCTGTCCTACCATAAGCACAAGCATTTTTTTCTCTCTCACCCATTTCTGTGAAAAGCTGTCCAGCGCCTTATTAAAAATCCAGCACTCTGACCAGAAAGCTGGGCATTCACACTTAATTATGCTCTTGAGTTAATAGGGAGGTTTTCCTTTTTAGACATTTTCACCCATTATTTTTGCACAAATATGTTATCCCCTAAAACTCCTTTTTAGTCATAACCTCTTCGTTATTCTGATTTGTTGCTTGGAAACCAATAGAAATGATACATTTCCTTGTACTTACTGTCTGCATGTATCCTCCAGTTGTCCTCCAGGCCTGCAGTTTGGTCCTCTACCCCATCAAGTTCATCGAGAGCATCAACCTAAGGATCTACCATGAGTTCAACTGGGGATACGGCCTAGCCTGGGGGGGAACCATCTTCTCCTTCGGCGGAGGAATACTCTACTGCCTCAACCCCAAGAACTATGAAGAGTATTACTAGCTCTGATTCAAGCCCAGGAACCTACAGGTCACATGCTTGGAGAGGTATTGATGGGGTAAAGAGAGTGAGGTTTGTGGGTATTTTATTTAATGGCTCAATTCCAAAGAACTGTACACTGGATTTGAGCCAATAACTGCATCGCCGCAAGTTTCCCAACCCTGGGGAAATTCATGGGGTGATGGGCTGGTGTTTGGATTTCTTTTTGTGCCTCAGTTAACAGAAGAAGGTATTTCATTCCTAGGACTTGTGACACAACTGGAGGAACTGACTAACCTGCAGTGACAAAGGATGGAGGTTTACATTGAAGATGCCGCCTCCATCCTCTCCTCCCTGTGAATATAACTGCAAGAACTAATCTCATTATGTCACCGACAACTCTCAGCCTATTGACTCTGTTATTTAGGAAACAGGATGGTAGACTGGGAGGCTTTTACTGCACGTTTACGCTCGCATGCACATGCAACAGCACGTGTATCCTCACCTGTAAACATCAAATCCTCGCGTTGGACATCTTCTCTCTCTCTCTTCTGAAAATCTATTCCCCAGTCTCCTGCTCCATTAGTTCATCGTCGTCAGTGCTTAGCTAGGAGTTGTGTCATTTTGTCCCGCGGAGCTCTTGAACTTTCGCAAGGACACGGAAGAGGATCAGACAGCTACAGTTGTACTTCATAACTTTTCATAAGACAGATAGATTCCTCTTGGGGGGAAGGTAGGAGGGGAAAATAAAATAAAGACGCTCAATATTCCGTTTTCGACCCACTTGTCTGTTACCGCGGCAACCCACAGGGTGTGCACATGCAGCTGTCATGATTGATTAGCCATGGTCGGAGGTGTGAGACAGGACTGCGCTCAGCTGCCTTGAAGGGTCTGCGAAATTTTCGATTCCCTATCGAGTCGAGTTTCTCCACGCTATGACATTCAGGGCATCCTCCTTCCTCTGGTGCAGCGCCTTCTGCATCCTGTTTGTGGATGGAGTACACGCAATACACACCACAGACAGATACAGTTTCTCAGGTCGGCATGTTTACATGTACATCAGCATTTTAAGAAAGTTAGAATTTGTGCATCCTGAGTGTAATATTATGATTAAACACTCAGCTGAAGTGAGGAAAGCAAGTACAATCACAGACACCTTTGGGCAACTGTGACTTTGCTAGGTGCCCCCTGGAGCATGCATACACTTTTGTCAGACTTTTTGTCAAGTACATTGCTCTGGTGGAGGTGAAAGGGAAGTGTGGCCTTTTGCATTTAGTCTCGTTGGAGGTAGCTTTAGAGTTTAGGGCGGTAACCAAAATCACTCCCTATTTGCTACTTACTGCACTATATTCATGGGTTTAGGTTTGGTTTCAGAGGGGTGTGTGGGGTGTCATGAGCAACAGTTGTGGTGGGATAAACATTTCTGAAAATGATAATTATGCGTGTTATCTTAAATAATAATAATGGCAACTGTCTACACACAAGAGAAAAAAGGTAAATGGAAATAAAAAATAAAGTATTGGGGACCAAACATCGAACCTTGAGGTACTCCAAAGAGTGCATCTGTTGTGGCTGGCCTAGAGTCAGGAATACCTACACCAGTGTAGACTCAAACTAGTTTAGTGCCACGAGAATCCACTTTGAAACGTGAGAATTCACTTTGAAATCACTCCCTTACTGCACTATATTCATGGGTTTAGGTTTGGTTTCCGAGGGGTGTGTGGGGTGGGGAGTGTCATGAGAACAGTTGTGGTGGGATAAACATTTCTAAAAATAAAAATGATCCGTTACCTTAAATAATAATAATGGCAACTGTCTACACACAAGAGAGAAAATAGGTAAATGGAAATAAAAAATAAAGTACTGGGGACCAAACATCGAACCTTGAGGTACTCCAAAGAGTGTGGCTGGCCTCGAGTCAGGAATACCTACACCAGTGTAGACTCAAACTAGTTTAGTGCCACGAGAATCCACTTTGAAACGTGTCGAAAATGTTTTTTATGAACACTCATATAGAGTGCTGTTGATTTTGATAGAAAAAACAGTGAGTGAATAAGGGAGTAACTTTGGATTCGGTCTGTGTTTGGAATTTTCATTATGTTTTGGTAAATTGTGCACATATGTATAATAAAGCATTTTCAGAATTAAACTCATAACTCATAATAGGATTACTGTCAAGGACACAGTCAGATAATTGCCTCCCAGCACGAGGAATCAGGTGGATTATTGTGTACATGTAAACATTGCCCCTGAAGCTGACTATTTATAAACCGGATCAGTAGACACTACTGATAAGTTCAGGCCATGTGTCTCCTTGTCTACAGTAAATGTCAGGGATCAGCCCTGAACCCAGTGTGTGTACATTTTGGTGGAAAACAAGCCGGGCATGCATCTGTTGGCACAGGAAAAGCAAATGTCAATATCAGCCAGTGTCGAATGTCAGCATTAATGGATGCTGGGAAGCATTCGGTATAGGATCAGGATTGTATCTTACATTATCACCACCTATAGAAAAGATCACCTGATAATCGCTGCTTTCATGTCCCAACGGGCTGATGTGAATGTAAGCAGTATTTATCTCGTTTCCACGGTTTCCCCTTGCCCTCAGGGTTTGGCTCAAATCACCAGTGGTTTGGGTGGTAGCCATGGATCAAATGTGATCTCTGCTTGTTGATGTGGATGGAAAAACAAATATTGTGACTTCTGTATTGATTTTCAATTCTAGATTGGCCGATAAAGCAGGTAATAAAGCTATTTTTGCTTTCATTGTGAAAACGCCTGTGCATGCCAAAGTTTAAATTCAACTCCCCCTGTGTGCTGGTACTTACATTTACTCTCCTCACCCTCTGACCTCCATTCTACCTTCAAAACACACTGTGCAGAGAGTGGGATGTAAACTCAGAATTTTTCCGGCTGACATTTTGGAGATACAAGCAGCGTGTTGTTTGTACTCTCCACTGTCACATATTTACTGTCAAACAATCACCCAAAAATAGGATCCAGGCTGCCTCCCTCCCCATCTCAACAAATGTCGAATCACACAAATTATGTCCATTTATTTTATATAAACTGACACCATGATGTTCAGCACAATATAATTTCCTCTGTTCTTGATGTGGAGATCTTGCGTTTGTTTTGGCAGTCCTTTCCGTCACCACACCAGCAGGGCTTCTGAAATCAGCTCATTTAGGGTTTAATCACTGCGAGCTGATGCGACGGGAAGCGGATTTCAATAACGCTTTAGATTACAGACACTGTCATCATTTAGTATATACAGGATATCAATGAAGGTTTGGGCAGGAATGGCTTTAGATGTTAAGAAACATTCTTATTCACCTCTCGTTAGCCACACAGATTTAAAGGTTTAATCCATGCAGCCACACTAACTATTATTTTCAGTCTTTATGCTTACCTAAACAGCTCATGGCTGTAGATTGGTATCAATATGTCCATTTAACTGGGAAATAAAGCAATAAAAGAATATTTCCCAAAATGAGCAACTATTCTTTTGTTTATATATTTATATAGAGTGCATGGAGGGATGGTGGAGACCAAAACAGAGCTAAAAAGAGAGTAAATGTTGAACTTACGTTCATGAGATGGACACGAACACAACTCTATATGAATGCTAATGTTGCTCTGTAACTGCTAGATGTATAATTTGGCATATTTATAAGATAATATGTCAGCGTTGATGCCCAAAGTGGCTAAAAAGATCTGTATGTTTAAAATGTACTGGAAAGTTAATAATGTTAGTCTTTGGTTTTTTTCCCAGTAACCCCTGAAAACAAATGGGTTATCCCATTATTCAATATACTTATATACATCTTACTAGCTCATTGGTACCCTGCCTGTACTAAATATTGTCACTGTAATCTGCAGGCTATAATGTAAAGCGTTACTAAAGAATAGCCTTGTGGGCAGGATGTGGTGCAGACTAAAGCCACTTAATCTTACTTTACAAGCCTTTTCAGGCTGACACAAACCTCATGTTGTAAATTCACAGTGTATATTTCATAGGTAGTATTGAACTGATGGGTGTTATATGAAAGTAGGGTCTTAGGAGGGTCGAAAAAATCCTAAACTTCAATGTTTAGATGTGGATTTCTTTATGTATAGTGACAGGACGTCACGGTTTTCCCATGGTTTTTATTCTGCACTGAGAAATCCATTGTTATTATTCCATGAGTCATACCAGCTCTATGGGTCGGCGGGTGCTTTTTCAGCATGCGACCCTGCTCTTTAGTATTTTATCTAAACGATGTCACAGCTTCACTGTGTTCGGTGGTGGGGCTCCGGTTAATCAGTGTTTCAGAATTGTTGGGATTTTCTGTCGGATCACGGATGAAGCATTTCGCCTCACCTGACTCTGTGCGTGTGTCACTTCACAGGAGTCCTGACGCAATACGGAAGTGCTGTAATAGAGATCATGATATTTGATATGGCCGCTGATGTATTTAATACTGTATGATCACAGCTTAGTGAGGGTGTTTTTACTACCTAGAAACGTCTCCGTGCTTTGGTGGTGTAGAGTGACCTTAGGCACTAACACTGTAACAGACCTGGGTTCAAATATACAGGAATAGTTTAAATATCCACTAATGGAAGGAAAATCAAAAACCAACACGTTAGTTTTTATGTGCAATATTTGATGTCCTGAAAATGCTGTTGATTTATGGTCTCGCCTGCTATCGGAGCGCTCTTAATTTACCTGCCAAACACATAAACACTCCTTAAATATCTGGCAAGGGAGCTGAATCCCCTGCCAGATTAGTCTCAGATCAAAGACTTACTGCTTGATACCGTCAGGCTGTTTAACATTGTGCCGCTGCTTTTATTTTATCCAACATTCAGAGTGACAATACTACCATTTCGGATTGCGGAGAACAAATACACCCTCCTTCCTCCGAGCTGTGTTTTGGTTTCTTAATTGGGGGGGCTGAAATCAATGTCACGTCACTTGTAATTATGAGCCCCTGCTTCTGAATGACAACGCAAATATGTTTGCACCAGTTTCAGAAATGACCTACATGCTTTGATTTTTAATGAAGCACTCCAACGTGCTTCTGCGTAAATAAGATTATTTGTGTGTGATTTCTAAAAGGAACTCCGCAAGCTGGGTGACTAAGCTATAACTGCCCCCTAATAGTGTTACTTGTGGCCCCAGGGTTCCTGACCCATGCTGGTTCTTCGTATGTTTTATCCCAGGTCTGACTTGTAGTTATTAGCATTTACTTGGTTATTAATTTACCGAAGGAAAGTAGAGGCTCGCAAACAGACACAGCTCTGTTTTATGCATCATCTCCCTGTAGACTGGAGAGAAAAGCTAATGATGTGCATAGGGATTTAGGAAGTGTGTATGAACGTGTGTGTGTGAATGACGAGGAGGTTTGACAGAGATAAGAGAGAGAGAGTGTGTGTGTGCGTGCATGTGTGTCGGCATGTTTTAGATGCCATTGTAGAGATGTCAGTAACAAGCATTTATCTCTTTGTACGTTGGCACATTAAAGCACTGAACAGAATGTCTCATTTTATTGTCTTCTTTCTTTCATAAACTTTACCCTATTGGACTTCCAGTGAATTATTTTTGGCACAATATAAACTATGCTGAGTTAAACTTGTATATAAAATAAAGATCAGATAAGACGAAATAAGTGCACCCAGCGGACTTAACCAAAAAATATATCTAGGCCAAGATATTCTACTTTGTCAATGTCCATTTCTATGCCAATGACACCATCTTGTATGCCATCGGCGACGCTGCAAACTTGACTTTTCCAGGTTACAATCTGTTTGACTGACCTCGATTTAATCATTTAAAGTTTTTTTTAACCACAAAAAGGCAAAATATTTGCACTTCACAACAATGGGAATTGAACTGGGGCGGTCGGTAGCGTGGTGGGTTAGGCGGCCGCCCCGTGTGTGCAGGCTATAGTCCTTGCTGCAGCTGGCCCCAGATCGAATCCCGCATCGGACGGCTAATTTACTGCGTGTCTCTGCCCCCTGCTTCCTGTCTATCTTCAGCTGTACTATCATTAAAAGGCATAAAAGGCCAAAAAAATAATCTTAAAAAAATTAAAAAAAATGGGAATTGAACTGACGCAGTCAGATCTATAAATAGCATGATCACCTCAACCAAAAATTTTAAAAAATCAAATTGTATTCTTACACCAGAACGCAGCTTGTTTCTCGTTTAATGAGAGAAAAATCAGCACACAATCCACACTGGATTATGAACATATTCGATATGCCACTGGATACCATTTACCATGGCATCATAATGAGTTTTGAATTGTGCTCTTCTTAAACTGAGTTGAGTAAAAGTCCCAGTGAACTGGAACAGTCCCAAGTAGCATACATCTTACTACAAAGAAAAACAAACTGAGCATGAAAGCACTCATCCTAACATCCTCTTTACAAACAGATATTATTTTATATGAAGGGTTTGCAAAAAAAAGCTTAGCAGCATATTCTGTGCAGATGCACTTAAACAGAATCAGGTTTATGTTTCAGTGTCAAGTGCATGCTAATGCATCTAACAAGCAGTAATTAACAGGACTGTTGCATTAGCAAAGGTCTTCTAAAAAAGCTGAACATACTATGAAGTGATGAGTTTAAACCTGGTCGATCTAACCGCTCACTGCAGAGGGTTATGAAAGAAAAAAAAACACAATATTACAGCCCGATTGCACCACTGTGATTTAATACTGATCTCGGGTCTGCACTGAAAAACAAATTCAGGATGGAATGGTTACGACAGCGTTCTCTTTTGTCAAGCAACAAGGACGGGGACGGTTTTAAAGATTTGAGGTCACATTTTTTTTGTCTGAATAATGTTTTATCTGTTAAAATATGCATAATTGAGGAGAAGAAGAAGGACATCCACATAACAGCAATATAACAATCATTTCAATCCTAGTGTATGTATAAAAGTTATAATCACATTTTTAGTGTTAAAGGTCCAGTGTGTAGGATTTAGTGGCATCTAGCAGGTTCAGATTGCAACCAGCTGAATAACCCTCGCCTCACCTGCTTCCAAGTAGGAAAATCTACAGTGGCTTCAAAAAACATGAAAGTGTCTTGTCCATTCCGGGCTACTGTAGAAACATGGCGGACTCTGTGTAAGAGGACCCGCTCCCTCAGTAGATTTATTCTAAGGTAACAAAAACAGCAATTCTTATTTCTACATTTGTTCTGAGGTCTCTCTCAGTCTTCTCAGTGGTACTTACTGAATGCTCTAAATTAACAAAATAAAAGCATCATTCACTCTATCAATATATCAAGGGCTGATTGCAACGAAGCCAGATTCCTCCAGGAAGAAGACCGCTTTCCCCTCGTTATCTGAATGAACACACTACAGATCATATCTACAGGGCTCCCACGGGTGCTTGAATTCCTTGAAAATGCTTGAATTTCAATTCGGTGTTTTCAAGGTTGTGAAAACGCTTGAATTTTTATGTGAAGTGCTTGAAAATGCTTGAAATTTCGCAATTGGTTAAAAATCAAAACAGTCAATCTACCACCATATGAAATAATGCTAATTAGACCCATATTATTATGCCATACAGTGGCACCGCTGCGCTTCCCATGACCATCATGGCAAACACAACTAGTAGGCTACCTATTTAAAGGTGCTGGAAAAATGTAAAAACTGGTGCTTGAAGGTGCTTGAAAAGTGCTTGAATTTGTTCATGAAAAAGATGTGGGAACCCTGTATCTATTGCCAGTTTCTGACTAGTCTGCTCTCAAGGCCCTCTCTTAGTAAACATCCCTGCTGCCAATTAGGAGTTGTAGTGCCAATTACCAACATAAGGTAAGACTCCGTGGAGTCAGAGCAAACACTTGACCAAAACAACAGTTAATGCGTCCAGATCGTTTCAACATTCATCCCCTGCAGAGGCCCTTTCAGTTCTGGCTGAGAACTGTGAATGACAAAAAAGATCGCGAGATGTGTTCAGTGCTTTATAATTGCTGTTGTGACAGGCAAGCTTCACTGCAGGGGACATCAAGATCTCTGCAAGAGAGAAGATCTCATAAACTTACATAACAGTTTGGTTTTAATGCGGCAGTTCCCTCGAGCAGAAGCCTTTTTTTTTTTTCCAGAACTCAGAGTGGGACATTGCTCTTCTCACCTGGCAATGAGATTTTGTGGCTTTTCTTGACTGCTAATTGGCTTGAGACTTCTCCACCTACCCTCATTGCTCATTCAAAGAAAAAGCAGATACAGCACAATTATTGAGTGGAGCTAATTTTATAGCAGAGATGATAAAGTAAAGGAAAAACTGGCTCCGGCAGTGAAATGATTCCTACTGCTGCCAAGAAAACCTCCAGGAGAGTCGAAGGTCGGATGAGGAGCGGCACGCCTTGTCAGCCTGAATTAGCTCTCATCCGAACACCTAACATCTGCCTCATTTCACCTCCGACACAATCAGGAGGTGTCTGAGTGAAACCACGCCGGATCATCTCTGCCTCTCATGCTCTGTTAGGTTTTTAAGAATCATCTGCAGCTTGTTTACTCAGGCCTGAGGGGGAGATCTTCAGAGAACATCTTTCCAAGACTCCCTGCCCTAGTTTACAGTACGTGTTCATACTGTACTCCCTAAGCCGTGGCTGTACTTCCCCCTGCTGTCCACATTCTGCCATGACTACCTAGAACCACTAACTGAGTGTGTCCCAAATCCATATACACACTGATTCTCAGCAGGTTTTCACTATAACTTGTGTGTTCACCCTAGAAGAATGAACAAAATGTCAGTATACAGACGAGAACACGGAGGCTCCCACAGCTGTAACGCACTTACAAAGAGTTGCAAAAGGTTAGAAGACAGCTGCAGAACGACATTTTGCTTTTCTCTCCGTGAATCAGCGATGACATTTAAAAGTCACAGTTTTACGGCAATAGCACATTTTAAAAAACAACAACAACAAAAACAATCAGAACTTGGAATGTAACATTTTATGTGCTTTTGACTTTTGAAAATTTAGCATGCATCTTTGTCTCTACATCCATCATAAAAATGTTAAATGACATACATACGCTGTCAGTCGAGGTGTGTTGATTTCTTGCATATCAATTCTAAGACTTTAAGATTAGTATATAGTACATACTACATACAGTTCATATGGAATACAGCAAGACCAATCAACTCTAAGAATGACCTCTATCAAATAGATTAGAGGCTCACAATAATCTGTTATAATAGCTAATAGAGTGTTTCCTACTCATATTCTGCCCATTAGCTATGGCTGAAGATTACAGTGTATGTATGTATTTGACAAGAAGTGTTTGGTGCTGGCATACATTTATACATAAATACATAAATACATTGAGGCATAAAGTGATTGAGTGAATGAAATCTTTATGCATGAGCAATCAAAAATGCAAATTGTGCACGACGACATGCTCGTAATGCTAATGTGCCGATGTTCAGCGGGAGTAATGTTCATCATGTTTACTTCTACAGTACCTTCAAACTAGAGGTGTGTGTCTACATACCGAACACACGTCCATGCTTTATTAATACTGGATTTTACCACTAATATTCAAAGTTAATATTCAAACCAGAGATGTCGGAAACTTTATTTTGGAGGGTCTTGGAGATACCAGTGACCTCTTTAAAGGTAACTGCTTGTAAACTTGATTTATGTCAGAGGCCCCAACTCTAAAAGTGTTTTACGGGCGGCTGGTGACAGAACTTGTATCCATGAATATGGCTCCCAAATTCCAAAAAGGGAAAACATATTTATTAATTTATACCCATCACATGTACAGAAAAACATGTCACTTCATTAAAAATATTTCAAACCAGTTTGTGGCAGAGAGGATGATTTAATTTCAATACTTTCCTGTATATTAGGGTCAGAAAATAAAATAAAAAATACTTATTTAAAGAGTAACCTATTCACACCTCCTTCCTATCCTGCTGGGGTTTACCTTTTGTACACCAGGACGCTGATTGTAGGTTGGTTACAGATGCAACATTTTGAAACTTTGAAACTGAGACCGTCAGTCCTGCACCGGCCCTCGAATCCAAGAAAGAGGCTGAAGGAAATCTTCCACAGAGGACAGTAGAACCACCTTCTGTCTGGAAGGAAGAGAGCTTATCACTATCTAGGGTTGAGGAAACCAGAGAAGAAGAAGAAGAAGAAGGAGGAGGAGGAGGTGGAATAAAATAACATCGGGTTTTGGGGGTTTTTCTCCAGGTGCTCTGGAGCCTTCAAAGGTTTAGTTGTGGTATTTTGAAATGGGGTTGTACGAGTTACTTCTAGCTACAATAGAGAAGTAGAACTTATGCACAGCTGTGGGCAGGATCAGCAGAAAAATATATTTTCAATGCCTAGCCTTTTAATTTGGTACGAACTTCCAACAGCTGTCTGACGAAAAAAATAAATATTACACACAATCATTTGACGTTGAGCTTGTGGTAAAGACAGCTTTCCCAGTAAAATAACATGACGGTATCAATAGATTTATTGCAGTCATGAAGTGAATCAAAAAGGTGATCGATAAGACAGAGTCTAATTCTCATTGTATTCCAGTCATCGTGCTTCTGTGTTACTGATGGCAGCCTTTTGTTGCTCCGGCTCAACCCAGTTCATTTAGTAATTTGCTCCATTACAGACTAACTACAACTAACTGAACACAGGCGGTCTAATTACCCGGATGGTTTGTTCTCCACTTCAGCGTCAATCATGTTAACACAGGGATGAAATCTTGAGAAAATAACACACACAGATGCACAATCCCTCAGAAATCACTGACCTCCATGTCCTATTTTGACTAATCAAAAAAATATAAAGAGAAACGATGACGGTCGGAGGTTTTATTCTTATGTCAGCACTGCAAAAAACACAACAAATGAATAATAATAATCTAAATAATTTCTAACTATAACTTATTTATGGCCCTCTAGGATTGTCAGATACTGTATGGCTGGAAGATTTGGCTTCTTTTGGTTGTGACAATGAAAATAAAATTGTGCATTTATTTGTAACTGTTATTGTTCATTTTTTTATTTTTAAAATGTCAGTATTGGCCCGCGGCCATCTTCACAGTGTCAAATCTGACCTCTCTAAAAGGAGTTTGGACACCCCTGTATTATATGATATAACTGATTATAACTATATGTGCTCTGTGATAAGCTGGGGACTTGTCCAGGGTGTACCCCACCTCTCACCTGAAGTCGGCTATAGGCTCCAGCCCCACCGTGACCCTGATGAGGATAAGAGGTTACAGATAATGGATGGATGGATTACACCTATTAACTTCACTGTCCGTTCTCCATCATTGTCCATTATCTCACATGATTTCCTGGGAAAAGTGCGGGGCAGGGTTCCAACATCCTTTGGAGGCTCCATAACAAATCTGTGGTCTCCATTAATCCAGGTCCTAGACCTGCCAGTTGTTGCTGCTGACACAGTGGATCATTGGAACTTCCTGCAGACTCAGAATCAGTATCCCAGATCTGGATTCAGAGTCAGATCCACAGATCCACCCTGCACCTGACTAAATCCATAGGGCGCTATGAACACGGGGGACTCAAGATCCTCAAGAGACCTGTGGATAGCTCGCTGATCCAGCAGAACCAGGTGACCCAGATTCACTGATTCAACTGAGCTTCGTGGATCATTTTCTTCCACACACACACACAGCACGGAACAAGGCAGATTCAGACTCTGGTGGATTTCAGGGAGTTGTGTTGTCAGAAAGACTTCAGCAAGTCATTCAAATGGAAGAAGCCAAACACACACACACACACACACACACACACACACACACACACACACACACACACACCACCTCTCGGCTGCCTGAGATGCCAGTCAGTCTGTTTTTGGAACAGCTCATTCACTTACAACCCGCTCCACCCCCAACCCCCCTGCGGGCTTTCTGTACTTGAGAGTAGCCTGTAGACTGTGGCCCCCAGAGCTGCGCCTGGATCCATCATACCATCATGTCTAATAATAGTAACTCTCAGCCTTATAAATGCGCAGCGCGTCGTGCGTAATGGAGCCATTTACAGTAAATCAAGTCCTGCAGTCTGAATAGTCGGGAAATCCAAAGTGGCTGGGGGCTATCAGTTTATCAACAGATCTAATATTAGTGAGTCTGTAACGATGCTGCTATCTAACCATTATGAGTTGTGAGCTTACCCACGGAGAGGAACAGCAGAGCCGTGTGTGATTTTACATTTCACTTCTCAGATTTTCTCTCATTTGGAGCCAAAAACAGCAAGATGGTTAACTGGTTATGGCTCATGGATATCGGGGCTTTTTTTTTCTATTTTAGAATAAAGTTCATCCATCTAAACTCTCTGACCCAAATCCATACACATCAAAGTGAGCAGTAACCCACTAAACTCATTTTGGGTTGATCAGATCGAGGTTATCGCAGCGGGGGGGGGGGAAATCGTGACGCTCCATACTGAAATAGTCCAACATTGGTTGTGGCTTGTCACGTGACCGCCACCCACTGAGGGGGGGTCAAAGTTGACTCCATGGTTGACTCACCTTGATGCATACACACAACTACATCACCGCTCCAGCGCGGAAATAAGCGTCCACTAATGCGCCAGCTGGGTGTCGGGTTTTACGCATGGCGTCCGCCAAACGGGCCGGAGAGCCACCTCCTAGCATCCTACTATTTAGAGGTGGGAATGCTCCGACACCCAGCACCCCCCACCCTATTGCACACCTGCTCAGATCCGTCTGCCCCTGTCTGACAGACCGGCCAGTCCTCCTCCTCTTCCTCCTCCTCCTCCTCCTGCCCTCGTCCTCCCTGTCTTCACCGGAGTTCGGATCCTGTTTTCCACACAGTGCGCTCTACCTTTGGCTGATAGTTCTGGATTTGTATTTTTGGGTGTGTTCCCCTCCTCCTGGTGGATTTAACCTGTTAGACACCCCCCCACCCCCACACCCCGCACATACAGCCTAACTTTTTTTTTAACACTTGGTGCCCTGTTATCGATGGCGGAGGGTGTGCGCCCCGAGGACTACTGCGACGAGCCGGTGGAGGACGAGTTTGGAGAGATCATCAAGTGTCGATCAGGTAGGAGATCAAAGCTTGTGTGTTTGAGGGGCGTGAGGCCAGGAATGCGTGGGTTGCCGTGTATCCAGAAAGACCATATGCTTGTGTGTTTAATATTAAACACCTCTCTGTCCACTTGCCAAGGATGCTCAACACCACTGACAGCTCAGACACAGTCACAAACTTTCTCTGTAGACTGTCACAGCCGCGAGAAGCAAGTGAAAGCTCTAAAATATGGATAATGTGATACATCTTCTCGTCTGACTTCAGCTTTTGAAGCACAGCAGCTTCTAAAAGCTCCATCCAGGCTGATGTTGGTTGGCGTGGATGTGATGGAGGAGCTGGTGCAGTTATGATGAAGTGTATATATTTGATCACTACAGTCTCTGTGGACCTGTTTTTTTTAATGTAATGTGCTGATGTGTGCGAATGTGTCTCTCTTTCTGCATAGTTTCTCTAGCATGTTGCTGGTGTATGCGAAAACGTGAACTACAGTTCCCATGAACACTCTTTCATCCTCATGCAAAGAGGATGTTGACACCTCCGGGGCTTTATCGAAATCTAAAAACAGATGACGTCTGTGACCTTGTCCAGACTTTTGTCTTGACGTGTTGCCCGTGGACACAGTCGACGTGTGCCTGCAGTTTTACTGTAGATGCACAAGATGTCAGATATGAGCAATTAAGACAAAAAGCTGAATTTGTTCCCATTTCCATCGATGCTTTAAACTTGTAAAGCAGTGCTGTTTGGACAAAAGTGTTTGTTATCAGATTAAACTTCTTGGGTCTTAATCTAAAACCTAATCTTATGACTAATCTACACTAATCTAAACTTCTTATAAATAAGAAATAAACCGATTGGTCTAAACTCTGACTGTGCCAAAGCAAAGCACCGGATCCTACGTTTCCCATAATGCAATTTAATAGTGCCTCCTTGTGAGAGGCACTCCATGGTAAACAGCCACTTTGGAACTCTACAAATGATACAATGTGTTGTCTCAGCCGAATGCAGTTAAAGTTTAAAAAGGTAAAAGTATTAGTCCTGTCCCCCGCGGGTGTTATATTATTACATCTCGCATGATTAAGTTCCAGCGTCCACACAACCCCGATGAGGATAAGCGGTTACATAAAATGGATGGATGCATTTGACTGTAAATACAGGGGAAATGTGTCTTTGGTGGAACTGCTAACATCTCATAAACATCTGATTCCAGTCAGTGTTTCTGTGTAAAAAGGATGGGAACCGTTTGTTTGAGCTCTAACAATGAATTTTATTTTTACAAGATTTCTAAGCTTATAATAATCTTCACCCGAAACGTCACTAAAGCTGGCAGATTAAAATATCATGGTGCAAAGCAGAAGTCTGATCAGATACATGAGCAAATGTATTTTTGCTGTTGGCTTTAAATCCATCCATCCACTTCCATGAAGGCATGCAGCATAAACCATTGTGGACTGATTTAGAGGCTACCACTCCCTGTGACATGATGATCTTATTTTCTAAGTCTATTTATGTCTTGTGTTCCCTCAGTGCCATATCACATATATTTATTTCACATCAGATATACTATACTGTGCCCTCGGACCAACACTCTGAAGTGAGGCCTCACTTTGATGCATGTGAAATCAACAACGATTTGTAGATCTAAATGGAGACTAAATTTCCCAGAGGCAAAGTTGTGTTGCCTCTCTCTGGGTGTAAGCGTCGTTTGTTTGTGTGCGATGCGTGACCATGACACTGAACCCCTCGCAGCATGCTGGGATGAGTTAGAGGCCGCAGAGGTTTGATTTTCTGTTATAGCGCTTGACCTGGAATGATCCACCGGGCGATGAGACACAGAGTCAAACAGACCGACTGAGACAGACAGATGGACAGGAGGGTCACATAGACGAACACAGGCCGGGACAGGTAACGTCCCCCTTCTGCTTCCTCAGGACGTGGATTTCCTCTGGTCTGGTCTGCCTGTCTAAATCACTCATATCCTTGACTGCTTAAATAAATCTTCATTGAATAAATAAAGTCTCTCTCTCTCTCACTTTCTCTTGTCTCTGTATGTCTCTCGCCCACCCCCCCCACAGTACAGCTGGTGGGTCATCTCATGCTGGAAATAGCGGTCAGCTGGCTCGATGGACGACTGGTGTGCGGTGTCAGATAGCCTGCTTTGGGAGGTTGCCGTGCCCCCACCTTCTCTTTCGCACACTTTTCCAACTTCCCTCTTTCCTCTTCCATCGCTTTTTTTCCACACACATCTCTCTCTCTGTTTTCCCAGTCTATTTATGTCTCTCACTTCTACTGTTTCCCTAAAAAAACATCCTGCCCGCTATTTGCTGCCCGCTCTGTCGTTAGTCAAACTTTAATTTCCTCGTCTTTTTTTGGACTTTCTGGCTCTCTTTTTATATTCCCCCACTCATCTCCCCTCCCTGTGTCATAGTCTACCACCCAAGTAGTTCTTCACTGTATGACTGCACTGTCTGTCATGAGCTAAATCCAGCTGTCTGTCTCTGTCCTGTATAGGCCCCACTCCAGATATTTAACATACTGTATGTGTGGTGTAATGTATTTGTATCTTAAGATCCAAATGAAAACTTTATTTTTTACAATTTCTATGAATGTTATAGGACGTTTCCTGGAAAGTGGAACATAATTATCGGTCAAATTAGTTCATTTTCTACACTTTAGTAAGTATGTCAGTAATAACCGATCATTTTCAGTTTCATCTTTTATTAATCTGTCAATTATTTGGGGATTTCAGTCAAACACAAATGCTCCACTCTAATGGTGCGCTGAACAAGATGAATCTTTGAGCACATGAGGGCGGCAACGAACAGTTATTTTAATCATCAATTAATTTGCTTTGATTCTTGACAAAACAATTATTAAAATGTGAGGGAATAGTTAAAAAATGGCTGTTTTAAATGTCCTAAAATCCATGGTTATGTCTTACAAACAGTCCGAAGCTCAAATATTTTCAACTTATCATCACATAAGACAAAGAAAAAAATCAAATCCTCACATTTCACAGGCCGGAACTAGCAAATGTTGAGATATGTTTGCTTGATATATTATTGAATGATTAATCAATTCAGTAGCATGATAAAATATGCCTGAAATTAAGAGACCGCTGCTAAAATGCAGTTCTCGTAATAATGAAAACACAAATTTCAAACATTGCAAATTAAACATTACATATTAATGATCATAAATAAATGATTTATTTAAAGTTTATTTGCTTTACAAGGACTGTGTGGGTCTAATTTGATCCGATTTTAATGATAGTTTGATTGAAATGTTGTTCAATCCTGATTGGTGCAGAGAACAGTTACATCACCTTTTCCGATTTAGCCCCACCCACTTCAGTCCAGCGAATAAAATCTCAGATGAAACGTCACAGATGGAAATCATTGTGGAATAAACTGTTCCAACATTGGCAGTAAACATGTTCATGTAGATTCCCGCAGCTCCCAGGCCGAAACATAAATCTTTAAGGTTCTCACGCTCGAATTCACTGAAAAGTGCTGATGTGTGAAGGTCACAGCCTTCTGTTGCATGACATCACTCTCCTCTGCACCTGTTATTTACAAGGCTGAAAACAACTGGTTTCTCCATGAACAAGCAGAATGCGAAAGAAAACATGCTGGAAATAAATTTAAAAATAATACAAGTATCTGTGAAGTTGTTGTATTTGACATATTGTGAATAATTTAGCAGTTAAAGCAACGTTATGTAACTTTAATGGTCGTAAAATAGTGCATTTCATAGAATATTGATGCTACATTCATGTGTAGTCGGTCATTCGTACGTCTGTTCTTGAACTTAACATTCTCGCTAAGATCACCCGCGGGAAGTACGTAACACTTTGCAGCATTAAGTCACACACACAAGTCAGTGATTTTAGTCAAACTGGATCATAATTTATGAATATAATATTTTCTGGGTTTCCCTGTGATGTCCTCCGGCAGCAGCACGTTAACTCTCTGTGATTTACAGAGTTTCCTGATGGACAGTAAAGTAAACTTCCTCCAACTGTAGCTGCTGTTAGCCAATGTAAAGTGCTCGGAGCACCGGGGGAGTGTTTGTGTTCGTACCACTGGGAAGAAGAAGATGTTTTCAGGCCCGGGACATGGGGAAATACTGACAGGGAGTGGAGCCGGTGTCGTACCAGAAGTGGAACTAGTCAAGCGGTCAGTGTTACCGGGTCCAACTCAATGGACTCAATGAATGGCGACCGAAGGAAACGATGCGAGCTGTGCTGACTGCTGTCGGACTAGTAAGTAACATTAGCTGGCTGCTATGTTGTTGCCTTGTTGATGTTTAGTTGTCCACTCGCTAGTTTTTGATCATAAGTAATGTAATCGGATACAAATACTCGAGTAAAGGTTATTCACAGCAGCCAGTTTGACGTGAGTTAGTAGGTAAACACAGGTGTTAGCAGTGATGCTAATTAAGGCAGAGCCAACAGCAGCAGCACCTTAATTAGCGTCATTGGTAACACCTGTGTTTACCTACTATCATGTCAAAATGGCTGCTGTGAAAAAAGGTCTGTTTCTATGTAATGTTGCTTCAGTGCGTTTGCATATATGGACACACAACTGCTCTGCAGACATTGTACGAACTCGCCTTTAAATTTTCCAAGCGATATATTGTTTTTATCATAGTGTGTATTCGTAATAGATATAAAGAGACAGCTGCTCTGCATGTTTCAGTATGAGTGGTCATTTTGTCTGCAGGGTTCCTACGGGTGCTTGAATTCCTTGAAAATGCTTGAATTTCAATTCAGTGTTTTCAAGATTGTGAAAACGCTTGAATTTTTTGTGAAGTGCTTGAAAATGCTTGAAATTTGTGTGACGTCTATCTCAATAAACCAAGTGAAAACAAAAATGTTTCCTAAGCAAAGGAAACCGAAAACCAAAACAGTCAATCTACCACCATATGAAATAATGCTAATTAGACCCAGAGGCGATTTTTCTCACCAGGCAAGCCAATCAGCTGCTTGGGGCCCCCACTAGCTGGCGACAGAGAGTCAAAATTTGCACAGAGTCGAGAGTGAAGAAACGAAATTTGCGTTTTGAAAAGTCATTCGCTGAGTCTGACTCTTGTGGGTTTCCCGTTTACAACAAGCTGTTGGGAGGAACAAAATGCTAAGCAGCCAATTGCGCGACCACATTTTTGACTGACAAAAGTCTTCAAGCAATCCGCGCTTGCAGAGGAATCCCTTGCTGTGCGTGCAACCACATGTTTGCACAAATCGGAAACCTGTAGTAACATCGTGAACATTTTTGACTGTTGGTAGACCTCTCCACAGGGGCTCTACAGCCCCCCAGGCGGTGTTGGGTAGCCCTAGGGTAGCGTTGAGAAAGATCAAGCTTATTGGGGGTGGTGCTGCATATATTGGAGGTTATTGGTCCATTTTATTTTTTGGAGGTATATGGTGAGGTTCAGGGGGCATTTGTTTTTAAAAAAAAGTTGAGAACCGGGGTTCTGAATTTCTGCTTGGGGCCCCACTGGACCCTAGAATCGCCACTGATTAGACCCATATTATTATGCCATACAGTGGCACCGCTGCGCTTCCCATGACCATCATGGCAAACACAACTAGTAGGCTACCTATTTAAAGGTGCTGGAAAAATGGAAAAACTGGTGCTTGAAGGTGCTTGAAAAGTGCTTGAATTTGTTCATGAAAAAGGTGTGGGAACCCTGGATTTACCCTCCTGGCAACATGAAAGCACTCAGCTGACGTGTTGTCCACTTGGTTTTAAAATGGTAGAATTTATCGACCTTTCATTGTGTGTGTGTGTGTGTATGTGTGTGTGTGTGTGTGTGTGTGTCTGCCGTGTTATCGTTGGTCTACCTGCACCTTGCTATTACCCATCATTCCATGCCAAGGCGCTTGAGAGTGATCCTGATTGGAGCAGACAGGCAGGTAGATTCAGGTGTTATTGTGGACGCCCGGGCCCTCAGGACCCCGGTGTAATATGCAGAACAGTGGACACAGCCTGGAAAAAAACAGGCTTATTCAGAGGGTGAAAGCTTCCATCCACACACACGTAATGTTTTCACCTGCCACCTCTTCTCCTCTTTTACTTCACTTGTTCTTTCTTTCTTTCTTGCTTGCTTCTTTCGTCTCCACTTCTCTTGACATGATGTCACTCTTCTTCACATCTCTTTTCTCTTCATTTGACTTGACATCGCATCTTTTCTCCTCAGTTGTCTTCACATATTTTTTTTCCACATTCTTCTTTTACGTCTTGTCCTCACTTCATTTTGTTCTTAACTTCTCTTGTTTTGACTTCATCACTCTTCTTTACTTCTCTTCACTTTTCCTTGTTGCTTCATTTAACTTGACACCACTTCTCTTCACATGTTCCTTCTGTACTTTTCTCTTCTTTTTCACTATCACTTCTCTTGACATTTCTTCTTTTGACAAAACATCAATCAAATTCTCCCCACTTCACTTTTTTCCTTCACCTCTGTTTTGTCATGGCATCGGGTCTCTCCACTTCACTTCCCTTCACCTCTCTTCTCTCTGTGTCTCTTTGTGTTCACCTTCTTCACCTTTTTTCTTTACTTCACCCCATCTCTCGGTTCACTCTTCTCTTCTCTTTGCGTCACCTCACTTCACTTCACCTGCATGCTCCTCACCTTGTCTCTTCTTTTGACTTCCCTCCTCTTTACTTCTTCTCCTCTCACCTCTCCTTTTGATTCCTCTTGATCTGTCTCTTCCTGCCGTGGCCCAGAGGAGAGTGCTGCCTTCTGCCCACCGAGGCAGGAAATCAGAGCTGACCCCCCCTCCCCTTCTCTTTCACTCGTTCATTTGTATCACTCTTTCTTTCCCTTCATCTTGTTTTTCCAGTCCATCCCTCAAGTCATCCACAGCGGGCTATTTTAAAGCTTCAGATGTTGGATCTTTGTTTATTTGCTTGGTTGTCTCTTTCTTTCTCGTTAGTAACCCCCCATGAAGTCGTGCCAGTAAAAGAGCTCGAAGGCGAACACACAAATTCCCACAAACTCTGTTGAGTAAAGCTAAATATACTGTACAGACACCCACAAGGCCATCAGTTAATACTCAGGTATTTAAGTTGTCCCTCAGTGCTGTTTTAGGATCAGCCTCTCTGTCTTTAAATCTTAACCTCACCTGTCAGCAGCACAGGAGGAGTTAGTGATCTGAGTACAGCCACGCTGCCCGGGGATGATTTACTGCAATACCACTTAGAGCTTCTTATTTTCAGCTAATATCGGCCTTCACTTTACATTTACAAACCGGTCATTCTGCACAGAGCACAGCAAGGTATAGTATTTTACTCTCCTGCTTATCTTCAACAACCAAGGACTAAATAAATCAGTTAAAAATTAAAAAAATAACTATCCAAAGAGGTAAATAGATGCATTACTCCTCAGACAACAAACTAACCAGTAAGACGGTTAACTAAGTGAACAAACGAACAACTAAACAAACATCACAGCGCGCTGTGAGCTGACAGAACACCGGCTGCGCGGTGTACCTGTCGTGTCGAATCCAGCTCGGTGAAACGATGAAAATGAAATAACGCTACGACTAATTTTTCAAGCCTGACTGAGGGACGCCATTCGGGAAATTAAAGCGGGTAGAACGCTTGATGTAATGGGAACAGGCCTTCCAGGAATGAAAAAAACAACCACATGCTGAAAAAAACAAAAACAAAGGGGACACAGATTCCTGCAGTTCCAGCTTCTAAGTACATTTATATTATTCTGTATGATGAATATTTTCACCACACTGTCATATTTAGCTTTTACTGGTGCAACTTTTCTTTTGCAATTTGCCCTTGGATAAGGCAACTCCAGTGGAGGCATGTACTGTATGAAGGCAGGCATTGGGTATAAATATAGAACAGGATCTCATCAATCCTCCCCTACATGATAAGCTCAGAGCAACCCCCCCAGCTGTGAGTCACCGGCTCTATATGATCCAGCAGTGGCATTTCTGGACAGAAGATGGCAGCAGAGGCAGCTGCTGGCTCCGCCGCTTGTCCTCAGAGAGACGGCGGCGCGAACTACTGGCAATGAAGATGAATGTGTGGGAACAGATCCGCCTGTTCTTGGGAGATTTGAGTCTGGCTCTGTATGAGAGGGAGACAGGTTGGGTGATATAAACAGAGAGAGAGGAAGGGAGAAAACAAACACAAAACAAAGATGGCAGCTGTTGTTTTCTTAAGTGAAGGGGAGGATGGGTGGTAAAATAAATGATGGAATGGCATACTTTGTCTTTCAGTCAGGATGGAGTGGAGGGTTCAGAGAATGTTCTGACCCATATGGAGTTTCTGGGTCACTACAGAGCAGAGGTGGAGGAGGAGGCTGTGTGTGGATGTCGTAATGACTCTGGTAGCCGAGGATCCCGGAGGAACCCCCTCCCTGCTCAATTAGATGCGCACGCAGACACGTGTCTGTGCATACAAAAGCCCTCTGGGTTAGGAGGAGTCATGTCAGGGAAAAGTGTGTTTTTTCCACAATCGGGTTCCACCCCGTTCTCACGGAAGTGGGCCAACCAGCTCGCAGCGGGGTGATCGATCAATCAGGTTGGAGGAAGAGTCACGCTGGGCGGAAGAATTTCTTCTTGCACGGATTATCATGCCTTATTGAAGCGTCAAGGCCTCCGTTTATCACCAGACAGCTGGTGTGGTGCCACGAGAAGACACCATGTCTGAGATTGTGAGATTTATTTGCTGTCAAAAGCGGTGGCCCACGTGTCCTGAATCTGAATCCATAGATATCCACTCTTACTGGGATCAGGACCTCTCCCCCTGGGTTTGGATTAGTTGGGATTTCCACCTCATCAATAGTTTGAGTTAAGTTTTAAACACACAGAGGAGGATCATACATAAATCGTAAACACACAGTTTATTTGTGCAGGTTGCATCAAGTCCTGTGTGTGCAGATGCATATACACACACCTCCCCCTAGCTACACACAGACACACACACAGAAAAAGACCCACAAGGCCACCAGCATTAAACCCACATGATGGAGAAATAAGATCAGCTCCACTTTGATCCTCTGCTACATCACTGCCAGACCCTGTGTGTGAATGTGTGTGTCGTGTGCTCTTGTGCGCCTATCTTTGTGAGGACCTGGGAATGAGGACATTTTGGGTCGATCCTCGCTGTGGGACAAACCATCAAAGGGCTATTTAAGGGGCAGTGCCATGGTGGCTTAAAGGTTGAGGCACCTTCTCCTGGTTCAAGACCTTTATCCCATCTCTCTCTCTCCCTCCACTCATTTCCTGTTATCTCTCTGCTGTAAACAATCTAATAAAAGCCAGGAAATGCCCCAAAAAGTTCAAAAACAAGGATCTGTCTGAGGGTTAGGACTTGGTTTGAGGTCTAACCAAGCCCCGGCTAATGGACTGAGAGTGCTTGGAAACAGTCGGACAGTCTCTCCTTGAAGACCTCAGTGTGACGCTCATGAAAAATGATCAAAATAGTCATGTAAAGAATGAAAAGAGACCTTCTCTATAATCTAAATAACAGAACGACAAAGGCACACGCAACATAATGGGTAATGGTTCGAGCCGGGAACCTTCTCTTACACGTCATACCTCTTTCTCTCATTGTCTGTGGCATGCTGGGTAATGGGCTATAGAATGCATTATGCGAGTTAAGGCCTTCACAGACAGCTGTGGTCGTGTTTCTAAAATACAAAAAATATGATGAAATACACAAGATGTAATGAGAGAAATCCTTGAAGTAATCCACCTCGCTTTCAGATTATTCACTTCAGACTGTAAACCCTGCATGGAAATAACAAGCCAAGTTGAATAAACGATATAAAATAGAGGGAGATAGGAAAGACGCAGAAAAGAGGGACACGTTTAATTTAAAAGAGCGATACCACCATTCCATCTGCACTCCTGCTGCATCTTCCTTCTCCAAGTGCATCCTTCACCACTTACCTTTTAAAACCCGCAGCGATTTCTCTCCAAGAATTTAACACGCCTCGGCGTCTCTCAGAATATTTTACTTGTGTGTGTGCGCCTTCCTCTCATCTTAATGAATTCTGCATTGGAAAAGGAAGGGTGAGCGTTTGTGCAGATGCATTCACATAGGAAAATGTGTAGCGGACCTGGACTATGCTCTTTCCCTTCATTTGTCAGTTCCGGGGAAAAAAAAAGTTGGCCAGGGCTGCAAAGTATGAGCAATTTCATTGTCAGCTAATCTATAAAATGTCAGAACACGCATTACAAATCTCCGAGCTCAAGGTGTTTTCCTTCAGATTGCTTGTTTTGTCTGTCAGAAACCAAATGATACGCAGTTCACGGTGATAGACAACAGAAGATAGCAGGCTTGAGAAGCAGGAACCACACTTTGGACCTCTCACAAGAACCATTCATATAGAGTTGGTTCTTAACGTGACAAATCTGAGAAGAGAATTTGTGTAAACAACAATTTTCTCTCAGGTAGAAACAAAATTCACAGAATGAGTCACACACAGAGTCTGCCTGTGTTACCAAAGTCAAGAAAAATAATCCTAACACCTGACTGTCACCTGTAACGGAGTATTCTCTCGTTCATCCATGACTGTCATAGTCCCGTTGATCACCTCCCATTTTAATCATGTGCTGCTTTTTTTCCCAGCAAGACGTGTTTTAGCATCTAACGTCACGTCCGACTGCTGCTTCTTTATCTCTGTCACGTTACGGAGCTGCAATCAAGCATTACTGCTAAATATGTAATGTTTTTGTCTGACGGTGCAAGCTGAAACTCTGTGCTGGGATTTCTTTACTACTGTGAGACTTTATTGTGAATGAAACATGTCCACAAATTGAACAGTGATTCACATTTATTTTCTAATACTATGGACACATTGCTCACCTTTTAAAAAACAGATACAGATAAATGTCAGCATTCATTGGAGTCATGTTTTGTTCACACGATGAATCTGAGTTCAACACTTCCTTTCCTTTTAGCAGTGATTTGGTCTCCACCAGCTCTTTAACTGTTTCAGACTATTTTCACCAGCTAGTTTAACTCTGTCTGCTGTTTGGTGCTGGTCCTGTAGTATACAGATGGTTGAGCTTTTTATTGTGACTACAGACGAGACTGACACGGGCCTCGCACCCGTGGGGGATGGGGGGGATGCGACACCCCCCACTTTTACAAAAAGACGATTTCATCCCCCCCACTTTTTCTGAGATTAAAACCATTTACCCGTCCTCGCGGTCCACCAGCATACTGAAACGGAGCGCACGTCAGTTCTCCATAGGCTACATGAAAACCAATTGGTCCAGTTAGATCCATCCGGCCATCCAGCCAATCACAGCCATTTGACCAAACCCACCAGGTCCGCCGCGCAAAAAATCTACATTTTTTTTATTACAAAGCAGACAGCGAGCAGAGGATGTAACAGTCATCTGACCAGTAAGTAATGAGGAATTTTGTCGGTAACTAACAAAACTATGTCTTGCTTTGTGACATTTAAGTCAATGTTCACCAAGCCAGGTGGCAAACAAACTTAGCATCGAGTCAAGTTAATGGTAACTGACAGAAGGTTTGCTAATTTGCAGACATATACTTCTAAGTTTGATGATCAGACCATGTCTAAAAGCAGTGTTTCTCAAACTTTTTCAGACCAAGGACCACTTTGTCAAAAAAAAAATTTTCAGGGACCACCTGACCCCGTCTTCAGCCACCTATCCATCATTGTTTCCCATCCTCTCCGTGCCTTGTTTTAGTTAAAGTTCACAGCTATTGCTGCTCTTTTCCTTGCTTTCTTTTCCTTACTTACTGACGTGACAGCGGAATGATTTTGTCTATAGGAGACGCCGTGGTTGCTTAGGCAACAATTTGGGCACTGCTAATTCAGATTTATCTTCAGATATCCATTATACATATTTTTAAAAAATATTTGTCTGCATTTTTGTTCAGAGAACAAATTCGCTTTACACTTCAAATAATGTTAGGTAGGACTAGGGCTGATATGGCCTGTAACCAATATCTCGATATTTTTAAGCTATATCGCAATACACGATATATATTTCGATATTTTTGTTGTTGTTGTTTTGTATTGTTTATTTCTAATAAATATTGTCATTATTTCCATGATAGCATTGTAATTGCTCAGAATCAACGTAGAACAGTAGATTTACACTTGCTGTGAGACACACCTCTTTTATAGCATTTTAACACTTGTCATATTTTTTATGAATTTTTAATACATTTCATGATGTAAATATGAGCTTTAAAGCTCAATAGCTTCCAGGTCCTGTGACCTATTGGCTCAAAATCAGTGTAGAACAGTCGAGCTACACCTGCTATACGACACACACTCTTTTTATAGCATTTTAACACTTATATACTTACATATTTTTTATGAATTTTTAATATATTTCATAATGTACATATGAGCATTGAAGCAGTGCAGAATCATACTTGGCATATGAGACACTTTTTTAAATCAAATTTTAACCATTCTTCATATTTTATAAATAAACGTTTAATACATTTAACACCCACGTTTTATTTTGAAAACCGAAAGTGTCCACACGCTGCAGTAAGCTAGCGCTGACTTTCCAGTTTTTTAAAAGTGTTTGCCATAAAGTCGGCAGTAAGGGCGCACTTGAAAATATTGGAGCAGCTGACGTGACCACGCGAAAACGAGAGACGGCGTGACCGCAGCTGTTTTTCTTCAGAACCAAGTCGTCCGTCTCCATCTTCAATTACCTCACTTGGACTCTTGGCTTCACCTCTCCTCACTTGATACAGAAAGTACGCATGCGCGCAGGGGATGTTTCTGGGTGGGCGGGGCAGTGTGCTGCGTGCTGTGAGCAGCAGGAGTGAGTGACAGGCGAATCCCCGGAGAATTAAATGCCGACGGCTTAAAACATTTACGTGACAAGTACTCGATGGTCGCGATATAGTTATTTCATACATCTCACGGAGAACAAGCCGCGATATATCGAGTATCCCTAGGTAGGACTCCACAAACTTGTGTGGGAAATTCGAATATTTTAAGAGATCCTCTCACGGACCACTTGAGGTCGCTCGCGGACCACTAGTGGTCCGCGGACCACACTTTGAGTAACACTGTCTAAAAGGAAGAGACAGCAGACCATCGACTCATTTTTCAAGTCAAAGTGTCAAATCCTGCTTCCAAACTACCATCACCAGTGATAGCAAGTAAGCAAGTAGTAAATGTTTCTTCCACTTTTTGTTGCCAGGCTGGCAACAGGCCTTCAGCTGTTAGCCATAACTTGCCAAAGTTGATTGAGTGGTCAGAGCATTTTAGTTATTTCTAGTTATACATATATATGGTTAATTTTCCCGATAATCAATGCAGATAATTTCGCTCATGTGCCACCCCTAGAACACCCCCACTTTTTAAAGCGCTGTGACGCCCCTGGAGACTGATAAGAGCTCTGGGTGAAGTTTTTGGACTGTAAAACCAAAACAACCTGCTGAAAGAGGCTAAAAGAGATTAGATGAATCCGTGAGCCCTTTCACGTACATATCGCCATCCGATGCATTGTCAATCTGAAGCGCAACGGGCAGAGCAGCTTTATTTTTAATGGCACGAAGCGAGTTGTGCCGCCTCGTTCCTGCTGTGAAGCAGCTGTCCTGTGACAGAGGCTGTCATATGACTGTGAAAGAGGTGGCATCGAGTGCAAGACTGCATGGAAACACTCCCGTGTGTGTGTGTGTGTGTGTGTGTATGAGCTTCTCCAGCCAGCTGAACACTGTTATCGTGTAGTGTACATGTGCATGCATGCCTAAGTGGAAGCCTGTGTGTCAGTTTCTATATGTGTTTTCTCAGCTCAGCAGGTTATAGATCTACAGTTGCCCTGATTCAGTTTCAGTCAAGCTCTTTTTAATCTGGCCTTTGCTCTCTCCACTATTCGCTCTCCCTCTCACCGTCTCTCCTCTTCTGCTCTGTATTCTCTCCCCTTGTGTTGCTGTCTGACTCTCTCCATTGTTCCTGATTTTCATTTCTATTTTGTTGTTTCATTCTTTGCTCGTACTGTCATCTCTGTCACACACCCTCTGCCTCTCGACTCACTTTAATTCCTCGCGTCTCCCCTCATTCACTCTCTCTCTCTCTCTTTTGTCAGCGGCGTTCTTTTCATTTCTGCTCCCTGAAATGGTGTCACAAGGTTGCGGAAGGGAAAGAGGGAATGGGGAGAGATGATTTAGAAAAGACATACGAGGGAGTGAAAGAAAAATTCAGAGAAATTGAGACAGATGGCCAGAGGGCAGGTAGGGCCACAGAGGTTGAGAGGTTGAATGGCTGATACGATGGAGGGAAAGATGGAGGAATCGGGAGGTGTGAGGTCAGAGGTTTGGGAGAGCGAGGGAAGAAAGTTGAAAGAGCAGAAAGCGTGAGCTGGATGGATGGATGGATGGATGGAGGTGTTCAGAGGTGTAGGGCTGGAGAAACAGAAGGCCTTGAGGAAGATGGTGCAGGATGCAGGAGCAGGGTAGAAAGGTGGAGGAATAACACAAGCACAAAGGAGCTGGCAGAGAGGAGCAGATGGAGAGATTTTGAAGGTTGTTTCCTAAATATGAGCGGCGGTGAGAGTCTGCGGGATGTTTTGTGGGTCTCTGAGCTGGTTAGCAGGCAGTCTGACTCACCAGATGTAGACCGCTGTGAAAAACAGCCCACTGGCTAAATATGCTTCTCTTTTCCCCAGCCTGCCCCTCTGTGTGTTGCCACTTTCCAAGTCTTTAAAAGCAGCAGTCACTTAGCTTCCGTTAACATGCATCCATACTAATGAAGAAAACTTCAGCATAACACTTGATGTAGATTTAGTGGCTCATTAAAATCATTTATATTTCATTTATACGGGTACTTGATGTTGAAAATGGAAAACCAGAGAGGGGAAGGTAGCAGATTGAGGAAGTTAGATCTTTTGACTTTCTTACTTTCCGTCCTTTCTTACTCAAGTATCTACTTCTACTCAGAGATGTAGTATAGTAACGAAGTGGAACTACTTAAGTACTGTACTTAAGTAATAAAATGCAGTATCTGTACTTTTTTGGAGTATCATTTTTTCCCCCAACTTCCACTTTTACTGCACTACATATTTTTGATGAATTTAATACTTTTACTCGGATACATTTTTCATGTGCTGAGTCGTTACTCGTTACTATTGTAGCGTCCAGCCGGACACGTGATGAATGACGAGGCGATATTGAACAAACTGCATTTATTGCTGAACGGTTTGGTTCCAGGACTCGGTGACTGTCGGCCGGAACCACGACAAAAAACCAACTGAACAGTCCCGGTCTCACATCAACCTCGCTCGTGCGCCGTACGTCATACACCTGACGCACCCAGGTGCGCTCTCTCACCTGCTGCCCCGCCCCCTCGCTCTCGCATTCATTCAGACGCATTCACAGACCATGGGAAATCACAGAACTCTACCATGAACATTGTAACACTGTAACATTAGAAGTTTTGCCTTAATAAATATTTAAAATAATATAAACAACAGTACTTTTACTTTCAGTACTTGAGTAGCAATTGTTTACATACTTCTACTTGCAATATTTAAGTACAAAACATTTTGAATACTTTAGTACTTTTACTTAAGTATGGTGTTTAAAGAACACTTCAACTTCTACTCAAGTCTGTTTTTTTGATATAGCACTTGTACTTCTACTCCACTCCTTTACTCCAGTACTTTATACATCTCTGCTTCTACTTGAGTAATGATGAATGTGTACTTTTACCACCTCTGGCTAGTACCGTCGTAATGCGAACCCAGGCAGCATGAACATAGTTTTTTTGCGGGCGGTGAGACATTAGTGCCCCAGGTAGCACGGGTTAAAATCTCAACACAAGTATTGATTTTATAAAAAACGGAAGCAAATAAAAACAAACCAAAAAATGAAGAAGAAAGAAAGAACACCAGCTGAAAAGTGTAAAAAAAAAAAGTATAATAGGAAATAAAAACACGTCAGACGCAAGTACACCAGACACTGGCTGAGTTTGATGTATATTTTATCAGCCACACGGGATCACAAATAAGATTCCGCTCACCTGTTTGTGATTTTCTTGTTTCTCTGAAATATTACAAGCACAGCAGCACGGTGCATTTTTCCATTGTGTCTATGATTTTTCTGCTGTTTAGTGCACAAAAACCAGCTCCTCATGATCCCCTCTTAAGCTCTACGACATTTAGCATCTCACGGTAACGTTAAACCTTTGTCCGGTTACTAGATGATGAAGTAAACAATGGTCATGAGCATTAAATAAACGTTTCATAATGCCGTTTAAATAGCACCTCTGCTCTTTTAATGTTTGAAAAACTCTGCAGCTGTTTATTTTATGGTAGCGGAATGGTTTATGATCACAGAGATCATAAACCACAAGATGACATGCACGTCTTTTCCATTCCTCCACAGCCGACGCGATTTGACACGAGTTTAATTAACCTCATGCAGAATATTCAAATTCATCAGTGGACCTTCAACCCTTCAGATGAGCGCTTGATTATTTTGATTGATTTGAGAAATTCAATCAACCCTTTTCGTCACCTGTGCTGCGCACTGATTGTGAGCTCTGCCAGACCTTGTGCAAAGTCACAATCGTAGCCTGAAGCGTGAGAACGGTACACTTTGTGAGGAGGTGATCGCAGGAACAGAGGGAATTGGAAACCGACTTTTAATATCTGAGATCAACAAGAGTATCCTTTTTAAGTCATGCAAAACGTTGCATATTAACTCACTAAGTCTGTTCTAATGAGAGCTTTTGATGTCTTAGTGTTTGATGTTTTATTAGACGGGAGATGGTGAGAAATATCCGGATCAGTAACTTTACAACACGCAGAGACGTAGAGTAATCCAGAGTGTAAATGTTCAGTCATATCTTTTCGTGAGCTCAGTCGAATATTGTGCTGAAAATCAAATGCAGACTCCTTTTTTTAATACTGTATGTCGTTGATTTTGTCATGGCCAGCACTTCCCCCAAGCCTGGGCTTAATGTTGCTGAGTTTCATTAAAGGGCTGCAGGGCGTCTTGGTGGATCAGTGGTGCAATCCTGCCTCCGGTTTCAACACCCGCCCAGCGCCCCATCTCATTTTTTCCTGTCGCTCTCTAATTTTTTTATTTACATTCGCTGCATTTCGCTGACGCAAGAGCGGCACGCTGAACGTTACGGCAGAATGAGCTCCAGTTCTATCGTCTGCATTACAAGCATCCTCTAATAAAGGAGTGTGAGGATCGGAGCCACTGTGACATGACAACTCCCTGTGAACACGGAGGGATGATGGACCGGGGGAGATGCTGAAAAATGAAATGAGTTATTTTCTTCAGAAGCAGAATTAAGTCCTGAACGCCTGTTGACACGAGCATACCGTAAGAAATGTTCAGCTCAGTTGAATCCCTGACATTATTGGATTCACTTGCTAATTAATGATAGTAAATCAATTAACTAGATTAATTAATAAGTCAATGATTGTGAAGTAAATCTGCATGGATTTTCATATTGATTCATATTTGGTGAAGCCGACAGTGCTGTTGTTTGAGGGTACATTACTGTTCCACAACAGAGTAAGGTGGCAATTACATCTGACGAGCACTAGCCAGGCCAGCTAATGTTGTAGTCCACTGTAGTCCTCCAGAGTCTGTGATCAGAACTGCATCCATAGCAGCCGTCTGCTATACAGAGAAAACACGGTAGAACGACGTAATTGACCAATCAGAATGGAGTATTCAGCAGAGCCGCGTACTAAAACGAAATATACAGATGTAGCAACTTAAAAGTTCCCGTGACGGACCGTGACTGGTCCTTCACAGGTTCGTCACAGGACCTGGTCACAGGACATGTACTGTATCGACACTGTCTGGTGTGACGAGGGCTCAATGCAAACACTTTTACGCTTTGAAGTGACCGTGGTTTTTCTAGACCGACTTCTCTGTCGTCCCCAGCGCAAACACGCTCGGCGCGTGCTCGGAAAGAAAGTTAAATCTGCAGTATCAAGGGATCCCTTTAAGAATAACGGAGAACAAAAACAAGTGAAAGGGCTGACACACAGATGAAAAGAACGAGGGATGAGAGATACAGGGGGGGAAGGTGGGAGGGCTGGGGGAGGAGAGGGACAGGGCTCTGATTGCAGTTAATTGCTGTTCACATCCAGGGCGGGCCTAATCACTCTGAGGATGCGTACATGTGTGTCTATACGTGTGCACACACTATGCTAATTCTTCCCCAGCCTCTGGGTACGGCCCTGAGCTCAGTGGAGCGGCTGCTTGGTCGTGCTTTAGCCTCGGTTTATAATTAGCAAATAGATTATATTCCACCCTCCACGCCTCTGAATCAGTCAGGGACCCTTTTTCAGCTTACATAAGACTGAGAGGAGAGACAGGGAGCCGGGACCACAGATAACACCATATAAATAACTTTTCTACTTCGACTTAATTTTATGTGCCCGTGTGATATCTTTGTCCCCACTACAACCTATTTCTTTCTCCTCTCGCCGCTCAGGGAGAACTTGTTTTCTGCTGTGTCTGCTGCTGCTCGCTTCAAATTCACACCTGCTTTGACACACTTTTTACATTCAAAAACCACACGATGCAATTTCATTTCAAGTCGTTCCACACGCACTTTGACCCGAAGCTCGTGATCATGTCTTACTAAATACATTCAAAGCTTAATATATTTTCTGTCCAATCACCAGTTTCCATTTCTGTGAGATTAATGCTGCAATCAGACGCCGCTTTGGATTCTTTTTCCCGCTGAATAAAATAAATAACACATTTAAATAAAGTCTTCTAAAAATTATTAGTTTTTAGTAGTACTAGTAGAATATTGATTTTCCAGAACTTTTTGTACACAGTTATGGATGCATCAAAGCAGGACGTTTTAGTGGTTGACAAATATCTTAATAACCTTTTTAATATGTAACACTACGCATTAATTTAGTAAGAATAAATGGTCAATGGGTGACCTTTAGAATCAATCACTTAGTGGATTGTCAGTTATGTTTGTAATTATAATAACATCCATCCATTTTCCATAATCACTTATCCAGGGTTCCCACGGGTGCTTGAATTCCTTGAAAATGCTTGAATTTCAATTTAGTGTTTTCAAGGTTGTGAAAATGCTTGAATTTTTAGTGAAGTGCTTGAAAATGCTTGAAATTTGTGTGATGTCTATCTCAATAAACCAAGAGAAAACAAAAATGTTTCCTAAGCAGCTACGCGCTTGATCCGATGCCTTTACATGCAGAACTCAGTTATCATACTCGCTTGGTGTTCTGCCGAGAAATAACAGTAGACTACTATCCACACCTGTTGGTCACTGTTATTGCGCTATGGTAGTTACACAATACACCGCTCACAAGCTGAGAATACAAGCCAATTCACAATTAGTTAAAAATCAAAACAGTCAATCTACCACCATATGAAATAATGCTAATTAGACCCATATTATTATGCCATACAGTGGCACCGCTGCGCTTCCCATGACCATCATGGCAAACACAACTAGTAGGCTACCTATTTAAAGGTGCTGGAAAAATGGAAAAACTGGTGCTTGAAGGTGCTTGAAAAGTGCTTGAATTTGTTCATGAAAAAGGTGTGGGAACCCTGCTTATCCTTATCAGGGTCATGGGGGTCTGGAGCCAATCCCAGCTGACAATGGGTGAGAAGCCCGGACAAATCAGCAGTTCATCACAGGGCTGACACATGGACAAACGATAACTCAAATATATCTGGATCAGAAAGCGTTTTAAAATGAGCATCAGCCGATCAATAGAGGACTTAAAATCTCATCTGTCAGGCCGCAGTGAGACAACAGGTGATGACACTTTCCTTTAGCTCTTGCAAAAACCTCCCAATGGCTTTTTAATGGACCCTGAAGGCATCTCTGCACCTGAACCATAAACTAAACCAATGAAAATGAAACACTGGGGGGAGAGATTTACTGTAGCCCCGTATTGTCACTGTAGTGAGGGGCTGCTGCCATGTGGCACATTTCCAAAGACAACGCAAATCCCTTTTGGATCCTGACGTACTGTAAAGAGATGCAGCGTGATCGAACTTTATGGCTTTGGGAAAACTAAGCAGGCGCCTCGCTCCCTTTGCAACGTTCACCATCTGTTGTCTTCTGTCGATCGGTTTAAATAACGTTTATTGGATGAAAGTTGAGGAGAGGCCTTGGATGTGGATTGCAGCCGTCGCTCATCTTTATTCAGCTCTTCTACAGAGACGGCTCTCCACATCAATCACCATTTGAAGTGACTATTGTCAAAAATCATCAAATGCAAGTTTGGTGCAAATGTTTTTCCCATCCTCGATAATTTACACATCTCTGCTGGCTAGCTCGAGATTAAATCGAGACCATCCAATTAAAGTGTGGGGGCTGCCTTGCTAAGTTTACTCCATTAGAGTGGATTCGACCGGGGCAGGAGCGCAGATCAATCAGAATTTTGTCTTAATGAGCCGGTCTCAGTTGGCTGGTCAGTTTTTTAGCTGCATGGGGCGGGTAGCCTGTGACTTGACTTGTTTACACGTCTTAAACTAGAATTAAATTCACTCAGCGGCTTTGAACTCGATGTCACAGCGGCTCAGGGACTTGTCAGCAAGAGTAGTTTCGTACGTTTTCCAAAAAGGGTGCACAGGAGGGGGAGGAAAAGGGGAATATCTTCTGTCCGACACCTTTTCCACCAAAGGATTCCAGGTGTTTTGAATTAGTTTTTAATGGAAATGATTGCCTAAAGCTCTCAGCAACATGTGGCCAATAGTTGTGGGCTTAATTCCAATGTGGGGAAAAAAAAGGGACACCTTGCCAACGGCCACATACCTGGGGTCTCAGATCAAACAGCTGATCTTGGGGGTCCCCCATGAGGTTTTATCGTCACACACTTCATATCCCGCATTATGATTCATTTGTATGGAGAATTCTGTGCTATTTCTGTATCAATGTTCAAAGTCCTCTGCTGCTCTCAATATAATATATAAAAGAAATAAAAAGAGTGTAAAACATCTCTCATCTTAACCTTCAGTCCAAAACCTCATATAAAGGAAAGGGTACCTTTGGCAGAGTAATGTCCACCAGTGTCAAATTGTTCAGTATTATCTTACAGGATATTATCTTCCTATGTAGGCGTTCTAAAATAAATCAAATAAAAGTTTTACCCTTCAGTCTGACACCTTTCAGGAAGGATCAGGTTAGGGGTGGGCGATATATTGAATATACCCGATATAAGCGAGTTAATTGATGGAGACGGACGACTTGGTTCCGAAGAAAGACAAATATTTTCAAGTGCGCCCTTATTGCCGACTTTATGGCAAACACTTTGAGAAAACCGGGAAAGTCAGCGCTAGCTTACTGCAGCGTGTGGACACTTCCGGTTTTCAAAATAAGACGTGGGTGTTAAATGTATTAAACATTTATTCATAAAATATGAAGAATGGTTAAAATTTGATTTAAAAAAAGTGTCTCATAAGCCAAGTATGAACCTGCACTGCGACAACAACAACAAAAATATCGATATATATATATATGGTGTATCGCGATATAGCCTAAAAATATCGAGATATTGGTTACAGGCCATATCGTGCAGCCCTAGATCAGGTAGCCTCGTGTTTGGCAGATTCATTTACGCCGAGTGGGTTATTGGTTAAACTCACTCACTCACTCACTAACTCGCACACACACACACACAGGTGTCAAATTTGTATCAGTATTGTTTAATTTTGCAGAAGCACAGACATTTGTAGAAAATAAATCACAGCAGGATACAGTGGCACAGCAATTTGAAAACAACACTGGAGAGAATACTGTAGTCCCTGAAAGCTAAGAGTTGGATAATCTGCAGTGTTAATACCACTCGCACATCAGTCTGTCAAGTTTTAAACCAGAGCCAGCACATGTTTACTGTAGCTTAGCATTAGGACTGGAAGCAGCTGCCAAGCTCCGTCCAAAAATGTTTATAATAATAATCTGATTATTTATTCTTAACGTTTTCATTCTTTACACATCTTTCAGCAGTGATGGATGTCCTCTTGCTGTTGTGTCCCTGATTACAGCCGGCTATAATTCCCTATGCTTAATCAAGCAGGGTGGCAGGCACGTTTCAGAGGATAAAGTATTCCCAAATATGAGATGAGCCAAACAATTTAATTAGCCCTGCGGTTGTTTGAATTTATTCTATGCTTCTGCTTTTGTAATATAATTAAAAAAAAACCTTTAGGTGTTCTTTGTATGATCAACAAGAAAAGAGAGACTTTTCAAGTTTTGTCTTTGGTAAAATGAGATCATCCCTGTTTGACTGAAGACACACTCACAAAATGACTGGGAGCACAAAATGGAAACAGATTCATTGTCGAATGGACCAATGCCACATTTGGCGTTAGAAACTAGTCACATGGGCTGAGTGGAACACAGCTGAAATCCCTGTTTGTTAAGACTCCTCCTATGATTTGTAATAGCTGCAGGGGTTATTGTTATTACAGTGGTCCCTCGTTTATCGCGTGGGATACGTTCTAAAAATAACCCGCAATAAACGAAATCCGTGAAGTAAGTTTTACAATTATTATACATGTTTCAAGGCCGTAAAACCCCTAACCACACACTTTTATACACCTTTTTACACGCATTTTGTACAGTACTCCCTTAGTTAATCAGGACGCAGAACACATGTGCGGTTCTCCCTTAGCCAATTTAGGACGCAGAACACAATGCGCATTTATACTGTACAGTACGCTGTATAAGAAAGCATGCAAAATTACACAAAAAAATCCGCGAAACAGCGAGTCCACGAAAAGTGAACCGCGTTATAGCGAGGGACGACTGTATTTCAGTATTGAGGTTTTTTATTTTTTTATTTTACCGGTGCAAACGGTGCCAATAAAGAACCTTCAACAACCCTTGACATACTTTAGGCTTGTTGAAGGTTTGCTCTTGATGATTTATGAATGCGCTTGCTTGATTTTACTGCATAAATCCATGGTTTGAGTTGAATGGAAGCAGGAACTAGACCACCAAATAACATTTTCCTCTCAAGTACAGTTCGAGGCTTTCAAACGTCACAATGGTTCAGTTAATCGGGGAAACGGGGACAATGGTGCTTTCAGGGAAACATAATTCCTGCCATTTTTTTTGAATGAAAGGAATAATTAGCACAGGACGATATGAGTGGCCGGTTTTTCAAAGATACTGTTGACTGGTTTCACAAAATAAAAGTCTACAAAGTTTTCCGCCCTAACTCCAGGCTACCTCACCACTAGGATCCATGATTCCATGGTAACAGTCAAACATGCAGTTCAAGAAAAGCTCATAATCTGTTCTGTTAATAATGTTGTGAAGTGAGTAATGAGAAAATATACAGCAGTGAGAGTGCTGTCAGTCATCTTGGCGATGAAACCATCCTGATCCTGACTGACGAGTCGGCGCAAACACATTAAACAGCCACAGCAGCTCAGCCCTGCTCGATGTCCCTGAGAGCAAAATGTTCTTGTATCTGTTGAATTCTTCCTGAAGACCAACGTTTTCAACCGAAGTGTTTATTTTAGTTTGAGACAAAGTCTTAATTTACCCAGAATTCATGGTAAATGAGTCCTACTTAAGACAGCTCTGTGTAACAAATGAATTTAGACGTAAATACCTAAAGCCTGACTATTAGTTTGATGGACGGCAAAGTCGAAGTCTGTCCTGAGGTTCACTCTGAAGTTAAGATTTGGAAAAGATGATTATTAAATCTTCAAGCTTCAAGTCACTTCTTCAATATTTAATTAAGACCATGCCCAGGTGCCTAAATATAACCACACAGAGTTTAATCGTGCTTTAGTGTCTACAAGCGGATATTGTATTGCAGGGGTAATAATGCATAATGTGGGAAAACAAATGAAATATGTTTGCAGAAATGAACAGTTTGCAACTTGGCAGATAGGTTCATTACAAAAATGTCGATTAAAAAAACATAATTTAGCCATGATGTTTCGCTAGTTTGAATTAGTTGTGTAGAAAATACATAAAAAAACGAGGCGATGAACATGTTTCCACAAAAAATGGCTCACCAATGCACAAGATATGATTTGTTATTACTGAAAAAATATATTTTAGTGCACTTCAAGTCTGGAAATGTATTTCAGAGTATGACTCACTGGGTAATCTGGATCCAGGTACACACTTAATAAACTCATTAAATCACAGAGGAAGACTGCTGCTGGTGGTGTGTTTCTTCTAATAATCATAATTCCAATTATCACATTGATACAGAAGAGTAACTTAACGTTTCCATCCCTGAGACACATGATACTAAATAATAAGAGGGAATGATTACAGCGTAGTCTGCCTGACTCGCGGCTGTCGGGCGGTTCTCGGGCAGGTTAATTGCTCGCTCACAGAGGGAAGCCGGGCCGGCGTTTCACCACTCAAAATGCTTTTAATAAGTAAACAAAAGCTACAATGGAATTACATGTAGGATTATTTCACTCAGGGCAGGGGTATGAAAATCTTTTTTGAAGAAGAATTGGATCAAGTAGCGGGTTGTCTGCCAGGATGTGGGCGTGCGAACACATTCAAACTGTTTTTTTTGGTGCATCAACTTGGGAACATTTCAGAGCTGACAGTGATCGGAGGTCCCCTGGCTTGTTAGTTTAATCAAACACCAGTAGAGTAGATTGCTGAGGCCTCGTTCGGCATCTACAGTCATCGCTCTCTTTATTCTTCTCTTGATCGTGCCCTACATACACACACACACGGACTCACAGCAGGACGATACACACATGGGAACACACACTGGATCATACACCCGAGCATAAAAAGACAAAACGTTCTGGTTGACTAACTGTTTATCACGCTGCCAGGAGTAAAGAGGTGGTAATTACAACATACCAGCGTGCAAGCGTGTGTTTAACTATTTTTGGATGTGTGTGTCTGCACACACTCGAATGTGTGTGTCTTCCTGTGTGTGTCATTTGAGCAGTGCTCGTTAAGCTAATGACTCCGCCCTCCACGGGATCGCTCTCTGCGGGAAACACGCATACATTTATCGCCACCGGCGGCGCACCAATACAGATGCCATAGCAACTGTAGCCGGGATACAATACAGTAGGAGCTGGGGTCCTTGGCAACGCGGGCACTTCCCCCCCAAAAAACTCCCAGTGAGCCTCGAGGCAGCTGGAGCTGACACATGGCTACAGTGTATATACACTCCCTGCAAGCCGTGTGTGTGTGTGTGTGTTCAGAGAGGAAGTGTGATGTATGTGTGTGTGAGATAGAGAGCATCAGATTCTGGCTCCCTGTCTCTGCCCCCACTGTTGAGCCGTTGTATCTAACAAACCCCGTTTAGGGCTTTTATGATTGAAATTGCAGCTGAGCGTTCGCCTGCGGCGTCTTTGTGTTCGCCGCAGCCTCTGTTTATACGGAGAATTTAAAGGCTGAGCAGAACAGCTTGTGACGCGGCGTCGGTGTCGGAGGAAACAATAATGCTGATGAAAAGTGGACAGAGAAAAGAAAACGTTTCAGTGGGAGATATGAGGAATTAATGGATGGGCTGATGCATTTTGAAGAACGTTCCATCTTTTTAGAAGCTCCTCTTATTAATGAAATTAGGGCTGCACGATATGGCCTGTAACCAATATCTCGATATTTTTAAGCTATATCGCGATACACGATATATATCTCGATATTTTTGTTGTTGTTGTTTTGTGTTGTTTATTTCTAATAAATATTGTCATTATTACCTTGATAGCATTGTGAGCAGCACCAGGAGTGAGTGACAGGCAAAACTTTAGAGAATTAAATGCTGACGGCTTAAAACATTTACGTGACAAGTACTCGATGGTCGCGATATAGTCATTTCATACATCTCACGGAGAACACGCCGCGATATATCGAGTATATTCGATATATCGCCCACCCCTAAATGAAATACATACATTATCTGCCTGTGTGTGCCTCAAACTGCTTCTCCTCTCCCAACCTTGGGGTCGAGACCCCTTAGGTGGTCTTTAGATACCACATAGGGGTCCAAGGTGTGACTCCTGATGGTACATTTATTCATTCTTTGTTTATAGTATACAGTCGTCCCTCGCTATAACGCGGCTCACTTTTTGCAGACTCGCTGTTTCGCAGATTTTTTAGTGTAATTTTGCATGCTGTTTTTTACAGCGTACTGTACAGTATGAACGTGCATTGTGTTCTGCATCCTGATTGGTTAAGGGAGGACCGCACATGTGTTCTACGTCCTGATTGGCTATGGGAGGACCACACATGTGTTCTGCGTCCTGATTGGCTAAGGGAGAACCGCACATGTGTTCTACGTCCTGATTGGCTAAGGGAGTACTGTACAAAATGCGTGTAAAAAGGTGTGTAAAAGTTTGTGGTTAGAGATTTTACGGCCTTAAAACATGTATAATAATTGTAAAACTTACTTCACAGATTTGGTTTATTGCGTATTATTTTTAGAACGTATCCCCCGCGATAAACGAGGGACCACTGTACACTGAATGCTCTATGAACATTTGGCTTATTTTAAGTTAATTCGGATCTTTGCCAATGAACCAAGAGCTGTAAACTTCCAGTCACATGGTAGACATTCACTGGATGTGTTTGGTGATGTCATTCTGCATCATCAGCGTGAAATGGATGCACAGAAATCAGATTCCTAATGACGGAGAGCAGGATGTGCTGCATTTCACTGCTCCTTATGTATTTATCTTCAAGGCCTGGACCTCTAAGGTCCTTAATAATGACAGGCGGGTAGAAGCAGGATGAGAAAGAGGCATCTCACCTCAGTGTTACAGTGTTATTTAATTTACTCCAGGGAGTCACCCGAAGGGATCAATAAAGTCTAAGTCTACAGGGAAATGGTTCCAATGTGACTGTTTATATGACATTTCACTCACTTTTTAATTAGTTGGGAGCAGGTAGAACACATCTTTCACACAGCTTTCACAGTGTGAACTGAACCAAAACAAACTGGTTAAAGGGCTCACAGTGACCAAAAGTCATGGTCTATTAGCACCCCCCCCCCCCCCCCACCCCCCACCCCCCCACCCCGTTCCCGGTCCCCCGTCTGCCCGTCCCCCGTCCGCCCACCTTATTTCATAGGCTAATTCAGGCTTAATTCATGCGCTACATCTATTTAATCTAGATAGATAGATAGACCTAGATAGATAGATTTTGGGATCGGGAATCGTCGTCGGTGTGTGTGTGTGTGACTGTGTTTGAGAGACTAGTTGCTGGGGCATCCAGGAATAGAACGGAGTGACCAGAAAGGCATGGTCCCTCGCCCTCATCAGAGCTTGCCTCGTTGGGCTTTTTGCCGCTGCGCTTTTGGGCACCGCTTTCGTATTTTCTATCGCTCATAAGTACTGTCGCTGTTCAACTACAGAGTCAGACTGACACAGTGCGTGACGCCTAACGTTTATATATGGAAGGCGGATTCCCCACAACAACCAATCAGTGTCCGGTTATTTAAATATTCATTTTGCGTTAATGAATATGAAAGTTTTTGTTTCTTTTGACCAATTGGGGGCCCCCTGGGCGGCGAGGGCGTGATTTTGAGCTAATGAATATGATATATATTTTTTTCTTTTGACCAATCGGGGGCCCCCTCCGAGGCGAGGGGGCGTGGGGGCCCCTAGGCTTAAGCCTATGAAGCCTGTGCGATGATCCGGCCGTGTCTATTAGCACTCCTGCTCAGCTTAATAATAAAGTCAGAAGTGTCCCACTTCATCACAGTCTGCAACACTGGTCAGCCGCATACTGTGCAGCAGGTCAGTGGTGAATGTGTCCATATGATGTGTCCATATGTTAGAGAGTTAGCAGCATCCCCAGGCAGCTTACAAGAGCAAACACAGCTTACTGCACTGCAGCCTTTTATTTACATCCTGCAGTGGCTTTTTAATTGGCCTGGTTCAAGTTAATTGCCAGTGACTGAGGAACGTAAATATCTAAGAAATACAACGTGATTGTGCAAGATTTGCTGACTGAAGTCTGATTGCTCCATTGTAGAATTGACTCGTGCACAATGGACTGTTGAATACTGTAATTTCCAGTGAAACAAACAGAGTGAGAGCTTTTTAAATGGGAGAGGCTTGTTTCCCCGTTCTAATGGATTTGGTCTCTGGACTTTGGAGGATACGGTCACTGAACCCGAGGTATGTGCAGACAGGAAGTGTTCAAAGAGTTGTTGAATTCACACTCCCATCAGATAAGACAGTCCTCTTTGATGCCTCGAAGTTTGGGTGGAGGTAACTGGGGTCACCACAAGTCAGGCATCAAGTATTGATTGTGCTGAGTGATAAGAGGCTGGGATTAGTTTTCTTTTTGAAAAAGTTTGACCGCAAACACCATGAATAAAATATGAATATTTCTCTCAGGAACTCTTTGATCTTTTCTCACTGATCTGTCGTGCCTTAATTGGCTCATCATTTATTTTGACGGGAATGAATGTTCCTATTCAGAGTCCATCACAAACCAAAACTAAAAATCAAAAAACACATTTGAGCAAGTGTTACATTTAGAAATGATACAGCCCTTTTCGAAAGTGTTGAAATGTAATATGAGTGGGAAAAAAACAAAACTTTTTAAACCAAAATAATTGATTTTCCCATCATGGCTTAGCAACCGTAACAAGCAGGTGCACCAGGCTGTGGCGATAATTGGTTCAAAATGTGGAGAGTTGTATCTTTTAAAAGACTCCAAAACCAAAAATAAGAGAAAAACATTAAATTATAATTACAACGCTTACTCAGCCACTAACAGTTAATGCTCCTGAGGACATACTTTGAATATACTGATATACTCGCAACATGAGAACAACTTGATTTCCCTTTAGCCTCAGTCTTTTAGCTTTTTATTCTGAATGCAGCCATCATGTGCACGTTTAGGAGCTCTTAACATGAAACCGTCCACTTGAGGGGGGGTTGGTTAGCTCAGTCAGTCGAGCATCTGCCCCATGTATGAAGGCTCAGTCCTTGCTGCTCGGGCCCAGGGTTCGAGTCCAACCTGCGGCCCTTTGCTGCATGCCATTCCCCATCTCCCTCCCCACGTTCCTGTCACTACTTCAGCTCACTCTGTCAAATAAAAAAGACCAACAGTCCACTCGAGATGAAGTTTTCAACCAATTCAACCAATTAGTTGATAAAATCTGCCACCTGTCATTTCAGGACCGAAGGTGTAATCAGAGTAAATATTCCGGTGTGTGTGTGTTTGTTCACTAATTGGAAGTGTTGAAGCACGTTTTAGTCTCCGTGTCTGGTTGGGTTAAAAAAAGATGATGGCGTGCTTTAGTGTTTTTCTGTACAGGACTGCCTCACAGTATGACTTCATTAAGGACTGCAGTGATTAAGAGCCAACCAAAGTTTGGTATGGCTGCACACACGGGCGCTGATACAGCTCACACACACACACACACACACACACACACACACACACACACACACACACACACACACACACACACACACACACGCAGGTGCTCGTATTCGCACATTCTTGTATGCACGCACGTTCCTATACGTGCACTCGAGAGAGCAGTCTCCTTAATGGCCCCGCTCTCAAGTCTCCAACTGCGATAAGTGAATTTTAATTAAGAGAATATTGAGAATTGTAATAAATTATTTTAATGACCTGCAAATGGCTCCGCTCCTCCACGGAGAGGGGAGAAAGAGAGAGGACACACACCAGTGGTTTCACCAGGGGATGGAGGGGAGGTGTGCATTGCTACTGTCACAGCTGAATTACACAAATTAGTCTGTTCCTTTTAAGTGACTGATTGTCAGTCAGTGTTATATGGACCAGCCATTCCACAATAACTTCATATTTATATAACTTTATATGATTTAATATTAGTAAATCATTTCTTTTTGTCAGATTTTCTTCTTCTTTTTTTGTTTTTTCTAGTTTGAAGCACTTAATTAGCACTCTTTACGTATAATGGGTAGTAAATAATTGAATGCACTTAAGTCTTTAGCTAATGTACGTTGTGCATTGTGTGTGTGTGTGTAATCGGGCCAGCTAAACTAGGAAGCAGATTGCGGTGATTTTCAGCCAGCTGGTCCGGCTGTGTTCCTATCTGTCACCCCTGCCAACACACACACACTCACACACACTCACACACACTCACACATACACACTCTCTCACTCTCTATCTCACACACAGGGAGGTCATCGTCAAACCAATCAAAACCCCTTAACGAGGTCCCCCAGCCAATGAGCTAGCGGGATCCCTGCCATTTCCTGCACCGGCTGACTAATGGCTACGCTTAATGATGCTCGTGATCGTTGTAAATAAAGGCATATGTTTGCTAGCTGAGGACGCGCCAATTCGAGGGGCTGTGTGTCATGTAGGCAGACTCACTCAGCTGCTGGGGATGATGCTCTGCGTTGTAGGGTTTTGTTTTGCTCTTACAGGTTTGGCAACTGGAAGTTGGCAAAAGCAAACGAGCCCAGAATAGAATTATGATATTCCCAGGTCTGCTGGGGGATAATTACAGTACAGTCGGGCAAAAATACACAGGAATACAGAGGATCCTGAACGTCACTCGACACATGGTAATCAGAATTCATTTCCGAGCATCCCACCGGGCGAGAGATCTTCACACATAGCCCTGAACACACAGCAATCTCATCAAAGGCAGCAGAGAGCAGGTCTGCAGCATCCTTGGAGCAATTTTGGACTCTGTGCTTTGCTCTAGGGCTGTTCAGGAGTCAGGCCGGCGACAACAGATGAAAAATTTGACATCTCCCATCCCCAGATCCCAGCTAGAATACAACCTTCAAGCAACCTGGATATCAGTCCAGCTGCCCTCGAGTTATTGGTAATTCTCTCCACTTGAGGGCTGACCTGTCTCCTGGCAGACGCTAAAACAAAATTGCACGTTTTGGTCCAGGATTGTCCTGGATCCTGTTTCCCATTGCTTTCCATCACGCAGCAAGGTGTGCATTGAGAATATGAATAAGAGCCAGGCAGTTACTGTACAGTATGGTTGGAAATGATGGAAAGATACATCTGTGGTCAGCTACCAAAGAAGATGTTAGCTTTAATTAACCTCCTACACTAGTAACCTGATATTCTACAAAGCATCCTATTGGCTTACTGCTTTATTTTGGGTTACAGCTTATGTTTTTATTACCTAGCACGAAGTCCTCTTTACTATACCAGACTTTAAGTTAACATTGGGAGCTCTGTCCTGCTTTTTATTGGATTCAGGGAAGTTCCTAGCCTAAAATGGCGTAACATCATACCCGCCAACATTCCGGTTTCTCGTGTTTCTCTCATATTTTTTTTAAAGATTATTTTTTGGCCTTTTTATTGATAGTACAGCTGAAGATAGACAGGAAGCAGGGGGCAGAGAGAGGGGGAGTGAGCCGTCCGATGCGGGATTCGAACCGGGGCCAGCTGCTGCAAGGACTATAGCCTCCACACACGGGGCGGCCGCTTTACCCACTACACTACCGACCGCCCCGGGTTTCTCTCATATTTTGAAGCCATCTACCGTTTTGTGTTTCAGTCCCATAAATTGCATTTCACTTATTATCAATACCAGTCCGGGTTATGTTAGAATTAAATCTTACATTTGTCTTACTTTGGCTTACTTAACTAACTACAGCTACATTTAAGGACCTGTTGATTAAATTCTAAACTGCACATGAATGATAAGTTTGACAGACATAGCAACAGTAACTAAGACAGCCAAGCGCTTAATTCTGCAATGTTTGAATTATTCAAACTGTAATCATCATCAAATTTGCTGCAATTAATTTATCCCAAAGACACACAGCTAGCTGACAATGCGTGGTACACCCAGAGGGTTTCCGGATCTCCAGGTTGGGTATCACCCATATCTCATTCTGTCACATATCCAGAAACATCCAAATGTACACCTGTACCTATATATCCTCAAAGATGACATATTACAGTCCACGACTCTTCCTCTGAATTTCTCCGCACACTCTCACTTCAGCAGACCTGCCAGCTTTAATTTTGTGTAGTATCCAAACGAGAAGTGAAAACACTGGTGCCGCACGGAACAGAATATTGAGGAACAATAAAATCAGCCGAGAAATAGATGCTTTACATGCAGGTGGTCTGGTAGAGACAGACAAACTCACTGTAATCGAATCTATTTGTCTTTGTCTTCATCCTTGATTTACTGACTTAGAGACTGGAATCACACTTAGGTGTCTGCCACGTGCTATTTGTACTTCAGCTATTGTCTTTGAGACGTCCTGTCTATGATTTGGTTTGCTCTGTGTCTCACTCGAGGTTTCGAAAAGATAAAATTGGCACGCTGTCAGTGAAGCTGATTGATGCCAACTCTAACTTTCTGAAGTCGAGCCGGGCTCTGCATTGTTTCAGATTCGAAGGGTCGCTTATCGTAGAAACGCAGATGATTCATGAAGTCACAGGCATCCCCAAACATTTGACTCCAATCGTGTTAATAAAAGTGTTCGCGGCTTACTTTATCATGCAGCCGATGTTATGCGGAGGACACTTTCTGCTCGGTGTAATGATGCAAACGTGAAGCCGTTCACAGTTCTGCAGGAATGTCTGTTCGCATCGCATGATGTGCTGCGTTGAACACATTTTGGGAATTTAAGGCCACAGGAAAACGGAGAGATAACTCTGAAAATGTTTTACTGCAAAGTGGATGTCAGATATAAAATGAAATGAATGCAGTTATGTGGGAAGGCGGTGTCATTTACATATCTTATCCCGTATATACGTACGGTATACGAGCACATTAAAACACTTACCTGTGCAGTCATTCCTTATGTTCTGGCACTCTGGGGAGATGTAGTCACCGTCAGTTCTTTCAACTTGCTAATCTGCCACTGAAATCCAGCGTCCACTTTTTAACAACTAATTCCAGCACTTTTGGACTGCTGTGTCCCTGAGGGGATTATTAAAGTTCAGCCTCTCCTTCGTTCTTCCTCTGTGTCTCTTTCTGTTTCATTAAGACATAGTTTAAAGCCCGAAGTGCTAAATATTTTTGGTGGCAGCGGATCCAGCAGAGAATTGGATACTAAAATGGTGAAGATTTTTTATTTTTTTTCAACGCCGTCTAATTGGAGCTATAAATCTGGTGGCAGTTGGTTGCATAAGAACAGGGAGTAAAAGAAGTTCCTAACTGGAGCGGACGAGCTGGTGACTTCTGTAACCGTTATAGGTGCTGCACTTAGGGGTGGGCGATATATCGAATATACTCGATATATCGCGGCTTGTTCTCCGTGAGATGTATGAAATGACTATATCGCGACCATCGAGTACTTGTCACACTGCCACGCCCACCCAGAAACATCCCCTGCGCGCATGCGTACTTTCTGTATCAAGTGAGGAGAGAAGTGAAGAGCGAGTGAATCAAAGATGGAGACGGACGACTTGGTTCCGAAACAAAACAGCTGCGGTCACGCCAGTCTCTCGTTTTCACGTGGTCACGTCAGCTGCTCCAATATTTTCAAGTGCGCCCTTATTGCCGACTTTATGTCAAATACTTTGAGAAAACCGGGAAAGTCAGCGCGAGCTTAATGCAGTGTGTGGACACTTCCGGTTTTCAAAATAAGACGTGGGTGTTAAATGTATTAAACGTTTATTTATAAAATATGAAGAATGGTTAAAATTTGATTTAAAAAAAGTGTCTCATAAGCCAAGTATGATCCTGCACTGCTTCAATTGCCATATGTACATTATGAAATATATAAAAAATTCATAATAATAAAATGCTATAAAAAGAGTGTGTGTCGTATAGCAGGTGTAGATCGACTGTTTCTCACTGATTTTGAGCCAATAGGTCACATGACCTGGAAGCTATTGAGCTTTAATGCTCATATTTACATCATGAAATGTATTAAAAATTCATAAAAATATGACAAGTGTTAAAATGCTATAAAAGAGGTCTGTCTCACAGCAAGTGTAAATCTACTGTTCTACATTGATTCTGAGCAATTACAATGCTATTAAGGTAATAATGACATTATTATTTATTAGAAATAAACAATACAAAACAACAACAACAAAAATATCGAGATATATATCGTGTATCGCGATATAGCTTAAAAATATCGAGATATTGGTCACAGGCCATATTGTGCAGCCCTAGCTGCACTAATCATTTCTTTTATTTTGGCAACTGATCAAATAACTTTGTGTAATTTGAAAGGGGCCTCTTGTAGTGATGAACCCACAGGGATCTATCATCCCACTTTTAATTACTCTCAGCTCTTTGGAGCGTTTTAGCACCTCATTGTGTTTTGGTTTGCGGGCTCGCCACTTTCCTGTTTTGGTGCACTCAGCAGGCAGCTGTTGTCAGCATTAAAACTTACAAACACGTACGTGTTATATATACATGACTAAATGTACTTTTGTACTTTTACACATAGGCACAGACAAGTGCGCTTATTACTGTCAGCTGGAAACATCTGGGCAGTAACAGTAAAACAGAAACGCTCTGTCCTCGATCACCTTGACCAAACCACCCAACGCTTAGCAGGCCCAGCGGCTCCGCTCAGTGGCCAGTAGAACAAGACTGTGGTTAAACTAGGCGCCGCCAAGGTGTGAATGTGTGTGAGTGTAACTTTCTTTCTCCTTGCGGTAAACAACAACACGCTCTTATCAGAGGTGTGGAGTCCCTCCGACTCTGGCTCCGGCGTCTTTGATGCTTTCTGATTCAGCTGGGAGGTTCGCTGTCACGCACGGTCCACTCCGCTCAGGCCGTTCAGTGCATTATCCTGTCAGTAGAGTTTAATGTCAAACAGATAAGGCTGCACTTGACAGAACTAGTTTTATATGACGGATTGCTTTATTCCCATCGCAGACAAACGGCTCCAGCCTCCTGGGCTTCATCGCTGCCTGTGAATAATGGCGGCCGCTCCGGCTCTAATACAGGGAGGATACGCATTAACACTCATTCTGCTGTTGTCACCTCAGAAGCAATCCTCTAATAGACAAAATGCAAACGTCTTCATTCAATATTCATTCCCAATAAATATATAGTGTACGTCAGCGGAGCAGGCAGAGGAAGATGCACATTAAAGAATGACTCTCCATGAAGCTATATTTTTACCCAAAAACCCTTTGGGGTGAGACCACCCATACCTCAGTCAGATACATTTTCTCTGCAATGTCTTCAACCGTTTGTTTTTTTCAATAATTTAGTTTAATCAAGTTCAAGTTCAAGTTTTCTTTATTGTCAAAACTGCAAGACATACACAGAATTGAAATTACGTTTCTCTCTGTCCAATCGTAAAGATGTAAACATATATATAAAATAAAATATATCATCGGGAAGCGTAAGTCACACTGAATGATATTCAAATGTGTGTCACGTCTGTGTGTTAAGACTCAAATTACATACGAGTACAATTTATAACTCAAGTTCACCTCACACCGTATCTAAAATAAATAAAATATGAAATAAAAATATAAAATAAAAATAAAATAAAAATAAAAATACAACATGACTTAAAATATTTCTCATCAGATGCGTCACACTACATTCATTACACCAGCAGCCTTTTTTTTCTCCAACAAAAATAAAATAAGAAATAATGTTTGCATGTCACTCATTTGTTCTGCCAAATAGATTTCGAGCGAAACATAATTGATACCTGGAGTGTGTTTAGTGGCAACCTTTTTTTTGATTGTAGTGTAGCTGAAAACAGCTTCCTGTTATGATGCGCCGCTAAAAAAAGAGCGGCGAGAATGAATCAAACTTAAATAGTGGGTTGTAAAACCAAAACACCACGCTGAAAGACGCTAAAATTGCAGAATTGGTGGTGATTCTCCGTTTTATCAAAATAATGATTAGAGCAGCTTGAATGAAGTTCTCTGATTGTGTGAGTCTGTTTATGTTTTGTATAGACACAATAGTAGAGATGCATAATTGATAACTGCAAATTGGACTACTGTTTGGAGAGAATTAAGCGCCTACACTGTCGTGCAGACTGAATATCATTGTGTTCCTGCACGTGACTCATGATGGTCACTGAATGAGAAAGGTAGACTTGGTTTTAAATGGGCTGGAAGATAAGACTGAGCTGGGCATGGCAGGTGGGAGACGGGGATATCCTGGAGCACATGGACATTTAAAATGAGTTGTGCTAACACAAAAAACGAAGTAAAAACAAAATCTTGTGTTACTCAATGAAGAGAGAACGCTCCGGTGACTGCAGAGGTTCATTAGATGAGGAACAGGTGGTGAGCTGATCAGGCCAGTGAGAAGGGAACTAGAGGCCAGACCCAGTGACACACACACGCACACACACACACACGCACACACACACACACACACACACACACACACACACACACACACACACACACACACACACACACACACACACAGATCATAAGAACATGTGATTCTAATTTAAAGTCAAAGAAGAGAATTAAATGAAGGAAGGAATGGAAGATATGTTTTCTGCTTTCAGTGTTCTCCTAATGGTTCCCTTTTATATTTCACTGTTTTAATTATAAGGAGTCTTGCAGTGCAATTTAAAACAATGATTAACTACACACTTGGCAGCACAAGCTTTATACGGTAGAGCAGCTTTTTAACTGCTTAACCCCGAAAGTCCAATAACTTGTAATGTCTGGCAAAGAGTAACTGTTGAAAACAATTTGTTTTGGTTTAACTGCTACAGCTGTTACAGTACAACATGACATGATGAGGGGTGAGCTTAATGCAGGGTGAAGAAAATAAATGAAAACATGTCGCCAAGCTCTTCTCCAGTATTTCCAATAATGAACACTGTTTCCAGTTTTCGTCTACAGTCCATAGATTGGTCATGTGACTTAAAGATCAGCACGGAAGCAGATATCAGTGAGATCAAATTATAAAATTAGCAATGCAGCAATTACATGCTGCATCATTTCCTGTGAGTGCTTCACAATAAAAATCACCCTGTGTTTCTCTTTTTAAAACAAAGGGTGAATGGCGGGGTCCGCCACTAACACTGAAAAGTTCTGCATAGAGATGCAAATTCATTGAAGATGCTATAAAATGCCGGCTATGTCACAAACTGTTTTAATCATGACGGATTTAAATGTCAGTCTCCAGTTAATATTGTACATTGTGTATATATGGTCCTTTACGTGTCTCTGTCCAAGTGGTGTCAAAGTATTTTAAAACAAGAATAATATTGATATTATTAAAAAGAATAATTAAAAGAAAATACAATAAAGATAGAAAAGAGAGCCCCACATTTAATTACAAGATTCAGGGTTCCCACAGGTGCTTGAATTCCTTGAAAATGCTTGAATTTCAATTCAGTGTTTTCAAGGTTGTGAAAACGCTTAGTTAAAAATCAAAACAATCTACCACCATATGAAATATTGCTAATTAGAGCCATATTATTATGCCATACAGTGGCACCGCTGCGCTTCCCATGACCATCATGGCAAACACAACTAGTAGGCTACCTATTTAAAGGTGCTGGAAAAATGGAAAAACTGGTGCTTGAAGGTGCTTGAAAAGTGCTTGAATTTGTTCATGAAAAAGGTGTGGGAACCCTGAAGATTTATAGTAAAAGACAAATCCTGATCAGTTCAGTAAAATACAGGTATTATAATATAAGATATTCATTTTTGATTTCAAATGAATCCTGTTCAGACTCAATAAATTGCATTGTCTTGGGAAATGTAGTTCAATTTCTGTTTATGCAAATGTAACCCCACAGGTGCTGATCAGTGGACTGTCAATACAGAAACTGGAAACAACCTTCAGCCTGTTGTCCGTTCTGATTCTATAACTCCAACAACATGGAGTTAAAATGCCTTATGACACCATGAATGAATGAAACCTTTTTTTCTGCCCTTTCCCTGCATGTGTTCGGCGTGCTCTCAACCCTTTACCCAATTACCCGAGCAGCAGATGACCCAGGAAATGAGCTGATATTCTATTCATGAGAAGAAAAATGCACTTTGCAGAGCTCAGCGCAGATCAAGTCACCCCAGCGCAGATCCTCTCGCTCGATAATTGTCCCTCATTTAAGTTTCATTTCATTTAGATATTCCCAAATCAAACTCCGTTTTGTAGAATGTTCCCAGGCCTCAACTGCTGGGCGTGATGAATGTTTGAGAGCGCCGAGAGCTGCGGGGCTAGTCACAGAGGCAGAGCGACGTGTTCAAAAGTCAATAGACAACAGTGAAGGCATAAATCAGGAATTAAGCCAGGGACAGATTTTGTCTTTTGCAGTTTGTTCCACACTTCCAAAGAAAGGAAGGATCGACTTTAAAGCGAGACATTCATCTTAAAATCATATACAGCCACTCTAACAGGGTGGCTATGAACACCAAATGAAAGCTAACTATAGCTGATTATTGAAGCTGTGGAAACGATTATTTACAAAGCGCAAGCCTTTAGAGAACGCACTCATCTATAATTTGGAAACGTGGAGAAATAAACACCATCCATCATGACACCAAGTCTGCTAACAACCAGCTAACCAGAATGTATAGAGAGAAACTGGAAATATTAAAATTTTTTCATTAGAGTTAATGTTTGCGTTTGGAATGTTTTCATTCTAAAATGATTTTGATATCAAACCCTGTCTAAGAGAAGCCCATAAGGCTGATTGATGAAGCGTTAACTTGGTGAAAGATGAAAGTGCGTTTCTGGTTTCTCACTGTGGGGAAGAAACTCTGGGCCCATTTTCTGCGGCTTAACCGCTGCATGCTGTAGTCTGCTAGGAGAAAAATCTTCTCACTCAAGTGCAGAAGAAGTTAGGAAGTGAAGTCATCGCCGAGTGTAATTGATTTTTTTTTTATTTTCAGTTTGTGGTCGTTTTGTTTCCATTTTCTGACACTTTCTGCTTTCACTAAATTCCAGACGGAACTTGTTTTACACTCCAGTTATCTGACAGCTGCTGGTACTTTTACTCAAACACTAAACCAACTCGGGCACGCTTCCAAAGTTGCACATAAAGGTCAGTTCACTTGTTAGATCATGGTCTTCGGAAGAGTTTTTGGAGAAATTGGAAATTGAATAACACAACAGCAAATCAAATAACACAATAGCAAATCAAATAACACAACAGCAAATCAAATAACACAATAGCAAATCGAATAACACAACAGCAAATCAAATAACACAACAGCAAATTGAATAACACAACAGCAAATCAAATAACACAACAGCAAATTCAAAAACACAATAGCAAATTAAATAACACAACTGCAAATCAAATAACACAACAGCAAATCGAATAACACAACAGCAAATCGAATAACACAACAGCAAATCAAATAACACAACAGCAAATCGAATAACACAACAGCAAATCAAATAACACAACAGCAAATCGAATAACACAATAGCAAATCGAATAACACAACAGCAAATCAAAGAACACAACAGCGAATCAAATAACACAACAGCAAATTAAATAACACAACAGCAAATTCAAAAACACAATAGCAAATTAAATAACACAATAGCAAATCAAATAACACAACAGCAAATTCAAAAACACAACAGCAAATTCAAAAACACAATTTGCTGTTGTGTTATTTCATTTGCTATTGTGTTTTTGAATTTGATGCTGTGTTTTGCACTCCTGGGCCACCGTACAAACGTGCCAAAAACATCTTCCAGTTTCCGGGTTCACTTCATGGTCACGCGGTTCACTGAATGTATACACAGTCGTGTTCGGTTCTGCTTCGCCATAACTTCATTTTGTGATGATGTCACCGATTTTGATCTCTTTTCTCTGCTGGAGGAAAGTTTGATGAACATGAACTATTCTGAGGTACTTGTGCTTGAAGCAGTTGGTTTAATCTTAGAACTAGATTTTGACACAGTGTTGACACAAGACTGGGCCACCACACATTAGCTCATCGTGCCTGATCTGCTTTAGCTGATGCTGTACTTGAGTGGAGGAAAGTAGTGTAAATGAGCTCACAGAGATTAAGGCTGAATGAAGCCATGGCAGTAGGATGTTTTCCTGTGTATGGAGTCTGATTCGGAGTGTTCAGTCTGTGAATGAGTGTCTGCCTTCTGTTAGTTTAATGAGGTGCGCAGAAAACAAATCATCAGTCATTGTTTCATTCATTCTTTCCACCAGCACCGGGATCTCCTGACAGTTACACTGATGTAGAAGAAATCTGTTTTTTTGAAAACTTTTTTTTGGGGGGATCATTGGCTTCAGTACTTTTACAATTGTGGCTGCAGCCCTGCTACTGAGAGAACTTGAAGTTCTTTAGTTCTTCTTGAGACTTGTTGTGCCATACTAGATCCCCTCCCTCCACTGAACTCTATTTCAGCCTGTGATTCTCTGTTTGTGGTGTTTCCCCTCATCAGAGAGGAGGATGGAAAGAGGATGGAGAGAGGAAGAGTGTGTGTTTGAGAGAGAGAGAGAGAGAGAGAGAGAGAGAGAGAGAGAGAGAGAGAGAGAGAGAGAGAGAGAGAGAGAGAGAGAGAGAGACTTTGCCTGTTAGTCACCGGACCCAGCCAGACGGTGAGAGCGCCGCCGCCGCCGGAGGAGGAGAAGAGGAGGAGGAGGAGGAGGAGGAGGAGTCTCGGCCGCTCTGTAAGCGGCACCGGGAGGCTCTCAAACACCGGGGCTATTTCTGAGTGACAGCGAGCGGAAAACCAGCCGGAGCCCTCTGACACACACTTCTTTACTGCTTTAACACTCGGACACACACAGACGCACTAAGACGCGCGTCTGAATCAGCCGCGATTGCGCACGTCCACCTGGATAAGCAGAAGGTCGGTTACGCACGTTTTTTTTTTCTTTTTGGAGAGGGTTGACACCTCCGGCATTCACCTGTTCAGCCGTGGCCGAGCAGCAGAGCAGAGCAGAGCAGCTCAGCACGGCTCGACTCGGCTCGGCTCGGTTGGATTAAAGGCATCTGAGATGGCAAGCGGCTAGAATGCCACGTTCTCAGGTAAGACCCTGGAAGGTGAGCCGTGTGTGTGTGTGGAGGGAATGCGCAGCGCACACTTTTAAGTCACCCTCTGGCGCTTTCCTGCGGGTGCATGGCCGCAGTTTGTTTGAGTCAAACTAGTCCCCATGACGCGCCTGTCACTGTCCGCTCCATCCTGACAGGAGTCGGGGAGCTCGGTCGGTCCTGCGCAGAGTTTGGTGAATCTCTGCCACTGCTGTTCAGGAAATAAACTCTATGACAACAAGGCTGGGCGGTGTTTTGTGCGAGAGACATGCACGAGATGTGACATTCCTCAGCATTCCGCGCATTCGCTCGGGCGCGCACACAGGTGCGTGTTTGCTGGGGGGATTATTGCAAGTCATCTGTTAATGCCAAAACAGGACAGGACATCAGATCTGTGTCCGCCACATGTTTGCTGGCTGTTATTAAATTTTGAGAGTGGGGGGGGGGGGGCAGCCTTAGCAACTGAAGACATCCAGACTGTGTGTGTGTGTGCGTGCGTGTGCGCGCGTGTCCTGTCTCGCCCTCACTACCAGCGTCTACTCCCTCTTTATTTCGGATCTCTTGTTTTGTTTACCCTTTTACACGAGGTAACGACAGCTCACTCCGAGCCTGCTCTGCTTTCTAAATTCTGGATTTAATGAACTCTTCAACAAAAGACACTCTCCACAGTCCTGGAATCATTAATAACAGCCTGATTTGTGCATGGGAATGAACGCCTTATCTGACCTGACAGCCAATTAAAAAGAAGCTACTCCAGCAGCTATGATAAATATGAAAGTGGACCTTTTAAAACACACAGCGAGGCCCAGTGGGAATATTACCGCGATCCCTTGAGGAGATGAAAATAGCACAAAGGATGCTTGATCATATAAAGTGACTATAGACCGGTGCGGGTTTACTGTAACTCCCGCAAGGATAAAACAGTCATAATCGGCCTGTGTATTAAAACACATGAAAAAAACCATAAAGCTGCTGGCGAGCATCGTACCTACACTGCAAATCCCTGAGGGCATATCAATGCCACACAGTGTGACACAGAAATAATATGAATAAACCAGTTTTAAAGTGGCCGCACACACACACACAGTGTAAGTGCAAGTAAGTATTAGAGAACCACTATGGACTAGAGTCAGTATCAGAGCTGATACTTAAACATAAGGTCACTGTTAAGTGTCATAGATAGAAGCAGGGTTATTATCCTGGATTACTATGACGATATGTGCAATGTAATATATGTTAATGTATAGGAAATCTTTGGGAGTGATCATGGAGAATACATTTTAATTAAATTAACAAATTTACAAGCTTAAAGTATCCAAACATTGTTTAAAGACCCCCTCCAGCCATGCCTCAAAACATCCCCCGACATCATTAAAACCACATCTCCCTCTTCCCCCTCATTAAAAACAGCAGAATCTATGATTATGTAAATGTAGTTCAGTTTAAAAATTGAACTGGAGGATGCAAGACGCCTCCCACTTCTCACACACAGTCCATGCACACCTGTGGAAGTTGCCACGAATGGCTTTAAAGTAGTCCAGAATCCTTCGTCCGGGTGTTAAGACGGAGATTTGTGAAGCGAGCGTGGAGAAATCTCCCCGACATACATCACGGAGAAGCTCGAAATGACAGCGAGGGGAACGAGAAGTAAAACACATCTGACTGGAGGGCGATTTTCAAAATAAAGGCTGTAAAATTCAGAGACTTGGTCGATTTTTATAACCGTACAAATCATGAATCATCAAGTCCAAAAACTACCTGAGAGTATCCAATCTGAAACAGAAATGTGAGGACTCATGGGAGCAGTTACAGCGAGGAACTGAAAATAGTTTAAAAAGATACGCATTAAAAAATATATCAGGGTTAGTGAGCGTTTGGATGTTAAATAGGGAGTGTATTATGAAAAACTCAATAACCTTTCTGATTCGGAGGAGATCTTGTTCCGCTTCAGTGCTGTGTTGGGAGTAATTGCCATGTTTTTTTTCTTTATTATCCTCCAAATTGTGAATGATAAAGTCCTGAACTTATTGTTAGTGCACAACAAGAGACAAAGATGTATGATAAGTCGGCTGTAAACTCACTTAAAGTCCCCACAGTGGTATCATAGCAATATCACAGTGATTTCTCCCTTACGGGGCCAGCCACTCGGTTCACCCAGGCTCGTGTGCTCGGCTCTCGGTGCAGCTGAGGCTCTCCGTCGGTAGCCTCGTGGCCGCGAGCCAACCGCGACTAGTAAACAAACAATACTTCTCTCATCTAGCCCTCTCCACTGTGGCTGTCGGTGCAAATGTAACGCAGATCGGTGGAGGGTTTTGGCGACACAGCAGCAGCCAGCTGAGCCCCGGTCGTTTTTAGGTGAGGCCTTATTAGTGTGCCGGTCGTCTGTGCAGGGGCCGGGAGATGTAAGATCCCTTTCACGCTCCTATGATAACATCCAGGAGTGATTCTGGATGATGGATCAAGCGTCTTTTGATAAAGAGGGGAGGAAGGAAGGAAGAGGCTGGGCCACAGAGTCTGTGTGTGTGTGTTTGAGTCCTGTTTCCATCCGTCCACCCAGTGCATTAACTGGTGAACTTTACGTGCCTGTAATGCCTCATACAGTGTGTTTGTGTGTGTGTGTTTGTGTGCGAGGAACGGATGATTGGTCAACATGTGAGAGAAGTGGCATTTATCCTGCACTTACCCCATTAAATAAATGTGGCATTTCTGCTCTGTTTGTACACCAGTGTATAGCAGCAGGTATTATAAAGTCTGCAATTCGATTTTACCCTACCTGACCCGTGTGTGTGTGTGTGTGTGTGTGTGTGTGTGTGTGTGTGTGTGTGTGAGTGCTTGGCTGTTTATGAGAACTTTGACTAGAATTAAAAGTGTTTTCTCAAAGAAAATGATGTTCATATGTGCCCCAGAAGTAGTAGCTATGACTACTACTTCTGGGGCACATAAGTAGTAGTCATAGCTACTACTTCTGGGGCACATAAGTAGTAGTCATAGCTACTACTTCTGGGGCACATAAGTAGTAGCTATGACCAGTTTTCCACACAGAGAATTTAGCATGAGAGTCAGGTGACCACACTTGACTTGACTCTGTGAGTCAGCGTTGACGCAATAACCGAGGTCAGTGGGTCGGCACACTGACCTTATTCCTGCAGCGGGTGTTTTTTAAATTCCAATCACACAATGGAAATGTTGAAGTGGAAACTCAGCCAGGTGGAGAGAATACAGCCCAGCTGCTGTGCATCAGGATTCACGTCATGCATCTACAGAACATTTTAATGACTGATTAACCTACAGATTAGTTTTTAATGAGCAAATGAACTAAATAGACCATTTAGTGTGTAAAATGCAGACAAATGTAGAAATGACGTGATGGTCAAATTTGATCTGATGATGGCTTTAGAAGAATAGATAAGGAATCACTAAAAAAATAAGGACATCCTCTGAGGGGCTTGAATGTGTTTCCCATATTTCACGGCAATCCATGCTCAGAACATATTTTGTGCCAGTCCAAACAGACATCATCATATTGCACAGGATTAGTAGGTTCTAGATGCAGGGTTCCCACGGGTGCTTGAATTCCTTGAAAATGCTTGAATTTCAATTCAGTGTTTTCAAGGTTGTGAAAATGCTTGAATTTTTTTGTGAAGTGCTTGAAAATGCTTGAAAGTGTGGTGTCTATCTCAATAATCCAAGAGAAAACAAAAATGTTTCCTAAGCGGCTACGCGCTTGATCCGATGCCTTTACATGCAGAACTCAGTTATCATACTCGCTTGGTGTTCTGCCGAGAAATAACAGTAGACTACTATCCACACCTGTTGGTCACTGTTATTGCGCTATGGTAGTTACACAATACACCGCTCACAAGCTGAGAATACAAGCCAATTCACAATTAGTTAAAAACCAAAACAGTCAATCTACCACCATATGAAATAATGCTAATTAGACCCATATTATTATGCCATACAGTGGCACCGCTGCGCTTCCCATGACCATCATGGCAAACACAACTAGTAGGCTACCTATTTAAAGGTGCTGGAAAAATGGAAAAACTGGTGCTTGAAGGTGCTTGAAAAGTGCTTGAATTTGTTCATGAAAAAGGTGTGGGAACCTGTAGATGAAAAATGAGTGGATCACCAAAATCATTAGGATGCATCCTCTTGGGACCATGAGCATGTCCAAAAAATCAATCTATTGACTCGTTTTTGATATTTTAGTGGTGGATCAACCAACAAACTGATTACAGCTAATAATTAATTATTTCTTGCACTGTATTTGTAGTGTGGTATTGTACTTGAGCAGAATCTGAGCATTTCCTTCACCGTGACACAAAAATGCGAGGGGTAAAAAGTCAGCGAGTCCTTGAACCAGTCATTGACCTCTGACCTCTGAGTCTGACATTGTGTCGAGCGCGCTCTGTTTTCTTCCAAAGTCGAGCCTCGCTGTCGGTCAGGAAGAGACGGTCCTCACAAATCCATCGAGACAAATGTGTGTCAGGCGGTGTGTTTGCCGTGCGCGGTGCTTTTCCCAGGCACCAGGTGCACGCTGGGATTTGCCACACTGGGTCGGCTCAGCGCCGCTCACCTCATTATCCTCTTTGGACAAGGACGGACGTAATCTCCCTCTCTGTTTCTCTCTCCTCCCTTTTTCCCTCCCTCCCTCTGTCTCACTCTTGCATCATCTCTCTCTCTCTCCTCCCTTCTTTCTGTCTACCTGAATCTCATTCTATTTTTGTCCTCTTTTTTCACTACCTGTCCCACTCTCACCCTTCACCCCCTCTCTCTCTCTCTCTCTCTCTCTCTCTCTCTTTTTGACCCACTGTCTTACATAGTCTCTCTATCCTCTGCCTGTGGATTGATTAGTCTAGTCTGCTGCTGTTTGGTGACAGAGCCCGCTTGTCATGCTTGGGTTGGCGGGTTAGGGTAGCTCACGGTAACGTGGAGCAGGGCAGGGCTGGAAGGGGGTGGCGAGTGGAGGATCGGGGCGTTGAAAGGAAAATGTTGCCATCCGGCCATCCGTTAAAGTACAGTGCATGATTCTTGTTCTGTCACCCTTGGCGGTCTACCTCTCACTGCCTAATACGCCCCTGTCACTTCCCGGGGGGACCCGCCGTGACTGAGCGAGCAATGCTTAAAACTGTGTGTGCTAAGAGAGAGAGAGGGAAGAGTGAGGAGGAAACAAAGGGATGAAAGGTTTTTATCTCACTGGAAAGCAAATGCGAATCAAATGTTTGAAGTGTCGTGAGAAAGAAAGAAGGTGGCAATAAACCTCTCATTCACAAGAATCCCTGTGGGCCAATCAGCAACAAGTCTGTCACCTTCTAAACTCTGATTGTCAGTATGATCAGTATAATTTAAAAAATCCCTTTTAATGTTTAATGAGTTGCATCATTTGCCAAAATCATCAGAATCCATTTATGTCTTTGCAGCACATATGAATGTGAGCGGTTGAGGAGTGATGCAGTCGTAAAGCCAGTCGAGTGTTATCAGAGAATTAATGAACTTCAATGTAAAATGTCACCATTTAAAAGGGGTGGGCGATATATCGAATATACTCGATATATCGCGGTATATCGAATATACTCGATATATCGCGGCTTGTTCTCCGTAAGATGTATAAAATGACCATATCGCGACCATCGAGTACTTGTCATGCGTACTTTTTGTATTTAAAATAAGAATCAACATGATAAACTTCCGCCCCCTTTCAAAATAAAACACAATACGCAGTTCATGTAGCTTATCACAACTTCACATCAACGTTACGTCATGACAGGTGGCACTAGGTGAGCAGTCAATCAAGCAAAGTCAGCTGTTTGTTGTTGTTGTTTTCTTTATACACAGTTTATTGCAGGTCTTGCGTACTTAATTAATTTGATTGTGATTTTCCACTTTTTGCATGCAAATTAACAAAAACTCTAACAGAAGGGTCTACTTGAATCATCATACTGATGTTATTTTTTAAATTAAAGGGTTGAATTTAACATTCATTGTGATTTACAGGAGAAATAAAAATATCAAGATATATATCGTGTATCGCGATATAGCTTAAAAATATCGAGATATTGGTTATAGGCCATATCGTGCAGCCCTAGGTGACGCTGATTCAGAGGAATGCGGTTCTATTTTCATTGTAACTGAGGGGAGGACAGCATATGACACTTCAAAATATGTATGACTATTTGTTTAGAATGTGCAGAAGTGAGTTTGGCACTTAAAAACAATCCAAATTATTGCTATGAATAAATCCATTTAAATTTGAGCATAAACAATAATTCAGCTTCAAGTGTCTCTTGTTTTCTTGATGAGTGGCGTGAGCTGGATTGGTGCGGCGTTGGCAGTATTGCAAACGTTGTACCGGACCGTTGTGGAGAAGAGGGAGCCGAGCAGGAAGGCAAAGCTCCACAAATTCCACCTCTCACTTTGAGCTTCGGGGTAGCGACTGATACAAGTGGCCCAAATGAACTTTCTGCAGGTTGGCTGGAGGCCTCTGACATCTGGAGGGAGCTCGGCGTGGAGCTGCTGAGGTGCTTCCTGTATTAGAATGCCCCCGGGTGCTTTCCTTTGGAGGTCTTCCGGACATGTCCAACTGGCAGGAGACCCCGGGGTAGACCCAGAAACCGCTGGAAGGACTACATAGCCGAATGTGTTGCTGGGGAGAGGGATCTCTGGAGCACCCTGCTAAACCTGCTGCGGATAAGCAAGAAATGGATGTATGGCTAGTTTAAATGATACTAATAAATAATTTAAACTGCATGCAATAAAAAAACTAAAATTATGAACAGACTAAAAGTCCAATAAAAAGGAAGTGAAACATCCCAGGAAGTAACAAGGAGGATACTCCAATATGAATATTTTCTGGCTTTCCATGACGATAAACAAAACGTCTTTAACGGCTTTTGTACTGTTGATTGGACAACACGACAAACTCCTGCTTCTGCTCAGGCTTCGGGGCATTTTGTCAGCACTCACAATTAAATCGATTCATCAAGAGAAACAAAGAGAAGGACTGATAATGAAAATAATTGTTAGTCGCAGAGACACAAAGCAGCCGCCGCTATCTGAGTCTTTCATCAGCGGGAAGTCATTCGTTCATTACGTATGCGTGCATTAATAATAATATCTCAACCACCATCGTTAGACAGTTTGTAATGCTCAAACAGACTTTACGAAGACAAACGAGGATAAACACAGAGACATCTGAAAAAAAATGAAGCCCGTTACGCAAATACAGAGAATGATGACAGAGATCACACAAAGGTATTTCAATCACACGCAGCATATATAGCAGCCACCTACAGATCACTAGAGAAATCACTTAAAACTAATGTAGATCCATCCCATAGTTTCTCATTCTATAATCGGCAGCTCGCTGACGTGTACGTGAAGCGTGCGTCGCCGTGCGTCGTGTTTTTCACGGCGAGCTCGTGTGAGGAATATGCATTTTAATTGCAGCCCCAGGTGATGTCGTGATATCCTGCAGCGAGACGGACTGATCACACATCATTGACTACGAAATGTTCCATTGTGTCATTTAAATCTCGTAATTCTCACAAAAATAGCCCAAATGAAAACTTAAACTTTCACTGTGAAGCCGAAGCTGTTCTGTGGTGCAGACGCTGGAAATTTGTGGTATCGTGTGTGTGTGTGTGTTGTGCTGCATCACCATAGTGATTGCCAGGCTACATAAAATTGGAAGGGAAGAGCAATCCTTTATCTTGATAGTATTACAGTCTGTTGTGTTTGCTATAGCAGACGGCAGTCTGTGCAAAATCCAGAGTGTGTGTGTGAACGTGTGCAAGGTGGTGTGTGTGTGTTTTGTTGCTAAGATCTTATCAGTGGTTACAACGCGTGTGTGTGTGTGTGTGTGTGTGTGTGTGTGTGTGTGTGTGTGCGTGTGTGTGTGTGTGTGTGTGTGTGTGTGTGTGTGTGTTTGGAAACGAAGGAAGGCGGTTTGAGAAGAGACTTGTAGCAGAAAGTGAGAACTTGCATTCCTCCTCTTGTTCATTGTTGCTGGATTGTACGAGCGCCTGGCTGAATAGAAGAATGAAAAGCAGGTGTGTGTGTGTGTGTGTGTGTGTGTGTGTGTGTGTGTGTGTGTGCTGGGAGAAGCAGTGATTGTATTGACAGCTAGCTTATTGTGGCAGTGCTGAGGCCCTTGATAAATCACCTGCTCCCTCATCCTGTGACTGTTTACGTGACATCACACACTTATATTAACCCCCCCCGGGCCTTAGGTGTGTGTGTGTGTGTGTGTGTGTGTGTGTAATGGACAGACAGCGGTGTCGAGGGAGATGGATAATTAGAGGAGCAGGGCGTGAGGTGGAAAAATAAAGCCTGGTGGGGACGAGGTGACAGAGAGAAATATCCCATGATTCAGCGTGATCGTGTTTCCGAGTAATAAACTGCAGCAAATGCCACTTGGCTCCAGCAAAAAATCTAATGAGAGCGTGTAATTTAACACATTCGCTGTTTTAAATATCACATTTCATGCCAGGTGTTTCATGGAAACAAGCCACTGGACACACAGGAAGTTATTTGTTTTATTAGTTTGCACACTTTCTTCGAAGTTAAATGAGATAAATGACCTCAAAGATGTTCTTGGGAAATATATCCAGGATGTTTTTTGGGAGGCAATCTCCCAAAACGTAGTGTCCATTGCTCCATGTGCAACAATTGGTTTGATATCATGCACAGTAGGGATGTATCGATGCATCGTGACACGATTAAAAATCGGTACAAATGCGTGACGATTCGCAGAAAAAATTAATCGTGATTCTTGGCTCTAACCGGTCAAACAGGCTTCCGTTGCGTGAGCGTGGCGTATTTAGTCCGTCATGCACTCGACTTCAAACCCCACTGGAAGTGTTTCAGGAGCGAGCGCTTAGCCCGCCAGACTTTGTTTACTTGCTCAGATTTGGACATTTTCCTGGTGTTTCCCTTCTAAACATGCTTCTACATGTGTAAATATGTTACGTAGTTAGTTAGTTTCGCCTTTGTCTGTTTTTACGACCGGCAGTTTGCAAGGGGTATTTTATTTTGAAAATCCACCGGGTTCTCTTTGCTTTTTCTGTGTCTGGCTTCCGCCCGCTCGAGGTGCTCTGTGGAAATTGACTCGTGCTGCTCGCAAGTTTTAATGTTTTTATTTTATTGGTATGTACAAAACTTACCAGCCACATTGGCTGGTGATCAAAAAAGTTCATTTAGAGCCCTGGTTACGCCTCATGAGCAAAAACTGCACATCACAGCAGTTAACAGCAGTTTACTGTGAGATTGTTTCTAAAGAAAGCAGATATCTGTCATGTGTTTTGTTGTTTAAGATGTAAGTTGCACTTTTTATAAGAGAACACAAACTGAAAGTTTCTGTAAAGAAAGATTTTTTTTCCTACAAAAAAAAGTATAAAAAAATATAATCGTATTGTGAACAAAAAATAGTGACTCGAATCGAGTCGTGAGTTGAGTGTGTCGTTACATCCCTGATGCACAGCATTATGTAACCACTAAAAATATCTGCGGTCGTGTTGTGTTGGCTCTAAACACTTCATGTTATAGGGAACAACTTCTTTTTCACGATTTCTAAAAAGAACGGACCCTTCTCTGCGACAAACACCAGAGAGAGATTTGGGGATTCATTAGCGCGTTGACTGCTTTACGACCGGGTAGAAGGTGCAGAACAGAAAATAACAGCTGCAGCGGTGATCGCCTCACGCCGTCATCCTTTTGCTGTTAACCGCGCTGGAAACACTTAACTTTAAATGTTAATTCAGACCAAATAAACCGCTGCCATTAACGCCAAAGCGATGAGCTACAGGGCTCCGGGGGCCCGGGTGGGCACATTTATCTCCCACTCCTCCAGCTGCTTTTCAACAAGTAGATGGCGGAGCTGATTCATTTATTATTGAGATGATGTGCGGGCGTTGAAAACTACGGGAGAAAGGTGGGAAAAAGCCTTTCCACTGTGCTGCGTTTATACGGCGTATCGTATTGTGCTCTCTTAATCGATTTTACAGCGTATGAGTTCGTAATGTTTAGTCTATAAGGCTGCGGTGTGGTCACAGGACAGGGTTCAGAAGCCTTCACAGTGTAAACGGAGTTGGCACGGAGCATAAATTCAAGCACATAAAAAAATACTGTGTGTGTCTCAGGCTAAAGCGTAACTGCATGCTGCGCCGGCATCTCTTTTCTTTGGTTTTCATCTCATCAAGGTCAGTGTGAATAGAGACTGAGCCACTCAACAGACTTTGACTTTGTGACTTGCCCCTGCTGTATAAATGAGATCTCTGCTATACAATACACTAAGTACAAAGGAAAGATACTAAAGGCAGTGGCTATCAAGGAGAGCCATGTGCTCGGAGTCTTAACGAGAGCATCGGTCAGTCTGCGAGCAGGAGAATGAAACAAGTTCATAATGATGTCACAAATGAATGAATAACTGAAGGTCGGGTTCAGAAAATCCGTTTGCCATGGAGTGCATTTGAGTTCATGCACACATGTTTTATTATTTTGAAATGTTTCCATCCACCATCTTGTTTCTGAGTCTCACGAGAGACTTCCATCAAAACGCGTCTGGCGTTGTTCCTCACCAGGAATTCATGGCGTACCCTCACAGGGGAGGATGGGGTGGATAAAATGGTTTCTGTTCTCCGTTACCCGAGGAGCGGCAGGCTTGATAACGATCCCAGTGGAAGTGCTAGCCGCGAGCGAACCGCTTGCAAAGGGTTGCCTCATTTTTTTTAGTTTTCGAGTGAAATTAGAATATTTCCTCCCCTCGCCTGGTTTTCTTCACGCTGTCGCAGTGCCGTGGAGGGGATTGACTTAGCGGCTGTCGCCGTGAACCTTGAAGTTGTCTTTACCAAACGTCGCACGGAAGTCGAGTTGCAGTCGGTGCAAATGTTCATTTTGCCAAAAGACTGGAGTCAAATATCCAAGTGTCTAAAGTTGTAGAGCAGTCGAAACTTGGATTGGATTGAAACAAGATCAACGCAGGTATAAATGGATCAGGAACAGGATGAGATACAGATCAATCAATGATGGAGCCATCTCTGGTCTCTTATGAGCTCTTACTAAATTGACAGACCTTCGCGTCGGCGGGAAAAGCTCTCGTCTCGACTTCCTGTTCAGGTTAGTGCGGAACAGAGAGGCGGACCCAGATGAGGGGAAAGACAGGAGAGAGAAGGAGAGTTGAAAGGCAGTCCTGCCTGTTTGTGGATATGTTTTAAAGAGGCTTTCCTTCTAGATCAAAGCAAAGGCTCCGCAGGAAAGCTCTGAAATTGCATTTAACATTTCTTGCTCTCAGCGGAGTTGAATTTGGTCTTATGATGTCGGATGCCATTCTTCGGAGCTGCAGTTCTCGTTTCTTTCCTGCAGTGTTGTGGAATGTTGTCATAAAAACCTGAACCTTTAATTAAATGCAAGTCCAACACTCTGTGTACTTGCTTAAACTCTGAAAAGCACTGAAAGGATCTGCGGTGTCATTATGATGTCTTAGCGACGAAAGTGGTTGGTCTGTCATCTGAAAGGTGAGAATGAAAGTAATTGAAATGTCAGTTAAGCTTTAAAGCACTGAAACATGGGAAATGGTTGGAGCGTGTGCCGGTAGTAGTCAGTGTCAGCTTGTATGTAAGCAGTCATTTAAACTGTTAAAGTGTCACTTCACGTGTGATTTAAATGGCTGTTCAAGTGCAAAACGACTGAGTGGATTCAAATCTCAGGTCCGGTTGAAGCGACAGACACCTTGTGTGTGTCAGTGATGATTGATGTGTTTTTTTCTTTTCTTCTCAGGGCCCGTACAGAATGATGATATGAATTATCAATGATCAAAGAAACTGAATCAATATTTGGAACCGATATACATTTTAAAAAAAAATTGTTTGTCTGTGGCACCGCAGCCTTCAGGGTTGAGTGGCATTTACTCGTGACGGGTAAGATTTTTATTTTTTGGCCTTTCCAAGCTTTATTTGATAGAGACAGCTGAAGAGTGACAGGATTGTATGGAGAGAGAGAGACGGGGAATGCGGAAAAGAGCTTCCGCGGCAAGGACTGAGCCTCGGCACGTGGGACCAACTGAGCTAAACACCCCAAAGCAGCACTTTGTAAAATGTATTTATTTTATCAGCGAATAGATGAAATACAAATCCGATTATGATAATTATGAAAATGCTGAATATCTGACGTTTGTTCTATTCCTACTGTGGAAGCAATGAAAGACGGTATAATGGAAGTAATGTAGTTAGTCGGGAACAGTGCCGGTCCTGGCCACATTTGCGCCCTGGGCAACCCCCCCCCCCCCGGGACGAAAATTTTCTTGTGCGCCCTCACGGCCGCCCGTGCTCCCCTGGATGTGCTGTGCGCCCCGGTCGGTCTGTCTGGCGCCCCCCTCTGCCTCGTCAACCCCCCGCTACCGGGGGCGCCCGCTCCGCTAACTTGATGAGTGGTATCGAAAATTCGCGAGGTTTTTTTCTTTTTCGGGCGCTCGTGCGCCCCCCACGGAGACAGCGCCCTGGGCGGCCGCCCATATTGCCCATAGCTAGGACCGGCCCTGGTCGGGAATAAATACCAGTGCATGGGGTGGAAGTGTTGTTTCAGGTGTAAGTGAGGAAAGCACTTGATATTCCAGCTGACATGAGTTGTGACTCCGGGCTCTTGAAGGAATATTGGTCATTTTCTATTAAGAGCTGTCCAAACTGGTTGATGCGGATCGCTGAAGGAGGAAAAAAAAAAGGCTCCGCATGCGATGAGTTATAGAACAGAATGAATAAAAAAGGTTTCAGGCCTTGGTTACTTCAAATCTGACAGGTTGCCAGCAGCTTGGTGTTTATTACTGGAATACCTCTGATGATAAGCAGGCATTTCTTGAGTTAGATGACATGATCCCTGTGGGGAACTCAGGTGCTCTAATGGACGGTTTTTGTTCAACGTTCAATATCCCATCATCTGCTGGAAGCTTTTACGCAGCCAACAGGTGTTTTGCGGCCACATATGTCTCACAGTGTGATCCAGTCTGCTGCATAGTCTGTCCACTAATGCTGTGAGAGCCATTTTTAGTTCATATTGATGTGTGCATCACTATGTCCATTTGTGCATTTAAGAGTGTGTGTATATGTGTAGCACAAACGCATCCCCGTCTGCATCACTCAGTACCATCCTTTGCTTTTTCTATCAAAGAGGACGCTTTTAGCCCCCCGGCCAGCACTCGCAACGCTCCTTTGTGTCTGTAAGTGGTGGACCGTGCACAGAATTCCTAAGTGTGTGTGTGTGTGTACGTCGGAGCGAGTGATAGAGACGGACTCTCAGAGGGACGGTCGGCGATAACAACAGAAGAAAGGGACGGAGACAGAGAGGGGGAGGCGGATGGAGAGAGGAAGCGTTGGAGGTGAAGGAGGGAGAGGAGAAAGTCCGTGTCGTGAACTCCGTTTGAACAAAGCGCTTTTAAAAGCAAAGTTTATCAAAGCGTATCCGCGCTGAAGAGGAGAAGAGACAAAGGGAGAGGAGAGGATGGAGAAAAGAGTGTGGGAGGGATGATATAAAACTTCAAATCTGTGCTGTCACTGGCTTCCTAAATTGCCTTGCGTCCCCTGGAGACCATGGATAGGATGACTTACTTCCTTCCTGTCTTCTCTCTCGCACACACAGAGCTGACGGGCATCTTTCCTCGCCACTTGAAACAGTCATCAGGCGAGACAACGCGGCGATAAGATTGTTCTTTATTAGTCTCATTATCACCATAATAGGTGTGGCTAGCCTGTAAAGAACACGGCCGCAAAGGTTACGTCACACAACACAGCCCTTGGAAATGGCCTATCTGTAATTGATTTAGAGGGCAGCCTCTGTTTTAATTGGGAGATTCACCTTAAAAGGACAGACGTCACTTCTGCTCTCCCCGTGAGCTTATTGCCTGATTAATAACCGCGCTCAGACCGAAACCTCCCTCCAACCCGCGAGCGTGATTTATTTTCACTTCACAGTCTCGCACGGGCATAAAACTAAAGAGCAAGATTGCAAAGGCATCACTATAAAAAAAAGATCAAATTTATAGATTCAGTCATTTCCTTTTTTTGTATCCACGTGTGCTCCAGATAGAAAGTCCTGAAGTGTAAATTATGGAAACAAACTAACCATTAAATGATTCTTTTTTTTTGGCTCATTATGGAGTGTGTTTTTCATCTTTTCACAATAAAACACATTTATTAGATGTTATTTTACTTTCTTTCTGTAGTCTGTTTTTGTATGGTGGTATTTATCAGTCAGTTCTGGTGTTGTGTTGTACGCATTCTGGTCTGAAGTTGTACGGCAGGTACAGTGTGCAGTGAGTTTATCAGAGCATGCTGCATATGTTAAGAACCTGAAAGAGAGCAGAACCAAAACAAGGAGCTGAAAGACGCTAAAACGCGCTCTACTGATAAGAAGAGCTGGGTGATAATTTCTCTGTAGCTTCATCACTGTTAGCAACCCAACTTACATAACATGAACTGATCGGATCCATCGATGATATGAAAATGACATGATTCTTGACAAAATGCTGAAATATATCTTTTCAAACTTGGTCATATTAAAGATTAAACTGGTATTGTCATGAACAGTATGATATGCAGAGATGTATAGTAACTAAGTGGAGCTACTTAAGTACTAAAATGCAGTATCTGTACTTTTTTTGGAGTATTATTTTACTGCACTACATATATTTAATGGATTTAATACTTTTACTCCGATACATTTTTCATGTGCTGAGTCGTTACTCGTTACTATTGTAGCGTCCAGCCGGACACGTGATGAATGACGAGGCGATATTGAACAAACTGCATTTATTGCTGAACGGTTTGGTTCCAGGACTCGGTGACTGTCGGCCGGAACCACGCCAAAAAAACAACTGAACAGTCCCGGTCTCACATCAACCTCGCTCGTGCGCCGTACGTCATACACCTGACTCACCCAGGTGCGCGCTCTCACCTGCTGCCCCGCCCCCTCGCTCTCGCATTCATTCAGACGCATTCACAGACCATGGGAAATCACAGAACTCTACCATGAACGTTGTAACACTGTAACATTAGAAGTTGTGCCTCAATAAATATTTGAAATAATATAAACAACAGTACTTGTACTTTTACTTTTACTTGTACTTTTACTTTCAGTACTTGAGTAGCATTTTTTTACTTATTTGTACTTGCAATACTTAAGTACAAAACATTTTAAATACTTTAGTACTTTTACTTAAGTATGGTGTTTAATGAACACTTCAACTTCTACTCAAGTCAGTTTTTTGATATAGCACTTGTACTTCTACTCCACTCCTTTACTCCAGTACTTTATACATCTCTGATGATACGGCAGACCTACAGAGAACTAAATAATCAGATTCCTTCTGTTCCAAGCACGTCCCTGCTACTCTTTCTATGAATCTGGTGCAACACATTTTCTAGGCTTACTCCTTCTAGTACTTCTAAAGGATTCTGTTTTTAGTTTAGTCTTGGCAGCATGGGGACGGACCTAAAACAGCTTTTAGACTTTGGGAAATAAAACAGTAGTGTTGTAGTTCAGAGGTCTGTTCGTCCCAGGAAGGTTTCCTGGGAAGAACAATGTTATTGTTGAGAAAATAGAGACAAAGCTCCGAGGTCCAGTTTAGGTTGTTGGGTTGATTTTCCGAGGAATCTCCTCAACCAAACTTCCAAATATAAATAAAACAGAAGATAGAATTAAAAAGCTAAACTAACAATTACATTTCCCCTCTGAATGTGTGAAATAAATTCAGGTATTGAGCTTGCACCTTTGTGAAGGTGTCTGCAGGATTTCTAACATGGTGTTGATTACAACAGGTCCACAGTGGAAACACTGTAAATATGATGCCCCTCCGCCCGGCATTCAACAGAAACGTTTGGTTATCTAACATAACCTCAGTTCTTAGAATAATATGAGCGAGGTGTCTCGCTATGGGATGCAGCCTCCTGCAGCCCTGATAGAAGCATTTATCTCAATCCGCCAATCCTGATTGGCCGGTGAATGTGTTCATCCGCGCCGCACCCAGTAGTCCCATCTACTATATATAGTGTGCGCGGATAACATTCCCCTAATTCAATAAGCAAACCTCTTCTCACCGCCCAGCAAGAAGGGTCGTCTGGCGAGACACCTCGCTCATATTATTCTAAGAACTGAGGTTATGTTAGATAACCAAACGTTCTTCTTCATAATATTCACTCGGTGTCTCGCTATGGGATATGGTAGCTCCCGTATTGCCAGACAGCTTATCGAACAAGTACCAGCCAGTGGGGAGGGTCCATGGGTTCCAGTTAGGACTCCAGGACCGCGCTAGCCACGCACGGCCCTGACACGTCAAGCATGTAGAACCGGACAAAAGTCAGAGGCGAGGACCAACTCGCTGCTGAACAAATGTCCTGAACAGACACTCCCCTAAATAAAGCCCAGGATGCGGCCATCCCGCGGGTAGAGTGCGCACGCACACCCGCCGGCGGCTGCAGTCCCCTGCTCGTATACGCCAAAGCTATAGCCTCCACCACCCAGTGGGCGAGGCGCTGCTTTGTGACCGGCTGTCCCTTTCGGGGTTCAGCCCAGGAGACGAACAGCTGATCGCTCCTCCTGATGTTTTGCGTTCTGTCCATATAAGAGCGCACAGCTCGAACCGGACACAGCATGTGCGCTCGCTGCTCTCCAGGAGAAGCGGCGAACGCTGCGAGCTCAATCGGGGAACATGAGCCCACCACCTTAGGTACAAATACCGGGTTGGGCTTCAGAACCATACGTGTGTTCCCCGGGGCGAACTGAGCGCACGCTGGGCTCACAGAGAGCGCGTGGATATCACTCACTCGCTTCGCAGAGGCGAGAGCCAGCAACAGCACCGTCTTAAGGGACAGGTGTTTGAGACTCGCTCCCAGCAATGGCTCAAATGGGGGGCCTTTAAGCCCCTCCAGAACCACCGCTAAATCCCACGGAGGTATTAGTGGTCTGGAGACAGGGAGAAGCCTACGCGCGCCCCTCATAAACCGGCACACCAAAGGGTGTTGGCCCGCTGTTTTGTCCCCAAATCCTATATGGCAGGCCGCTATAGCCGCCAGATAAACCTTAACCGTGGAAAAGGCTTTTCCTTTATCAATCAGGTCCTGCAAAAACGACAGTATCGCTGGCACAGAACACTGAAAAGGGATGTGGTCTCGTTCGAGACACCACCGCTCAAACACTCTCCACTTAGAGTCGTACAGAGACCTAGTGGATGGAGCTCTGGCGTTTTGTATAGTGTTAACCACACTCTGCGGAAGACCAGCAGTGGTCAGATTGAACCACTCACGGGCCAGGCCCACAGTTGCAGTTGCTCCGGGTGCGGGTGGAACACCCCCCCCCCCCTGCGAGAGCAAGTCCCTGCGCACCGGCAGCTGCCAAGGCTGGGCGCACAGCATCTGATGTATCTCCGCTAGCCAGTGCAGCGCTGGCCAGTGTGGAGCTATCAGGATCAGCCTGTGATTGTGTCCCCTCACCCTGGCGAGGGTGGGGGGTATCAGGGCCAGTGGAGGAAACGCGTAGAGCAGCTCGTGCGGCCAAGCGTGCGCTAGTGCGTCTATGCCCAGGGGAGCGTCCAGAGTGCGTAGAGAGAAGAACAGCTCGCACTGAGCGTTTTCTCTGGATGCGAACAGATCTACTCTGGCGCGGCTGTAGCGCGCCCATATCTGCTCCATGACCTGCGGGTGCAGCATCCATTCCCCGTACATCGGCGCGCCCCTGGACAGCAGGTCGGCACCTGCGTTCAGGGTCCCCAGGACATGAGTCGCCCTCAGGGAAAGAAAGTGCAGACTGCTCCAGAGGATCAGTTTGCGTGCCAGAGTGTGCAACACACGAGAGCGTAACCCCCCTTGACGGTTTATATACGCTACTGCCGTCGTGTTGTCCGTCCTCACCAGGACGTGGCGGCCCGAGAGGAACGGAAGGAAGTGTTTCAGAGACAGAAACACAGCTGAGAGCTCGATTATATGAAGGCGTTGGAGAGCCTGGCTCCAGCGTCCTCTCACACCTCTGCCCTCGAAAATGCCACCCCAGCCGGATAGGCTGGCGTCTGTGGTGACCACCTTTCTGGACGAGACAGTGCCCATGGACACCCCCTGAGTCAGGAAAGATGGGGCCCGCCAGTGGCGCAGAGCCATCACGCAGTCTGCTGTGACCGTTATCCACCGTGCGCCATGACGCACGGGATCCAGCCTGAGCGAAGCGACCCAGCGCTGAAATTCCCGCATGTGAAGACGACCGAGGCGGGTCACGAGGATGGCTGAAGCCATCAGACCCAGCAGCCGGAGACACAGTCTGAACTGGACAGACCTGCGTCGACGGAAGCGCGAGGCACGCTTTGAAAGCTTTCACTCTCTCCTCCGAGAGGCGAGCAGTGAATGGCACGGAGCGCAGGGATAATCCTAGAAAGCATATCTCCTGCGTCGGAGAGAGTTGGCTCTTCTCCATATTTATCACAAACCCCAAATTTATTAGGTGTTCCGTGACAATGCGTGTGTGAACCCTGGCCTCCTGTTCTGACTGCGCCAGCAGGAGCCAGTCGTCCAAATATGTGGCCAGCCGTATGCCCCGGCGTCTGAGCGGGGCCACGGCGGCCTCTGTGCACCGTATGAAAACCCTCGGGCTGAGAGACAGGCCCGAATGGGAGCACACGATATTCGTAGCACACCCCCCGAAAGGCGAATCGGAGATATCGTCTGTGAGGGGGGTAAATGGGAATGTGGAAATACGCGTCTTTCAGATCCACGGACGAAAACCAATCGTTCGGTCTTACTAGACGCAACAGTGCCGCATGTGTCAGCATCCTGAATTTGTATTTCCGCAGAAACTTGTTCAGGGCCCGCAGGTCCAGAATAGGGCGGATTCCTCTTCCCCCCCCGTTTGGGAACGAGGAAATATCTGGAGTAAAAACCTGACAGACTCTGTTCGGGAGATACGACAGAAATGGCTCTTTTTTCTAACAGAGAGAGGATTTCCTCCTGTAAGATTCGAGCTAATTCTCCCTGTGCTCGTGACTGCATTACGCCGGAGAAACGGGGAGGGACAGCGGCGAATTGGAGCCGGTATCCCCGAGAAATCGTGCGTAACACCCACGGTGAAGCTGCGGTTGCTTTCCAATTCTCCCACTTGAGAGAAAGAGGAGAAGCGCATTGCAGCCCCTGCTCCATCACGGGAGGTCCCGACAGCGGTGCTGTGGCGCCCCCTTGCGGTAGAGCTGGGAGATAACCCCTGGGCGTCGCCGCAGGAGCGGCGAAGCCTGTTGCTCTGCTCCCCGGGGATGGAGATGCCCATCTCGGGGGCAGAGCCGCAGAGGGCTTGGTGGCCACACTGCTTATAGACAGGGTATTTTTTTTTTTTTCGTTTTGGCTTTTTTTGCTATCTGCACCCTCGGCTCGTGGCCTGGCTGTGACAGATTTCTTTTTATTTTCACACGTTTGGGGACATGTGTGTATGTGTGTGCTTGCGGACATTTTGCTCGGGGCGCAACAGCGCAAACCTCCGAGGTGATGTCTCTCCTCCCGCGGACCGGCTCTGGGGTGGGCAGCGGCGGCGTGGGACGCACACGAAAAAGCCAGAACGGTGGGCCTGCATAACGGGGAACGGCAGGATGCTCCACCAGAAGAGAGGAAGGCTGTCAGGCCGCTCTCTTCTTCTTCCTCGCCTGGGGGACCGAGGCCGTGGCGGCCGGCGGCGGCGGCAGCGGGACTGCGGTCGAGGCAGGAGATTTTCTGTGCCAGCCGGCTCCGGGCTCTCTCCTCGGAGGGAGCGGCGGACCGAGCTGCTGCGGCCGCTTCGGCACCCTGAAGTGCGGCGGCTGAGAGGCAGCTTGAGCAAACGATTTGCGCTGCACTGGAGGTGATGGTGTGGGTGCTTTACGAGGGAGACAAAGTTTCAGGGCTTCGTTGTCCTTCTTCTTTGCCTCACATCGCTGCTGCATCGTGGCCAATGCAGAGCCGAAGACACCCTCCGGGACAATTGGCATATCTAGTATGTCATCCCGCTCCCTGTCAGTCAAGTTAGCGAGGCTGAGCCATCTCGCTCGCTCCTGAATGACGAGGGTCGCCATCACCCTGCCCGTGGCCTGGACTGAGACGCGCTGTATGCGGAGGGACAAGTCGGCGATGACTGCCATTTCCTCCCACGCGTCGGGGTCCTGCTCGTCAGCGGATGCCCCAAACAGCTCTGCCTGATAGGCAGTGAGGATGGAGAGAGCGCTGAGAGCTCTGGCCGAAAGGGCGGCTGCCTTATACGCCCTCTCGGCCAGTGCAGACTGGAACCGCTCGGGCTTGGTTGGCAGCGTCGGACGCCTGGAGGAGGCTGCAGATAGCTGGCTCGTGCTGCCCGGGCAGAGATGCGCAGCTACGGGGGCTTCCACCGGAGGCATCAAGAGGAGACCCTGGGCTTCCATCGCCTCGCAGTCGAGGGATGCTGCGCCCGAGATGGGGCTCCTGTTGCTGTACGGGCAGTAATTCCAAGTTTTGGACAGCTCGGCCAGCAACTCGGGGAAGACGGGAAGAAGCTGTTTTACCGCACTACGAGCCAGGGCGAGCCGCTTGCCTTCATAGCGGGACCCGGTGGGCTCCGCTACTGCAGCCGGCCAGGGGACCTCCAGCTTCTCTGCCGCACGTTTGCACGTGCTGAGCAGGTCCACATGGAGGGGGGGAGCTGGAGAGCTCACCCCGCCTTCCTCCCTGTTGGTAGACTCGGGCAGCTTCGGCTTTACAGCCAGGGCTGGGGCCACGGAGGTGTCGTCTTCCCCCTCGTCCTCTGATATGAGGAACGAGGCGTCATCGTCATCCTCTGTGAGGCCAATTTCCAGCACGTCTTCCTCGGAAAACGGGGGAGCTCGGAGCTGCTCGCACTGGGGGGCCCAGTCGTAGCCAGTCTCCGGAACTTCCCCGGCCATGACCTCGTCTTCCTCCGCGGCTGCGCCTAGGTCAGCGGCGGGGAGAGACGGGTCACGGTCCGCGTCGGGAAACGGGGGAGCTCGGAGCTGCTCGCACTGGGCGGCCCAGTCGTAGCCAGTCTCCGGAACTTCCCCGGCCATGACCTCGTCTTCCTCCGCGGCTGCGCCTAGGTCAGCGGTGGGGAGAAACGGGTCACGGTCTGCGAGGCTAGCTTGGCGGGCTAGCCTGCGTCTGAGGCTCTTGACTGTGAACACTTTGCAGTGTCCACAGGACCCGGGAATTTCGAGGGCTAACCTGGCGTGGTCAACCCCCAGGCAGGTACTGCACACCGGGTGGGTGTCCCTCCCTGAAATTCTGTTCCCGCAGCAACAGAGCCGAGAGTCTCCTCTGGTGTGAGGATTTTTAGTGGTCTCCATTTCGCCAACAAGCTGGAGCGCTAGTGGAGAAAAGGCTCGTGGCTAGCTGGTGTGCTAGCGTGGGGTCGAGGGGGTCGCTGGTGTGCTAACTTAGCTCGACCAACTCGAGCGTCCGTGGAGGGGAGCCGAGAGGAATTCCGCCGTGGAGGGGTCGGAAAAGAATACTTACCGGTCCGGTCTGGTATGAACGGACAAGGCAGAAGCCAGAGCACAACACTAGCGTCCGGTGACGGAAGCTAGCAAGATCCGTCTGGTGGACAGTTAAGCTAGCGAAAAGCTCTGACGTGAGATAAGTTCTCAGGTGAGAAGAGGTTTTGAATTAGGGGAATGTTATCCGCGCACACTATATATAGTAGATGGGACTACTGGGTGCGGCGCGGATGAACACATTCACCGGCCAATCAGGATTGGCGGATTGAGATAAATGCTTCTATCAGGGCTGCAGGAGGCTGCATCCCATAGCGAGACACCGAGTGAATATTATGAAGAAGAACAGATGCAATCTAGAGATTACACCCACCCATGCTCCCTCCTTCCTCATTTCATTCCCGCGCGTGTTGTAGATTGAACCGGACCGGGGCTTGTCGCGATTCAGCGGCTTGGAACGAAAACCTCATTGCAAACAGATGGCGTCCAGAGATTAGCCCGAGCCGGCCTCGCACGTATTGTCTGAGAGTTTCTACGCGGGGACCCGGGTCTTTCTTTCAGCTTGTGGTGAATCAGAAAAAAAAAAAAATAGGTTAACGGATGAATTGTGAAGATTATTCTGAAGTGATCGTCACTCGGTCCGATTGAGGTGCAGATATTACACGAGCCCTCCTAATTCAATCTGATTGTGTATTGATTTTGTGTCAACCGGTCGATTGACAAGGGCGAGAGAGGTTCTTTGTCATTTCAGTCAGTTTGTACTTGTTGTGGTGTGTGTGTGTGTGTGTGTTAGCAGGTGTGTGTGCATACTTTACCGAGCGAAAGCCTGGAGGAGAGAAAGGAGAGTGTGAGATGAGTGGCTCTATCGAGGACTGCTTTGTGTGAGTGCAGTGCATGTGTGTAATCATGTTTTTGGCGGTGTTTGTGGCTTGGCACAGTCAGTTTATTGGCCTTATCATGCTGTGCCATACCGGTCTTCACTCTCTCACGCTGTGCGAGGAAATCAATTCTTACATCTTCTTTATATCTATAGCACTTTCTCTGCCGTCATGCATCTCCTGCTCCTCTCACCTATCCACTCACACTCCCTCTTGACTTTCTGTTTCCCCTCACTGCTGCTCCCCGTACGCAGGGCACGTACTCCTCCGGCGGATGCAAAACAGAGGGTCAGCGTCCTCTCCTCCTCAGACAATATAGCCAAGATTTCCAGTTGATTTACATTTATATGCAGAAAGGCCAATAATGTGCAGGTCCAAGTGCACATGCCGCATGCACATATCCTTTCTCCAGTTATTGATTCGGCTTGACCGCTGCCTGTTTGAGGCGATTTCAGCCGGTTATATTGCCTTCAGCGGTGACAGAAACTCAGGGTTGTTCTCGATTTAATGGAAACGCGCCGTGGCCCTTGACAAATTAATTAATCATCGAAAAAGACAATTGGTTACAGCTTCTGGCAGAGTCCTTGCAAAGCACTACCTCTGGACGATTTCTCGGATACAGGTGTTTTTGTTAAATATCTGCTCTCATGCAGCACTTGAGTCCATCGCAGAGCATTAAAGGCATCTCGAAGAAGACTCACATTTATTGTGAGGGTCATTTTGGTGCCTCACAGTTTGGGTTTCATGTCGGATAAAAAGAGCTAAAGTAAAACCAGAACTTTTGCGCGAGAAGTGAGAATATCTCATTGACATTTATAGCAATACTGATAAAATAAAATAAAATACCGCCTTGGAACAGAGCTGTTCTCTACAGCATGCTGTTTGGTGCCGAGCAGGCAGTGAACAGTGAGAACAGCTGCCTGCTGCGGCCCTAAAACGACACTGTGAAGCATAGTGTTACACTGTTTTATTTCCTGTTGTACAGCAAAAGTTCCAGTGATGAAATAAATTGTGCCGGGCATCATAAAAACAGACAAAACATGTCACTTTGTCTTCTACTTATTTATCAGGGTTCCCACGGGTGCTTAAATTCCTTGAAAATGCTTGAATTTCAAGTTTTCAAGGTTGTGAAAATGCTTGAATTTTTTGTGAAGTGCTTGAAAATGCTTGAAATTTGTGCGATGTCTATCTCAATAAACCAAGAGGAAACAAAAATGTTTCCTAAGCGGCTACGCGCTTGATCTGATGCCTTTACATGCAGAACTCAGTTATCATACTCGCTTGGTGTTCTGCAGAGAAATAACAGTAGACTACTATCCACACCTGTTGGTCACTGTTATTGCGCTATGGTAGTTACACAATACACCGCTCACAAGCTGAGAATACAAGCCAATTCACAATTAGTTAAAAATCAAAACAGTCAATCTACCACCATATGAAATAATGCTAATTAGACCCATATTATTATGCCATACAGTGGCACCGCTGCGCTTCCCATGACCATCATGGCAAACACAACTAGTAGGCTACCTATTTAAAGGTGCTGGAAAAATGGAAAAACTGGTGCTTGAAGGTGCTTGAAAAGTGCTTGAATTTGTTAATGAAAAACGTGTGGGAACCATGTATTTATGGTCTAGTCTAGCTTCTTAAATGCTCCTGGTGGGATACATCATATATCAAATGTTACTGTTTAAAGCTGTGTTAACACAAAACTTTTCCCTAAAAATACTTTGTAAATATTTTCGATTGGCCCTTCTGCCGCCTGGGCTTGACTTTATTAAAACCCACTTCCTGCCTCTCCGGTCACACGACTTCCCCCAGAGACACCGATAGGGCGATACACACCCTCCTCTTATCCCGTCGTCCCCTGAGGCGCTCGATAGGCCCCAACCACGTCTTCATTTCCCGTCTTTTGAGCGTTGGTCCCTTCCTGTGAATGAGCGATCTGCTCGGCAGATAATGATCCGTCCTGAGAGAGCGGCGGACGACGGGGAGGACAATGGTGTTTGTGTGTTTAGTCCTACTGCTCTGTAGCTGGGCTGCTTTTAGACATGAAGGTGCCATCAATCAGGCCGCCAATATCTCTGACTCTAATCATTTGCGCGGAGGGAAGGGACGGATGGACGGAGAGGGAATAAGAATGAGTAACAGAGATGAAGATGAGATAATAAAGTCCTATTGACAGCTCTGTCTGTGGGATCCATACACACATGTGACATGTCAGTGCACATGTGTTGTTATGTGCTGTATCTATGTGCGATGGTTGTTTTCCTGCCGTGCCGATTGCTTGTTATAATGCTGCTGATAGTAGAGATACACTCCCTGAGTGTGTGCGAGCATCTCCGCCTTATTACAGTGTGTCTCTATCAGTAATAGGGGTCTTGCTGCCAGGCTTTGGATCTCAAAGAAAACCACTTAGAGACGTCCAGGGATTGCCTGGGACTTAGAGTGGCTGCCTCCGCACGGCTCTAATGCATCTGTATACACACACACCAGACATGATCACCACACACAGATGCCAGTCTTACAGCAGGAAACACGGCGGCGCTCACACATGCACTGACCGCGTACGTGGATTTATGTGATGAAAGCTCACTTAGGATCATTCCTAAAGCTTTCACTGCTCTAAGTGAGCTCGTAATATTGACCAAATACACACTGAGGGCTGAACCAAATGAAGCAACAGTAACGTTCTAGTGTGTAAAAAAAGAAGTCCACCCTTTATTCATGGTACTCTGGGAAGCTCCCATGAGGCATGATGGGATAGCAGCCAGTAGTGGCAAAGTAAAAGTACTATTTATAATATTTTTATTATGAGCAAGGACTTTGCGACGGTGGCAAAGAAAAGCACAGAGCCTTCAGTGTCTGCTAAACAGCCTCATGCTGCATTAAAACAGTTCAAACAACCACATGACGTGTGTTAAAAAGGAACACATTAATATGTATGATTGTTAAAAAAGTCATACATAATACACAGAATTGCATCATATTTCCAGGGCTCCACGGGTGCTTGAATTCCTTGAAAATGCTTGAATTTCAATCCAGTGTTTTCAAGGTTGTGAAAATGCTTGAATTCTTTTTTGAAGTGCTTGAAAATGCTTGAAATTTCACAATTAGTTAAAAATCAAAACAGTCAATCTACCACCATATGAAATAATGCTAATTAGACCCATATTATTATGCCATACAGTGGCACCGCTGCGCTTCCCATGACCATCATGGCAAACACAACTAGTAGGCTACCTATTTAAAGGTGCTGGAAAAATGGAAAAACTGGTGCTTGAATTTGTTCATGAAAAAGGTGTGGGAACCCTGTATTTCTCCGATGAAATATTTAAAGGAAATAATCTGCTCAAATTTCATCCAATTCTCCCCGTCTGACACAAACGTCCCGCAGTTATTTCACGCGCTGCTCGAGTCATTTGTGCAGTTTACCAGTTGCTCTGTTCTGTTTGTGTTATTCATTGAGAAGAATATGAGAAGAAAGTTTAGAAAATATGTCACTTAGCTGTCTTGGAGGTCGTTTAGTTTCTGTCATTCTTCTTTTGCACGACTCGTCCTCTCTCCAACGTTCCAGGTACAAACAACAATGACGTGCTGACTGACGGCTGCCGTGTTCACAGCTAGTGATTCAGAATCAGATGTAGAAAAAATAAGAAGCATCAAAATGTCAAATGAATCAAAGTGCCACTGATTCATACAGGAAAATCGATTTTCCGATTCTAATTAATTCCTTAAGATCGATTAGTACATCCAAAGATCGATTAAATTAAATTAGTTTAAAGTTTAAACTACACTACGGTGTCTCACACAAGCGAGGTGCGTTCAATGGCTGTCGGAATGACTATGATGCGTTCATGAACGTGGGAAAAAAGGAAATTCACTGTAAATATAATAAAACTACAGACAACATGAAAAACTCTACAACTACCACCCACTTCTGTACGTTCTCTTAAAATGACTGAGGCGATTGCGGTTTACATTTACAAAGATATGCGCCTGTTGTTGAAAACAAAACGAGGGCTTTAGGCAACCAAAAAAAAAAGGTTTTAATAACACTAACCCAAATCGAGATCGGATCGGATTATGATAATCGATTCTCAGTCTTGAGAATTGGAATCGAATCGATTCTTGGAATTTAAATCGATACCCAGCCCCACATACAGTATGTTTGAAACAATTCGATAAACCTCCTGTGGACTGAGCTGAAAAGGTATATCATCATAATGATTCTAATGTGATGGTGCTTCATACATATGTATACAAAGATTATACACAGCCATCATCCCACTTCAGTTCTGAAGATCTTGCCCTCGCCTTCACTCCTACAGGTGGCGTGCGGGTTTGCTGGAGATTATATCCAAAGAACGATATCCCAAAAAAACATCACCCCATACAGCAGTCAGTGTCGACCTCCCTCTCAAACACATTTGTTGAATGCTAACTTTAAAGGACCTTGAAATTAATACTGAATACACAACGGTGGAGCTTTACTGCTCCCCTGTCGCGCCGTAGTGATTAAAAGCTTATTTGCCACAACGTGCGTGTGCGTTGAGGAGAAAGCCGAACAACTTATATTTCTTTTTTAATGGAGGGAAAATGCAAAGCAGGCATACGGCGCACGCACAAAACGCAAAGCAAAACAAAAGTATATGACTTAAAGGAGAGAATTACATTCACAAAGTGGCTGTAAGCATCCCACACACCGACACACACACACACACCGAGCACTCCATTGAGACTGAGTGGAGGAGTGGACTGTTAAAAGATTCAGAGCATGGAGTGCCTGGCAGATCATTACAGACCTAGTGAGGGAATTTAGAGACAGTCTGTGTGTGTGTGTGTGTGTGTGTGTGTGTGTGTGTGTGTGTGTGTGTGTGTGTGTGTGTGTGTGTGTGTGTGTGTGTGTGTGTGTGTGTGTGTGTGCGTGCGCGCGAGTGCACATGTGTTTGCGCTGTACAGCGTGGAAGATCATTATAAGGTCACGGCAGGGGTGTGAGAGAGAGCGAGAGGGCTGGAGGGGAGTTCAATCATAGGTTACTCAATGGAGATGGCCCCTGCAAAGTGTGTGTGTGTGTGTGTGTGTGTGTGTGTGTGTGTGTGTGTGTGTGTGTGTGTGTGTGCTGTGTTTGGGTGTTAGGAGAAAAGATAGAAAAAGGAAGTGTTCAATACTCAGTTTCCCGTTGGGAGACACCCCTGCAGTGTGTATTTGTCTTTGGACGACGGAAGAAGTGGGATGAGATGGAGAGGGGGATGATGTGAAAAAGAGTGACAGGGTGTGTGTGTGTGTGTGTGTGTGTGTGTGTGTGTGTGTGTGGACACTTCATCAACACCTTCATATATATAAAATCTCTCAGTATTCCACTCGTGAAAGCTGTGATCATTTTCAGACACTTTGGTCTTTGTCCAGACTCACCAACTGGCAGGTTCATCTCTCTCTTTATCCCCGAAGACAACTTCCATTTCCAGCTACAGTATTCCTAAAATACCCGACACTCTCTGTACGGCGCGTTCTCTTCCAGTCATTTTAAAGCAAAGTAGCTTTTAATCTTCAAAATTGCAGCATCCAGTTATGCAAAAAAAAAAAAAATGTTATTGCTTTGGAGGGATTTTTTTCCATCCAGTACAAGTGCAGTGTTGTTGTGCGTATGCGATGCTTTTTCATGGGTAAATGCACTAATTGGTACACCGGTTGTAAACTCCTGCTCCTGTGAAATCTACAGCCTCTTGTGAATTTGCGGTGCAGAAGTTCAATATTGTGATTATGTTTCATTCAGATGAACTGTGCAGCCTTGAGATGCGGAGAGGTCCCCCTGCTGTGCGTGCATACATTAGAGCGGTGTCGTAAATCCCGAACTGGGAAAAGTACAAGAAAGTTCCTCAGGTTGCCGTGGGATGTCAGATGTGCACTTTTAAAGGTGCAGCTCCTAAAAATCCACCATGTGCATGTTGGCTATATGTTACATTCACCTGTGTTTGACACACAGATGCTGTCAGAGGTTTTCATTTTCTATTTAAAACAGAATTAATAGCATGGTGCTTTGATTGACAGATGGCTTATTAGAGCACCCAGGCATCATTCAGATGTGATCCACATCTTCGCTGATTTTTAGATTAGCTAAGAAGCAGGACAGTCCATTCTTTAGACCGTCACTGGTCTAGACTGTGCTCTTTATATTGTCATTTACAGAGACCCAACAATTCCTACCATGAGCAAGCACTTGTTGACGATGGCAAGGAAACACGTCATTTTATCAGGCAGAGGTAGATGCAAATGATTTTATTTGACACGTAGAAGCCATTTTCTTTGTGTGTGTCAGGGTTCCCACGGGTGCTTGAATTCCTTGAAAATGCTTGAATTTCAATTCAGTGTTTTCAAGGTTGTGAAAATGCTTGAATTTTTTTGTGAAGTGCTTGAAAATGCTTGAAATTTGTGTGACGTCTATCTCAATAAACCAAGAGGAAACAAAAATGTTTCCTAAGCGGCTACGCGCTTGATCCGATGCCTTTACATGCAGAACTCAGTTATCATACTCGCTTGGTGTTCTGCCGAGAAATAACAGTAGACTACTATCCACACCTGTTGGTCACTGTTATTGCGCTATGGTAGTTACACAATACACCGCTCACAAGCTGAGAATACAAGCCAATTCACAATTAGTTAAAAATCAAAACAGTCAATCTACCACCATATGAAATAATGCTAATTAGACCCATATTATTATGCCATACAGTGGCACCGCTGCGCTTCCCATGACCATCATGGCAAACACAACTAGTAGGCTACCTATTTAAAGGTGCTGGAAAAATGGAAAAACTGGTGCTTGAAGGTGCTTGAAAAGTGCTTGAATTTGTTCATTAAAAAAAGGTGTGGGAACCCTGGTGTTTATGCATTTATTTGAGAGTTTTCGCAGTACAGAGGTCATAAGAAATGAGGAGAAAGAGAGGGGACGTTCAAAGTCAGCATTCTTAACTTCATTCTTGAAATTTATGTTGTGTTTACAAACTGCTAAAGTGCAGCTACAGTACACCCCTCACACCCCCTGACGCTTTACCAGCGTGGAAACTCAAACTGTTTTTACATTTTTCTTTTTTATTACATAGTGATAGTGTAGCTACAGGCTAGAAACACATGGAGAGAGAGGGGGGACACATGCAACCTAGCCATAATGGAACTGCTTCTTTCTCCGATGAAGCACGTCCTGCAGCTGCGTTGCATTCGGCTCTTGAGGCCAGTGTCAGCGCAGAAATTGCTATCTCTGCTTCTTAAGTGATGGATTTCTCCCTCGCATGTCTGTGGAATATCAGTTCACCGTGATTAATCTAGAAAAGGAGCCGCTGCTCTTTGATTCTTAGAGGCTGACGGCCAAACCTGACATTTACCATTGATGTTTTAGATTGCTCAAAGTGCTATCAAACTCCATCGCTGTTTCGCCGTGAATATCTTGATGGGATGTGACGTTTTCTGTTTGACTGCAGGAGGAAGAAAAATAGGCAAGAAAACAATTAAATGAAGTCTGGGAGACTCGAGATGCATCATCATGACTTTTTTTCTTTTTTTTTCCCGCTTTCTCTCAGTGTTTCCAAAAGTACAGCAATGATGCAGCAAGTGCACAATAAACAACTCGAGATAGTTCATCAAAGCGGATCGCGGTCGAACTGGATTCATTAGTGGGGAATTGACTTGACAAGCGTGACCAGGACCAGCAGACTATTGATCAGCTGCTGTCATCAGTATAGGTGATTTGTGCTGGCAGCGACAACGGCGGCGGAGGGAGAGTGCGGGGAGGTGGAGGAAACTGTACGAAATATCAGGACAGTCTGATCAGTCATGAAGAGAGTCAGGCTACTGTAGGTACAGTAGCAGTATTGATGAGGCCATCTGGGCTTGAAAAGTTTAGCTCTGACTAAATGAAATGCAAGACTTTGTGTCCAGCAGGGTTCCCACGGGTGCTTGAATTCCTTGAAAATGCTTGAATTTCAATTCAGTGTTTTCAAGGTTGTGAAAACGCTTGAATTTTTCGATTGAATTAAATTAAAGTTTTAATACATTTTCCCCCGGTGAACTTTAACCCCACTAGTCGTGTCATTGAATTGAAACAGGCGTGCACAGTGTTTAAACTACACTACGGCGTCTCACACATGCGAGGTGCGTTCAATGGCCGTCAGAATGACTATGATGCGTTCATGAACGTGGGAAAAATTGAAATTCACCAGAAATATTATAAAACTACAGACAAAAGAACACTCAAGGAAAACTCTACAACTACCAGCCACTTCTGTACGTTCTCTTAAAATAACTGAGGCCAGGGTTCCCACGAGTGCTTGATTTCCTTGGAAATGCTTGAATTTCAATTCAGTGTTTTCAAGGTTGTGAAAATGCTTCAATTTTTTGTGAAGTGCTTGAAAATGCTTGAAATTTTACAATTGGTTAAAAATCAAAACAGTCAATCTACCACCATATGAAATAATGCTAATTAGACCCATATTATTATGCCATACAGTGGCACCGCTGCGCTTCCCATGACCATCATGGCAAACACAACTAGTAGGCTACCTATTTAAAGGTGCTGGAAAAATGGAAAAACTGGTGCTTGAAGGTGCTTGAAAAGTGCTTGAATTTGTTCATGAAAAAGGCGTGGGAACCCTGGACTTTGTCTCCAGGTTTTTTATTTTTTATTTTGCCGTGCTAAATTAAAATGTCTCGGGGTTCACTCAGGCCTCCTGTGGGTGGATCTTACGCAAACACTTGAAATCTGCATGGGTGAAGTGACTGTGGCGTGATCCTACTTCCCTTCACAGCCTCTGTCGAGTGTTTGTGACAGGCGAGTCTCGACTTAGAATTAGTGTTAGTGTGTGAAGCAGGGTGTCACTGCAAAAGGGCAGGAGAGCTGAGTCGTTTTAAGACGGCGTCGGTCTGAATGCTGTATAGATTCAACCGTATTTTAGCTCTGATTTGATCACCCCCGCTGGCCAAATTTCTGTCAGATTGGTTGTCTGATGCGCGCTTTGAGGGGGTCACACGGGCTGATTAATTGCCTGAACAATCAGCGTTCTGGTTTTGGGATGATAAGATGGGTTTTCATCTGTCTGCAGTTTGTGTCCAATTTCCCACACGGCTGCTGCCAAAAGATCCTCTATCAACTGTATTGAGCTTGTATCGTTCTGGTTAAGGTGGTATTTTTACATGTTGTGGATAAAACTACAGATTCATATAGGCTGTATCTCCAGCTCTTTTTTTCTGAACTGTACATTCATAGAATTACATCTATAGAATTAAGTAACGCTGTCTTTGTTGGATGTCGCTCAGGGTTTGGCTGAAGCGGAAAGGCTGATTAAATATATAGCGTGAGTCAACACAAGGTATGAGATGAATGAAAATGCACAGTGTCTCCCCAGCTTTAGTTTTCCTTTGACAAAATGTAAAAATAGTCATCTTCGTGGTTGACTGTAGTGTAAAGCAAACCAAAATCTTGTTTCAGAGAATTTTTTTTAAAGAAGAGAGACTTGCAAGACATATTTTAAAAAGAAAGATTGGTTAAATTGAAGCAGTAGACATCCCCAGTTTTAGTTGTTTCTGAGTCAAGATCCAAATACAATCCTACAATTCCCAAAATGCAACTTGATAGCATCGATTGTAACACCCTCGTGTCTTTCAAAGCTCTCACCTTCAGTCCTAATGCAGGCTTCTGTTCGAACTGGAGATGCGATAACGATGACAGTGATGTCACTATGACATCGCTGTGACATCACCAGGGTTACTTTGACTTTACAAAGCAAGAGTTTTAAACGAGAGTTTTACCAGCCTTCATCGACTGATCGAATTCCAGCATTTAACGGGGCCACAACAATCTGATGGTGATGGCGTGTCATTCATAAGACACCACGTGTTTAATGTCACTGTTTTCTTTGTTGGGCCAGCGGCCAGAGGAAAGCGAAAGGGTTGTGAGATTAAGTGTGAGAGAGATAAAGATGGAGGAAGAGGACGGAGAAACTGGAGGGAGCAGCGCAGAGAGAGAGATGGGTTTCATAAAGAGTTTGACAGAGCTGGGTGTAGACAGCTAGAAGCGGAGGAGATATTTCACGTTGAAGTAACTTGCAGCACTGTTTGTCTTCTCCCCTCTTGGCAGGAGTGCTGATATTTTTAGGTCCCGTTACAGTATTTCTCAGCTGAGCACGTGCAGAAGGGAATAAAAGAGAGAGACAGATGGAGGGAAAATCATGGCGAAGGATGGAGTGACGTGACGAGAGAGAGCGAGGGTGTGTGTGTGTGTGTGGAAATTAAAAGAAAGGCGGGTTTATAATAAGGGATGTGAGCAAAGACGATGTAGGACAGCAGGAAAGGATGAAAAGTGGATTTTTTTCCCACTCACTTTTCTTAAAGTGTTTGAATGAGTGTGCTTTTAAGAGCAGCTGGGGAAATCAAATAACATCTAAAGTGCTCGTTTTGTGCCTGTAAAGGGAGAACAAATGCCACGGTTCCACTATTGCCCAAAGCTGGATACAGAATGGGCTTGGGTTAAAAACAACACACGTTTATCACAGAATTGAATGGTTGGAAACAGGTGTAACATAAAAATGGACAGCTGTACTTGTCAAGAGTTTTGTTTTCATTCTCATTGGAGGATCACGTCCACATGGCTCATGATGGAAGTTTAGGATGAAGGCGTAAATGTTTAAAGTGCAACTAGTGCACTAGACGGGCTCTGACAGACGAGACTTAAGACAGGCTCTGACAGACTTGAAATTTAAGACAGGCTCCGACAGACTTGAGATTTAAGACAGACTCTGACAGACGAGACTTAAGACGGGCTCTGACAGACTTGAGACTTAAGACAGGCTCTGACAGACTTGAAATTTAAGACGGGCTCTGACAGACTTGAGACTTAAGACAGGTTCTGACAGACTTGAGACTTAAGACAGGTTCTGACAGACGAGACTTAAGACGGGCTCTGACAGACTTGAGATTTGAGACGGGCTATGACAGACGAGACTTAAGACGGGCTATGACAGACTTGAGACTTAAGACAGGCTCTGACAGACTTGAGACTTAAGACAGGCTATGACAGACGAGACTTAGGACGGGCTATGACAGACGAGACTTAGGACGGGCTCTAATAGACTTGAGATTTAAGACGGGCTCTGACAAACTTGAGACTTAAGACGGGCTCTGACAAACTTGAGATTTAAGACAGGCTCTGACAGACTTGAGATTTAAGACGGGCTCTGACAGATGAGACTTAAGACAGGCTCTAACAGACTTAAATCTTAAGACAGGCTCTGACAGATGAGACTTAAGACATGCTCTAACAGACTCGAGACTTAAGACGGGCTCTGACAGATGAGACTTAAGACAGGCTCTAACAGACTTGAGACTTAAGACGGGCTCTAACAGACTTGAGACTTAAGACGGGCTCTGACAGATGAGACCTAAGACAGGTTCTAACAGACTTGAGACTTAAGACGGGCTCTGACAGACTTGAGACTTAAGACGGGCTCTGGCAAACTTGAGACTTAAGACGGGCTCTGACAGACTTGAGACTTAAGACGGGCTCTGGCAGACTTGAGACTTAAGACGGGCTCTGACAAACTTAAGATTTAAGACGGGCTCTGACAGACTTGAGACTTAAGACGGGCTCTGACAGACCTGAGACTTAAGACGGGCTCTGACAGACTTGAGATTTAAGACGGGCTCTGACAGACAAGACTTAAGACAGGCTCTGACAGACGAGACTTAAGATGGGCTCTGACAGACTTGAGACTTAAGACGGGCTCTGACAGACTTGAGACTTAAGACGGGCTCTGACAGACTTGAGACTTAAGACGGGCTCTGGCAGACTTGAGACTTAAGATGGGCTCTGACAAACTTGAGATTTAAGACGGGCTCTGACAGACTTGAGACTTAAGATGGGCTCTGACAGACTTGAGATTTAAGACGGGCTCTGACAGACCTGAGACTTAAGACGGGCTCTGACAGACCTGAGACTTAAGACGGGCTCTGACAGACTTGAGACTTAAGACGGGCGCTGACAGACTTGAGATTTAAGACAGGCTCTGACAGACGAGACTTAAGACGGGCTCTGACAGACGAGACTTAAGACGGGCTCTGACGGACGAGACTTAAGACGGGCTCTGACAGACTTGAGACTTAAGACGGGCTCTGACAGACTTGAGACTTAAGACGGGCTCTGGCAGACTTGAGACTTAAGATGGGCTCTGACAAACTTGAGATTTAAGACGGGCTCTGACAGACTTGAGATTTAAGACGGGCTCTGACAGACCTGAGACTTAAGACGGGCTCTGACAGACCTGAGACTTAAGACGGGCTCTGACAGACTTGAGACTTAAGACGGGCGCTGACAGACTTGATACTTAAAAAGGGCTCTGACAGACTTGAGACTTAAGACGGGCTCTGACAGACTTGAGACTTAAGACGGGCTCTGACAGACCTGAGACTTAAGACAGGCTCTGACAGACGAGACTTAAGACACGCTCTGACAAACTTGAGACTTGAGACAGGCTCTGACAGACCTGAGACTTAAGACGGGCTCTGACAGACTTGAGACTTAAGACGGGCTCTGACAGAGACTTAAGACGGGCTCTGACAGACGAGACTTAAGATGGGCTCTGACAGACAAGACTTGAGACAGGCTCTGACAGACTTGAGACTTAAGACGGGCTCTGACAGACTTGAGACTTAAGACGGGCTCTGACAGACCTGAGACTTAAGATGGGCTCTGACAGACAAGACTTGAGACAGGCTCTGACAGACTTGAAATTTAAGACAGGCTCTGACAGACGAGACTTAAGACGGGCTCTGACAGACTTGAGACTTAAGACGGGCTCTGACAGACTTGAGACTTAAGACGGGCTCTGACACACTTGAGACTTAAGACAGGCTCTGACAGACTTGAGATTTAAGACAGGCTCTGACAGATGAGACTTAAGACGGGCTCTGACAGACTTGAGATTTAAGACAGGCTCTGACAGACGAGACTTAAGACGGGCTCTGACAGACTTGAGACTTAAGACGGGCTCTGACAGACTTGAGACTTAAGACGGGCTCTGACAGACTTGAGACCTAAGACGGGCTCTGACAGACTTGAGACTTAAGACGGGCTCTGACAGACAAGACTTGAGACAGGCTCTGACAGACTTGAGACTTAAGACGGGCTCTGACAGACTTGAGACTTGACTTAAGACAGACTGACAGACTTGAGATTTTAAACAGGCTCTGACAGACTTAAGGTTTAAGACGGGCTCTGACAGACGGTATTTAAGACAGGCTCTTGCAGACTTAAGGTTTAAGACGGGCTCTGACAGACGGTATTTAAGACAGGCTCTGACAGACTTAAGGTTTAAGACGGGCTCTGACAGACTTGAGATTTAAGATGGGCTCTGACAGATAAGACTTAAGACAGGCTTGAGACTCAGACTTGTCTTGACTTGAAAAGACTACAAAGAGCTCTGAGTGTCTTTGTTTCCACAGACTCTCCTGCTGTCTGTCTGTCTGGGACGTGAAGTTAAAATAGCTCGGGCAGCAGACAGTCTCATTCTCTGAAAGTTGCCCATGCTCCACAGTCAGTGTTGAATCTCTAAATAGTGCTACTCCACACAAAAGCCAGATCACAGTGACCTGGTTCTCTCCACCTCGTAGTCATTCACAGAGTCTCTTAACACAGCACACTGCCCTGCAGGCCAGTCAGTCCCCACCATTAGCCAAACGGGAGAAAGTGCACATTGGCATTTCTGTGAACAGGAGGTAGGAAGCAAGATTGATTCGCGGTTCTACCTAAGCACAATGCTGCTCACTGAGTTAAATGGCATTGCACTGGTGTAATTTCCTGCCACTGAAAGAGCTCGCCTATCAGTCACCCACTGCCTACTCAAACGGGCTGCTTCAGAGCAACATTATGTGAATAGAGGAGCAACAAAATGTCAGCCTGGACCCTTGACTCAACCACTGACATCGCTATTAGGTATAAAGAGTGAAATGAAATATGCAAAGATGAATACAGGAGAAATGGAAATAAGAATACCAGAGGACGAGCAGTTCTTGTCTTGTTTAAGTCTACAGTATAGGTGGAGCATTTCCCACTGCCCAGTGCTAGTTCTGTTCCCACTAGGACCACTTATACTAAACCAGTGCAGACTTCACATGGTAGGCAGAGGAAAATATCCTGCTAAGATCAGCATAATCCAGAAAAGTTTGCGGTTAGTTCGTGGTGGTCCTACCTTGCTTTAAAAGTTTATTTTATGGACATATGGTGGTTTGAAGTAGTAAGCAAAACAGTCCTCCTTCAATGTCGTGCATTCGTCGTGCAGCTGGAAATCAGGATTCACAGTTACAATTAGACGTCCAGACGCAAATTAGAATATATGGAGAGGGACCACACGTGGGAGTTCTCTCATCCATCTTAGCGAATCTTTAAGAACAAGAAGTGAAACGTTTTGAAGTGCTGCAGATAAGACATATCAGGAATCCATCCTAGAATATGCAAACACCGAGGACCTCATTTATTAGATTTTATTTTAAATAATTATTTGTACACATTTGTCAATTAAAGATCAAGACCAGAGGTTTAAGCAAGACCAACGTCTTGAAATCCATCTTTATGCCAAGACTCCAGCTTGGACTAGATTTTCATCAGTGCCCAGTGAATATTTTTGTAGTTTTTTTTTTTTTAGTCTGCTACTCTTCTTTTAAATTGATAGATTTTACATTAGCTATATTGTTTATAATTTTTCTAGTCCCAGAAGTCTAGTTTACTTTGAGGAAACATCTCAAGTAACCTTATCGCTGACTACAACGTTGATACTGGACAATCCTAGGCTGTGGTCAATACATTCTTTAAAAAAATTTTTTTTAAGACATATATAAATGCATATATATATTTCTATGGTTCAATAGTTAAGGCTTTAAACCATGTTTCCATGACTTTTAAACCATGTTTCAATGACTTTAAACCATGTTTCCATGACTTTTAAACCATGTTTCAATGACTTTAAACCATGTTTCCATGACTTTTAAACCATGTTTCAATGACTTTTAAACCATGTTTCAATGACTTTAAACCATGTTTCAATGACTTTAAACCATGTTTCCATGACTTTTAAACCATGTTTCAATGACTTTAAACCATGTTTCCATGACTTTTAAACCATGTTTCAATGACTTTAAACCATGTTTCCATGACTTTTAAACCATGTTTCAATGACTTTAAACCATGTTTCAATGACTTTAAACCATGTTTCCATGACTTTTAAACCATGTTTCAATAACTTTTAAACCATGTTTCAATGACTTTAAACCATGTTTCAATGACTTTTAAACCATGTTTCAATGACTTTAAACCATGTTTCAATGACTTTTAAACCAAGTTTCAATGACTTTAAACCATGTTTCCATGACTTTTAAACCAAGTTTCAATGACTTTTAAACCATGTTTCCATGACTTTTAAACCATGTTTCCATGACTTTTAAACCATGTTTCCATGACTTTTAAACCAAGTTTCAATGACTTTAAACCATGTTTCCATGACTTTTAAACCATGTTTCAATAACTTTTAAACCATGTTTCAATGACTTTAAACCATGTTTCCATGACTTTTAAACCATGTTTCCATGACTTTTAAACCATGTTTCCATGACTTTTAAACCAAGTTTCAATGACTTTAAACCATGTTTCCATGACTTTTAAACCATGTTTCCAATGACTTTTAAACCATGTTTCCATGACTTTTAAACCAAGTTTCAATTACTTTAAACCAAGTTTCCATGACTTTTAAACCATGTTTCAATGACTTTTAAACCATGTTTCCATGACTTTTAAACCATGTTTCCATGACTTTTAAACAATGTTTCAATGACTTTAAACCATGTTTCAATGACTTTTAAACCATGTTTCCATGACTTTTAAACCATGTTTCAATGACTTTTAAAGCATATTTCCATGACTTTTAGCTATATCAAGGCCACAATTTATCCATCACATTTAGATAACCATTTCAAACATGTATTCAATACTTTGAGCTAACCGTCTTTACAAGCAGTTAGTTTTCACACAGTCTCACACGTTTTTTTAATCTTTCAAAATAATGGTTATAGAAAATAGAAAGCCCATCCACCTCCACATCTTTACATACTGCTTAGCAACATACTGTAGGGCACACTACTTTGTAAATTGATGGTGGATATTGGCATTGGACGTAAATCGTGAGATGCACACTCGTCCACTGTGATCGTAATTCCATGACGGCCGGGCTGTCTCAAGAGGAGGGGGGGCAGGCTGAGGGGAAAAAAAAATCTCATCACTGACTCATTACATGAATGGGTGATAGGAAATAAGTGATAACTGAGATGAGAGCTGTGAGACAGATGGAAATGAAAAGCTTTGCTTTTCACGTCAACAATTTAATGAATGGTCGTGTATTGAACTATCGTGTCTGAGACGATTATTGGAATGTCTGCCGGGCGCTGCTGACCAATGAGGCACTTTTGCTGTTTGTGTATTATTATTATTATTATTTTAACTCCCCTTTATCCCTCCTGATTGCCTTGATTGTTCTTTATGACAGCCTGTGGATTAGTTCCTGTTTCACAGCTCAATGGCAACTAATCAAGCACATATTTGGTTTTGTTGTGAGGAAGAAGAAAAAAAAAAGATAATTGTTTTCAGGAGAAATGAACAAACTGCTGTAATTTATCAATCCAGTGCTCTTGTAGTGTGCTAACCTGAGGGGGTAATTAATCAGAGACACTGCAATGGTTCTTTGGACGTTTTTACAACTACATGTGGGCGCCACTTGCCATTATAAAATATTCAAATCAGTGTTGGCCCGTGCAATAATATCAAGGCCTATTGGGCATGCTGTTATTAAACTCATAGAGATGCTAGCACCGTCTGTTAGCAGCGAGCTCCTCTTTTTGTGCTCTGAATTTCATTAAAGTCATGCACTGTATGGAAAGATACTTGTGAATAAAACCCCAGCGTAGTGCACTGACAAAGAGGATTAAACATGCAGGAGATCTTTGTCTCAGTCTGTGGTTCCAGGAGTTGGACCAGTAATCAAAGACACACAGGCTTCTCCACGCTCTAACAGAGTTCTAAGCAGAGCCAGTGTCACAAGTTACCTCTTATGTAATATTTAGTCATGTAATATACGTATGTCGACTGTATGTGAGGGATTGCACGGAGGCTGTAAGAGAGGCGTGGATTCTTTCCATCATTCATTTGTCTGCCGCTCATTTGTATTATCTCAGACACGCACGGTGTTCAGCCTCTCAGAGCTGGGCTCCATCCCGTCAGCCTCATTCATGCTTTGGATTTCAGTGCTAACAGTCATCTTAATACTGCATAAATTATCCTATGACAAACTGACGCTCCACGGATCAGCCTAGCAGAGTCTAGCATGCTGATTAAGCCCTAAACACAAATACATGTTAAAACTAATGAAGATTTGATTCCAAGTGTTTAGTCATAGATATGGACAAAATGTTGAAATGTCAGAGCATGGCACCATCAATATGTGTACCAAATTTCACAGCAATCCATCTAATGGTTATTGATTTCTTTCAGTCTGGACCAAAGTGGTCTCTGTGGCTCTATGGATGGCTCCATGTGCATTTCTCACTCCTCTTTTCACTCAATGAAACAGTGGTGCTGGCATGAGGCTGCAAAGGATCCGATGATAGATCCTAGAATTTGCAAGAACTTCACTAAGTCTAAACAGAGTGGTCAAACATCAATAAAGTGCGTTAACCTCCACTCCGGTGGAAGACAATCAGAGACAGAGATGATCACTTCTCCCACTCTTCCTCTTTCGCCCAGAGACAGTGGTTGACATTGACTTGCATTCCCACCACTTCAATTTAAGTCAAATTGATTTCCTGCCCCCCTGCAAACATATTTGCGTTCAAGTCCACGACCTAAATTTAATCAATTGTTCCTTGGCCAAAGGCCTGAACACTGAATTTCACAGAAGTGGGTTAAATACATAACTTCTTTTAGCTTTTCAACTTCCCCTGAGGTCAAAGATCTTAAATCCAATAAAGCAAAGTGTAAACAAAGCCAGTAATGGGGTGACAGGGCGTCATGCCGCAGCTACAGATTGGAGGGTTTATTAAGTCAGTTCCTTGCTGTAATTTGAGGGGGGGGGTCTCAGTTTTTCCTGAGCTCCGCCCTACCACAAATCCCCTCAGATCCCCTCAAACCAATTAGGGGGCTGGAGAAGTGAAAATCAGGAAGCAAATTGGTCTTTTGACTAATCTCTCAGAGGGAATGGCCAGCGGGGAAAAAGGAGAAGAGAAGGATGGAGGGAAGGAAAAACGGTGTGGTGTCAGAATGAGGGGAGGGATGACAGAAGAGGAGGAAAGTATCGACATCTGGGAAAAAGAGTAAGAGTAGATGTAAGTTCATACAGTACAAGCGTCCTATTGTTCATATGCTATACATGTCTGCATCTGTTTGCTCAGCCCCGTGTACCTCCCATATGTTGGTGATGTATCACCGGCAGCTGTACCTTCACATCATCTGTTCAAGGCTCAACCCTTCCAGCTAACGCTCAACTACACAGCAAACACAGCTGCTTCAAGTGCAATGGAAAACAGAAAGATTTAAGAGCTGTACTACAATTACCACGGGCCAAAACCAGATTAGAACTGGAGACGTACAGTACGCACTGTGTGCATGCACACACACACACCCCGACACTATATATGTAATATCCATGAGTCCTGTTCCCTAAGGCCACTTCGGGTGCGATAAGTGTTCAGAGTGAGTGTGTTCCCCAGATAGAATTTGAATGAGACTCCTTCGCGGGAGCTTATGTCGTTACAAAGGGTGCTTGTCGCTTTCTCCATCATTAGATTAGAAACGCGCTCACTGTACTTCAACACGCTCGCATTGCCTCCAACATGTTTACGTGCAAGCGCTCCTAAACGCCCAGCGGTCACCATTCAAGTCAGTTTATCTGCTGCACATGCAGTCACGGAAGCAGATACTCGCTTTATATCACATTCATGGTTTTTGCATTAATTTGAATGGCCGTAATCGTTTCGATCCAACGTTTCTGAATCATTCACAACCGTTTTAGATTAGTTTACCCAAACAGTACAACAGAAAATGTTCAGAATTTTCTTTCAATTTTGCTGCCGTGACTAGGAGATTCGATCAGTTGTGCTCCGCGACAGTAAAATGAATCAAAGGCATATGCGTGATGCCACCCGCAGGTTTCTGAAGAGTCATTTTAAAGCTCAGAATATATGCTGCTGGCTGCCATCATCCTGGCTCAGCAAAGAGGTGGATCATCAGAGGACCAGAGGCGGGCTGAATAATGCCTATGTGTGCAAATACGCCATCTGCAACGACACCTACCTGTCAATCAAAGTTGTTAATTCTGCATAACTTTAGGTCTCAATATCTTTTGAAGGTGAGTTTTATAATAAATTCACCCTCAGTACTGTTGTCATGAACCGGGAAATTAGCTACAGAGACCAAAACAGTTTTTTGTACCAGGCTGTAAACATGTTTATTTCTGCTGTGAAACATGGGGACTTATGGAGACTTCTGGAGCCAGCCTCAAGTGGACGTTTGAGGAACTGCAGTTTTTTACGGTGGCCCTGAAGTGCAAAACACAACAGCAAATCGAATAACACAACAGCAAATTCAAAAACACAATAGCAAATCGAATAACACAACAGCAAATCGAATAACACAACAGCAAATTCAAAAACACAATAGCAAATTCAAAAACACAATAGCAAATCGAATAACACAACAGCAAATCGAATAACACAACAGCAAATCGAATAACACAACAGCAAATCGAATAACACAACAGCAAATTCAAAAACACAACAGCAAATCGAATAACACAACAGCAAATCGAATAACACAACAGCAAATTGAATAACACAACAGCAAATCGAATAACACATTATCAGATTCAAAACGGAAAGGGTTGGTACCCTCGGGTGACATGAATCGTTGCTGATTGGACTGGTGGTCCTTTGAACCGGAAAGACATGGCTTACATGTTTTCAAAATATGAGCGCTGTTAGTCACATACGCGCTGCTATTAAGGAATATTTTGATGCACGACATGGATATGACGTGCATCAAAATATCTTTAATAGCAGCGCATACAATTCATGTCGCCCGAGGATACCTACCCTTTCCCTTTTGAATTAGCTAATGTGTTATTCGATTTGCTGTTGTGTTATTTGATTTGCTATTGTGTTTTGAATTTGCTGGTGTGTTATTTGATTTGCTATTGTGTTTTGAATTTGCTGTTGTGTTATTCGATTTGCTGTTGTGTTATTTGATTTGCTATTGTGTTTTGAATTTGCTGTTGTGTTATTTGATTTGCTATTGTGTTTTGAATTTGCTGTTGTGTTATTCGATTTGCTGTTGTGTTTTGCACTTCAGGGCCACCGTAGTTTTTGGCACTTCTGCATTGGCTTCAGTGTTGGCCTCAACGTTTTCTGCTCGCCAGTTATTTGTTATAGCTATGATCCTGATACAAAGTAACGTCCCCTGTCACCGTGTATGCCTGGCATTGCTACCTTACGTAAACCTCACCATGCTGTGTCACATACAGCTGTTATCATGTCATCCTGACTTCGAGCGCAGAACTCTGCTGCAATTTTGACCACCCCATAGGAAAAGAAAGGCACAGCCAGTGTGGAGCGATTTTACTTCCGATCATGTGTTGGAGGCCTCAGTGCTACATGTGTCCTACAGCACCTGAGTACAAAAGTGTAAAAACTGCATCCAACATCACTGTTTCCAGCGCCCTCAGCAGCCCCCCCCCCTCCGCTTTCATCGTCCACGGCTGACATATGCTAAGCTGAAACTCGAGAGGTCAGGACAACTTTTACATTGGCCGTTAATGCAAACACAGCAGCGATGGCAATCCACGGTGCAAATTTGACAAAGTTAGCTGATATTTATGCTTATCTGAGTACACAGCCGCAGAGCAGTCAGCGGGGAATCGAACAGTCAGTGGCAGCAATTATTAGGAACCCAATACACAACTGTGACAGTAAGTGCCATGTGTGTTTTCTCACTGACTGTTCGTGCAGCACAGTAAATGTTCCCCCCTTCATCTTAAAGATATATTCCCCTTCCCCACTCACTGCCACCTCAACAAACTGAAAGCCCTCTTCTACTCTCATGTGTCACAACTCGTGATTGATTTTTGATCAAATTCTAAAGCGGTTCTCTTGTATAACACGGCCGCGTGTATTATTAGAGCGAGATATTTCCTTTTATTTACCAGGGATGATCATCCAAGTCCCTGCCCGTGCCTGGTCTTAACATAAACTTTCTAACTAGATTGGATGAGATGCCTCCCCGATATCAGCCTGTCTGCTTGTAATTTAGCAGGTGCGCTGTTACACTTGGAAATAAATTGTAAATTGGGTCTCAAGTGTCCACAGAAATCAAATTGCACCTGTCACAGTCTTACAAGCAGCATTTAAAGGCAGCAACCGTCTCGGAAATTCATTGCAACTTTCCCCAAACAGATAGCAGGAGCAATTTAGATCAGAGGTAACATGTGAGGAGGCACGCTTATGCAGATTTTGACAATGCTGTGAGACATGAACAGAATATAAGTGGGCCTGTTTGTTGTGGACTTTTCACTGTTGTCAGGACTCAAGTTTAAAGCAAGACGACTGCATAGAATAACGCAGAGGCCGCCACAGTATCATGGAAGGTTTGAACAGATGTGCCATTCTGCTGTGATCGGCAGAAGTGGCTGCAGTGTCGTTCAGCTCAGGTGACATAGTGTTGTTTAAAGTTTAAAGGAATACTTTGACCGGTTTGGAATTCTGATTTTCTGTGCAGAGTTAGACGAGAAGATCAATACCACTCTCCTGTCTGTCTGTCGAGTAAGAAGCAAGAGCCAAGACATGGCTTAGTTTAACATAAAGATCACAACAGCTACGTCCAAAGTGTGTTGTAATGAGTAATGTGACAGGACTCCATTACCCAGCATGCCTAGGGAGTATTGAGCATGCTCAGTGGACACCACAAGGAGTTGGAGGACATGCCAACAGGCACGGCATGGGGATTTGATGGCTGATGCACTAGTCGTGAATAAACGTCCAAATGAGACCAGCTTCAAGCCTCGTCTTCTTATAGTAAGAATAAAGACAGACAAAACATGGTGTCAGAAGTCGGCGCGGGTAATTAACAGAGTTTTTTTTTTTTTACCGCGAAACGGAGCCGCGAAAATAAAAAAAAAAAAAAAGTTGCCGGTCCGGACGTAAAGAAAAACACAGTGTGGAGTACAAACGCCAGTGACGACAAAACGGGATTTAAGGGGCAGAGCTAACAAGTAGAAGAGGATCTTGACCCAAATTGATGGACAAGCTTTTGAAGTAGAAACTGACCATAAGCCTTTGGTGTCCATAATGGCCAAAACACTGAACGACTGTCCTATAAGGATACAGCACATGTTGATCAGGCTGCATAAATATGACGTGCACATGACATACACACCAGGAAAAATCAATGTACGCCGCTGACACTTTATCTAGAGCAGTGGATAAAGGGGAAAGTGCAGACAAAGAGAAAAGCACTGACATCCAAGCGTATGTGAACATGATCGTCACATCTCTGCCAGTATCTCCGGACAGAACAGAGCAAATACGGAGAGAGACTAATGCAGATGAAATAATGACACAACTCAAGGAGACAATAATAAAAGGATGGCCTAAGAACAAAAGAGACTGCCCACTGAATATACAGGACTACTGGAACCACAGGGCAGAGCTCACAGTCGTGGATGACATTGTGTTAAAGGGGAGCAGATTTGTCATTCCATCCTCACTACGCAAACAAATGCTCCAAAAGATACACGAAGGCCACCTCGGAGAAGTCAAGTGTAAACGTAGAGCAAGGGATGTCATGTACTGGCCAAGAATCAATCAGGACGTCAGCCAGATAACAATGTCATGTGAACTTTGCCGCACCTACAGGCCGAAACAGCAGGCGGAGCCGCTGATGCCTCATCCGGTGCCACACAGACCGTACTACAAAGTAGGAGCTGACTTGTTTGACTGTGGCGGAAAGAGTTACATAGTGGTCACAGACTACTTTTCAAACTACCCGGAAGTCGGAGCGCTGCAGTCAACGGCATCTAAAGCTGTCATCGGCTACCTCAAGACTGTCTTTGCGAGACATGGAGTACCTTGTGAACTGTTTTCGGACAATGCTGCACAGTTCTCGAGCTCTGAGTTTGCTGCCTTTGCCAAAGAATGGGGGTTCAGTCATTCTACTTCCAGCCCAACCTATCCAAGGTCCAATGGCCTGGCAGAAAGCTCAGTGAAAATAGTGAAAAACTTGATGAAGAAGTCTGAGGACGGAAGCGACTTCCAGAAAAGCTTAATGATCTACCGGAGTACACCTCTGCAAAATGGACTTTCACCAGCCCAGATGCTGATGGGTAGACGCATCCGTTCCAACCTGCCAGTGAATGAGGACTTGCTGACGCCCAAAGGTGCACACAAGGTCAGGAAAGCCAAGGAGGAACAAAAAGCAAAACAGAAACAGCTGCATGACCGGACAGCAAAACACCTGCCTATGCTGAAGCCGGGGGACACAGTGCGTCTCAGGGACATCACTACAGGCACCTGGAGACAACAGGGACAGGTAGAGGCGGAAGTTGCTCCACGCTCCTACAGGGTCCAGATGGAGAGTGGACTGTCTCTGAGGAGAAACCGCACAGATCTTCAACTACAGCAACAGCCGACTGGAAGGGACACAACAGTTCAAGAGACTGTACAGCAGGACACAACTGACCCCGCAGAGCCAGCTAGCAGTTGTCCTGACCATGCTGGCTGTAGTCCCAAAGCAAAGTCTGCATCGCCAGCTGTTGAAAGACAGTTGTGACCTAGGAGACTGATTCAGCCACCTCAGAGGCTGATTGAGACGTGTTAGATAGGAATGGACTGTTTGTGGATGTTAATTACCTTTCAATTCGTTGAGTCAACTAAAAGAAAGAAAGATGTTGACATGATTGTTAAAAAAAAAAAAAAAAAAAAGAATGTTGAAATGTTGATATTTGAAGTTCGTGCCTTACAATGTTGCATGTTATTGAAAGAGAGTATTATTTACGTTTATGCCTGGTATAATTACAGTGTTTGCTTGTTTATTATTTTCCAGTATTATTAGAACAAGTTGTTTACCAGTTAAAATGCTTATTGAGAAAAGCTACTTGAAAAGCACTTTAGTATGTTATGGTGTTCTTTATGGATAAATGTCTTTTCTTATTTAGGGGGGAAGATGTGTTGTAATGAGTAATGTGACAGGACTCCATTACCCAGCATGCCTAGGGAGTATTGAGCATGCTCAGTGGACACCACAAGGAGTTGGAGGACATGCCAACAGGCACGGCATGGGGATTTGATGGCTGATGCACTAGTCGTGAATAAACGTCCAAATGAGACCAGCTTCAAGCCTCGTCTTCTTATAGTAAGAATAAAGACAGACAAAACACAAAGGTCATATGCTAGACTAATAAGCGTCCATAGTTTAAGCCACATATTTGAACTCTCAGAAGTAGGGATGTAACGATGCATCGTGACACGATTAAAAACCGGTACAAATGCGCGACGACTCGCATCGGTTGACAGAAAAAATGAATCACGATTCTTGGTGAATGGGAACCCGCACAGCGCGTGCTCTCACTGGTCAAACAGGCTTCCCGGTGCGTTGCGTGGCGTATTTAGTCCGTCTTGCACGCGACTTCAAACCCCACCGGGAGGAGAGCTTAGCCTTCCAGACTTTGTTTACTTGCTCACATTTTGACATTTTCCCGGTGTTTCCCTTCTAAAACGCTTCAACATGTGTAAACATGTTACGTAGTTAGTTAGTTTCGCTTTTGTCTGTTTTTTACGACCGGCAGTTTGCACGGGGTATTTTATTTTGAAAATCCACCGGTGATCAAAAAGTTAATTTATCCCTGGTTACGCCACCTCGTGATCGAAAACTGCACATCACAGCGTTTAACAGCAGTTTACTGTGAGATTGTTTCTAAAGAAAGCAGATATTTGTCATGAGTTTTGTTGTTTAAGATGTAAGTTGCACTTTTTATAAGAGAAAACAAACAGTTTGAGAGTTTCTGTAAAGAAAGATTTTTTTTCCTACAAAGCTCATTTTGATTTTAAAAAATCGTGAAAAAATCGTATCGTGAACAAAAAATCGTGACTCGAATCGAGTCGTGAGTTGAGTGTATCGTTACATCCCTACTCAGTCATAAACCTTGAATTAAACCATATTTTGCTTTGTTTTGTGCGTTGTTGTTAAAGTTGCCTAATGCGCGTCTGAGAACTTTGCTTGGCTGATGCAATATTTGGGTGTTTTGGGTGTTTCCATCCATTTTTTATGTGCTTTCGACGCAACCATGCCTGAGTTTGACACGAGAGATACTTCTATCTCCAGCACATCTTCTGAACCGTTTTGGAGGTATTTCTTGGAAGTCTATTAAAGATCTGTGCTGAGGCGGAAGATAATTCTCAAGTTGTTGAAGGTCAACAGAAAGTCGCTGGTTTCCACTAGAGATGGACAAAAAACGGAATTAGGCCAGTGCTCTCTGTTAAGCTTGAGGTTATGCCTGTGCATGTTGCATGTCTAAACAGGTCTGTGCAGAGCTGCGCACAGGGGATTGTGGGTATTCATAGCACACACACACTTTAATGAAAGATGTGGATCCCAGGAAACGCTTCTGCAGCATGTACACATGCACATAAACAAGCCTTTTTGCTCTGCCGCAGTATCAGGGTTTTGAATTAGTGCAATTTTCTGATATAATATCTTATTTTTCGTGGCTGACGCCAGTACCAGTAATCCCCATTCAACGTGGATCTGAACCATTTTCCAATTACAGGGATGAGAAAATACAGAGTGCCACTCTTGGATGATGAAAATGAGTCGACAGCGGAGGGAAATTTGAGATTGAAGCAGCCTACGGAGTGAATAGGCTGTCAGACAGATTGAGGCAGCTGCTGTGAAACAAACCTGGAGGAAGAAAAAGCAAAAAACGGGAGCTTCCAACTTTTTCACATCTCGAATTTGAATGGAACGCTGACATGTGTCTCGATGTGCAAAGGAAGCTGCGTGACCCCGAGGGCTCTCGAATAGAAACATCCGCAAACCCGGTGGCGTAGAGTTCAGGGGAAGGGCGGTGATTTCTCTTTGTGCGTAAACGTCTAAAGTGGTGACACTTGCTCGTCGATTTCGACCGTGCAAATTCGACGCTTTCGTCTAGCGTTTGAAATGACTCGACAGAAAAAGAGACAGAGCGGAGGAAAGCCCTCCAAGGCTTCCTGTCTAATAAAACACAGCGGGAGGAAAGCTGACTTTTCTTTAGAGAAGAGGTAATTATAAGAAAGTCTGCTTTTATGAAGACATAAATTGGTATGAGAAAGAGATGGGAGACGGAGGAGGGACACGGTGGGAAGTAGAAAACCCATTACGACGGAGAGAAGCATGTAAGCCGTCAATAGGAGTTATCATGTCTGTTTCCTTATTTGTGACTTTGTGTGTGTGTGTGTGTGTGTGTGCGTGCCTGAGTGCTTTCTGTGTCCAAGTGTTCTTAATCTGCGTTTGTAGTCAGGTTAATCTTTACCTGGCAACGGAGCACACTGGGTTAATCTGGAACAGGTGGGAGCTGCGTCATGTGACACACACACACACACGCGCGCGCGCACACACACACACTCGCTGTAAGTAAATGATGGGCCAGCAGAAAAAGGCTTAAATGGCTTTATGCGTGAACAGGTGTTTAAAAGCACTCCTGCAGCATTCGGAAATGAATCATTGAACTTGTTCACACACTTTGGAGAAAGCCGCACATCGTGTTCAAGAGTGGATACTTCTTTGTTGTGATTCATGAAAAATATTTCCATATTTTTACAGACCTGCCTAAATTAAAAGAGAAAAACAAAAATGAGATATTCATCTTGGATGAGTTCGTTACATTTTAATTGAATGTGCGTCGGTGAGTTTAATGAATTAGGTCAATTTTAGAAAATGAACTTGTGGTTGTGAAGAGAAGCCAGTGAAGAAGTGCCAAAAAATGCAGTTCCTCAAACGTCCACTTGAGGCTGGCTCCAGAAGGGAGTCAGTCTCCATAAGTCCCCATGTTTCACAGCAGGAATAAACATGTTTACAGCCTGGTACAAAAAACAGTTTTGGTCTCTATAGATAATTTCCATGTTCATGACAACTGTACTGAGGGTGAATTTATATACGACTCACCTGTTCAGGTTATATTAATGCTTAAAGTTATGCAGGATTAAGAGTGTGGATGCTTTGATTGACAGGTGGATGCTGTTACAAAGCATCATTCAGCCCGCCTCAGGTCCACACATGATCCACGTCTGCCACTGAGCAGCTCCACTGTTGCAGCTGGAGGTTAAAGTCCTTCCTCCAGGCCACCTCAGTGCTACTATTCCACTTTCTCCCAGCCACCGTGGGATTGATACATGAAGTGACTATAAATCAATATTAAGTGTGAGAACCAGACTTCTCTTCACTTGTCCTGTGTTAGGACATAGAAGCTGTGATACTGTAGCTTTTATTGTTCCCATTTTCAAAGAGGATAACCACTTTTGGAAGCTTGACGCCTCTGATTTCCCATGGCGGCGGTTAACTGACATCCGAGGGCACCGTTACTAATAACAGACACACTGTCAACCTCCTGCTGTGCTGGAGGACATCCTACTCCTACAACCTAAAAACACTCCGACCAGGCATTTTTAAAGCGAGCCCATACATAAGGGTGCAACTAACGATGATTGTACGTATCAATTAACCTGGCGATCGTTTAGTTTGGTCCATAAAATGTCAGAAAATGTTAAAAATGTTTCCCAAAGGCCAAATGGGTCTTCATAAATCTTCCAAATATATTCACTTCCAGAAAATATACTCGTGATGCTCAGCGAAATGAGTCAATCAGTCTTTTAAGTAAGAAGATAGCCTAGCTCTCATTAGCATTAGTGCCGATTTCCACTCGACGTGACCGATTATTCATGTTATTTCAATATCTGCTGAGTCATGAGCAGACTCCCACACAGCCCGCATGCCATATGATCATTGCTGTACTGCAGAGATGTGGAAAGAGGACAGGACCCAGGGGAGACGATCCACACACACACATCCGCACACACACACACACACACCAGAAGATAGCTAATGGAGATGCAAAGAGATGATGAAGCTATAATGCTTCAGTAACAGACAGACAGAGACGTCGAGTCAGTTTTTTAAAAAGCTCCGTACTCGGATGAAAGCAAACTTTTCTGTTTACTCCAAACTCTGATGAATGAACAGGAGCAGAAATGAGTCTCATTTGCTCTGCCGTGCTCGCTCTAATTGCAATGTTGGGGATTTAAATCAGCGCGAGGCCGCCCGTACGTACACGTGGATCCGCTGCCGTTTCACCGGACGACTCGAACGGAGGGAGAATGACTCGGCGACACGCGCAGAGCGAAGGATGACGGGGCAGTTGGTTTAGCCTTGGGCTGGGTTAGCGGGCGAAATGGCTTCACTTAGTTTTGTGTATCAGCACCTTTTGGATTCCTTGTGTGTGTGTGTGTGTGTGTGTGTGTGTGTGTGTGTCACTTTGTCGACATCAACATTTCTACGGAATCAGCAGCAAAATCAAATATTGCTGCTCTCCACTCACATTTTCTGCCCGTACACACACACACACACATGTCGCACCCTTTTTCCCACACACTCCTCGGTGTCTACACACACACTCGCTCACTTACACAGCACCATATGTTTCCATCAGTAGGGGTGTGGATGTACAGTGTAACAGGGTTTTACCAGCCAGGGGAAATTAGTCTTCACTCATCTCTCTCTCTCTCACACACACACACACATCGTGAGTCACACTCATTTATTACTGTGCGCTCTCTTTCTTTCTCTCCCTGAAGCGTAGCACAGCTCCTCGCTCTTCTTTCCTCTTTTTATTCATCGTCTGTTGTTTTTCCTCCTCCATCTGTATTCCTCGTCCTCTCTCTCTCTCTCTCTCTCTCTCTGAACTCTTGCCGTCCAAATATGTTCTGAACACACCTGAATGTGCGCAAACTGTGCCCACGTGTCACCTCCGCTCGCTCTTTGTCTCCGCGCTGAACCCGAGATTTGAACGGCGTGGACGTCGTTTAGGGGAAAAGCTGGGAAAAGCGACATCATGTCTGTCTGTGAGCCAATCAGAATCAAGCGAATGTGATCAGACTACACCCGCACAGTCCTGATTTTTGCAAGTTTTGCAGCAGCTGCAGTCCTTTCTACATGCTTGGAAATGGGAGGGTGAGGTGAGCTGGTTGCAATCACACCGGACGCTTTTGGCTCTGACGTTGATTATCGCTATAGAGCATTATGAATGAACTGTAATCTGAGCCGTCATGCCTGTTTACCAGCACAGTCATGGCGGCGTGTTTACCTCCACTGGTGCTCAGAAAGAATTTGACATCCTTAACGTCGACTGTAGCGCTGCAGACGTTCCTCTGTCGGAGTAATTAGTGCTTTTCCTGACACGATTCTTTTCACATCGGAATGACGTGAAGGTGGAAGCGGCGCGCAGGCCGCTGTGATTGGCAGTCGGCGGTGTTTTAATACAACAGGGTAAAAGTCAAAAGCGTTTCTCCCTCTGAATCCTTCTCAGCAGTTCCTCCTCCAATTTCTTCTTCTGTTCCTCCTCCTCCTGCTCTCCGAGCTGCAGATGATGGGTATCAGCTCCACATTTCGGAGTTTGTGAATGTACACACACTCACTTGCACACACACTTGCACACAAGTGAACAGCAGTGCTTCGGCCCATCTGTGCCTCTCCAGCTGAAGAGAAAGGGCAGGAGTACATCTGTGGCAGAGTCTGAGGATCTCTTGGTGGCTGGGGTTCACTTCACTGTGTGTGTGTGTGTGTGTGTGTGTGTGTGTGTGTGTGTGTGTGTGTGTGTGTGTCAGAAAGAGACGGGTCACTAGATTAGGTGAACAGAACAGTGTGTGTGTGTGCGCTAATTGACATTGAGGCTGACATAAGCTCGTCATCCATGCCTCTCACTCTCTTCCTCTCTTGTTCTCCACTTGTCCCTCTGATTATCTCTCTCTCTCTTCCCCTCATCATGCTGTTTCTCCTCTCTTCATCCCTCCTCTCTCTCTCTCTCTCTCTCTCTTCAGCCAGTTATCTCCCTCCCCGTCTTCTTCCGTCTCTCCATCACTTCCTCTCCATCTCATCTCTCAGTAATGACCTGATCTGATTGGATTTGGTCTCGGATTCCTTCCGTGGCTAACGGCCGTGACCGTTGCCAAGGCAGCCGGTGCCAAAACAGCGACAAAACATGGCTTGTCGTGCCGGGGCCCGGGCCACGCCGACAACAGCGGAGACGGATGACTTGTTTGCCCTCGCGGGGCTTCTTTGCTTACACTTACGCCGAGCTCCATTAGGACACTGACAGGCCTGTTGAGAGCGGCCTCCGTGATGGATCGGATAGTTAGCATGAACTTCTCCATCTATCACACGCGGCGTGTCTCTTAGAGATACATTTTAGAAACATAAGTACAGGTTGTGCATAATCTCCAGACAGATATGGCATATGAATGACATTTAGTCCGTTCATTATCATTCCATTTGAACGCGATGCCGCCGAGAATACAGACGTGCTACGGGACGGTTGGCATAAACATAACTTAGAGCATATTACATGCGGACGTGATGGAGATTTAATAAGTGTAAAATACCACAGGTTGAGTTTATATAACGGGATTATGAATCCCGTGGCAGCCCGCGCAGACAAAGAGTGGCTTCAGATTCATTCACGTAGCACAAGAGGATTACATCAGCTGCAGGTGAAATTAAGGCTAATACATGGAGCTTTATGCTTTCATAATTAGTGTATCTAAGCTTTTGCTCATTGATGATCAGATCCAGCAAGAGAAAATGAAGTTTTCCCCTCTGCGCTGATTGGTGATGTCTGCTCATCTTCTGTGTCAGGTCACGCTAACTCTGCACTCACTCCTTCATCAACGAGAAGCTGAACCTATTCCCAAAATTCAATTTCACCTTTCAAATGAAGTCCCTGGAAGCATGCATTTTAATCTAGATTACGAGTTTTGTTAGCTACTTACTAAACCGCCTCGTGCAGTAATTACACTAGGGCTGCATCTAACGATTATTTTTCTATCGATTAATCTAACGATTATTTTTCTATCGATTAATCTAACGATTATTTTTCTATCGATTAATCTAACGATTATTTTCCGATTAGTCGATTAATCTAACGATTTTTTTCCCCGATTAGTCGATTAATCTAACGACTATTTTTTATCAATTATTCTAACAATGATTTTTAATTACTTGATTAATGACAATGAATTTACCTAAATAAAAAGCATGTCTTCTTAATATTTCAAGATTTTATTCAAACACATCTCTTGAAAAACAAAACCTTTGTTTCAAAAGTAACAAGATGAAATGTATGCACCAAAAATAGCTGCCTTCACAACACACACTCTTTATAGCATTTTAACACTTGTCATATTTTTTTATGATTTTTTTTACATATTTCATAATGTACAATGAAGCAGTGCAGGATCATACTTGGCTTATGAGACACTTTTTTAAATAAATTTTTAACCATTCCTCATATTTTATAAATAAACGTTTATTACATTTAACACCCACGTCTTATTTTGAAAACCGGAAGTGTCCACACGCTGCAGTAAGCTAGCGCTGACTTTCCCGGTTTTCTCAAAGTATTTGACATAAAGTCGGCAATAAGGGCGCACTTGAAAATATTGGAGCAGCTGACGTGACCACGCGAAAACGAGAGACTGCTGGCGTGACCGCAGCTGTTTTTCTTCGGAACCAAGTCGTCCGTCTCCATCGGCGCACGTTTTACGAGTCAACGTATTTACATAATCGACGTAATCGATGACGTCGACGAATCGCTCCACCCCTAAATTACACACATATATTACTTTTTGGAAACTTAAAAACGTGATGAGTTCTGGAGCCATTTTCTGTGTTTGTTGTCGCAGGGAAAATGCAGGCTCCATAGTTAGCGTTTTGAAAAGTTCAAGACGTGACATTGATGTCGTGTGCCGCAGGAGAGCTTTGTTTTACTCAACAGGTGAACAGACACAGGGACGGAGCAGACACTAACTAGGCCACACTTTGATAGTTTCGGGGCTGCGTTACAAGCCGTACTGTCTGAAACACTGGCTGCGCTCTCCGGGGACCTCATTTCTTCAATCCCTGCTGGAGTTCATGAAAGCTTTAAACGTGTTGCAGCAGAGCCTCAAACAGTAGTCAGACTACCTGCAGCAGTTACACTCCGGTGTGTTAAGTGTGCAGCTCAGAAAGCACCAGCATCCATGGCGGTGGTCTGAGACACCCAGCAGCCCACCATGACTTCAGTGAAATACCTCGAAAACGCTTTAGAATATTTCTTTTTCTGTGTCCTTGCTTTGTCTCGAACTCTAATTCTGCACTTATTTGGCTATTTTCTTGGTTAATAATTTATAGTTGTGGTGCATTTTTGTCCTCCTGTCTTGCATTTTACCCTCCTGAACTCATTATTTGAATGTTTGTAAATTTGATGAACCAAGACTTTAAGTTTATTTCACTGTCACACTTAAAATCGGCCGGCGTCCACCCGCCTGAGGGTGCAAATTCGACGTAATGATTCAAGTTGTTAATGTATTTATGGAATTGTATTCGCTTCCTTGTGGAGAGTGCTCTCTTTGTCCTTTTCTACTCTGAAAGCAAAAGCCATTAGGGAGACAGAAAACGATGTCGGTGCTGCTGAAGTGAAACTTTTAATCATTTATTCATGTCGAACTTTTTCTCTGGAAACAGATTTTATGTGTAGTTTGACGTTTGAACAGCCGGTGCCTGCTAATGGATGCTAACTCCACAGAGGATGATGATGTTGTACGTTAAACACAAAAGGCATTTTTAGTAAAGCACGGGATAAAAATTCTGTGAGCCAATGGGAAGAGAGGGACGTGTAAGACTCGTTTTAACATTAGAAGGTGTGAGAAAGTTGTTGGAGTTGGATCCAAGTTAATGCGAACATTAAACACGAGTTATGTAATGTGCTGCTAAAGATTAGCTTGTTGTATATGTTGGTTTTACAATGAAGTAAAAGTTAAAAAATATGATAAAATATGATTTTCAGTTTTGTATTTTCTGTATATATTTTGATGTAGGTTTATTTCAGAGGATATATTTTATTCGGCTAGCTTAAATGTTAGCCACTCCAACAGGCTAACTCTCACCTTACATAACATCAACTCTATTTTTTTTTTTTAATTAGCTAAATATTGTTTTCACTAACAAATCCACAGTAAACAAAGTCCGAGCTAACAGCTCATGCTAACAGCTAGGGCTGCCACGATTAGTCGATTAGTCACGATTATGTCGACGAACAAAATTGTCGACAACTAATGCAGTAGTTGACGCATCATTTTTTTTTACTTTGCTTTTCGACTTGCAACTTCAACGCAACTTCAGTGAATCCCCGTGAATTCAGGGCGGTGTTATTTTAACCAATCACAGTGATTTTTCCGCAACTTCCGCGGGGGATTCAACTCGGCGGGTCAGGGACGGCCATGCGGTGCGGAAGGATCCCCTCGTGGGACCTCTCCCCGGCGCTGGCTGGGTGCATTTCCTCCGCGGCGGCTCTGGGTTGGCATGGAAAGACTCGGGGGCTTTACAGCGCCCGCCCACCCACCCACTTTCCGGGACAGTCAATGTACGTATGATCCGATTAGTCGACTAATCGAAAAAATAATCGGTGATTAGTCGACTATCAAAATAATCGTTTGTGGCAGCCCTACGAAGAGCTTATAGCAGCTCGCTCTATAACTTCTTCCACTAAAGATGTGAAAGTGATCAGTAGACGATTAATGATGTACCGTCTCATCATTATCTCCTCATTAACCTAATGAATCAGTTTTCTATAGAAATATTTGGTTTAGTTTTGGCCTGATATTCTTCTTTGCATAAAAAATGTTTTGAATGTTATGTGAGCTTCTACTCGCTGCAATCTAACGATGCATTCACTTGAGTACAACTTGTGGCCACTCTTCTCACCTCTGTATATCACCTGTTTTTCTCTGCTTAGACAAAACCTGCATCCATATTCGCTGACACTTAGCCGAGGTCAGGCCTCAGATCTCTCCCGTCCTAGTCTTTGTTTCTGGAATTGTTTCCCAGAGCCTGTGTAGTCTCGCTGAGCTCTGCTGACAGGCTCCAGCTGGCTTCCTATGACGGATCAAAACAACCTTCCAGTTCCTCTCACTATCATTAGCTGAGAAACTGTTGGGTTGAAAGTACGCATTGCGTTGGATCCAGCTCCTACCCCTCCCATCTAGTTCCAGCAGAGTCTATTAGCCGGACAGCTGCTTTGATGCAGCTGCTCGCGTCGTGCGTTCACATTCCTGTTTCTTTTCTTCTGCTTTCGTCACTTTCGGTTGTTTCTAAAGTGCTGAGGCTTTGGCGGGCGCGAGGTGTGCCGCAGGTCCGGATGGTTGTCTCCTGCTGTCTGGCCGTCTAGTTAACTCCAAGTTCTGTTGCTGGTGCAGCTTCCTTCTCGGCAGGAGGCGTTCAAATGTTTGTCTCCAGGGAGCTCCGAACACTATAGGAGAATATATTTAGAGATCAACTGAAGAGTTTTGTTCTGAAAAGTACAACACACAGTAGGCATCTGGAGAAACCCTTTGATAAGTCCCGGTAGATAGAAATTTGCATCCTTAAATTACAAAATCTGTGACTTGATATGCTTACATTAAAAGATGGTAGACTGATCAAGAGAAATGGAAGAATGAGTTCAGCTCATCTGTCATGGCTGTTTGATTATATTCAGGCTGCTGCAGGGATAGACGGGGATGGCAGCCTGGGGGAGATCTCAAGAACCTAACAAAACCGAGGGGGGGGGGTGAAAGTTTTGTAGGGTATGGTTACGCAAACAGGAGAATAGAAAGTCAGAGCAAAGAGGAGACCGTCTGCCGGTTACTAAAGAGGAATGTGTCCACTCATCTTCTTTACTTCGAGGTGGAAGAAGCAGTACGTTCAACATGACCTTATCTTTTTATTATGATATAACAATAATGTGGTTTGTAGCATTAATATTTAGTACCAAACTGTAGCTTGAGAATCATTCATGTCAACCTGCCGATGGATTTGTTTTTCTTACAGTACATGATCACATGATTTGTGGTCGTACTTCTTCACGCTTCCTTTTTTCTATTCTGTCTGTTTTTCTCATTTTTCCCAACAAACTAATAAGAGATTTAAAAAAAAAAGTAGTAACAACAACACTCTCACAGCTCTCACGAGTTAGTTTAGAAAAAGATCCAGCAGGTACACGGAGCGTTAAATATAGTGCTTGTTAATTATGAAGTTATTTTCTCATTAAAGTGTAATTAAAAAGCAAACATTAGTCATAAACAGATCATATTAATGCTGGATGAAGTGTGTGTGTGTGTGTCTCCGAGCCTCACAGCCTCAGATCTGATGATCGCTTTTTTACTTCCTGTCTCTGCTGCCTGCTGCCACAGGCGCTGTCCACAGTGCTGATCCTGGAGCTGTCCCAGGTCCTCATCATCATTCAGTCAGACACTTAGAGTCCTGCTGGAAAAGACTCTGATTTACTTCGACTATTTACCTCCCTATCACTGCACATCCCGTTGGCTCTCTTCACTAAGAACCCCCCCCCTCCGAGGCCCATATCTCACCAGCGATCCTCCTAAACAGTTTTCACAAAGCGGCTGAGAGCAACGTTTACAGAGAGGAACCAAACTTAAGAGGATGGACGTCATTAATCAAACATCAGCCCATCTTCAGACGTTCAACCAGCAGTCCAAAATCCAGAAAATACACAGGAGGGAGAAGAACATTTTCAGATCAGTCGAAACAAACTAAAATGCGGATGTTGTTACGTAGATTCTGCCTGACATCAGACACCATCTGCATCTTGCTGGCTTCATCCTCATCCTCTAAGTCTCCAAATTGCATCAATGTTCAGCATGTAATCCAGCCACGGCCATGAAATCCTCTCTATTTAATTGCATTCGGTGATTATTTAATGAACACTTGACATGTCGATCAAAGTGCGTTCTGAAGAGAGCCGAAAAACTGTCGGAGAGCCGCACAAACATCATTATCGTTTTTGACATGACCTGTTGATCTTTAGATTTAGAAGTCATAATACCAGAATTTGAAACTTTTTACAATATTCATTTTTTAAAAAGATACTCGAAAAGAAAAAAAATGGTCAGGGCAGCTGATTCACTCCTACATCGTTTTATCTGTGCAGCTGAGGGTTGAAAATCGGTACCTTTGATACTATCAAATAATCCCGGTCTGGATACCTTTGCTGACCTTTCTCTGAACTGCTTCCAGCTGCTCGCAGAGCTCAGTTTTAGCCTCGTCAGTTTAACGCATGAACGCTGTGTCATGATAAGCGGTATAAAAGTTGTGATTGAGTGTGAAAATCTATGCCGCAGAACCAGAAAAAAAAAAAGTTTTTATTGGCCACATCCTTCTTCTTGGTGCCTACATCACCCACAATGCAACTGGACTGACTTTGTCTGTTGATGCCTCAGCCAAAGAACGGCCGAGTCCCGGAGGTCTGTGTTTGATAGGATGTGTGGTGGTGGTCATGTGACCACATCCAGTTGAAACACTGCACATTTAAAGTTTTTTTTTTTTTTTGGACAAAATGATTCCCAGCTGTCACAGAGATATTTTCCGTCGCCCTGCATCCGGACATGGAAACCCGTTTGAGACTGATCCTCCATCTTCTTTTCTGTCGTTCACTCTGTGTCCTCCAGGTCTGTCCTTCTCTTCCTCTTTACCTCCCTCTCTGTCTGTTTTTCTTCTTCTCTCTTGCTGTCCTTTCATTTCATCTTCCTTTTTCTTTTCTTTCATGCCTCGTCCAATCACTTTTCTCCTTTCTTCCCTGCCTTGGATTTTTGTTTCCTTCTCTCTCCCTCTCTCCACTTGATTTCCTCTGTTTCTCTTCCCTCTGACACCTCACTCAAACCGAGATGAAGCTATTAATGTTGGAGTCTCTCTAATGAGATGTATGTATATCTGTGTGTGTCCATGCATAACTTTCTGTGTGTGTGTGTGTCTCAGTAGATGAACAATGGTTTGAATGGACTATTGATCATGCCTCAGTTTGACTGCTTCCTGCCCTCCTCGCTAATTCTCACACACTCACTCACCTTTCCCAACAGCACACACACACGCAGATTTGCACACAGCCTCTGAAACGCACACGCTCATACGCAGCAGAAAGAAGCATCCCTTTGTCGTTACTTCCATGTATACAGGGACGTGAATAACCAGGCTGCTTTGTACTCTGTCCGTGCAATGTCTTGCCTGAAAAGTATCAGGTATAAAATGAAACGCGAGCTGTCAAAAACGTCCAATTGTGCGAGCGGCATGCTGAGTCGCAAAGTAAATAAGCTGCAGCCAGCAGTTTCAATTAATTATGGGAGCGGGAGCGTCCAATACAGTCCATTTCCATCTATTTCAGCGGCGTTCTGCAGGGGAAGCACGCCTCTACACTGCTGCTGTTGTTTTTTTGTTATGTCGCTGCTCAGATTGAAGAGTCTAAGGCCTGTTTAGATTTCCTTCCAAAGGCACTGACGTCCTCTCTCTATGAATATTAAACACTTCAGGAAGAATTGCTCTGCTCATTATAAACAGGCATATTGTAGATTGAGCGTGCACTGGGTTGTAGATTGAGAAAACTCTGTTAACGCATCTACAGGAGAGCACATTTTGGAAGTAATGGAATCTGGGAGTGATGTTCACCATCTTAGCATGTTAGCACTGGAAGTATCTGGGGGTTCTCAGTTCAGGTCATTGTTCTTTGTGTGACTGGACTTGGTTGTAGATCTGGAGACGTTTAAGTCATAGCAGCTCTAACATGCTAATATAATACAAAGCCATGATAAATACCTGTTTCCTTACTATGCCTGTGTTGAAAAAATCGATTTTCCGATTCTGAATTGATTTGCATATTAATTCCTTAAGATCGATTTAATTAAGTTAAAATTTTAGTACATTTTCCCCCGGTGAACTTTAACCCCACTAGTCGTGTCATTGAATTGAAACAGGCGTGCACAGTGTTTAAACTACACTACGGCGTCTCACGCATGCAAGGTGCGTTCGCTGGCCGTCGGAATGACTGTGATGCGTTCATGAACGTGGGAAAAATTGAAATTCACCGGAAATATAATAAAACTACAGACAAAAGAACACTCAAGGAAAACTCTACAACTACCAGCCACTTCTGTACGTTCTCTTAAAATAACTGAGGCGTATGCGGGTTATATTTGCAAAGATATGCGCCCGTATTCCGTTGTTGAAAACGAGGGCTTCAGGCGATCAAAAAAATGGTTTTAATAACACTAACCTGAATCGAGATCGGATTGGATCAGATCAGATTATGATAATCAATTCTCAGTCTTGAGAATCGGAATCGAATCGATTCTTGGAATTTGAATCGATACCCAGCCCTATTCCCCACCACTTAGTCAGAACTGAAGAAGCCTCTTGGATGAGGAGTGAGACGTCTTCATGGAAGTGTTAAATTGAAAAGACGGAAGATGAACAAAGTTGCTGCCTGAGGGGACCATGAATGTCTGCACCGCATGTTTTGTTTTATTTGTCAGCTCCAGTTGTTGCTGAGATTCACAGGATAAGTGAAAACGTTGACATGCTGTCGGCATCATACAATTGTCTGTGTAGACGTAGACACATCCAAAAGGGTGTTTTCATTTTTTAAAGTTTCACTGCGTGGAAATGCTGAAAATTCTAAGAAAAAACAAAATAAAATTTGAAAAGTGGCTGAGGTGGAAAAAGTCAGCGTATCGATAAAAGCAAAATGCACCAAAGTGTAATGGAAACAGACTTGGTGAATAAATCATGACACAGAATATGACTTCCACATCTACTAGAGACAAAAACATCTGATGTGTGCGGAGCCAAGAGGAGACTTAAACTCTTTAGCCTCGGATCAATCCGGGAAACAAACGGACACGTCAGATTTCCATCAAGTTTTCCATCGTTTAAAGGTGTAACTGGAGATTTTTTACTCCCGTCATCTGCAGTCTGTTCTTCTGGAACACTTTAATATCCACATTTATGACCCATAAATCAATCATCTTACATATTTGCGTGAAAAGAACAGTGGTAGGGGGGGTTGGCCAAGGGCACTAAAATGGTCACACACACACACACACACACACACACACACACACACACACACACACACACACACACACACACACGCAAGATTGGAAAATACATTCATTGAACGCACATGTGCAACCGCCCAGCAGCATTGTACTCTCACAGGCATTAATGCATAGAGAAGTGAAACTGCATCATGGGAATACAGTGACACACACACACGCACCCACACACACCGACACACACACACCGACACACACACACCGACACACACACCTACACACACACACACACACACACCGACACACACACCTACACACACTGTACAAATGTGGATGGATTACCTGCTATGGATGAGATTGTTTGCTACACACTTCTATTTCATTCATGCTTCACCGCTCAGCTGCCATTATCTCACATCTGATATATGAGTGTGTGTTTGTTGGTGTGTGTGTGTGTGTGTGTGTGTGTTTGTTGGAGGCTGTGTGTGTGTGTGTCCAGTTTCTCACCACAGTGCACTGCTCAATGCGGGACCTTTTAATTAAGGGAGAAGTTTCATTATCAGCTCCATTAGTCAATGCCTGGCTGGTGTCAACACACACACACACACCCACACACACACACACACACGCAGAGGCTGAAAGAGTAGCGTTAGCCGAGCTGGTATAATATTTAACCTGATGTTCAGTTTCGGGATGAGAGTGTAATTTATTATCCGTAGTAATGGGAAGTGACCCCATTTCCAGTCAAATGAGAGAGGCGGGGGAGAGGTGTTATTATAAGTCATCATGTCGTCATTTCCATTGTAATGCATGTCACAGGCCACAGTACGCTGCTCTGCTCCAGAGAACAGCAGCCTGTACAGTGGAGGATAATGTCACCTGCCATATGCTCATGGAGTTTAATGCCACACTGTAAAAATACAGCGCTGCATGCAAACCTGTGTTTAACTAAGTGAAGATATGTAAGTATAATCAGGAGAATGTCCCCTGTGACCGCTGTATTATAATATATCATTATTCTGACTCATGCATTTATGGAAAACTGAGAAATTGATTTAAAGGGAGCAGCATAAAATGTTATTTTTACATGACTCAACGATTACCAAAATCCAATCAACTATTTGACTCTATGAAATTGAAACAGTTTGTGTCTGGGGTGTAGATGTGGCATGTGAGAGGCTGAGAGGATTTTCCTGGAGCATAAGGTGTGTGTGGAGTCTCTCCAAGAGAGAAAAACAAGACTAGCCATGGTGTAGTTACCGGATTATCCTGCGGAGTCTGTGAGGAAGAGAAGGTCTTTAAAGCTGCAGAGGTTGATTTGGCATTTATGCTCATCAACGCTGGAAGCAAGTCCAGTATATGTCTGATTTATTCTGAAAGAGATGGACCAAGGAATATTTACCACAGTTGCAGGAACATCAGAAGTGGATTGGTATTAAGCGCAACTTCATGGTAGGGGACATCGTGCTTGCGTTGCCTTTCAGGCATAAATTTGAATGAACACTTTATTTTGAAGGATCTTTTATTTTGAAGGGCCATTTTCGAGATGGGAGTTTCCGGGTTTTCAGGTGGTGAGGTGATGAGGCAGGCGAGCGGGGAACCGGATGCCACACACACACACACACACACACACACACACACACACACACACACACACACACACACACACACACACACACACACACACACACACACACACACACACACTAATTCAATCCCACTGTCATTCAGATTGTCAGTGACTCTGTTCCTTGTCCTGGTATCATGTTAAGCTGAGACAAGTTCGTCACTGTTAGAAGAAAAGTCTCCATATTTTCATTTTCCGAATCCATTTCATTCTCCTGAAAAACATTCTCCAGCCTTGGTTCTTTGGATCTTTTGTGAAAGTCCGTGAAGCTGCGAAAGCCGGGCTGCTCGTCTTTGTTCCTGAGGAAGTTGACGGTTCAGATAGAAGACGAGCTTTCCACAAAATCTACATTTCACACGGAGCATGAGCGTTTTCTCTCCGATGGCTGGATCTCCTGTTTATAAAGCGTGTTGCGATAATCGTCAGCTGAAGATGAACAAGACAACTTAACTGTTAGTTTGTTTTCGTGGCGAAGTAAATCTAATATGTCAGGAGAAAACAGTGAAATAGCACCATCTACAGGCCACACCTTTAACTTTGAATGCTCAAGCTTTCTGCTCTTTTTCCTTTTATTTTTTTAAATGCAGTTCACACACGTTTTGACCTTGATGTGTGAATTCACGTCAGCTCCACACATGAACATACGGCACAGTCCAGTCCGGTGTTCTATTGTTAGCCATGGCTCAGTTGTGCTGGAGCAGGTGTGGCTTGCTTTGTCTTCCTCTCGAGCTTTAGTAGGCAGAGCTTATTTAGAGTGTGCGGTCTCTAAATAACCCGTGAGTGATTCACTTTTTGTCTTCTGTGTGCAAATTGTGAACTTTTAAACGCTTATTGAATAATTCTGCAGTGCAGCGAATACTTCACAGAAAAATGAGGCTTGGATACAAAGTAATAACACCTACTCTGACTAAATGACTGACAGAACCAGATTACTGCGCCACAATGGCTGTGATCGTGCTAACGATTTTTAAGTAATAGAGCCAGGGGCCTGTCCGTGAAGGCAACACGTGCAAACTGTGCTGACTCACTTCGGCTCGACGTGTGACGATGGCGGCCAGGCCGGTGAAGGCCTGAGAGTGGCGCTCTGATTGATATAATGAGGATGCAATTAGCCCTGAGCAAGATTAGAGGAGCCTCTTATCATGCTAAGCACCACTTGCGTTTTGCGCGCGCGTGTGTGTGTGTGTGTGTGTGTGTGTGTGTGTGTGTGTGTGTGTGTGTGTGTGTGTGTGTGTGTGTGTGTGTGTGTGAGAGATGCAGTTAAACACGTTTGGATTGTCAGCCAGATAGATTGGAGTCTGGTATGTGCTGCTATTCATCAATGTGTGTTCGTTTTTCCCCCCTCTGTTCTTTTTGAACTTCCGCTATACACCTGACATGACCCGTACTCCCAGATTGCCTCATCCAAGCACGCACCTTCACACACACACACACACACACACACACACACTCTCGCACCGGACAGATCTCATTTCCTGACAGTCTGCTTTTTCTTTTCCGGCAGATGAAAGAGAAGACGTTCAGAAGAAGACTTTCACAAAATGGGTAAACTCACAGTTGGCTAAGGTAAGACAGCTTCCATCACTCACTGTATCCTCTGCTCCTGTGTCTGCACCCCTCACCACACGTCCTGATCACCATCTCTTATTCACCATGCAGTGTTATGTACATATGAGCAAACACGGTCGTTGATAATAGAGAATATGAAATGTGTTTTCAGATAGACACTCTTCTAGCTTTTAGATATTAAAAGATTTCCACACACAGACATGTCATGGCAACCGCTATTAGATATTTGGTGTCTATATAAATATACCTATATTTTAGGCCTGTGTCAATTTTCCGAATCGTTTGCATATTAATTCCTTAAGATCGATTCATGCATCCAAAGATCGATTTAATTAAATTAAAGTTTTAATACATTTTTCCCTGGTTAACTTTAACCCGACTTGTTGCGTCGTTGAATTGAAACAGGCGTGCACCGTGTTTAAACTACACTACGGCGTCTCACACAAGCGAGGTGCGTTCAATGGCCGTCGGAATGACTATGATGCGTTCATGAATGTGGGGAAAATGTAAATTCACCGGAAACATAATAAAACTACAGACAAAAGAACACTCAAGGAAAACTCTACAACTACCAGCCACTTCTGCACGTTCTCTTAAAATGACTGAGGCCAGGGTTCCCACGGGTGCTTGAATTCCTTGGAAATGCTCGAATTTCAATTCAGTGTTTTCAAGGTTGTGAAAACGCTTGAATTTTTTGTGAAGCGCTTGAAAATGCTTGTATTGCCCGTATTCCACTGTTGAAAACGAGGGCTTCAGGCGATCAAAAAAATGGTTTTAATAACACTAACCGAATCGAGATCGGATCAGATCGGATTATGATAATCAATTCTTGGAATTTGAATCGATACCCAGCCCTAATCTATAACATGAACATGGTGTACATTTAGGCAGTAAACACACTTGACTTAACAGAGATATATTCATTTTAGTAACCAGTCTGACTTCCTGTTAAAACCCCAATGACCACTAAGAAAACCGGCAGCTCCTCCAGTTTGAGGAGCTTAAAACAACGTTTGAAGCGTTTTGAAACATTTCAACTGATTAATCTACAAACCAGGTTTTGTTGACTTTTGTTAAAATCACAGGTTCCACCTCTGATGTTCCTCTAATGAGATATTACTGCTGTAATAAATGTGCACATGGACAAACTAGTCCACTATTACAAATCATGTTATTCATTAGGTCGTCTGAGGGATAACTGTGGCGGATTTAGGAGGGAACAAACTAATGATGATGCAGTTTTCTTCCTCATGCTCTTGAAAAATATGCTGTCCACCTCTTCCTCCCATGTTCATGCACAAAGAGACTGAGGTGAAGAGGTTGGAGGTTTAGTTTAGGGCGTCATGTGCTGCACCGTGTATTTCCTCCTCGTATTTTCACTTGAAAATGAATGAGTTTTTTTTTTTGTGCTGACAGCGTCTTCCACCTCCTTTCATCTGGGCTGTTTTCCCTTCGTCTCTCACAGTCACGGACAATATTGAAGGCGTTTGCTTTTTACGGCTGCGATTCAGACGGAACACACACACACACAAATACATAAAGGTTATTCCTGCCACGTCTGCGTGGAGAGTCGTTTCAGTAAAGCGAGTCTAAAGCAGAAGAAGTGGAGCACAGTTTTTGGATTGTTTGAATAAAACCTGGACTGCATTCACCGTGTCGTCTCTCTTCGGTGCACTTTGTTGTCCTGTAACTCAGTTAGCTCCTCCCATGGGGACTGAATCACTTGTTTGGAATTTAATTGTAATTACATTTCTGTTTATGCGTCTGTTTATTTGTGTGTGTGTGTGTCTTCCGTCTGTGTGTGTGTGTGTGTGTGTTTGTGTTTCGTGCATGCCAACACATCACTTCTATTCCCATTTTCAAAGTTGATTACAAGGATGCTAGAGGTGTGCCGTTGCCATGGAGATGGCGGCTTAGGTGAGTGTGTGTGCATACAATATGTGTGCATGTTGGTGCTCCTTTGTGTGTGTGTGTGTGTGTCTCCTCTCTTCCCCATTCCTTTAATCTATTTCCTTTCCTTTCCTCTTCTCTCCTCTCCATCCTTCCTGCCTCATACCCTCTAACCATGACTAAGAGAGGGAGGAAGGAGGGAGAACGTTTGGAGATGGGAAGCGAGGAGAAAGAGTGGAAATAGAGATGGGCTATGAGAGGAAGAGCGAGCGAGAGAGAGAGCCCCTCATCCATCCAAACTCACCGAAGCATAATGAGTACCCCATCCTAGATAGATGAGTCTCTCCCACACAAACACACACACACACACACATGCGCAGGCCCCAGGAGAGTAAGAGGTAGTGAGACGGCAGATGGGACAAAGTAAGACTGTGGGAGGGCAAAGAATGAACGGGGAGAGTGAAGGAGACAAGGATGCGATGGATGAAGGGAAGAAGCGGTGGAAAATGAGTGAGAGCAAAATAAAAGTTCAGACGGGGACAGACAGGCGGGGGAGAACGAACGAGTTACGGCGGCGAGATGGACGGTTTGTTAACGGCGGGCGTGAGAAATATGGAGGTAAAAAAAGGCGGAGAGATGCCTGGCAGTGAAGCAGCGTCGTGTCTGATTTTAGTGTGATTTGCTACTCAGCAAACCATAAAAAGAGGCACTTCAGGAATATATGAGAATCTGTCACCAGGGCAGGAAACACAGCTTTTTTTTTTTTCTTGTTTACCAACCACAGCTGGTACTTTATTCAAGAGTATCAGCAGCTGATTCCATTCCAGCGTGTCACACGCCACAATATGTCGTCTGTAATTAACTTTTCTGACACTAAACCTGCCCGATCTGCTTATATGTTAGATAGCTGTTACTATTTACTGGATCCGGACTTCTGAATATATAAAACTAATGAGGTTTCCTGGCTTTCGGGTATGAGGCGGTGCACGCAAGGGGTCACAAAGGTGCATTGCACACTAACAGGTCGTGTTGTAGTGGAAATAAAGCTAAAGGCTAAAATCTATGAATCATGAATTGTTTTTATGTTTAGCATCAAGGACAGCTTGTATCAGCAGAAGTCGGGTCGAGTCTTGTGTACAGGTCAGTAGTAATGCACCACCTACCCAGAGGGGAAAACATGTCAGCCACACTCAGCTTACAGCTCCACTTTGCCACAGTGTGTTTGTAACACTATTTGTGCTTGTACTGCTTCCATTTAAGTTGCTGGCATGCAATGTATGTAATGTAGACAGGAAAAGACTGGTTCAGTGTGGTGTCCACGCTCTTAATTCTGCATAACTTTAAGTCTTAATATAATGTGAACAGGTGAGTTGTATTTAAATTCACCCTCAGTACAGTTGTCATGAACGGGGAAATTAGCTACAGAGACCAAAACTGTTTTTTGTACCAGGCTGTAAACATGTTTATTTCTGCTGTGAACGTTGGACATTTTAACGGGGCGCCAACCTCAAGGGGCTTTTGACACTTCCACATCCTCGGCAACTGTTGCTACTTAAAAAGGCGAGATCTTTAGTCAGTTCCACTGCTAGGCCGTGTTCACTGCAAGCAGACTTATGAGTGCAAACCAGATAGACACCTTGCTTGAATTCCTTGAAAATGCTTGAATTTCAATTCAGTGTTTTCAAGGTTGTGAAAATGCTTGAATTTTTTGTGAAGTGCTTGAAAATGCTTGAAATTTGTGCGATGTCTATCTCAATAAACCAAGAGGAAACAAAAATGTTTCCTAAGCGGCTACGCGCTTGATCCGATGCCTTTACATGCAGAACTCAGTTATCATACTCGCTTGGTGTTCTGCAGAGAAATAACAGTAGACTACTATCCACACCTGTTGGTCACTGTTATTGCGCTATGGTAGTTACACAATACACCGCTCACAAGCTGAGAATACAAGCCAATTCACAATTAGTTAAAAATCAAAACAGTCAATCTACCACCATATGAAATAATGCTAATTAGACCCATATTATTATGCCATACAGTGGCACCGCTGCGCTTCCCATGACCATCATGGCAAACACAACTAGTAGGCTACCTATTTAAAGGTGCTGGAAAAATGGAAAAACTGGTGCTTGAAGGTGCTTGAAAAGTGCTTGAATTTGTTCATGAAAAAGGTGTGGGAACCCTGAAGGAAAGACTGTTTACTGCCAGCATTAATCAACAAAATTCTACTGTTGTTCATTCCCAACAGGATTCTTGACAGTTTACATGTTTTTAAAGTTTCCTTACATGAGTGTTTTATGAAACATTTACTTTACTGTGGCTGTAAATAGGTGCATTAATTATTCAAAATAGTCTTGTTTATCATGTGATGAAAAAAGCACCAAAATGTCATTTTGACAACTAAATGAACGATCTGTTCAGTTACATTAAATGCAGGCCATATTTTACAAATATAATATCCACATGCCTTAGTTCTATGTCTCTGTTACTTCTTATTCCGCACTACACAAGGATTGTATCGGTTATTCACCTAATTTATCACCTGAATATCACTTTAAGCTGCCACAGTGACTTAATTTCCCCGTGGGCATCACCGCTCACGTCATATTAACTATTCCACCTTTAGTTTTGTTGACTTTCCATGTGAGTATTATTAAGAAATATGCCTCTTTTATATTCTCATACCTGGTTCAGTGAACCCAGAGTTAACAGAGCGAGTTCATAACCAGCCTAATGATTATCCAAAATCATTACAGTCAAGCCTAATGAAGCTGCAACCCAAAGAGACTTAACTTAATACAGGTCTTGTGGCTGCTGGAGGTGAATTTGTATCCATGCCTTTTTATGTTAGATTTGGTGCAAAGTGGTGAATTTAGAGGGCTGAGTTTAATTGATCGGTTGATAATCATTTAGTAAGTTCAGAACGGACAAATGAATCCACCCCAGGGAGCCAGAAATGAAGGGAAATAGATGAAAAAGAGAGAGGAGGGCAGCAATCATCCAGTGCCCGGTGTTAATTTCACACCCTGGCTCTGACTGTTTGCTCAGGTCCTCGAAAACAGCAGAAAAATTCTGATAGAAGAAGAGTGGGCGGTATAGGACAATGAAGCTGAAAAATGAACAAAAGCAAAGGTGAGATGAGAGGATTAGCTCACAGACAGAACTTTCAGAGGTGAGGGGAACATCATTTTCATGCTTGAGTAGTCCCGGGTGCCTCATTATGCTGATGACACAAGCTTAATTTTGTTAAATTATTCCTCCTTTACATTTAGTGAAGTGTCTACGCTGCATTGCTGTTGATTTGTGTTGAAATTAGAAGCGAAAACAGAACCTCTACAGAGCGAAGTGTAGGCCAGTTTTGCCGAGCTACGTTTTTGTTGACAAGAAACGGGAAACAAGACAAGATCTCATAGTAAATTCTGAACACTACATGCAAAATCACTTCAGTTGGAGTTAAGATGAGTTATCTTAGCACTTGGCATAAATCAGACAGATGAAGGAAGTGCTTTAGTGTATCAGCGTTTGTGGAAAGGTACAACTTTTTGTTTTGGTTTCAAGAAATCTCCAGATTTTGTCTTCTGTGAGCAATCCTATTGAGTTTATAGGCTTTTTTTACGTGTCTCAATGAGTCACAATAACAAAAGAAGAATCGCAGATCAACCCTCAGGCGGACTCCTACGGTGGCCCTGAAGTGCAAAACACAACAGCAAATTCAAAAACACAACAGCAAATCGAATAACACAACAGCAAATCAAATAACAGAACAGCAAATCAAATAACACAATAACAAATCGAATAACACAACAACAAATTGAATAATACAACAGCAAATCAAATAACACAATAACAAATCGAATAACACAACAACAAATTGAATAATACAACAGCAAATCAAATAACACAATAACAAACCGAATAAGACAATACTAAGCTACACAAGCTACTTCTGGGGTGATTTATTCGATTTGCTGTTGTGTTATTCGATTTGCTGTTGTGTTATTCGATTTGCTGTTGTGTTTTTTAATTTGCTGTTGTGTTATTTGATTTGCTGTTGTGTTATTCGATTTGCTGTTGTGTTATTTGATTTGCTGTTGTGTTATTCGATTTGCTGTTGTGTTATTTGATTTGCTGTTGTGTTATTTGATTTGCTGTTGTGTTATTCGATTTGCTGTTGTGTTATTCGATTTGCTGTTGTGTTATTCCCTGGGAAAGCTACCGTTCACGTTACTCTTCAGTGTAAGGGGATTGCTTTCTTGAGTCAAAGTTTAACTCCTCTCATGTCTGCACAATTAATATAAAGTTGAGTTAGTATGTGGTTAGCTGGAACAGACTGGAAACAGCTAGCCCTGACTGTCTCCACAGGTAACAATTCCAGCTACCAGCCCCCTGTCAAGCTCACTAATTAACATGTCAAGTCTAATTTGTTCATTCTTGAGTCATATGGGACTTCTGGTAAGACATTATTGGGTGTACATCAAAACACATGAGCCATCAATACAAAAACCATCAAGATTTAGTGGTAAGACATCATATAGTGTGTCTGTGCCGCTCTGCTAGTCTTCCAGCTGTCACACGGTTACACCAGCTGAGTGATCCTTTTCCAAGTCCAAACTATAGATATATATAGACCTGCTTGTGGAGCAGCGTGAGTGGCGTGAGGCTGAACGGGCCGCTTGTTCTCTCTACTGAGAGGTTAGGAACTTTGCAAGGTGCTGTAGATTTAAAGGTCAGTCTGTGAGATTTTTGCAAACTGCCAACTTAAGGAGTTTAAAAAGGTACCGACCTATTAGAATTCATTTTAAACCTGGTTCACCGCCAGCTGTGTTTTGTCAAACTCCATGTGAAAAATAGTGGCATTACTGCACAGTCAAATATGAAATAACAGACCCGCGTGCAGCTTTGTTTCCACCCTTCAATTTATAGAATCCGCACAAACAATAATTCAGTCACTATGGAGCGAATGTTCTCGTTGAAGTGGAGCCAGGCTGAATAAATTCAACAGAAGAAATAAAATAGTTTGCCGTTTGATTTTTCTCACTCAGCTCCTTGCTGTGAGTCCTACATGGACACTCATGTATGGCCTCACGACTCAATTACAATTCAGCTGTGGACAATTCGAATGCACAAGGATTATTGCTGCCTGCTGCTTTTACAAATCAGCCTACAGCTGCATCTTCAATACCGGTGTCTGTTTGACCCACCTCAGGACATAACTAAACATAACAAAGGCTGTTATTGTTGCACACAAAAAGTCCAGGAAATCACATGTAATGGCCACTCGACGAGCTTTATGGGCTGAGTGCAGGTATCACTGTTTGTGCCTTGTCCAGTTTGTCTTAAAAGCATATGTGCTATCAAAATACTGTGTGTGTCTTATCACTCGCCGCGACTGATCTTCCATCATATTTCCCAACAGCTGCTCAACCCAAGATGCCCAATCTTCGCCCACAATTCAATCAAAAAGGGCAATGTTGCAACATAATGACATAATGTTACAACGTAATTGTTCAGCCGAGGCAGGAAACTCGACAATTAGACGTAATTTTGTGTCTGCAATTACGTGCCATCACTGCATCAATGCATGTCAGTGAAATTATGCGTCTTAGTGTTGAGAAATTCCCACACCTCAAGCTTCCGTCGACTGTGAATCGTTGGAGATCGTGCATTGAGAAAACAGTCGAGTCATTCTCTTGTCAGGTGCCACGAAGAAGAGGGTGCACGACGGGAGATGATGGAAGCAGAAGCTCAAAGGATGTAGAAAATATGATTAAAATTTGACATTTCTGTTCATGTATTGATCTGAAAAAGGTTACTCTCAGTGTTTGCTAGACGATCTACATTCATAGTTCACGGTATCAACAGGTCTGAGAGAGAAATCCTGTGTACAGGGGAAGCTGTGTGGAAAAGGATTTCTGTCTCTATGTGAGCAAGCTGCTCAATAAAAACGTGTTCAAACAAAAAGCTCCTGAAGCTGCAGACACACGTACAGAGTGATGGTGCACTGGAGGGTTTGATTACTGTCAAGGGAACATCAAGTCCAAAGTATGAGCCACCAGGGTGGAATGAACACTAACGTTGTGTTTTGGCATTTGGCGTTCAACCTGTTTTTTCCACACGTCAGTCAGGATCATACCCTCACTGGTCCTCAGAGTACAGTTTCTGGGTAAGTCGGTCTGTTGGTCAGCTTACCTGCGCTGAAGAAAACAGACCCATAACCTCAACCATGTATGTGCATGTCACATCATCATTTGCTCTGGTGATCCATGTCAACACACTATGTCAAGTTGATGATACAGGCTTACTAGCATTACCACAGAAGGGAGCATATGGGAACTTTTAAATCTAAATGCTAATTGAAGCTGGAAGCGGCGTTTTTTGGGGGGTTTTCTGCGAAAGTAAATGTGGAGGACATCCTTATAAGATTTCACCTGATGAGGAAGACAAGGCCCCACTTCCTGGCCACTGCCCTTGAGAAGGTACCTTGCTCAAGGGCAACTCGGCAGATCTTCTTCTGCTTCTTCTTCATCTTCTTGGCCTACTTCTTCCTTTTCATTTCAAACATTTAACTTGCTAAACCATGAAGTATTGAATCTTGAGCAGTTGAGTAGAGTTGCACGATACCCACAGTATACACGGTACCCCGCGAACGGTCGCTACTATACTAGAAATTTTACACGACGGTACTACCGTGGATTACTATATTACCGGTGCCAGTCTCCGCTACATAGCGGCCGCCTCTGCTCTCCTCCCGGCTTCTCACTGCATGCTACTCCTTCGTAAACAAACCAACATGGAACCGCAACCGAACTACACAGCTGCTGAATGATTGGCTGTTTGCCTGTTACTGGTGACGTCCAGGGATATGATAGGCTGTTTCCGCACGCTGGGTCCGCCCATCTGTTAGCTGATTGGCTGTTCATGTGTTTCTGCCGGCAAGCATGAACTCTACGCAGACAGCTCCGCTTCGATAGAAACTCTCTTCAAAACAAACAACAAGCTAAAGTTCTGTCTCGCCCAGACACGAGACAACACACTCACCGTGGCAGAAGCACCGGGCCCGAGCAGCGAGTCTGCCGTGGCGTCTTCGTCAGTGGCAACACTAATTTGCTTAAAAAACAAACGTCGTTGTTTCAAACGAACTTGTACGAATACATTGCAGTTTATAAAAATAATAATAATAAAAAAAGGCAGCAGTATCGCGATAATACCCGGAACCGCGATACTTTGTCTGGCATAGTATCGTGGTTAATCATTTTAGTATCGTGACAACTCTACAGTTGAGTTCAAATCACTACACACTAATTAAATACCTAAAATCGCAGCTTCTGTCGCACGACAGGACTGTGATAAACCATCAGTGACAGCAACTTTCAGCGATGAAGTTACTGAAGGATCTGTGTGAACTGTGCGACAGGAAGTAAAGTGACTGTGCCGAAAGTGTTGAGATGACGCATTACTTTTATGTTTCGGTGAAGTGCTGTACTGCTTTGAAAAGAAAAAAACATTCAGAGACTGCAAGGTTTTTATTTGTACCGTACAGCACAGATCAGCAGTGACTCAAACTTTTTCCAGCATTCATTTTAAATAAGTCTACAGCAGTAATGCCCTTCTTCTGTCCAAGGACAATATACAGTATATGATTATGTTAATATATTTTTGTTGTTTATTTATCCTTGAGGTGTTTGCGTTGGACGTCGGAGCGCGGGATTGTTTCCCTGACAAAAATCAATTAGAGTCTTTAGTTTCACCAACAAGAACCTTCTGTTTGTTTCAGCCGGCTCAAAAAATGAAGAGAGCGCAACCACCTGAAGGGAAGATTTGAAGGTCTTTCACGGCGGCCGACATGTTCCCTTTTAGCCACGAAATCGGCGTGAAATCTTGCGATTTAGCCACGAGTCAACTAATCTGGAAAGTGCGTGTGTGTGATATGTGGCAGACAGAGCATCAAGGACACACTCTAGACAGCATGTTAAATTCTGCTGCTTAAAGTCATGTAAAATCTGTCTGGAAACAACAATTAGCAAGATCCTTGACTGGAAAATCACTGTGTGTGTGTGTCTGAATGTGCACTTCCTGCACACTTGTAGCTCTCAGACAGAGAGAGAGAGACAGACACCGAAATAGTCAGATATGAATTAAGAAGAAACATTTCACAGCTTCCTGCCTGTGAAATCGCAGATAACATTCTGCGGCGTAGATCATCTCAGTTTACATCTTGTCAGAAGAAACTTTAAAGCTCTCTTATTTGTTTTCCGGTGGGGAAGCTGCTCTGTAAAGAATCATCCTGCCCTCCGTCCCCTCTCCATTCGCCTGCTTCTTGTCACCACTGCAGATGAAGGCTGCCGTGCTTTCGAGGATAACCACCTACGTTAACCTTTTTATCAGAAGAAAACATTGTTTGCCTCCCGTTTGGTACAACTACTGGTTACTAAGGAAAAACAAATCAAACTGTGTGCTCAAAATGTCCTATTGCACACTGAGACACAAATACAATTACAAACACAGTGATTAGTCGTGACTTAATCCAGCAAATAAAGCAGCTGACGGCTCCATTCAAAAGCACAAATTGCCCTTCAGATGGAAATGCATTGATCATGTTCATCACCATCCCAGTCGATGGGTTGGTGACCCGTGCTCTACACACAAGTATCCATCAAGTACATGACAGCCAGTAGAATACACCCGGCATCTTAATTATAATTTTGCCTCAGAGACCAACCAGTCCTCCTATTCTGGAATACTGCCTGGCCTCAGGATGGCTGTTGTTTCAATTAGCTTGTGACCATTTAATTAAATGTTGTTTTAATTCAATTAAAAATGGACCTTGGGCCTTCTGGGGCCCATCTGTTTTGGACTCTCCATAATTCTATAATAATTCTTTTTCACCAAAACATGTGTTCAGGAAGACGACTCTCTGCTCTCAGCCTTTATCTGTTCTGCCAGCAACAACCAGACGTTCTCATGAACCTCGTCACGTCGACTGTTATCTCAGCGGTCGCTAGGCGGATTGAAAGAGATGCTGTTTGCACGGAGTGACTCTGTTTCAGCCGGCTGTTTACCCAATCACTAAAATGCACCTTTCCCGCCATCATCAGATCAGATCGTGTGACTCGCGTGCCATCTCCCGTGGCATCTCTTCCTCTTTGTGATTTAGTTGTTAAGTCACCCAGGAGGACCTGTTTGGAAATTCAATTACAGAAGCTGACATCTGAAAACATGGCTGCATTTGATTTGTTTTCATAGTTGATGATGGGTTTGTGTCTGACATGTTAACACAGGTTTTACCCTTCAGTGAAAGTGACATCCACAGTGTCTGATTCACTTGTTGTTTAAACAGAGGGGATGGAAAGGAATGTGAACACATTGTAATGAACAGAAAATGTGCCTTGAATGCAAACAGCATCCGACTTATATATCATTTCTTCCCCTCCGTTTTACACAGCTGACACAATTCTGGCACAAGATTGAGACTTCTCCATCTATTTCCAGAGTTCTCCAGGTTGTTGTTGTCTGTGCAGCGCAGACAGGAACTGCTGGCAGCCCGAGCAGCGTGACTTCCCGGGATGCGATGTCTCACATCTGTGTGATAAATGTCGGTCAGCCGAGAACACTCTTCCTCAAGCTGTTTCTGGATGTATGTTTGTGCTGCAATGTCATAATATCAGCTCGTAGAAAAAGAAGAACAAGCCGTTATAATAATAATGTGAGAGGTTGTGCTTTGAAGGGAGGAGAGATTTACTGATATTGTTGTTTTTGTATTTTTTTTAAGTATAAAATATGTAATAAACACATTGAGATACTGTTTCTAGGATGCAGATTTAAAAAAAAAAAAATGTAAACACAGGCTGGCCAGAAAACAAGATTCATCAGATGTGTTTGCATTTTGCAGAATAATGCTTGACAGAAGGTACACAGCTGTTCATTTGATCATTATGATCTGGTCTTGAAGCTTGTACTGTAGAGTCGATGAAAACGGATGTTTCTTAAGCCAAGAGAGCTTTTCAGATGAAATTGTTAATGAATTAAATTTTCATAGACACTCCATAGCTGCTTTTTCACCTCTAACTTCTCATGTCGTATACAGAAAAATCATGACATATATAGCCCAATGAAATTTTGCAGTCATTTGCAGATAACGTAGACGTCAATGATCCCACACTGGGGAACTTCACTTCACCACGTTACCAGCGAGTCCAAAGTGAGTTAATTCGGCCATGCTGCTACATTCTCCATACTCCCTCTGTAGCCTGGTTAGCACTGCTAGCTCCTCTAGCCAAATGAAAATGCTTGAATTTCAATTCAGTGTTTTCAAGGTTGTGAAAATGCTTGAATTTTTTGCAAAGTGCTTGAAATGCTTGAAATTTGTGTGATGTCTATCTCAATAAACCAAGAGGAAACAAAAATGTTTCCTAAGTGGCTACGCGCTTGATCCGATGCCTTTACATGCAGAACTCAGTTATCATACTCGCTTGGTGTTCAGCCGAGAAATAACAGTAGACTACTATCCACACCTGTTGGTCACTGTTATTGCGCTATGGTAGTTACACAATACACCGCTCACAAGCTGAGAATACAAGCCAATTCACAATTAGTTAAAAATCAAAACAGTCAATCTACCACCATATGAAATAATGCTAATTAGACCCATATTATTATGCCATACAGTGGCACCGCTGCGCTTCCCATGACCATCATGGCAAACACAACTAGTAGGCTACCTATTTAAAGGTGCTGGAAAAAATGGAAAAACTGGTGCTTGAAGGTGCTTGAAAAGTGCTTGAATTTGTTCAAGAAAAAGGTGTGGGAACCCTGTCTATCTTATTTGGGAAAGATCTTCTGTTCCCCATGATAAGTCGTTTTTTTCTGTTTTTATGACGTTATCTTTAACATGTTGCGACCAGCTAAACTTATACATGCACGTACGAGCGGTATAGCTTTTAGCACAGAACTATTAAGCACAGAAAGCCGTTTGGATGTTTTTTTTAATTTGATGATTTCTTTATCTTTCAATTATAAATCTAAATACCCGTATTAGAAATAAACACAGAGATTGTTACACATTTTTCGACTCGTCATTAGGCTTTGTGTTCTCTAAGATCCAGTTCTCAGCTGTCTTATGTGATGTTAAACCAGATCTTTGTATTTTTTTTGGATGTTGGTTCAGACAAAACAAACAATTTGAAAATCACCTTTGGCTTCACGTTCATGTTTCACTATTTTCTCACACCTAATAGCTGAAATAAAATGGAAATTGATACTTGGGTGTGACACAAGCATTTGCAATAGTTTGCAGCTGGTGAGCCGACTCCAGCCGCTGCTGAGTGTGGGTGATGACTGTCAGGACACCGCAGAAAGCAGCTATACTTGGCCTAAGCTGTAATCTTCAGTAGAGTTTATAGTCAAGTGCAGTGTACTCTAACCTTACAGAAGCACTAGAATCAATAGACTGTGACAGCCCTAGGTGGACCTTCAAATGCAAGTAAATGAGACGCGGAAGAGTTTATTCATTACTTAAACAGGCTGCATGTCGATATCATGGATTTAATATTCTCTCATTTGTGGCTAATTGTAAGGCAAGCAAGGACGCAAAGCTTTAAAAGTGAGAGAAAGACTGTCCTGAAGGATACAGAATGATTCACCTGTGTATGTTTGAAAAGAACACACACACACACACACACACACGCACACACACACACACACACACACACACACGCACACACAAGAAATGAGTCAGCAGAGTTAGTTTGGCATTCTGGTCACATGCACGTAGAGGTGATTGTACTCATGGCCATCACTGTTTGCTGAAATGAAAAGGAGCTTTTGTGTGTGTGTGTGTGTGTGTGTGTGTGTGTGTGTGTTTGTTCGTCTGTGAAGATTTGTCCTGATCAGTTCTGCCCTATATTGTCACTCAGCGTGTTTTGTATTTGTCTGCGTTGATGTAAATCCCGGCTTGTGTTGGAGGAAGATAAAAAGATACATAAGTGCTAAAACAAATTAGAGCTGAGCGTATTTCAGGAGCAGCCTGTGATTTCACACTTAATTGTGGGCAGATGTAGAGAACAGCCTGCCCTTCATGTTACCCCAAATACTATATTCTCAGTGTTTTGGTACATCAACAACATTTTTTTTTTTTGGAACAATGTGGCCAATCAGCATTCACAGCAGCAGACTGTAAGGTCAGCTATTAGTGGCTTAAATGCATCATTAATCAAAATGTCATTTTCTACCTTTCTATCAATCTAGCAATGACACATTATGATGTAATCAGTTATTGTGTTAATTTTATTGTTCTAGCATGTGTTAGACCAGACAGCAATTACAGTATTACAGTAATCATGTCTGAATGAAACAAAGGCGTGCATCAGCCATGGACAGAAAAGACCTTATTTTAGCTATCGTGTGGAAAAAAAGGCGATCTTGGAAATTACGTGACATCCAGGATTTGACAGTCGGCCTCTACAATGATCATTTGAGCATGATTGTCAGCCATGACAGGCACATACAGCTGTGTATCATTGGCACGGCTGTGGAAATGTATTCCAAAACTGCATATAATTGCCAAGAGGTGAAATATAAAGGCCTAAAGAGAAGAGCAGAGGGCCAAAAAAAGAGCCCTGAGGTACGCCATATTTTACGCCACAAAATACTGATGTAATATTATGAAAGGGAAATAAACTGTATTCCTAATATAAACATGCTATGGAAAAAAATACTAGGAAACACTACATAAATTGGTTAAATGTCTGTGTACCATTTAATCTGTACAAAAACCAAAGTGTCGAAACAATTTTACAGAGGTTTATATGCTGGGCGATGAAGCAGTGACTTTCTGGTCTCCTCCTGGTTGCTGGACAACAACAACAGCGGAAGCAGCAGTTCCTTAACAAATAGAAGACGACCTTGGCAGAAATCGCTCAATATCTCAAGTGTACAAAAACATTTTCGACAGAAGATCCATAGAAAAATATATTACTGTACAACCTACAACGAATACAAAGACATTGTTCAGATATGAAAAGAATTTCAAGTTCTTGCACTTAAATGATGTAAAGTGACTGACTCAGTTAGGGACAAACCACTTCTTCTCGGAGTCGGAACTAAACTCATCTAAGGTCAATAGTCACTCTTGTCTGAAATGAAAATCTGCATTGTATATGGACCTATGTTGCACTGTTAACAAAAGTTAAAAATGATTCATGCGTCCTCCCCTTGGCTTAGATCGGCTTTGGAATGTTTGGGGCTCTTCCTTGGCCTATGCTCCATCCTTCTGCTGAGGTTCATGGAAATTTGGTTACTATCGTTTGGTAATCCTGCTAAGAGTGCTGCAGAGAGCCCACAAATTATATTCTGAAGACATAAGGGAACATGCTCATTCGGTTTATGGTTATCTTTTCTCTTACCATAAGTTTCCATTCCGACTAAAATCGGGACTCAGATCCCCGAGTCACTAGAGTTCTTGCATCCGATGAATATTGTTGCCATTACAAGCCACAGATCAGGGTGCTTCGATTCTGTGTGTCCACCTCATCTTGCTTAATGGATCTTCGGAGTGTTTGGATTGAAGGACACCAGAAAGCACTGTGCTTTACTTTTCTCAAAGAGCTATAAAAATCAGCAAGAAAAATAGTAAACATTTGGATTTGATTAGCTGTAAAAATCAATGAAACGTCCGCTCTGGATGGAGTCTGTTGAGTAGGTTTGCCACCTCGCCACAGTGTGTGTACACACTTTTGATGATGCTTTGGTTATGAGCACAGACCAGTTCAAGTGCTTCATCTGAGAGCTGTAATTACAGGAACATCAATTCAGCCCAGAGAACACCCGAAGACCTGTTTTCATTTTTGGAGTGTACTGGAAATAAGTTACTAAATGGACAAGAGAGCTTTTCATTAAGTATGAGTGGGCAGAAGGAGAATGAAACAGTGTGTGTTTGTTTGTGTGTAGTCTGTCCTTTTGTAGTAATATGAAAATGTGCATACTGTACGCATCTTTTTGCACCTTGTTTCCCGTTCTTTTATCTGTGTTCATCTGTGGTTTCTTCACTTATCACCTGCACCCACACGCAGTCCACAAGCCATTCAAGTAATACATCTACTGCCAACACACACACACACACAGCTCCGGCGTGGAGAATGACTCAATGACGGCGAGTCTCGGGACAAAGCCGAGAGGCGTAGGTCGTGGGCAGAGAGGGATGGTGAAAGAGTAAGATCGGCAGAGGCATAATAATAAGAGAAAAAGATGTAAGAGAATAAATGTGAGCAGAAAAGGAAAGCAACGTGAGATTTTCTACATTGTAGATTAACACTGAAGACACCACAACTATGAAATAACACTTAAGAATTATTAGAATTATGTGGTGAACACATCTCCTCCTCCATGCTTCACGATGGGAACCACACATCTAGTAACCATCTACTTTCCTTTCTGTGCATCACAACGTCATTGCAGTCTAGAAAGTAACACAAATAAAGAAAAAGTATTGAATGAGAAGGTGTGTCCAAACCTTTGGTAGTGTAGAAGTGTGTTGTTGTTTTTTGTTCTGTTTTCACTTAGCTTTTCATATCCTGTTTATTTGTTCAGTTCTGGGTCATTTCGGCTTCTTCCCTTCATTCTCTCTGTCTCAGTGCTGGTGGTAATGCATTTGAGATGCAGGAGTGGGGACTTGTACATGGCAACCATTGTTGTAATAATGCATGATTGATGCAGGAATAGAGATTTCTTCCACAGTAACCATGACAGTAATAACGCAGGAGAGATTCATGATGTCATTTGTACACGAGTCCGCAGAACATGAAGAAGCAAAGCTTTTCTTCAAAGATACCTGCCTCTACTTTTCTTACTCACTCTCTCTTGTCCTTGCCCCTTTCCTGTCTTCACCAATTCCTCTTACACTTTCTCATAATTACTTACTTCAGTAGGCTTTTTCTTGATTTTCAAATAATACCATTGCGCTGCTGACCGTGCCAAATCAAGTGTTGCTTAAAAAAAACGAGTCCAGATTAGCTGATCTTAAATCTGTTATGACACCTCTAATAAACCCTTTGCATGTGAAGGTCATTTGCAATATCCAAGTTAAATTGGAGTAATTGATCAGCTTCAGTGCGGTGGCCCTGCAGATGCTACGTAGGTGAAAATATGTAAAAATGTTTTGCTTCAACACCATGTTGCCAATGTGGCATCTGGTATAAGTGTTGGGCACCATGGTCTTCCCTGATTTAGGCTTACCTGGGCAGTCTCCATAAATGGAAGGCTATTGTTCAGTTACACAGATACACAATGACTGACTCATGGGAGATATTCTGTCATACCTCTGTGATGAAAGACCACATGTTCATATTTTACTGTAAAATACTTTTTAAATTATAGGCTGTGTCCGAAATCACTCCCTAACCACTATGTAGTGCACTATATAGTGACGACGCCATTTTGTAGTGGTGTCCGAATGTTTAGTGTCCACTATATAGTGCACTGCATGTATCCCACAATTCACCGCGAAATGTAGTGAACATCCGATGGTCACTAACCAAAGCAAGATATCCCATCATGCATTGCCGGAAGTTCTTTGAGCGCGGAAAGGAACATAAATACGGGAGTCAGCAGGGGGTGTAGTTTGACGGAGGATGGTTTATTGAATTAATTAAAGAAAATAATATCTACATTTATTCAACATGCCTTGCACTTTACCTTTGCACCTTATACACTGCATCTGTACTACAGAACACAACCTATACGACCACTGATTGTACCCACTGTATGCTGCTTCTGTGCGTGTGTGTGTGTGTGTGTGTGTGTGTGTGTGTGTGTGTAATTATTGTCCATCAGTATGTCCTATTGCACTGTTGTGTGTGTGTGTGTGTGGGGGGGGGTGGGGGGGTATGCTTGTGTTATGAGTGAATGTATCAGAGAAAGTATGTAAATAAATCCTTTTTTATATTTTTACTGCTGTGTGTATGTATGTGTGTGTGTTTTTATAAACATATGTATGTTTAGTCAAACTGCACATTGGAGACTGGTCAAACGCAATTTCAAACTTCTTTGCTAACTCTGTTACATAGATTTTTGACAATAAAGAACACTTGAACTTGAACTTGAATTAAAAAGGCGCTAATTTGACGACGTCTTGCTAGTCTTAGAAGAGCAGCGCATCTTCTCCTTTCTCGCTCTCTCATTATTCTAGTTCTCCTCCTGATCATCAATAATTGAATTATTGATAAAACACAAACAGCCAGACTGACAGTAGACGGCATTTCTATAGCGCTACAGGAGTTTTCTAGAATAACGGTGTGTGAATACGTGGGTTTTTTTCGGCGGATGGATGAGAGGACGAGAGGCGCGAAACAAATTCATGAGTTGTGGAGCAGTACAACAGTCACAAGGCCAGTTTATTCTATTGTTTATTTTATTACACATTTCAAAACTAGGCAAAATGGCTTTCTACATTCATTTTAAAAAAACGAACAGCATATAATTAAACATCCCAGTAGATTACACTGTAACTTTCTGTTACTAAAGAGCCAAAATATAAAAATATGCAAATATAGAAAACAAAACACAAAAATAAAACGTACAGGACAGTAATCAAAAGACTGTAATTTAATAAAAATGCAGTAGTAAATGGACAAGTATTATGTGAGACGACATTATTGTGGTACCTTTTTAATTATGCGACAGCAATGACGTAATTACCGGCGCCAAGAGAAGTGTCTGAAAGTGTCCGAACATTTCTTCTGTTAAGCTCACTATATAGTCCATTACATTTATTTCCCTGAGTAGGGAGTAGGGAATGAGTGAGTGATTTCAGGCACAGCAATATTTTTTTATTATTATAGTTTGCAATAGCATTCATAGCAGCCATTTTAACATGAAACAGTCGGGTCCACACAGGTGTTTTAAATGATGCTAATTAAGGCTCTGTTCCTTAATTAGCGTCACTGGCAACACCTGTGTGGACCCGACTGTTTCATGCTAAAACGCCAGCAGCGCTCGTTTGCTTGTGGCCCATATTGTACCGTTTCCAGAAGGTATGTGGAAATATTGTGGAGCAGAAAAAAATAATTATGATTTAATTTGCAAGGGTAACTATAGCAAGCGAGCAGAGAAAGTGTACAACACAGTAGCTGGCTATGAGTAATGGTAGAAGTGGTTAGCTCGAAGTAATAGCGGCTGCTAGTTAGCTAACAGTGACACACAAATCATTTAAATTGCCGGGCAGAAATAATGTTCAAACATTTATAATAGATAAAAGTAAATAGATAGAGAGCCAAAGTTTGCTAAATGTAATCAAAAAACAGTTGAAATATTTAGCTAACTTTGATAAATGGTTGAAATTGTTGGCTACTGTTCTGGAGTGTTCTCTCCTTAGGTTACACAAGGTCACGTGTGGGCCTTGAGGTCCTCAGCAGTATTAGTTGTTTGGCTTTGCTTGAGAACAGCAGGTGCCGGTCTATCTCAACACTGTGGTGACCAGAGTCAAAGAGACCTAATGCTGCCTTCATAGACATAAAAGATACCTTGCTGTTAACGCAAACAGTATCTCCAGCCTAGAATCTGCTGACGGTAACACTAACATGGGTAAAGACATTCTCTTTGACTAGTTCTGGGCGTATAGTATTTGTTATCTTGGGGTTTAAAGTTTGACCACCAGCATGACTTCTGCAGAATGTGAGACAGACTCAGGCACTTCTGATGAACTTTGAGAGTGTCTCTAATTCTCCTTGGCCAAGTGTCAATTCAATAAATAAGACATCAGAGGCTCCTGAACACTTTCTTCCCTCCTGACCTCACCATTGACCTTTGACTTCAGCCATTTTTCCACAACAGCTAGCAATGGATAACCAGATGAAACTGTTTGTTAACAGTAATGTATGTGGTAGAAGTAGTTAGAGAATAAGAGACCATATCTTGGGTCAGTAATGTTCTTCAGTTAGCATGTCTTTCCCCAATAAAAAAAAAAAACAACAGCATGTGTGATGTCTCACTACGCAGCACATGAAAACAGCATCCTGTGGTGAATGGAGCTAACTCAGTCAGCTTGCTTTGGAAGAGGGCTGCCCATTCATAAAGGACTGACAGATGGTGGTTAGAGCCACTTTAGCTTCTGTTGGTTATTGTTATTTTGTAACATATTAACAGTATTTTGAAGTTTGTATTTTTCATCGTATCAATCTTTGACTCCTTCACTACGGTGGCCGGGAACCCTAAATGCTGCAAATAAAATAGTCCCCGGTAATTCACTTCCGTTGTGAAGTTTCTTTTGTTTGCAGCGCTGTTTCTCTTATTTGCAGCGGCGTTTCTTTTTTATTTGCAGCGGCATTTCTTTTTTATTTGCAGCGCTGTTTCTTTTTGTTTGCAGCGCTTCTTTTATTTGCAGCGCTGTTTCTTTTTGTTTGCAGCGCTGTTTCTTTTTGTTTGCAGCGCTGTTTCTTTTTTATTCGCAGCGCTGTTTCTTTTTGTTTGCAGCGTTTCTTTTATTCGCAGCGCTGTTTCTTTTTGTTTGCAGCGTTTCTTTTATTTGCAGCGGCGTTTCTTTTTGTTTGCAGCGTTTCTTTTATTTGCAGCGCTGTTTCTTTTTGTTTGCAGCGTTTCTTTTATTTGCAGCACTGTTTCTTTTTGTTTGCAGCGCTGTTTCTTTTTGTTTGCAGCGTTTCTTTTATTTGCAGCGCTGTTTCTTTTTGTTTGCAGCGTTTCTTTTATTTGCAGCACTGTTTCTTTTTATTTGCAGCACTGTTTCTTTTTGTTTGCAGCGTTTCTTTTATTTGCAGCACTGTTTCTTTTTGTTTGCAGCGCTGTTTCTTTTTGTTTGCAGCGCTGTTTCTTTTTGTTTGCAGCGTTTTTTTTTTATTTGCAGCGCTGTTTCTTTTTGTTTGCAGCGTTTTTTTTATTTGCAGCGCTGTTTCTTTTTGTTTGCAGCGTTTCTTTTATTTGCAGCATTGAGGATTCCACCGTACTTCTCAGTGCCTACATGCATATCATGAAGCACTAATATGTACTACAAACAGAAAGGCTCTCAAATATCACCATTTGTACACACGGGTCAGCTTCACCAAGGCATTCTAAATCTATGCAAATGGATTCAACATAAATGTGTTCTTCATTTCCACAACTCCTTTTTTTATTAACAGTTCCCAAACTGTGCTCGCTCCTCTGGCTGCTGCTGCTGTTTTCTGGTATTATAGAATCTGGTTATTGCCAAGTAATTGTTTTAGCTTGGTCTTATTCATGTTTATGGTTTTAGGATTATATTTCCCAGGCCCTGTCGTGCCTGTTTCTGTCTGTAAGAAGTTTAAAAAAACCAACTCAAATTTAAAATCTGATGTCATTTGGAAGTTTACTGCGGCTCACTTATTTTCGGCTGTTAAGAGAAAAAAGTAAATTTGTTGTATTTTCATGTAGCGCCTCACTTCCTCTTTCTTGGCCGCTCTGACAGCTCGCTGTATTCAGCCTGCAGCGTTTTCCATGTGAAGTAACCAGCTTGTAATCCTAGACTTATCCGTACCGATAAAGAGCAACCTCTTGGGTATTAACTGCTATCTTCACATTTAACACAGGGCTGGTTTGTGATTACTCCAGAGATGTGTCTCTTCACTACCAGCATCTCTGACAGGGTTCTGGCCAATGAACAGCAGAGGCTCCACTATGGGGAATGAAACTTTGACCTTTACACGGATCAACTGAATTGACCCCTCATATCACCTCTTCCAGTTGTTGCTTTCAGTCCAGGTTTCTAAAGCTGATGGTTCAATTTTGCTTCTGTGCAGCAGGGTTGAAACATGTTGCATCCTGTTAATGATCTTGTTAAATAATTATTACAAATTGATAAATTAAGGTGAAATTTCTGTCTGGGTTTTAGACAAGGAAACCGCCTGTGGAGGATCTGTTCTCAGACCTGTGTGATGGACGACGCCTGCTGGAGCTGCTGGAGGGGCTGTCAGGACATGAGCTGGTATGAACGCACGCACACACGGACACAGACACACACACATAGACGCAGGAGTGTACGTTTTAAACAGGCACACACACACACACACAACCAGAAATAGAGAAACAAACCAGATGCCAGACTTGTAACTCCGTCTCGCTCTCTGTCATCAGAACAGCATAGTGTGAAGAAGAGGATCCAGTGCAGATGGCAGCTTAACATTTGCCTTTAAGGGGAACAGAACTAACTGCCTCATCAAATTACTGTAGTAGTCCAATAGGCACGGTGATAATAATCTCCATAAACAGATATCTGCACATGAATGCAGAATTTGTGGGCAGGGCAGCGAGATGTTGGCATCGAAGGCGTTTGTAGACTGAATAGTACCGACGAGTCAGATTTGAGAAGGCTTGTAAACAGTCTGTGAGATGAACACACAGGTCGACGTACTCTGTCAGAACTCTTCGACTCATGCTGACAAACCTTTAGTTTTTTATCAGCGTTCTCCAGATATCTGCTGGCTACGCTGGAAGCCCTGAATCATTGGCTGTTGCCCCCCAGAGGCTAAATCATATATCATCAGAGATTAGCCTGATAGTTACTGTATATAAACTTATTCTGGGGATCCAAAGCGGTGCAGGACCAGTGCTGGCAGATATCTACAGACAGGAGTAATATGTAGGCAGGGCAGGACATGGCAGGTGAGTGGCAGACGGGGATCCTGAGGTACAGAGAGATCAGTGTTAGCAAAGACCTCAAACACCAGAGTAGACACAAAGAACTGACTGTAGTGTTGTTACCACAATGGAAACTGAATGATCTGGTGGAGATTTCCCTCCACAGTTTGTTCATCTAATGGTCATAATGTACTTAAGTAATAAGGCAGCCATGTTTATGAACATTAAACCAGGCAGAGAGCTTAGATTACACTTTGTGTAGGGCCCCAAATAACTTGTGATATTAGCAAATGAAGGGAGAAAGTGTAAAAGACAACATCCATAAACACATAAAGCAGCTGTAATCTAAACAGAGAAATGCCCTGCTCTCCACAGGATGAAAGGACACAAGCTGACACCCATAATTCACGTGAAACATGACATTCAATAAGCACAGAGAGAGTGAATGTCAACAAACATACAGATAGTTTATATCTCCTCTGAGGGATTATCGTCCAGTCTAAAAGGAGCTGAAAGGTGACCAAGATTAAAGAAATAGTCGTCATGGTGACACGTACTGGCACAGCGCCTGAGATGGGATGTTGAAGATTTACAGTAGTTGATATTAAAACAACACAATAAGTCCAATCTGTTGTTAAAAGATCTCCAATCTCAAGATCAGCACCCTGGACAGAGACCATGATGCACTACAAATTGTTTTTACAGATCCGCCCATGAAGCAGAGGAGACTGAGAGGTGATCAGCCGTCATCATAACTGAACACGGATTGATTTTTATTAGTCTTTTAAAAAGCAGAGTCCCGCAGTCAGGTCTTTTGTTTTCTCTTGTTGTGGAGTAAAATCAGCAGTCATGCGTGGAGCCTTTCATTAATATCCCAAACTATTAAAGTTATAGGAGTGAGCACTGCTGGAGCCTGAACATTGATTTTCATTATAGGACTGACCAAAGGCATTCCCCCACGGCATCATTAGATACAGGACACAAATCACTTTACTGAATTTAGATTTATTTTCATTAATAAACTAACTCTACACATGATCACTACTTTACTTATTTTGCTTTGCGATAGTGTGCAGCGTTTCCCAGCAGTTCAGATGAAGACGTTTGGAAAAGGGACAGGCGATGTGGTGCAACATGAGACTAAAATAGGTTGTAAACAAACGATATTTACTGTGCTCCATGTTTTGACCCACACCACTAACTGCTGATCATACAGTTGTAACTCCGCCGCACATAACACTTCATCCAGCTTGTTAATTGCATTCCTTATTAGCAACCACCGGTTGGAGTTTGTCCACTTGACTGATTCTGTCGTAACAGTGCAAAACTTTCCCATCGCCGCCTTCTGTCTCATATCGCAGCCACGCAGCATTAACCTCAGATTAACCTCAAACTAATTATTCTTCTGACCTTTAAGATAGAAATCTTCATTCGAGGAAGTGAAAGTGGGAAAAGCGTCAAGATTAAAAATCTGAACAGCTCCGTCCATCCACACACACCGAGGCACAGCCCGCAGTCTTAATCAAACTTCTACTCCCACCTTGTTTTTCTCTTCCTCCCCTGTCTGTTTGTCTCCCCCTCTCTTCCTCCCTCCTCTTCTCTCATTCTCTTTATTGTCTCTTTGTCTTCCTCTCTCTTTTCATCTTTTAGCAACCTTTCATCCTCCTCTGTCTGTCCTTACTTGTGTCTCATGGAGGAGTTATATTATCATCTTTGTCCTTTGTTTGATGCTATCTCCTTATTGTAATGGCATACACACACACACACACACACCTACAAACACACACTTTTATTGTAATGTGGCTGTTTGTAGCACTCATGAATGCCCCTGAGCAAGGTCTGTTTATGCCTCAATGATCGTCTCTGTCTGATTTGTGTGCTGTGTGTGTGTGTGCGCGTGCGCATGTGTAGGTGAGGTTGGAGAAAGGATTCACGCGCGTTCACTCGCTCAACAATGTCAACCGTGCTCTGCAGATTTTGCAGAAGAACAATGTGAGTAACCGTGCACCCTGACATATCTCCCTTTGTCCTGATGTGATTACGGGAGAGTTAAATATACATGATTCAAATCAAATCAGATTTTTATTTGTATAGCCCAAAGTCACGAAGTACATTTTCCTCAGAGGGCTTTACAATCTGTACAGGGAGTGACTCCCTCTGTCCTTAGACCCTCGGTTTGAGTGAGGAAAAACTTGCCACAAAAAACCTTTAACAGGGAAAAAAATGTGGAAGAAACCTCAGGAAGAGACACAGAGGAGGGATCCCTCTCCCAGGATAAACACACATGCAATGGATGTCACGTCTACAGAACAAATCAACACAAACATACTGTACAATTGCAATCAATGATAAAATGATTACAGTAGCAGTGGAACCTGTGATAGAGACAGAGAGACACAGATGCACAGCAGCAGCAAATCATCAACTACCTATAAACTGTAATGGAGATATGGTAGCAAAGAGACAGGGTTCCCACGGGTGCTTGAATTCCTTGAAAATGCTTGAATTTCAATTCAGTGTTTTCAAGGTTGTGAAAATGCTTGAATTTTTTGTGAAGTGCTTGAAAATGCTTGAAATTTCACAATTAGTTAAAAATCAAAACAGTCAATCTACCACCATATGAAATAATGCTAATTAGACCCATATTATTATGCCATACAGTGGCACCGCTGCGCTTCCCATGACCATCATGGCAAACACAACTAGTAGGCTACCTATTTAAAGGTGCTGGAAAAATGGAAAAACTGGTGCTTGAAAAGAGCTTGAATTTGTCCATGAAAAAGGTGTGGGAACCCTGAAAGAGAGAGAGAGAGATTTTCAGGTTTCTCCTCTCTAACTTTCTTCACTATTAATTGACATTTTAAATATGCATTTACAGTGAAGGTGAGACAATGAGGTAAGTTCACTTGTTCTTATAATAAAAAATATCAGTCTGTTGCTGAGGGATTTTAAGGCCTTCAAGGTCCACATTAAACCAAAGGGTCACAAGTGGACACTTGTTCATTTTAAGAAGTCAAAAGCCAAAAACAAGGGAACCACTAAGCTGGAAAAAGTGAGGAGACTGGCTGGTGTTTTGCAAAAGAAAGCCATAATGAGATTTGTCTGTGCGTTCGTCTCCCCGCCAGGTCGAATTGGTGAATATCGGAGCGGCAGACATCGTTGATGGGAATCACAAACTGATTCTCGGGCTCATCTGGAGCATCATTCTCCACTGGCAGGTGTGTTTGTGCATGCATCCGTTTGTCTTTGTGAGTTTATGTGTGACTGTGTCAGCATGCTGCCTCCGTGCAGCATTTTTTTTAAGAGCTGCCGAGTTTCATCATTTGGGAATGCATCCAATATTAACATTAACTTTTTTTTCGTTCTTTTGCAGTTGCAGCAGATTTTTTTTTGCTGCATTTCAGAGCGCTGCTTCTGTTTGGACTGAATGTTCTTTCATTTACTTTGACCTTGATGAGTATTTACTGAGTCAAACAAAACAGAAAATAGAGCTGTGCAGTCTCTCTGAACTCTAAATTGTATGTACAATGTATATCCATTTTACTGAGACACTGTAATTACACTATATTCAATGGAGGCCGTTCACAGAGTTTAATAGTGAAGATAAAGCAGCTACAATGAGTAAAATTACTGCCCTGATGATGTCGAGGGGATCAAATACACAGCTTTTCTCACCAGGAAGCATCACTTTAACACCAGCTGAAATTACCTTTCGTCCACGATGCACAATTTAAATCTGCTGGGACATAGATGGCTTGTGTACATTGCTCCTGTCTATTGCTTAATATTGCTTTACTCTATTTAGTTTCGACATCACAAAAACAAAGTGGTGCACATTATCTGTCCATCAGGATGTTTTTACTAGTTATATTTGGTATGTAGTTGAAGTCATGGTGAAGGTAGCAGTTACTGGGAACTCGAAGCAACAATAGTTAGAAAGATGCAAGGAAAGAAGAGTTTCCTTTGCGAGGCAGGAATACAGTCTGATATATACACAAATGTTACGTTGGCTTTAAAACCTGCTGGACTTAGTTTTGTCCCAATTCCACACATACGTAAAGAGTTTAAGCTTCTTGTCTAATTTCCATGTTCTTGTTATTGCTGTTTCACCACCATTCATCATCAATGTATTTTAGTATTTCACAACAGTGAGCAAGATAGCACACTTTATTCATGTAGCACATGGGCAATTCACACAAAGTGTATACAGTGGTCCCTCGTTTATCGCGGGGGATACGTTCTAAAAGTAACCCGCAATAAACGAAATCCGCGAAGTCAGTTTTACAATTATTATACATGTTTTAAGGCCGTAAAACCCCTAACCACACACTTTTATACACCTTTTTACACACATTTTGTGCAGTACTCCCTTAAACAGGACGCAGAACACATGTGCGGTTCTCCCTTAGCCAATTTAGGACGCAGAACACATGTGCGGTTCTCCCTTAGCCAATTTAGGACGCAGAACACAATGCGCGTTCATACTGTTACAGTACGCTGTAAAAAAAAAAGCATGCAAAATGACACTGAAAAAAAATCCGACTGTAACATCAAGAGAACGCCAAAGATAACTTTTAAAAATTCTTTCATTACACCAAGGTGGTTTTGAACTATGTCTATCTTAATACAGGTTTTACGATTAAGAGAGTGCAATTTATAGAATACAATAGTTTCCTCATGTCCATCCTGCATTGCCTTTTGGGAGTACATCAATACTTCACTCAAACATTTTTGGAATGTGTCTTGTAGTATTATTACTTTAGCTATATATTTCTTTCAGTTGAATGGATGGTTTTCTAATTAGCAGCCACTCATATTTCTAATTCTAATATTAGTATCCAAGAGAAATGATAAACAAACAAATAAATAAATAGAATCAAGCTCCTCATTGACCATTCATAATAAACAATAACCATATTAAAGCTATCTAACACTGAATTGATTACAGCAGTCACCTCTCAAGACTGCATCTGTATTTCATCAGCTTCATATCTGCCTCCTCTAATAATGTATACCACTATATTATTCAGTATTTTGCCTCATGTTTAATCCGTTTACCCCACCATGTGGAATATTCTTGACTTCTGACTGCGTATGTTATTTTCTCCATTTCTGAAATAGTGCTTACCTGTGCCTTTTAGCTTCAATGTAAAGTAGAGCAGGTTTAAAGCAGATCTCCATTGTCTGTTTCAGAGCTGCAAACCGTAAAACTCTAAGTAATATGGCTAAAAGAATTTCTTTTGGTTAATATATAATATTAACTATTTTTGTATTAATGTTACAGTTTGGGAAGGAGAAGAAGACTTGAGTCCATCCTCTCCAACCGTTTTTTACTGTGAAGGAGAATCTTTTTTATCACCATCGTATTTGTTTTTCTTTGCTTCTGATCAGAAAACATGAGCAAACAGTTCAGGTATCCAAAATTTCATCTAGCAGCCACATTAATGTGACTGCAAGAACAGTGCAGAGTGCTCCAAAGTTTCCTTTAATGTTCTTTTTTTTTTCACGACATTCGCTCTTGGCCCCCCTGTTGCCTTTCATCTCTCTGCCAATTCATAGAGGAATATTACAGCTCCACTGTTGGCTGTTTCTCCCATTGATCCATGTTTAAAGTTCAAAACCTGTGTTACGATGGACCGACCTCATGTAGGGCTGGTAGTTTAATAGCTTACATTGCAGTGCATTTAAATTGTATTTCATTCCTCATTAAGTTGAATAGAGGCTAATGTCTCAATCGCGCTAGTTTTGGCATAGGCTTAATGACGCGATTAATAGCAAAACACAGTTCTATAATGGTGTGTGTGTGTGTGTGTGTGTGTGTGTGTTGGCTGGGAGCGCATGATTGTGAGCAACGTGTGTGTGCCACTGTGTGCGTGCGTGCATGTGTGAATATGCCTGTCAAACGCTGCTACGCCCTGGAGGTTATCGTTTGCTTGTGTGTGGGCAAGTATGCCAGTCTGTGAGTACTTCTGTGTGCATCTGTGTGTATGTGTGTGTGTGTGTGGATCCTTGTCAGTGTGTAGACGTGTGTGAGTATACAGCAGTCTTTGTCAAAGCGCCCCTCCAATTAAAGTGGAAATGCATGCAGTGACCTACTCCCAAATGAGTGCCTTTTTACCCAGCAGGCCACATTCTATGAGGAATTGCTAACAAACCTGTGTGTGTGTGTGTGTGTGTGTGTGTGTGTGTGTGTGTGTGCGTGTGCGTGTGTGTGTGTGTGTGTGTGTGTGTGTGTGTATAAGTTCCCTTGCTGGGAAATCACCTCCACACTAAATTACAACGAACTCTATTAATAGGTTTAGGTGCAGATGTGGTGTTAGTGTGCCTCTGTGAGGGTGTATAGTGCGAGTGACTCTTTGTTCCTGTAGTATCTATCTGTGCGACTGTGTGTGTGTGTGTGTGTGTGGCTGGAAATGATCGTTTTGTTGACTGGGTTTGAAGCTTACAAGTTTCTTTTTTTTGTCATTCTGTCTCACACTCCCCCGGTCCAGCCCCTTTACAAATACTGCATCAATGTGTGTGAGGCAGGAGAGGAGAGTCGAGTGGGATAAGAAAGTAGGAGCACAGAATGAGGGAAAATGAGAAAGAGAGGAGAGGAGGGAAACAAAAAACCTGCCTTTTTGGTGTATATGTGTGTGTAAGATATGCATAAGCAATGCACAACCGGGCAGTGAGAAGTATAACTTCTCTTATTCTCTCTCTCTTCCCCCCTGAGCCCTGAACAAGTGCTCCAAAACTGTCACTCACACTTGCCAAAAAATTCAGCCTGTGTGAGGATGCAACCACATCCACACACAGGCTTATGCATGGATATGTGTGTACACAAGTGTCCTTTGACTGAGCGCGTGCTGGAATGTGGAGGTATCCGGATGTGTGTGTGTGTGTGTATGTGTGAGTATGCAAATTATCCACTGACAAGCCGCGTCAAAACTTTGCTAGAAAGCAGCATTTTTTTTCTATTAAAAAAAGGTCTCTTTATGCTAATGTTACATCACCAGGCATCACATTAGCATGGATTTCAATATCTGTTGTTTAGTCCATCAGGCTAAGTCTTTAAAAAGTGTTGTGTGAGTGTATGTGTGAGAGACAGGGAGAGTGTGTTTCATGGTAACTGCTAAGAGTAGCCAACTATTCTCTTTAGGTATATACTGGTTTAAACAGGTATCTCTGTGTATATTTTGCGTCTTAACTAACCCTTTCCAAATGACAAATGATCTTGTTTGTGTGGTCTGAATAACAAACAATGCACACACATTGCATACTTACATACATTGACTGGATAGACCAATACAGTGGTCCCTCCTTTATCGCGGGGGATACGTTCTAAAAATAGCCCGCAATAAACGAAATCCGCGAAGTAAGTTTTACAATTATTATCCATGTTTTAAGGCCGTAAAACCCCTAACCACACACTTTTACACACCTTTTTACACACATTTTGTACAGTACTCCCTTAAACAGGACGCAGAACACATGTGCGGTTCTCCCTTAGCCAATTTAGGACGATGCGCGTTCATACTGTTACAGTACGCTGTAAAAAAAAAGCATGCAAAATTACACTGAAAAAAATCGGCGAAACTGCGAGTCCGCGAAAAGTGAAACGTGATATAGCGAGGGACGACTGTAGTTCAATTTACCAATTGGTCTGACTATCAACCATTTATCTAGTGTCATCCTTGGTCATAATCTCCTCCTGACCAGTACTTGACAAGGTCCATCATGATCAAGTGGCTTAAATTGCTAATAGCTGAATTTACAGCTGACGCAGGTGGGAGTGCTCCACTCAAATTTTGACTAAAATAATGGCAAGAAATAAAAAGTTAGAGGATGATCAAAGTTATTGTAATTCCTATGATGGTCACAGTAAGTGTCTGTACCGAATATTATGTTAATCCATTCCATTCGTTGCCGAGATATTTCACTCTGAACTAAAAGAAATGACGTTTCAGCTGGTCCATCCAGTACATGGCAGGGTGTCAATGAGTGAAACTTTAACCTGCAAATGAGAGTAGATGAAATGTCACAGGATCACCATTGTTATTGGAATACACCCACTAGAGAACTTGAACGTCTAAATTAAATTTCATGACAAGTCATCCAACAGTTATCAAGATATTAGCCTCAAAATCTCACAGAGGAGATGGATGTCAAAAAATAGAACCGGAGTCCATCCAGCAGTTACTCAGATATTTCAGTCTGGACCAAAGTAGTCAATTGACTGACCAACTTACCAACTTAAGAATGGGCAGGAAAAAACTATAAAATATTACATTTTCATGGAATTCATTCAGCACAGCCTTATTCCCCAGAGGATAAACCCTTTCCATTTTGGACACGGCACAAAGTTACCACACTCAAGTCAAACGTTCAACTTTTACACAGGACTCTAATAGCTATATTTCCATGACATTTACCATGCATATTCATACTCCCTAGAAGATAAACCATTTCCATCTTGGACAGCCCTTGTATCTATCTATCTATCTATCTATCTATCTATCTATCTATCTATCTATCTATCTATCTATCTATCTATCTATCTATCTATCTATCTATCTATCTATCTATCTATCTATCTATCTATCTATCTATCTATCTATCTATCTATCCATCTATCCATCCATCCATCCATCCATCCATCCATCCATCCATCCATCCATCCATCCATCCATCCATCCATCATATTTAATTTTATTTACTATTGCTATTATGTATATTTTGCTTTTTATATTATTTTTTTTATGCCTTTAATGATAGTACAGCTGAAGGACTATAGCCTCCACACACGGGGCGGCCTCTTAACCCACTGCTCTATCTATCTATCTATCTATCTATCTATCTATCTATCTATCTATCTATCTATCTATCTATCTATCTATCTATCTATCTATCTATCTATCTATCTATCTATCTATCTATCTATCTATCTATCTATCTATCTATCTATCTATCTAATGGATAGATAAGTAGAAGTTCATTCACGCTACCCTTTACATTTTAACGATGTCGATTTATTTTTCCCTAAAGACATCCACAGGACAAATTTTCCGTCCCACTTAATTGGAATTAGATTATTCTTTCCAACCAAAACCTTTATCTTGTGAGGTTTAATGAACTTTGGACACTCTGAGGGCCACCAGCACAGCTTCAGGCAGGTTGAGTGCCTGAGTGTAGGTAATTGTGGAAAAACCTCTCTTAATATATGTGTTAATATTTTTTTTGTATTTCCGTGCAGGTAAAGGATGTGATGAAGGATGTGATGGCGGGCCTACAGCAGACCAACAGTGAGAAGATTCTGCTGAGTTGGGTTCGTCAGAACACACGCCAGTATCCTCAGGTCTGTTCCTTTTCTCATTCACTGCCTTATCCTCAGTGCACAGGCTGTCAGACTGGTTCCCTCCTGTGTTTTCAGGAAACTGTAGTCCTCTGACACCATAGGTGATGGTTGTCTGTCTGCATCTAAAAGCAATAATTCAAATCTAATGAGTAGAATTGTGAAATTAAGTCTTTTCTCCATGTTATCTTTAGAAATACATGCTGCTTTTTCATGTTGTCTTTCTATCTGTCTGACTGGATATCTCAAACCCCTCATGAACAGATTTTCATGAAATTTGGTGGACAGATAGGCTTTGGGCCAAAGAAAAATGAATTACGGTTTGGTAGTGATCCAGATCTGGGATTAGTGCCATCAGATGATTATCATTTTATAGCCCTAAGTACGGAACTAAAAGACATAGAGGCTTGAGCCTTAGTCCTAAAAATATGTTTTCGGCGTAAAAAAAAAAATCCAATTAACTTAAAATTTCAGCAGCAGGGGTGATGTCTTTGAATTCCTTTGGAGTATTCAGTATTTTTAGAGGTTGGTGCAGTCTGAGTGCCATCTCATTTTTCTCCATTTAATTCTGTTTCTTTTGGCTTGAATTCTTCTTCGCCTTTAAGCTAGAGCACTCACAACACAGCATATTTGTCACGTTTAATAGTTTCTTTGGCTGAGATCACCTTAAATCTCCCCCTGTGCAAAACTTAAAAAGAATGGTCTTTATTTTCTAATCAGAAATAACTGATCCTGAATTACTTTCATAATGGGCACATAATGAGTGCATTAAGATGATGAATAAAATGACAAACTCTGGCAAAGTAGTGGCACTCAGGAGAGTGAAGGGTGCTGTCTCCTTTATCACCTTTCCAAAGCCAAAGACACAAAGCTTTCAAAAGAGTATCTAATGTAAGCTTCAAACGTAAGCATGCCTGGGTAACTAACTTACCACTTCAAGTAGTAACCTGGGGTCAATTTAACTGCCAAGTAGCATGTCATTAGCTCGCAGTAGCCAAATATTGCCTGCTCATCAGGGTCATAGGGGGCTGGAGCCAGCTTCAGCTTTAAGTTACAACATTAGTATTGTCATGTATGTAGCCATCATGTGCATATTTAAGACGTTTTACAGGCCAGTTGACTGGAAAACTGTGAGTTGGTTGCAAAACTGACTAACAGGGTTCCCACGGGTGCTCGAATTCCTTGAAAATGCTTGAATTTCAATTCAGTGTTTTCAAGGTTGTGAAAATGCTTGAATTTTTTGTGAAGTGCTTGAAATTGTGTGATGTCTATCTTAATAAACCAAGAGAAAACAAAAATGTTTCCTAAGCGGCTACGCGCTTGATCCGATGCCTTTACATGCAGAACTCAGTTATCATACTCGCTTGGTGTTCTGCCGAGAAATAACAGTAGACTACTATCCACACCTGTTGGTCACTGTTATTGCGCTATGGTAGTTACACAATACACCGCTCACAAGCTGAGAATACAAGCCAATTCACAATGAGTTAAAAATCAAAACAGTCAGTCTACCACCATATGAAATAATGCTAATTAGACCCATATTATTATGCCATACAGTGGCACCGCTGCGCTTCCCATGACCATCATGGCAAACACAACTAGTAGGCTACCTATTTAAAGGTGCTGGAAAAATGGAAAAACTGGTGCTTGTAGGTGCTTGAAAAGTGCTTGAATTTGTTCATGAAAAAGGTGTGGGAACCCTGGACTAAAGAAATGTGTTTAATTAGCTAATCAAACTAAATCAAATCAATATCAACACTTTGTTAGAAAAGAGAGGTTTGCTGTTAGTTATTTCTGTGTGAAAAAGGAGACTGGTACAATTTCTTGTGTTAAAACTGCTACTGTTAAAATGTAAAGTCCAGAGTTCCTGTGCCAGAATGGAAAACTTGACAGGTACAGCAACAGTAGCTAAGGGGGGCAGGGTTTATTGTACAGTCAGTTGACTTCTCAGTACTTGCCAAGCTTCATGCTGCTTTATATCACATTTAAAAGCCATTTTTAGCCACGGTAGTCATTCCATGTATTAGATGCTCACACTGGCAATTTGGGAGAGAAAAGATGTCTTCAATCTAAAATGGAAACCAGTACTTGGACGACAGTGTGTGGGTGTCACGCTGCATTCACGGGTTGGCGCTCTAATATCCATTATCTCTGTCCTCAGGTCAACGTGGTTAACTTCTCCAGTAGCTGGAATGATGGATTGGCCTTCAATGCCCTCATCCACAGCCACAGGTACTGGTGTATGTGTGTCTGTGTGTGTCTGGCAGACAGAGTAATAGAAAGAAAATAAAGCAGTAGACACAGAGGAGGGGTGGATGGACAAGCAAATGTCAAAGGTGTACAAAGGGAGACAAAGTATTGGATTTATTTGTCTGTCTAAATTGTGGTCTTGTTCACGCATTTTGTTAAATAGATGTGGTGGGGAAATGAGCCCATTACTACTAAGTACTCAGAAAAAGACACAAAAAAAGGAAGAGGAAAGAGAAAACGCCAGGTACTGCCAGCTAACAAGTCAGCTGGACTAGATGAATGACTTAGTCTTCATTTAAAGCTAATCAGTTAATGCATGGGCATGGAAGACGTTGCCAGTCAGTTGAGCTCTTTGTGGTACTGCCAGTAATGTGTTGTTTCCACTTAATCCTTGATTCCTGTGGCTGCCATGTTTTTACTAAGACTGCATTTTCTCTTGAGTCAGTGAGTTCCAGTTATTGCTACTCATATAGTTTCAAGCTGAAACTGACAAACCTCTGAATATATTAGAATACCATTGTGCAACTCTACATCTGCCAGTGATGATAAACACTAAACTATGTAGTCTGTTATATAGGGAGCACTTACTACATTAACATGGAAGGGATTTTGGCCACAGCCAGTTACAAACAAGTGGCAACTGTCTCGCATGAGTAGATCCAGCACAAGTTGAAAGCATATTACCTACAGTAAATGCTGTTCTCCTGTATGAAATGGCTTGAAGTGAAACCAAACCTTCAGGGTCAGTTTCAGAAGAAATAAAGCCTCTATCAAAATCTCAAAAAGGGATGATTCTAATATTGTTATTTATTCAATATTTATGTCTCTTAGCAGACTCTAGCCAACAGCATTCCTCATAAGCACTAAACGTGTGTGGGCTAAATGTCACTGCACAACAGAAGAAGAGATTGATATCTCTGTGGTATGTAAGGTTTTCCACGGCAGACCTTAGGAGATCTAAACAATCTTAAACATATTATAAACTATACGATACGGCCTGTAACCAATATCTCGATATTTTTAAGCTATATCGCGATACACAATATATATCTCGATATTTTTGTTGTTTTGTATTTTTATTTTTAATAAATAAAAATGTCATTATTACCTTGATAGCATTGTAATTGCTCAGAATCAATGTAGAACAGTAGATTTACACTTGTGACACACATATCATTTTAACACTTGTCATATTTTTTATGAATTTTTAATACATTTCATAATGTATATATGACCTTTAAAGCTCAATAGCTTCCAGCTCATGTGACCTATTGGCTCAAAATCAGTGTAGAACAGTCGATCTACACCTGCTATACGACACACACTCTTTTTATAGCATTTTAACATTTGTCATATTTCGAGTATATCGCCCACCCCTATTATAAACCATTATAAACCAACATCATACTAAGAAGGCTGCTCCTGCTGTGCAGCGTTTGTGATGCTGAAGTTGAATTGAACTCAAATATCGTTAAATAAATTATATTTTCAATCCCTTCAAGGGCTCCAGTGGATGCCTGGATGCTCTGGTTCACCTTATTTCTCTGTACCAGCAAACATTCTCCCACTTTATACTTTACATCTTCACTAATTACACAAATTGCTCAGTGCAGTGAAGTTGTAATATTAAATAGAAAAACTGTATCAAATGAGTGAACAAATATGTAAATGATGAGTAAGTGGATAATGAATGAATAGATGGATGGATGGCTGAAACTGTTAATCTGCCTGTATGGATACCCATGACAGTTTGGGTGGACTCATGTAATTATGTATTAAATCATGGTTAGCTCGCATGAACAGCTGTCAGCAGTGTCCTTACATGAATACAGAGTGGGAGATCACACACACGCCGAAGCCACCACCCTCCACATCATTTGCTCTGTTGATCCGTGCCAGCAATGTGATGTTTACTTCACAGAGAAAATATTCAAATGTTGAAATGAAATCACATACTAAATCAACATGCAGTTTTGCATTAATATGGTCTGCTTCCACTGTTTGCCGAGGAGGTGGTGGAGAGTAGGCACCGCTAAGAATCACTGCATGGTTGCTGACTTAAAGTAGTCCTAAAAATAAACCTGATGGTGTCAGCTGAAGTGAGTTAATTACAGTGTTTGTCATTTTTAAGAAAATTAATCTGTTGGCTGTATAATAAACTTTTTTACGACTACAATGTCAGCCCTTTTACTTTCGGGGCCGCTCTTTGTCTCCTTTTACTCAACATATGCTGAGGTATATGCACAGAGCAACGGAGAAAACGATCAACCAGGGACATGATCTACTTAATATGTGGCATATTCTATATTTGGATCTATTACAGTATAGATAAAATGGGTACATGATCCCTGTTGATTTCTCTTTTGCCTCCGCAGACCGGAGCTTTTTGATTGGAGCTCGGTGGAGAAGAAGACGTCTGCGATCGACAGACTGGAACACGCCTTTAATAAGGCAGAACAACACCTGGGGATAGAGCGACTGCTGGACCCTGAGGGTAACACACATGCACACACATCTACACACACACGCACACACGAGAACACACACACTCTTACCAGGTAATTCCAGGGAAGAATATTCGAGGTGAGTTACAGCTCCCATCGTATTTCACGCCTTCCACTCATGCACTGTAAATGTCCCAGACGAACATGATGTGTCATGCTATGATTGGACGTTGCCATGGCGATAGCGGTGGTCACCTTGGCGGAAGGTCTTGATCGGTGATGCAAAAATTGACCTAAAAATGTCAAAAAAAGCCCTTTTGATTTCGTGCAAAATAACTGGAGAGACGCCTTCTAACGAGCATGTTGAGGCAGAATGTGTGACATCCATCACTGCCAGGGTTTGCTGCTGACCTAAGACCAGTTTACAGACTCTTAATCACAACTGTCAGGCAGGGATGAAGTGAATAAAGCTGACAGGGGTCAAAGTTTATTGCAACACTGTCTTTGGTGGCCAGCTGTCTGTGATGAATGATGGGGGTATTTTTTTCAAACATAGGCCTGGATTTACTTCACTCCACTTATAAGCAGGACTGCCTCTTAACACACAGCTAGAGAAATCAATCAATCAAAACCAAGAGTTGGTGTGATCGATCGAGTGAAGTTTGAAGTTTGTATATCCAAATGTTTTTTTTTTTATGATTCACATTTTTTATTGAGTTTCACATTTTACAAGATTAAACTAATAGAACTTTGGAAAGACCAACAACAACAAGAATAATTCAAAATTAATAAATAATAATAATAATAATTATTAAAAAATAAAAATAATCCAAAGTCAAGATAAAAGATGCACCAACTTATTTGACTATAAAACATATAAGTAACAGATAAAAAATGAAATACAATAAAGACATGACAACTCCCAGACAGATGCATCAGTCCACGCTCAATATGTTAAGCAGTCCATTTACCAGGAAACCACCACTATACTGTTGCTGTACCATGTGAAATTCACTGACCACAAGTAGACCTCCGGAGAACAGATCCCTGCGTAGCATTCAGTCCACCTCCACCATCATTTCCATCCCGCTCCCCCAAAACAGCCCATTATGATCAGTATATGCAGAAATATTTTAGCTACCCTGTAAAGAATGCAGTCTTAAAAACCTTCCCCATTTCTCATTATATTTATCCGTATCATTTGTTATACTATACTCATTTGTACACTCTTGAAATACAGGGCCCTCTGCATCTTTCCACTTTCTCATTATCATCTGCTTGCCAATCATTATACTTGTCTGGATCCAGTTGGTTAAGGGTTTCACAATATGGGCCAAGGGTTTAGGGTCACCTAGTATGTAAAGACTGGGGCAGAACTCCAAATCCACTCTTATGACCTCTGTGATAGTTTCATTAACCCTTCTCCAAAATGCCCGAATCTTTGGGCATGACCATAGGGCATGTATTATGGTACCCAACTCGCTTACACATCTCCAGCAGTCTGGTGTTTCCTTCATCCCTAGCCTGAATAACCTATCTGAGTACCAGTAAAATCGATGAAGGATTTTAACTGGCTGATCAAGGTTTTAAAAACATGCAGTACTAAGGTTAACATTACAGCGTGGTCTTTTATATATATATATATATATATATATATATATATATATATATATATATATATATATATATATATATATATACATGATTTATATAGGACAATGGATACGGGATTGTGAGATACATCAACACACAGCCACAGATCTGACCAATATTCTGCTTAAAAAATTCAACACAGCAAATTATTTTACTGTTTCACAACGCTGCCTAACGTTTACATTACGTTAGCGGACAATGTGACACACCGCCATACATACAAGTTACAGAGTGGGGCAGTGAATACAGGGCGAGTAATGCAAGCGTATCAGCTAATGCTACTTCGCACTTGTGGGGAAGTTTTTTTGTCAGTCAACTTTTCAGATTTCAAAATCAGAAATCAAATTCATCTTTCCCACGCGCGTGAACGCTCCGTTGTTGTGATTTCACTTTGAATAATAATAATAATAATAAGTTTAATTTATAAAGCACTTTACATTTGAAACAAATCTCAAAGTGCTACAATACACACACAAAGTATATTCACATAAAGCAGCAAAAACAAATAAATCACGACAGAAGATATCATGTTAAATACGATGTGGTCCTTTTTTAAAACTTTCAAGAGTCTGTAATGATCTGAGATGGTCGGGGAGGGCGTTCCAAAGGCGGGGTGCAGCGGCATAGAAGGCTTTGTCGCCCATGGTGCTGAGCTTGGTCCTCGGGCAGAAGAGTTTGTTACAGTTTTTGGAGCGGTGGGATCGTGTGGGGGTTTGAGGTAGGTGGGAGCGTTGCCATAGATGCACTGATGGGTGAGAAGAGAGATTTTGTACTTGATTCTAGCGGAGATTGGAAGCCAGTGCAGTGAATGAAGGATGGGGGTGATGTGTTCTGATTTTCGGACTTGCATCAGGATCCTAGCAGCGCTGTTCTGGACTAGTTGTAACTGCTGAAGGTGTTTACTGTGGGTCCCGTCACAGTAATCAAATCTGCGTGGACTAGTTTTTCACAGTCTGGTAAGGTGAGATTTGGCCCGGAGTTTGCCAATATCTCTGAGTTGGTAGAAGGAGATCTTACAGAGGTGTTTGATATGAGTTTCAAAGGTGAGGTGGGGGTCAAATCTAACACCAAGATTGGTTACTGATAAAGAGAGGGGGATGTCATGACCAGAGAGGGTGAGGCTGGTTATGGAAGATGCCTGGATCTGGTTAGGGGTGCCCACAATAATAGCCTCTGTTTTAGAACTGTTGAGATGAAGAAAGTTGAGATTCATCCACGCCTTTATCTCCTCCAGACAAGCTAAGAGTGACAGCAGGGCAGGTGATGGTGATGATGGGGAATTTGGGGAGGGGTGTGTGCCAGTTTTGATGTATAGCTTTTGCCAGCCTGACCCAAGAATTCCCTTTTTATGTGTGATATATGTTCTAAATCTTCCATACAATATTATCAAGGATGGGTTGTTTAACTATAACTTCAACATTTGCCCACACACATGTATGAATAGTCTATTGATTGTATGTGAAATCAGAAATGGTTTTATTCCGTGGTATTCCTCTTTAATCTCCCCCTCCTCCCCTTGTGAGTGCTGTGTTATGGCGTTGAGCCAGCGCGATAGGGAGCGTTGTAATCCCTCGCAGCTCGGTTAAGCCTTGAAACGACACATCACGGCAGATGAATTTCCATTGATCTTACAATAAACAATCACTAGTTGGGACCAAGTGGGGTGAATGTGTAGCATTGTTATGCTGTGCACCAATGCTCAAAACACCATTAACCCCCCACCTGGGCTTTTTGAAACGTCTTGTGCTATGAAAGGATTTCTACTTGTGTTTGTCTGAGGTTTTTATGACTCATATCTTACTGAAGACCAGCTCTCAGGATTTGGGAAGTTGGACACTTGTTTGATGTTTACTCCTTTGAAACAGCACATTGTTTGTGATGGCGGCTTGGCGTCAAACCACAGTGGATATTTTGGTATAATCGCAGACTTCAACCATGTTCCCTTGTGTTTCTCTCTTATTATTAGTTGAGGGATTATCACCAAGGCTGTAAACAAACTGACTGAATTGATTTTTTAATTGTTCATTGTACTTCAGTGACAGAAATGTTTGTGTTGAAATGTATTTCTGACTAAGATGGGTGTACTGCCAAAGCATATTAAAATAATCTGAGGTCACAGTAAGGAAAAGCCAGTGAACCTCCTAATTGTGTCCACGCATACAATCCCAACACCAGCTATTTCTCTTTGTACTCTTCAGGATTAAACAGTCTTAACTCTGTTTTAAATATAGAACAAGTCATCCAAAATAGAGCAAGGTCTAAAACACACCGGGGGCCATTTTGTTTTATAACACAGATGGTTCTGGAGAAAAGTCAGAAAATCAGCAGAAAAGTTTTAAAATGCAAGTGATTGATTGAGCATTAATCACCTTGTCACTGAAGAGGGATGTGTCCTCTGTTGCTCTTCCTGAGGTTTAGATAGGCGGTGTTATCTTCTCTGCATTGTAAAGCCCCCTGATCTCCACATGACACACAGAGAATCCAGGACTGAAGCCAAACTTCAGCATGCTCATATGGCGCTTCTCCACTGGCTGGTACCAGCTTGACTCGGTTCGACTCTACTCGACTCGACACGGTTTGGTTTGGGAGCTACCGTTCTCCACTACAAAATAGTTGAGGTACCAGTTGCTATGGTGACCGGAACACACACACAGGAAGTATCTGACTTTAACGCGCGCGCAGAGAGGAGAGCACTAGATGTTTATATGTTTAAGAGAAAGATGGACGAAAGTATTATATTTCTGATTCTTGGCCTTTGGCTGTTTGCCACATTTCAACGGCAAGTGGCTTATCGAGCAAGGCTGAAAGCAGCAAGGCGGCGGACCGCAGAAAAAAGACGAAGAGTTTGGGAGGTCGTTTTATCGTGTGAGGGAGTGACTCGGAAGCGACACTTGGCAACAATGACTACGTCACCATTTAGTATCGGCTCAGCCCGTTTGGAACCTCGGCAAAGGTGGTACTAGAAATGGTACCGGGTACCGGGTACCAGGTACCAAGTTTTAGTAGTGGAAAAGCAAAAAAGCCGAGTAGAGTCGAACCGAGTCGAGCTGGTACCAGCCAGTGGAGAAGCGCCAATAGTTACACGCACAATTGTTTGTGTGCTGGTTAACATTAACACCAGGAGGAGAAGTTGAATTAAGATACCGAAATGTGTGTTTAAGTATACAGTCTTTGAAGTAACCTCTGTATCACATAATACATAGTCACTATCTTTTATTTGTACTTTCTTTCTTTCTGTGTGTGTTTCTCCTGTCTTTGTGTGTTTCTCTCAGCAGCGTCTCCCTTTAATTCCTCTTCACTCCCCTTCCTTGTCTTTGCTTTGTTTCTCTGTGCTCTCGAGCCTTTGTTCACTTCTTTAGCGTGGAATCAAAGCTGACATCCAGCCGCCGTGCTGCAGCTCGGGTTTCCAACTTTATCTCTTGGAAGCCAGATTTTTCACGTAGTCTTTGAACACATCGGCAAACTATATAGACTATTGGTTAGACGCGTTTCCCACTACACAGCTACTATTCTAAAGTTTCATCTGATCTAACGTGGGTCGCAGCAACTTGGAGAAGTCATAAACGGAGTAATAAAATCTGTTGTTTTTGTACAAGAATAGAATTTCTCAGTCAAAAGTTAAATATCAGTGTCGAAACCTAATAATTTCTAGGGAATCATTTGAGGAGCTATTTTAATCCAAACTAATGACATTTCCACAGAGCATGTTGACAGAGACCGATGTAATCACTGCAAATTGTATGCACACGCGCACACACACACACGTGCTTAGTTATGTACGTATATAGACGACAAAAGATTTGAGAGAGCACAAAACAAATTCGAGCACTACTTAAGTCAGCAAGTCAACATTGAGAACGCGCATACTCGTAAGAGCTGAATTAGATTTCTGTGCGAGGGAGGACAGAATCGTGAGAGAAGAAATGTGTAATTACATCTGAAACAGCAACGGGGATTTTTTACGCTCGTGATGATCAAAGCTGCTCGTGCTTCCTTTTGCCAGTCTGAATCCCTGACTGCAAACGTAAACTGATATCGCATTCATACTTTCTGTGACATCAAATTAGCTATGTGTTTATTTCTGATTTCAACCTACTCGCGTCACGCCCTCCTGCCTAACATGAAGGAGGAACTACGGCGGCCAGAAAAATACAAAAGGCCTCATCTAGAGCCAGTGTTTAGTTTGTCTTGGACTTGTAAAAACATGATCTGTCCGTGTTATACGCTGATGAAAACATGGTTATGTTTTAGATTCCATTTCTGCCATAATCTGTAAATAGTGCTCCCTAAATCTGACACACTGGACTTTTTTTAGCTCATATGTAAACGCACAGTAATGTAGTACAAAACAGACTGCATACTGGATCATTTTGTGCACAGTATATGTACAGCACATGCATGTTTTATTTTTATTTTTATTTTTATCTTTATCTTTATTTTTATTTTATATTTTTATTTATTTTATTTTATTTATTTATTTTTATACACATGGACAGAGAGAAACGTAATTTCAATTCTGTGTATGTCTTGTACATTCGCAGTTTTGACAATAAAAAACTTGAACTTGAACTTGGAGTGCCGGCTGTTCTATTTGACCTTAAGCAAAGGGTTGGAATCTTTCAAAATAAAAGCTAAATCACATTCAGTTTGTTGGCCAATTTAAAGTAGTTAGTAGTGGAAGTTAGTTGTGCAGTGTAAAAGTATTTATTAACTTTCATTCTAAATGACAGCTTTGTCAGAAAGGGCGTGGCACAAATCTGACCCCACTGAACCAATAAACTAAACTAACTTCTATCACATGACTAGTCATCCGGTTGTCAATCATTTTCTATTTATTCAACCTCGTTTTTCTGTGATGACTTCAAAAGGCCGTGGGTGTGTCCTGTTGCAGCTTGCTCCTCGAACATGGTTGCTAAGCGGCCTCTTTAGTGCTCAGAAGCACAAACAGCTGGAGGACAGTGAGCGAGCAGCCTCGGAAACAAGCTGCTCCTCCAAATCCTGCGTGTCTCTCAAATGTTGACTCGCAGACCGAGCGGCGCTTAGAATTTGTTTTGTGCGCACACAACTGTTTTGCAGTCAGTGTGCCTCCACAAAACTGCGTGAACAAAAACACACACACTAACACAAATGCACACACATGCAAACACACAAACACCGGCAGAGCCTTATAAGTATGCACAAACATGTAGCTGTGCTGAAATGATTAAAATGGAGATCATAGGATGGGGGAACCGAGTGGACTACACAAGTGAGGGATGTGTACACACTTAGACACACACTTGCAGATGGTGGCTTTATTTATGGTGCTGTTTGTCTTCCTCAGACAAATAATAACATCCTCCGATTTCTCCGTGATGCTGATAAATCAGCATTCCACAGCCAAAAATATGACTCCAGCTTTATCTATCTATCACACACATCTTTCCTGGCACACACTCGTCTCTGTTTGGCGACTTTTCTCTCTCCGTCTCTCTGGTTTCTTTTTTCCCCTCCATTACCATCCCTCTCCCTTCTTTCTCCTGTTCATTATTCCTACAGTCATGAGCTGACCTCCCTCCACACATCACTCTGTTAACCATCAGTTCATTAGCACTCCTTCCCTCAGCTCTCCCCCTCTCTCTCCTGTCCTCTCTCTCTATCTGCGTTTCAGCCTCTTATGGTGTTCATTTATCTGTGGTGTCTCAGCCCCGCCGCGATCTGTCTCTATTAGTTCCGCCCTGGGCTGACTGGCCGGGGCCACGGGCTCTTGGCCACCCTTCCTCAAACCATCGCTCTCTTCTGTTTCTTCTGCACCTGCGGGAAGAGTTTGGTCGGACTTAATTTAGCTGTGGGATTCAGAGCAGGCGGGCTGACTGACGCACACTGATGCTTTGGGAAATAAAAAGCAGCCTTAACAGTGGCTGACAGTTATTCATGAGCGCAAAGAAAAATGACTCAAATGAGTTTTTTTTTGCAGGTGGACACCTCACTGCGTCACCCTACAGTGCCTTGGATGCTTTTAAGTGGCTGTCACGTCCTTATATTCATTCCTAAGCTCCATCTCATTTCAATAACTTCTTAAACTGAGATCTCTGTTTTGTTTCTGGGGGCTACAACTAATGATTACTGTCAATATTAATTATTCTGACAATTATTTCTTGAATCAGTATAATATGTCATAAAATACTAATTTCTAAAGTCTATGTCAATTTTTTGTCAGATTTTTGTCAGGGCAGACGTCCAAAAGGCAAAAATATTCAGTGCTATCATAGAAGACAAGACAAATATAGACTTCTAAAGGTGCAGCGTGTAAGATTTAGTGGCATCTAGTAGTGCAGTGGCAGATTGTAGACCCCTCGTTTCAACCTTTCCTGCCAGCTTGAGCTGCTCTGTGCAGATTGACTAACCCTGAACATCACCAAAGACTTATTATTGTAACTATGGTGACTTAGTAAAGCCGTCGTCTTTCTCTAAGAAGTCTAAGAATGCTTTTTAAAAACTTTAACCAGAAAGATATTATACACAGACTTATAAGCATTTTTTGGTAACACTTTATTTGAAGGGGTGTTCATAAGACTGACATGACACTTGTCATGAACATTAATGAATGTCAATGACTGCTGTCATTAAGTGTCATGCGGTTTCTTATGTCATCTTTTACTGTCAACTTGACATTGTTTGGGGTGTCTTTGTTATGACAACTTGACATTTACCAAGATGACATAGGCTGACCATGTCTTTGTCATGACAACTTGACATTAACCAAGAGCACTTAGTCAGTAAATATCTTTGTCATGACAACTTGACATTAAGCAAAACCACATAGCAGCATAGCATTAGCATGTTAGCATTAGCATGTTAGCATTAGCATGTTAACACTGATGCGCTAGCAGTTAGCATTAGCATGTTAGCATTAGTGTTGCACTAAAATGTGCGCGCGCACACACACACACACACACACACACACACACACACACACACACACGCACTTTTAGGCTGTAAAGACATGCTATTTGCAAACATTAGCGACCAATGCTAAAATTAGTGCTAATTAACATTAGCCACTAGGAATTAAATACATGTTGATTACTAGCATGGTAATGCTAGCATGCTAATGCTAACTGCTAGCGCATCAGTGTTAACATGCTAATGCTAACATGCTAATGATAACATGCTAATGCTATGCTGCTATGTGGTTTTGCTTAATGTCAAGTTGTCATGACAAAGATATTTACGGACTAAGTGCTCTTGGTTAATGTCAAGTTGTCATGACAAAGACACCCCAAACAATGTCAAGTTGACAGTAAAAGATGACATAAGAAACCGCATGACAGACACTTAATGACAGCAGTCATTGACATTCATTAATGTTCATGACAAGTGTCATGTCATAGTTATGACAATGTCATGTCAGTCTTATGAACACCCCTTCAAATAAAGTGTTACCCATTTTTTTAAGTCTGAAAGTTTTTTCCCTCTCTTTATTGATTCTATTGCTCTTCTCTCCTTGTCTCTTCAGGAAGTGTTGTTTGGGGTTGAGGAGAATTGTTTATGTGACTATAAATGTCTCGATCTCGGGAGGATTATCCGTGAATTTTAAAATCACCTTTATCTCTCCTCTCCCTGCCCTTCAGATGTGGCTGTGCCTCACCCTGACAAGAAGAGTGTCATCATGTACGTGACGTCACTCTTCCAAGTGCTTCCCCAAAGCGTTTCCATGGAAGCCATCAAGGAGGTGGAGACGCTGCCGCGGGGAGCCGTAGCCAGCGCCGCCCGGGTGACGACAGAGGAGCACTACCAGATCCAGACCCAGCAGCGCTTCTCCCAGCAGGTTAGACACACACATACGCACGGCGCTGCCACGTGACACTGTTATGGCTCGTTCTTTTTGGTTTTTGTTCTAAATTTATTCAGAGAGCAAGGTTAATTTGAGCAATTTTTTTTTTTCTGATGTCCCCGTGTGCCCAAAAGTGGTTTCCTGAAGCTCATCACTCTGTTTTACACTAATTGAGGCCTGTTGCATCTCCTGGTAGTTGACAGCGAAGAGAGAAATGGGGAGAAAATTGCCTACCTGTCAACGTTTTTGTATGTTTCCGTAATCTTGGAGACAAGAGTCGAACAAAAGAAACAACATTAAAGATCTCCTCCTCCACAGACACAGATGTATCCACAGCAGGTAAACACTAAACTCTCTGCCCGACTGATGCAGCACTTTGTAATTGTCTACCATTTGGAAAATCACTGTGAATTTCATCTTTCTCTGCTGCATAAAGTAAAACATTTTCAACTTTTGAACCCAAGTTAATAGTCTAGCTGAAGTCTCAGTCAGACATGCACCTGGTTACATTAATGCGACAGCAATTTAACGGGTCAGTCTCATGTCTGAATGAGCACCAGTCACTTTTTATTAAACAAGGCACTCTCATGAGGTCTGCCCTAGTAACATTTCAGTAACACTTCAAACAAGTGCGAAATGAATGCCATCAGATCAGAGTGTGGAGGCTAGCAGCGAGCAGCGAGACACACGCCGAATGAGTCACCTGATTATCAGTTCATCCACACGAAAAAATCTAATGAGTTCAATGAAACAGAACACACTGTGAATGAGCCCTGTTGTTGCTATTACGGAGGTTCTGCTGATATCAAATCAGTCTGTAAAATAACTTTTTCTTCTTGCAGTTTGACGCAAGAGAGGAAAAGCAACAAAGATTTAGATCAGTATTCACTCGTCATTCTATTCTTAGAATAATAACTCTCTGTCTGATACATGATAAAACTGGTGGGGACATGTGTGAGAGGATTCAACCTCCATCAGGTATTCCTCACGCTCAAAATAGATTTCACAACCCGTCACTGAGGAGACATCTTTCTTTATCAGAACTTTATAACTCACTGCAGCAGCGATTCTGCTCCCTCTGTGCACCAGGTGCCAAAATGCTGTGCCGTTCTTTTTGTGGATCTAAATGACAAAAACGAACCGATAAATCCAGTACTGTATGATTTTTGCTAAGAAACCAAAGCTAATGAGCCCTACATATTGTCATACAAGCATGGCATCCTGTTACCATAGTAACATGCCAGCGCTGTTTCTGTGGTAACACGTGTTGGATTGACCCGCCTGGCAGACATCATGGGAACTAGTTGAATGGTGACATCTTCCCCTGCAGCCGTTCTCGTCTTCGTGTCTGTGTAATTTTACTGTTACCATGACGGTGCATTAGTGCCGTGATGGTAAGTTAAGATGCCATCATTTATCTCCCATGAGCCTTTGCTCTGCATGCATCGTGTCTGCGCTCAGCTGTGTACACTCGCTTGATCTTCGGCAGCTTCTTTTTTCACATTTCACCGTTTTGTTGTCGAGGCAGCGCCCACACGAAATAATAATACTCAAAGTAGGCTCTGTGGTATTACATATTATACAACTAAATGACTGCAGTTGTTTGTGCGCTGCAATCAAAATGAGTTTGCACTCCTTTGAAGCATCAGCCCTCCCATCCCTTTGTCCTTAATCAAGAGCTAAGTGGGCTTTTCCAGCAGGACCCTCTCTCCGTGATTTCCTGCTTTCAAACGTCCGACAAGTCGTCTTAAGTCAGCACTGTAAGGCGGCAACTCCTCCTCCTCCTTCAGACATCTGTATTATTGAGAATAAATTTGATAATGAAGGATCGTGTAACAGCATCACTGATTAGGAGACACCCGAGACCACATCTTTTCCTGTTCCAATGCAAAATCAAATCAAGGTGCCTACGAGCAGGCTCACAAAAGCGTGGTTAAAAAGATTAGCACTGTTTGGATTCTACTTTTTAATGATAAATTGGATAATGAGCCATTTGATAGCATATTTTCTTCTCAGTGGTGCCGCAAACTGAGAGCAGGTTTCCTGGAGGCCCCAGCAGTGAGCATATTATCACAACCACTTTAATCACAAGGCACGATAACGAGGAGGAAACGCAGCAAGTTTATGTCAGATATTATGATCACAGCTCAAAAAAATATGACAAGACAATCATCTCACAGCTTCACTCCTCCTGAAATCGTATTACAGTAGACAGAAGATCATTTCAGGTCAGCCTTATTTTGCGGAGCATTATTTTTGTGTGGGCGTACTTTTGGAAAATAAACAGTTTTGTCTCCGCCTTGAGCCAATTTATAGAAAAAGAGGACAAAATGTAGCAGAACAATCAAATATATGCAGTGCAAGAAGCGGCCTCTAAAACGTATTCCTCGGAGCTGATTCACCTACTGTTGAATCTTTGCACGAACCAAGTGAAGACATATGAAAGAGAACGACATAATGCCGCTTGCTCTCAGCGAAAATCAGCCTAATTCAGTCCGTTTGTCAAAGTATTAGCAGCCAAGTGTTTTATCTAAATCTGTCTTTCTACTAAATATTGACGCTGTTTAGAAAAATCCCGAAACAATGAGACTCGGGGGAACAGTTTGGAATTAACCCCCATTACTGACACAATAGTTACGTTTATTTTTGGAAGACACAACACAGCACTGCACAGACAGAGAACAGCTAAATGGATTTAAAGTTTTGATTAATTTATTTTCACATTACACATGTTTCGGGCAAATTAGGGTAGTGCTGTAGCCTTTTTTCTCCATCATGGTTTAATTTAGCTCTTGCCTCATCTATACAGGTAATCCACTGAATAACTAAAATAATGGAATATCAAAATTGCTTTCCCCATTACATGAAACGGGTAGGAAAAAGCGCAGGGTTGCTTGCCAAGAGCTTGCATGCTCGAGAGGCTCTTTTGTTGGACATTCTACATTTGTAATAATAATAATAATAAAAACTCATATGGTAAAACAGATGTCAGGTCCTCATCGACAAAACGAATAACTAAATACAGCCTTGCAACTGAATCTTTCTCAACAATATGTTGTGTGTGTGTGGCTCACTTCATATATTTTTAGAATATTGTTTATTGAATATGTATGTACTGAGCAGACAATCATACTGCAATGTGACCGAAGAGTCCGTGAGCAAGATTGAGTTAGGGGTCATAGTTAGTTTATGCTTTATGAGAGAGTACATTGATTTACAGAAGCCAATGGAGTAGAGGCACGGAGGCTAACTCAACATATCAAAAATCACGTATGTAACCCCTGTCTGAAAGAATGTACAGAGTTAGGTTTCGGTTTCAGTTCTAGGAAAGGACCAATCGCAGAAAACTAGGAAATCGCTCACGGAGCCCAGGGGAGTACATCAACATTAACCACACTCACACAAATTGTAGTTCTCGGAAAAATTGTATTCTCACACATATGAACAACATGAGAATGAATTTGAAAATAACAAAATGCGCGCAACTTAGAACAAGGAAATAAAACAAAATAAAATGTCTGTGCGTATAGTCAGTCGGTTGTGACTTATGTCAGTCTTTCCCCCCTTTCTTCAAGCTCAATTTTATTTCGTTGGGGCCCTTCAATTTCAGTGTTCTTTAATTTGAGTGTTCGTTCGATGTCCTACCACACCGCCGTCAACCGAAGTGAAGTCCCGGGGATCAGCTCTGGTCCAGCACGAAGGTGCGTTTCGTTGTCTTCAGCTCTGGCTGGACATCTGATTCTGTGGATCCTTCTCTCCAGCGAAATGCCAGACGCCTCTCGGTCACCGCTGGTTCCTTGTCTCGACTGGCGTCGATGTTTCTCACATCAATCATCAATCGGCAGTGAATCAACTCCACAAAAAAACCTGACCGCCGAGCAGGAAAACATGGGACAAAAACTCACACACGAAATACACATAACAGAATAACAGAAGCTGGTGAACTGTAACGTCAGTCCACCACAAGATACTGTACTGGTCGGTGCAGCCAAACCCTGGAGTGTATAGAATTTAGCAAGTGTGTTATTGTTAGTGCTAATGAAACAAACGTAACACGCTATGTAATCTTGCTTAAATATATATAATAAAGTGTATAACAATACCGTATTAGCTCTAAAATAGGCATTCTAAATCAATAAAGTAAACATAGTGATGTATTAATATTTGGTTTTAACTGGTATATTTTGCTCTCCCTGCATTAATAAACACTGTCCTGAATCAGAAATCTAATGAGTCAGTAACAGAATTAAAAGTAATTGACCATCAGCTTGAGCTCTGAGATTTCAAATGAAACTTTGATTCAGCTCTGTCTAATCACCGTCCATCTGTCCCTTCATCCATCCGTTTTGTAGCCACGTATTCGGGTTAGTCTCAGAGGCAGCCGGGCAAGCAGATGTTCCTTTCCTCGCCAACTTCCCAACCTGCTTGTTCCAAGGCATGCTGGGAGATGTAGTCACCTTTCAGGGTGGAGTCTGCCATCTCATTCTCTCAGCACTGAAAAAGCGAGCACTTGTGAGCTTTGGAATGAAAATGGACTACTGAATTGAGACAGAACCTGTGAATGAAAGTGCTATTAGGAATCACAAGTCACAAATGAGATCCACCGGCGCTGACCTTTAGAGCTGAGTTAAGCTGAGGTCAGGGACATGCTATCGGGATGGATCGCAGCAAGATGGAGTGAGCCTCCTGGAGTAATGACTGGTAATATTATTATCTCACTCAGTTCTCAGTTTAATGGCCACATCAACCCCTCCCTTCATCAGCCCTCTGTCTGAGGGTGGAGAGTGTGCAGACTGCACACCTTTTCCTGCCGGGAATCAGACGGACAGAGACGGAAAGACGGACGTAATGAGAGAAAAGTGTAAAAGAAAGGCGTCAATTCTGAAGAAAAGATAAGAGGGGAAACAGAGGAAGTGTATAAAGATATATAAAGATGCACAGAAAGATGGAGAGGTGGAGGGGGGGGGAACAAAGAGTGAGATGGAGCAGACAAATGGGGAGTGCGAGGAACAAGTCAGATGGCAATAAAACGAGAGACGGAGAGGAAAGACGGGATGGGAAAAAAAAAGACTTACTGACAGCGGCTATTATCTGCCACCTCCTTCATCTGTCATCATCAAAGCGGCGCTGTCACCACCTCCTTACATCAACACCATGCTACCACCACCTGGGACTCGGGGAGGAAGAGACACTTTTCATGGAGGACATTGTTAAAGACAATTGCTTAAAAAGTAGACAAACCAAGCTTTTCTGTGACATTATGCAGTGAAACCCCACCTGTCTGCTGCTCCGAGCGGTTGAAAACAAATGCAAGGAGTTACTTGCCGGGAAGCGTTTGATCCGGCGCTGGGTCGCCTCTGGCTGTCTGCTCTTTACAGCGAGAAAAACACCTAATCCACCTTGAAAGAGAAAAAGGGGAAACAGTGAGGGGTAAAACTGGCAGAGAAACCATGACAGGTGAAGAGATGGAGGAGAAGAACATGGGTGATGGAGGTGAAAAAGGGGAGATTGATAGCGAGGGAAAAAGGCCGGAGACGGGGAGAGATTAAACTTTTATGATGTCTGTGGTGGAATGGTCGACTTGGTTTTAGCGGGGTAGCGGCTCACCCGGCTCTCCTGGGAATGTCAAACAAGTGGGAGGATCAGTCGTCAATTAAAAGTTATTTGTCCGTCCAAAATAAGAGCTAAACGCCTTGAAATGTTTGACTGCAGTGTGAAACCTTCTCATGCGCACTCTCATGTTATTCTAGCGTCACATTTATGAGGTTATTTTAGTAAAAACTTTCTTTTTTTATTTTTCAACACGACAATATCCCTGTGCACAAAGCCCGGCTCCACCTCGACTGACTGAGCCAAAAAGTCCTCCGAAATGAAATGACAAAATACATGGCTGTGTTGGTCCATGCCCTCTAGAAGAAGGTTTAAGGAAACATTGTGTTTTGAGCTTTAGCGGTTAAGGTTTGGGAACAAGTGCAGTCGTGATTAAAAGAAACTGCCTTTGGCTGTCGGCTGGACGCAGGAAATCAACCACTCTGACCTCCTCCCTCCACAAGCTTTGTCAAAGTTTAATAACGTCACACCACTTCATCTTTGCTCACAACAGAAAGGAGTCGTCATTGCTTTGGGCCAATAACTACAGTATGACTTGAACACTTTCGCTGTCACTTGAACTTAAACAGATGTTGTTGTTGTTGAACATTTGCTGAAACTAGGGCAACTGTGAGGCTACTTCAGTTCTGGTGAAACTTTGTCACAGATCGACAAAGAAAGATGCTAAAAGTTTGATTTTAGCATTAAATATATTGAAATGATTCAAGAAATAGAATTGTCGATGAGAAATAAAATGGCATTAATGTAACACATATTTCATATTGGGTAGTTTTAGCTGCCTCTTGTAAGCTGTTACATGGAAGCATATTTATTTCATATGTCGTTTCTCAGAGCAGGGCAACTGGGCAACTTTTCCAAGAAAACCAATTTACTCTCAGATGAAATTAGAAATATTTTTAATATGTCTGAGAAACCATGGCTCTTTGGATTGGTTATTGGCACAGACTGAAGTATTCATGGATTGCCTCTGTCTTTGATAGATAGATACGGGTTAATAAACATGAAGAGATGCTCAACTTATCTTCACTTATAGACTCTAGACAGCAGACTGAGTACTATTCTATCAATATTCAAGAGGCTTCATCTAAACCTGTGCATTTGCCAAACACTTAATGACTCATTAGTGGACTGATTTCGATGAGCAGTCTTTTTTTAATTTTTCATCATACATACAGTATGAACCATTTGGAGAGCGTGCAGATTATCACCCATGTATAAATAATGTATCACAAACAGCAGAAAGAGTGATTTAGTGTGCGGCGCACCAACACTGCTCGTGAACATTGTTTTCGGGTACTTTATCACGGCTGCCAAAAGCTGCGGCTCCGCACTCCCAACAGATCCCGGTCTAAATGTCAAAGTACTTCTTTTACTTCCTCCTAGCTGCATACGTCATTTAATTGTTCATTACTTGCATGTTAATATCACTGCGTCTGTTAATCATCATTTTGCTTTCTTGCCGAGCGTTACATGAGAAAATGATGCCACTCTAATATCCGGGAGTTAACTATGGGGCTATTCCTGGGAATCAATTACTTTAGCTTAGCATAAAGAATGAAGACTGACTCTGTCCAGAGGTGACAAAATCCACAGCAACTTATCTGCAGCTCAATAATGAATTAATAATTCAGTTTTATTTATATAGCGCCCAATCCTAACAGAAGTTATCTCATGACTCCATGCAGAGCAGGTCTAAACGGAACTCTTTATAATATTATGTACACACTGTTGAACCATTCCTTTAAATAAATAAAGACTATTTAACTGTTTAATGCTTGGCAGTAATCAACTAATTAGTCATTACTAACTAAACATAGATATTTTCTGCTTGTTGACTAATCAGAGCTTCTTTGTTGGGGTTAAGGATATTGTTACCATCAGTAGCCAGCTAGAAAAATAACCACAGGAATGACACACATGCACCAACTAAATGGTAAATGCCTTTCTAGTCCTCCGACCACTCAAAGCTCTTTTACACTACCTCATTCACCCATTCACACACATTCATACACTGATGCTACGGCATCCAGGAGCAACTTGGGGTTCGGTATCTTGCCCAAGGACACTTGGACATGCAGGCTGGAGTGTTAGGGTTATTATTAGCGGATGACCCAGCTCTACCTCCTGAGCTACAGCCGCCCTGTCAGCTAACAGAAATAACAACTCTTGAACTCTAAAGTTCTGTCTGGAAGAGTGTTAACTACTACCACAACAAAAAAGTAAAACAACCTTATCTGAAATCTCAAGTTCAACTCGCAGCGTTCTCATTATAAACACTTAATGAGAGCTCATGAAAGTAAAAGTCAGTCAGTTGTTTGCCGGCCAATAAATGACAGATGATGGTAAATCGCTGAGGACTGCAGTTTCACAGAGCTGCTGCTGCTGCTAGTTTGGAATAAATCTGCACTGAGTGTGAAGCAGGATGTCGATCCCACGAACAGACCAGCCACCTCCACTCCCGGAGAGAAAACCAAGTAAAACTGGTGACACGAAGAGAGTCAGGAAAGCTCTCGGTGTGGTCGATCTGTGGTGGAGCTGCTCACAACAACATCAGCTCTGACTCTGCTGCTGTCTGTTATTCATTCTGTCCGCATCTTCTGCATAACACGTCTGTCTGTCTGTCGCTCTCTCTCTCTCTCTCTCATGTCTGCATTATCTGTAGCAGGGTTTCCATCCATTGATTTTATCAAGTAGTATCACATTTGAACACCGGAATTTCTAATCGGATAATTCCTGTTTCTTTATCTTTTAAAAAAACATAATCAGCAATAACATTTAGGTACTATATTTCAGGTTTTTGCCGATAAGTATTTCTATTTTATGCTACTTTAACTTAATTTATTTTGACAGCCGTTATTTTGCAGACTATGTTCAAAAGTCCAATTTTCTTTTTTTTGAACAGTGAACATAATTTCTGCATTCAATTATTTATTTCCAACATTTTAGGCTGATTTCACCACTAATGATTTTCTAAAATCAAGTTTTATTTTGCATAATGTCTCTTTTTAGAACTTCAACTCAGTTATAGACAGACATGCCTTTTTTAATATGCGGGCGGGTTTCAAACAGCATATAAAGTAATTCAAACTAACTCCACAGTGACAAACTACAGCAGTAAAATGCTACTTACACATCAATGCATCAGCGTTAACACTCCAGCTGCCGCTCTCGGCACAAGATGATGATAATAATCCAAAACATTTGCTAACATTATCCACCATTATCTAATGGACATATCAGACCAAGTAAAAACCTCTGAGTGTATCGCCCTGAGCAGCGATGTGCTTTTATAGTGAGCTTACTGCGTACATTTTGTTAACTGATTAAAATGCTTCAGTGTCACATTAGGAGATAAAACAGCTCATGTAGTGACTTTGAGTTTAAAGGAATGTTGTTAGTCCTCCTCCAGCTCTCCGAGCTGTATAAGGTCCCTGACACCAGCTTTGTTTAGTGCAGCATTATTCCGTTTTCATCTTCAGAGAGCATGAAATATGGCAACATTTAGAACGTTTTGCTGAAACCAAAGCAAATTACCACTCGCCCAATATTCATTTTTGAGACGTTCCATTTTTCTCGTAAATGTGCTTTTTGACACTCTGGTGTATTTTATTTTTTTCATTCATGCCGTACTGAAAGTTCACCTAAAATTAGCTTGACATTTGGATGGAAACGGAGCTTATGTGTGATTATTCATGTTTCTTTTTTCTCCTCTTTTCTGCTTCTCTTTCTCGTCCTTCATCTTAATTTCTCCCTGCACACTCCTGTCCCATTTTCTGCCGCTTCTCCTGTATAATTTGGCTTCTGGATCTCTCGCTCTGTGTTTTGCATTCTTTCGCCTCTCTTATTCTTCCTCTCCTCCCACTCCTTTCCTCCTTCTCCGTCCTATTCTCTCCATCTCTCTCTCTCAGATCACAGTGAGTGTGGCTCAGGGGCGAGTGCGGAGTCCCTCCCCTCAGCCTCGCTATAAAAGCTATGCCTACACCCAGGCTGCATATGTCAAGTCGCCCGAGCAAAAGAGGAGGCGTTTTACTGATCAGGTCCGTGTCTCGCAGTGCTAACACTCCACGCCAAGTGTCCATCTGTCGGAGCATGTTTTGTCTGCCCCTGTTCGTCTGTGTTACTGACAGAAATGTCCTCCATACCAAGTCTGCCATGGAAAAATCTTCCGTATTCAAGTTCTGTGCCCTTGTACCTGTGACAAGAGAAAACACAGCGAATTAATTACTCTGATTTTTTTAATTTGTGGTGAATAAAAAAAATCTATTTTAAGACTGTTTATGAAATTATGGGACTTGTTGAGTTGGACATTTTTTGCCTTGTGCTTGTCAATCACGTCTTTCATTTCATTCATGTATTGTAATTTGCTTTTGATGTGATTTATTTTAACAATCCTTGAGGTTTTTTTTTTTTTTTTTTTTTTAGCTGATCTGAGCCGAGCACCGTTATAAATCAAATAAAACTTCGTAGTATTACAGCTATTTACTTTCCTGATAAGTGAAGATCAGTGCCACTCATATCTAAAGAAGGGAAGGGAGCTAGTACTATAAAATACATCTGCCAGCACCTCTAAAGCTCACTAATCATTGTTCATACTAATTGAATCTGTGCTCAAACAGAAGTAACCAGTCGTGGTTTATATGAGGAGTTACGTGCTGTAACAGTTTCTGGAGACTCTCCAGGGACCTTGACGGTCACATGACTGATTGCCATGTTCACATCATATTATTCAGTCTGTAATTCAGGGTTCCCACGGGTGCTTGAATTCCTTGAAAATGCTTGAACTTCAATTCAGTGTTTTCAAGGTTGTAAAAATGCTTGAAACGAAACATCTGAAAAACATCTGCTACTTGGTGAAAATATGTGAATAAGAAAATATTAACACCCGTTCCAAATATGTAACATGTCTAACTCAGACAATTGATAGGATGTAATATTGCTCTAATCTCTTAATGAAAGCTTCTTTCTAGCATGCTTACAAGCTATTATTAGCATGTCATCTTATAGGTGTAACAACATAATGGATATTTCACAATGAAGTGATTATTGGAAATGAGATTTGTTGTTTTTTCCAACAGTATTTTAATCTCTGCCCTTTTCATTATCTGATATTTCTCCACTAGTTTTATCATGTGAAACCACATCCTGTGGGTTTTTCATCTCTGCTTGCATTAGGGTTCAATAGAAACACACAATGTGTTAATTGGCGAGCTTTAGAGGTGTTGGTGTGTGTGTTTTTGAACTTTTGAACAAAGTCATGCCAGCTGTTTCTCAGTTTCCAGCCTCTGTGCTTTAAACTCGACTAATTGGCTGCTGGCTCAAGCTTCACGTTTAGCATATAAACATGAGAGTGGTATTGATTCTTTCAATCGACTCTTAGCAAGAAAGTAAATAAATGTATTTTCCAAAATATCCAGTAAAAGAGTAGCTTTTTCTGTTAAGTTTCTGAACATCTCTCTCTCAAACTCATGGTAAGTTTGTTTTTGTTATCAGTTAAATAAAACCGCACAGACCCTAAAACACAGTTTCTGTGCATTCTTACCTCAATATGTCCTTTCTCATCCAAAACGTGACATTTCAAAACGTTCAGATGTATTTTCAAAGCCCATAACCCTGGGCTCCGTAACTAAATGTGCCCCATAATTTGCTCTGAATGTATTCAGAGACTGTGTCAAATATTTAATGTGACAGCGGGGTGCTTGACTCAACTTGGCTGGGACCTAAAAGGCGTCGCGAAAAAGAAAAAGATAATTTGTCAGATAAGCACACCCACTGTTCTTTGAAACGCAGGATGTAAAGCAGAAGCTTGCATAAAAACTCTGTCATTGCAGCAACGATATGAGGAACAGGGTTGACATTTTACAATACTTTGTCCTCAGTTTGCCTCAGTTAAATGTGTTTTATAAGGACAACATGCGTAAAGAATGTGTTTTAGACTGTTAGGCATTTATATATGCACAGATATGTTTCTGATTCGGTACCATCAGAACACATTTGTGATACAAAACAGGCACAAAGACAGAGCGGCGCTGACTGACGCTGGATGGTTATCAGCACTGCGGATGGGCCTTGTGTATCTTTTTCCGGACCTTATTACCAGAGAGAAGAATAGAGCGAGAGGAGGAGCATGGAGCCGAGATAAAAAGAGAGAGAAGTTGTTAGTGTCCAGATCAGTAGCGAGCGCACAAAGAGAGATATGGCAAGAGAGAGACCCAGAGAGAAAGAGGACAAGTTGTTAAGGTTGGACAAAGGCCAGAACTGCTTGTCTGCACCAGTAATGGCTTACACGAACAGCAGGCCTCTCCTCATCTCTCTCTATCTTCTCCGTCTCCCACCTTTCTTTCATGCTGCTTGTTTTCTTTCTACTCCTCTGTCTGCCTCCTTGCCCCCTTCTTCTCACTTTTAACACACTATCTGTCCTCTTTCCTTTCTTCATTCCCTCTACTTTCTGTCTAACCTGACTTCTTTATTCCTCTACGTCTCCCCACACCCCGCTCTACAATCACACTCCACCTGTGCCTGCTATCCCTCCATCCATCCCTCCCCTCTCTAGTTCCTAACTCCCGCGCAGGAGGAGCTACAGCGGGGCCTCAGTCCTCTGCCTCCGGGCTCCACCAGCCTGGAGAGCTATCAGGCTGCACTGGAGGAGGTAAGATGCGATACAGTGATCATAAAGAAATGTTGTATATTTTATTTTTCACTCTTAAAAATTTCTTTTTGTCAATGTGCATTCCTCTGTGTCATAGAGCTCCATTGGTGTCTAAAAACACATAATTGAACACACACTGTAGTTTATTTTGACTCACACCATCCAGCTGGCAGAAATACTGTAGATCCCAAAAAATGCACTGTTTCCTCCTGTTTGAGTGACATTAGATGGAAACTACAGTGACCAGCTGTTGTAGGAAGTTAATGAACGTTTTTTTAAAGTAATGAAACTACATCATTTTGAGATATTTTGAAAGGTTAATGTCTTTTTCCTGGAATTTGTTGATTAGCAGACGTCTCCCTTAATTCTGTTCATTTGAATTTGAAGGTGTTGACATGGCTGCTGTCGGCTGAAGATGGGCTCCAGGGTCAGCCTCCCATCTCCAACAATGTGGAGGAGGTGAAGGAGCAGTTCCACACACACGAGGTGAGAGCCAGAGCACAGAAGTCAGAAAAGTCATGGTAATATCAAAGGGCTGTTATTATTCATAGTGTATCTGTACATATCAAGTACTGTTCCTCAGCAGTGCATCAGTATGATACTTAACTCTTGGAGGGTCTTCCCGTTATGTGTCCTAAATAGTTCCTAAGACAAAACGTGGCTCCTTCCTAAAAACTGCTATAAAAAAAATATATAATAATATTTTTTTCTACTTTAAACACGTCAGTCTTGTAGAACTACTTCAGCCTGAAATATACATATCAAATATTAATTATATTTTTTGGTTTTTAACCCTTTAAATGCCAGTATGTTTACATAACTCTGCTGTTTTTTATTTTTAAAAAAACAAAAAAACTATAATAATTTCCATAAAATACATTTCAATGACTAATGGCTAACTATTGTTATTAGGCCCTAAGATGGGTCAATGATTGTCAGCAACACTGATTCTGATGCATTGTTATTTTTTTTGCAGTGTCATATTTTTTAATAAACATCCATTTGTGTTCCTTAAAATAAATAAATAACTTCTTCCTAAAAACTGCTATAAAATAATATATATTAATATTTTTTTTCCACTTTAAACACGTCAGTCTTTTAGAACTACTTCAGCCTGAAATATATTTCTTTCACAAAAAACAGTAAAAAGTGTGAAACTTTCCTGCACGTTTTGAATGGGTAAAATGGAGCCATGTGGTGGACAAATATAAAAACTACAAATTGAAAGCCAGTGGTCCAAAATGAAATCTTAACATAAAGGAATGCATTAATTTATGTTAGGATAAACGTGGGATCAAAAAAAGTGTTTTTAATGGTTTTTAATGGGGCACGTTTTGCCGCTAGGAACTATTGAGGATGCATTTCTGTTGCTAAGCCATTTTAGGCTTAATAAAGTACTGAGATTTCTATTCTAAAACAAATTAAAAATGAATATCTTTGACCAAATTTTAGCAATCTTCATTCAACACAGCCACATTTCTTGAAAAATAAACAAAGCAAAAAGCCACGAATGGTCCTAAGATGGCTCAAGGGTTAAAGGTGTGTTTGACAGAAGAAAAACACATGAAATGAACATGTTAGGTGTAGTTATAAAATGAGTTGTTAAATATTTAAAGATCATAGTGTTTGTGGTAACACAGCAGCCATCATAAAATGCCTCCATCGACAGCTGTAAAACAAAAGAATTCTCCCCCTTAAAGTCAAAGCCGCAGAGACAAAAACAACAACAAAGAAGTTAACGTAATAGCAGCCATCAATCCATAACAACACGCCACATCCGATAACTAGGAAAACCGTGTAGTTAGAGGAAAGGATGTGCCCCCTCCACTGACTGTGACGGGACGAGACGGCAGTAATGAGTGTAAAGAGGCCCATCACCAAAAAAAAAACAGTCTCTGTTGTATGAAGGCAAACAAACGTCTGAAAAAGCAGCAAACCGTAATAAAATATCACAGTTTGGGCATTTAGTAAATTCTTGCATCCCTAAAGCAGAAAGATGAGGCTCCCTTTGGCCTGTGAGAGTGAGAAACTCCACGTGTGGAACTTCTTTTAAATTGATGTGTGAATTTTTGAGTGGTTTATCAATCAGAGCTGATAAAGCGCCGAGCAGCTGTTTTGAAGCGAAGTGTAAGTGCTGAATGAACTCTGACGGATGCGGACTTACAGGACCACTGGCTTACTATCGACTTTTTACGCTCTGAAAATTAAATTAACCCTGACCATTTTGCTGTGTGGGACCTGAGAAGGATCATATAAGAGTTAAGTGCTTGGAGAAAATAGATTAAGCAACTAAGGTGAGAGGTGGAAATGTATTTTGAGGGCAGTTAAAGTAAATGGAGAGGGGTCATTCGATGGGAGTAGTGATGTGAGACGCACCTCTTCTTTCGGAGGGGCAATTAGGCGAAATGAGAATGTGTGTGTGTGAAATGCTTCCTTCTATCTCTCATTAGGGGTACATGGTGGAGCTCACCACTCACCAGGGCAGCGTGGGGCGAGTCCTCCGGGCCGGCGCTGCCTTGCTGGGGGAGGGGAACCTGAGCGAGGACGAGGACTCGGAAGTCAGGGAGCAGATGAACCTCCTAAACTCCCGATGGGAGCACCTGAGAGTGGCTAGCATGGAAAGACAGACCAGGTAGATACACTCTTTTTCAGCCAAATGTCGGCTGAAAAATCAGAGTCCCATTATTAATCACCAACAGACTTTTCTGCTTTCAAAACGGCTTTAGGATTATCCAGGGTCTCTCTGGGAACTGACTTGGAAGTTTCTGAAAAAATTAGTCTGGCTCTACCAAATTCATCTGCCCATTGGAAAAAGATAAAAGCAAATATTAATAACAATTACAACATTTTAAACCCATATCATGCCAACAAGAACAGATGGAACAAAGAGAAGAAGAATAGTTTTATCTGTGCTCAAGATTTGTGAATGAACTCCAACACACACATACAGTTGTTATGATTTAAATCATATCCAGTATTACACTTCATAGTACAGGCCAAGATGGTTTTACATTCTTTCTCTGTCTTGATTTAGGCGTATGAATAAAGTTTCACCTCTTCTACACAATAACTGAAGGTCCCCACAGTGGCCAACATTCATGGATACAAAGAACAGTGGCCTTTCTAATTATTAACTGACACACCGAGCCAGATTTAATTAAGCGCTCCTCTATCTCCTTTGATAATCTTGTTGATTCAAGCAAAAAGCTATGCAGACATGGTCTTGACTACCAAATATCACTTACGCAAGATAGCAGGGCTGTGTTATAACTCAGCTGTGAATATAAGAGCAGGAGAGGCGGCTTTTACCGTTCCTACCAATTAAATCAGCAGCCGCCGTTGCTCGGGGCGTCAGCGTGTTTAACCAGACCTTGTGCCCTTCTAAACTGTTCCTGAGCAAGACTGCTTTTGTTAGTGGCTAAGCCCCGAGGTATCAACATGTGATTGACAGCTCCCTCGATTGTCTCTCGGCTTCCAGACTCCACGAGGTCCTGATGGACCTGCAGCACCAGCAGCTGCAGCAGCTCACAGACTGGTTGGATGTGACAGAGGCACGTATCAAGAGGATGGGGGCTCAACCACTGGGTCCTGACCTGGAGGACGTCAAGCACCAAGTGGAAGAACACAAGGTGGGCAGCTGCTGGTTTTAAAATGTGGTTCCACGCAACATAACCACCTTAAAGGTCCATGGCAATACAGACTGTTTTTTAATAAGCTACATATTCAAATGTCATCTGAAGCAGGTGAACTTATCTCAAGTGTGTACTTCTTATTGTGGTTCACTCGTCTGGGAGACGGTGATACTTGAACACAGGTGTGTATGAAAAATTCAAACTGAGGCTGTGTGAGAGTCTCGTGAAAAATGTGCAAAGCAATTTGTTAGGAGCGAGGGTGCATAATTATAGCAGCGACAGGAAAGCTGATACTCCCGTTCCTGTTTATGTCTTGAATAGATTATGAGTGTGGACACTGATGCATAAAAGGTCTCTTATCCTACAGTAGTTACCACCCCCACCCTGCTTGTATTTCACAGTGGTGTATTATGTAGGTTAACCCTCTCTTTGTGCTGCTGTTGTTTGAAACTCCCTTCATGATTTAACATTTCGCTCATGTTGGAGATGAAGACAGGCTATCTAAATCCTTTCCAAAGCTTCTGGCTACAAAATACGAAGAAATAATAATAAATAAAAAGTACTACATCCCTTGGGCCTCTGGGTCCGTGTTCAGTAATCCATCCATGCAGGAAAGTCCTCATTCTTGGAAAGCTAAGCGTAACAAAATAACCAAACTGTGAGTTGGACTCACACACATTCAGCTTTTTTTAATGTCTTCTTAGAGAAAAGGAGAAGCAGGTGCAGCTTTCAGTGTTTGTTTTGACTTCACAGTTTTCTAAAGCTCCAGCCAAAAAGTTAGCTCGCTAATTTGATAACTTTTTTCTGTTTTTGAAGGTGGGTGCTGCCGAGTAATGAAAAAAAGAAGCTGCTACAATAAAGAAATAATTCCACTTTAGAAACTTTCAGGTTTTGGATCTTCATCTTTCAACAGAAAAAAAAACTTTCTCTGCTCTTCTACATCTTCCATTGCTCATACTCAATATCTCCTCTTAGTTTATACACTTAAACTGACACTGGAGGACTGAAACAGACCCCTGCAGCACATCTTATCACTTAATGTTTCAGATCTTTACACACTGCTTACACTTTCAGTGTTTTTACCTATTCCATTTTATAGTACACACTATTTTAATTATGCTTTATTTTAGAAATTGGAGCATAACAAGGGAGTCAGGGTGTATAATGTACAGCAAAGGGCTGCAGGTTAGATTCCCACAGGACAAGCCACCAGGGCGTCCTCATGCTTTATTTTATTGATCTACTATTGATCCATTTATTGACCTAATCTCTGCATTGTTCTTTATTTCGTTATGTGGAAGAGAAGCTGCAGGGTCATGAATTAACTTCCAATCTTCCAACATGGATGAACAGTGCTGAAATACTCTGCTTGAAAATGACAATTTGAATATCTATGTGTCCATGGCAACTGGGCCAGCTCCGTTGAGAAGAGTGTGTGATAGGACTGAAAGCTCCAGCACAGCCACTAAAAGGACCTTGTGGTCACATTGTTTTGCCAACTGCGATTTCCAACAATGAATGATCAATCTCAACAGGGATACAATTGATTGCAGTGTGTTCAGAAGAGTGAGGCTCTGCTCCGCACCTACTTTACCTCCATCTGTTCACTTGGCAGATTTAAAGATCTCTGACAATGAAAGACATCAAATGTTTACAATCTCTTGTCCAAAGGTCTCACTTTCTTCTTCACAGCAGGAGTCCCTTCAGACTAAATTCATACAACAAACCTGCAGAGGCTCTGGCTCAGGAGAAACAATAATTAGCCAACCTCACCACAGGCTGATGTGTGTAACAGTATATATTCTTGTGTTTCAGCTTTCCTGCCACTTGAATGTTAGGAAATGGAAAATGGGCTCCGATTGGCTAAATTACCACAAACCATGATTCCGTACAATTTTATCCCAAGAGATAATGTTGAGGTTTACCACAGAAACAAACACCGTCCACTCAGGCACTATTTCTTCCTCCGCTGCACACTAGCATCTCATTTAGACGCCATGAGAGAAATATTAGTAGAAAAACTAAACCACAACGAGTGGCTCCATCGGAGGCATGCGGAGCAGACCCAGGCTCTCCATCGCCTCACAATCGAGGGATGCGGCCCCGGGTATCGGGCTCCTGCTGCTGTAAGGGCGGTCTCTCCATGAGCGCGTCACCTCATCCAGCAGCTCTGGGAAGACGGGGAGAAGTTGCTTCGTCGCTCTCTTGGCCAAGGGCAATTTCTTCCCCTCGTAGCGGGACCTGGTGGGCTCAGCTACGACAGCAGGCCAGGGAATGGCTAGCCGGGCAGCAGCGCGTTTGCACACGTCGAGCATGTCCGAGCTAGGGAGAGGAGAAGCTGGTGTGCTGCCCTCATCTCCATCCCGAGAGGCGATGGAGGTCGCGGGCTGGGTAGCCCGGGCCGGCGTCATGATGTCGTCCTCGTCCTCATCTTCTGATATGAGGAGGCCCGAGGCGTCAACTTCATCTTCCCCATAGTCCAGTACCAGGACGTATTCCTCATGCGGGGTCCGCGGCCAGGTCAAGCTGGGAGCCCCAGCTGGCGCTAGCCTCCAGTTCTACCACTGCAACAGCCCCCTTCTCCTCTTCATCCTCGACGGCGCCGCCGTCTGAAGGGAGATGGGGGTCATGTCCGGACAAGCTAGCCTGGTGGGCTAGCCGTCTGCGGAGACTCTTGTTCGTGAACACCGCACAGTGTTGACACGAGCCGGGGACTTCGATAGCTAGCCGGGCATGTTGCAGCCCCAGGCAGCTCGAGCAGACCTGGTGTGGATCTCTGCTCGATATCTTGTTCCCACAGCGACAGGGACGGGCTCCAGAGTCTCCTTGCCCTCTGGTGTGAGGGGTTTTAGCCTCCATTCCTTGCGAGCTGGTGTGCAGGCAAGGAGTCGAGGAAGTTAGCTGGTGTGCTAACTCTGAAGAAACCGAGAGATTAGCTGGTGTGCTAACACTCGGCACTCGAACAGCCGTGGTGAGGCGTCGAGAACAGTGCTGACCTGGCTGTGGTGGGGCGAGGAAAGCACTGAGTTCGATCTGGTATAACCGAAGAAGCAGAAAACCTCCAAGGCTACGTAGCACCCGGCGACAGAAGCTTAATAAGATCCGTCTGTGGACAGTTTAGCTAGTTAGCCAAGGACGCGAGATACGCGAGATACGTCCGCATGGGCTATTTAAGGTAGGTGGTACTACCGGGAGCGGACGGACACGTTTCACCAGCCAATCTGGATTGGCGTAATGAGATTAATGCTTCTGAGGTCTGCAGCAGGGGCGTGCTTCCCATAGTGAGACATCGAGCGAAATATTATGAAAGAGAACATTCAACTTGTTTTTGTAACTCCTTCCCTTCTTTTAATTTAGTTTTTATAATGACATTTGTTTCTTTGTTGTTCTTACCAGATAATCTCAGTTTTGTCCAAGTGGCATGCATTTATATTTTTTTGTTTTCTTTTTCTTTTTAAGACAAGTAATGAAAACCTTAGTCAAATGGTAAACTGGCAACAACAAGTGTTGTAGTCACTTTTTAACCAGAAATGCCAAACATTAGCTGTCTGCTTCTGCTGAGAGGGTTTTACTTCTTACTCCCACAGGCAATGTTCTGACACTCTGTCGACTAAATAATCCATTAATACAAAAAAAATCTGCTGATTAAACTGTGGGGGGAAAAAACAAAACAAAAAAAGGAACACAACAGAAAAGAGTGCATTTTCTGAAGGTGGTGCTGGAAATGTGCAACGTTAAAATGTTCAAACTTTACAAGTAAAATGCTGAAAGAAGTTGAAGTGGCTGATCAGACATATCTGTATATAATGTATAATATCTGTCAATTTAAGTTTAAATAGATGAGCTGAATGAAGACGAACTGTCAATTTAAGTGTGAATGCTGAAGTTAAATCTATTTTAAAGCACTGAAAGAAGTGATAAATTCAGCTGGAAGCCTAAACTAAAACTGAAACAAATTCAGGCCAGTTCAAGTGCCTAATAAAAGTGAGTTGAGGTGTTGGCAAAAAGTGTAAAGAGCTGAGGTTTTTTGTTTGTAATGTGAGACGTGAAAGGATTTGAAGCGACAGTTGAGGTGTCAAACAACTAGCTGTTGTTTTTAAGACCAACAATCTAATAGCTGTAACATGTGATCACGAAGAGATGAAAAAGCTGAACTGAACCGATAAAGTATAAAGCACGGAGACTTGTCATACCAAGAAACTTTATTAAAACTTAAAAGTATGAATGAGACTGGAGGTGTTGAAGGGTAGCTGAAAAGGTCCAGATGAATCACATCCTAATGAGCTGAACATTTTGACGTTTAAATGAAGTGTCTGGTAGAAAGAAACTGGAGGCCATCACAAAAAGAGTTTCAGTTATATTACTAATAAAAGTTATTTGCAGCCGTGTTTCAGACTTTAGTGTGCTGCAAAAACAAACGCTCTCTCTGTAACTCGTGTTTGTCGGCCAGTGATCAGGGAATAAAGCAGAAACATGGCTCTGTCTGACAGGAAAACCAACAATGTTTAGCTTCTGTTTCGTACGTCGCCATCATTAAAACTAGTTTGTGTGTATCCCTGTGTGTGTGTGTGTGTGTCTGCAGCTCCTACAGGAGGACCTGGAGCTGGAGCAGGTGAGGGTGAACTCTCTGACCCACATGGTGGTGGTGGTGGACGAGAGCAGCGGAGACAGCGCCACAGCCGCACTGGAGAGCAAACTTCAGGTGAGGACGCACTTAAACGCAAATGTGTGCTGACATTGACATTAAAAGAAGAAATAGTTCATGGGATCATTTTTTATTCCTTTTTTTACGATTTTCTCCCACATGCTCTCACTCTCTCGCTCGCCCTCTCTCAGCACACTGGGGTTGTTTTTTCTCGGGGAAAATAGATTGAACGCGAGATAGTTTTGTCTTTGGTCTTGTGCAGTAATTAGACCTTGCCAGCGAGATGCGCCTCTGTGTTGTAGCTTTCTGCTGATTTTGTTTACTCTATAAGTTATCATCACACAGACTCCAGCCAGGAGCCAGACTTTGCCGCCTGTTTGTGCGGTTAATTCTCCACGCTTGTCTCAGCCTCTGATGTATGGGCCTCGGCTCTCCTTGTTAACTCGCATACATCGCAAAGAATAAAAGCTGAAATCTATCACATCTGCAGCCACTGATTTCCACCGCTGTCTGATATACTTCCCTTAATTGCGCACGCTGCCTGGCGTTGAAGCACCATCACATTATTGCCATCATTGTCCAGGATTGTGTTGTTGGAAAGCATCTCACTCTGACTGATTAGGTGAGCTGTTGATATAAACATTAGACCAGCAGCTGTGCCACTGACAGGGTTCCCACGGGTGCTTGAATTCCTTGAAAATTTTTGAATTTCAATTCACTGTTTTCAAGGTTGTGAAAACGCTTGAATTTTTTGTGAAGTGCTTGAAAATGCTTGAAATTTGTCTCAATAAGCTAAGAGAAAACAAAAATGTTTCCTAAGCGGCTACGCGCTTGATCCGATGCCTTTACATGCAGAACTCAGTTATCATACTCGCTTGGTGTTCTGCAGAGAAATAACAGTAGACTACTATCCACACCTGTTGGTCACTGTTATTGCGCTATGGTAGTTACACAATACACCGCTCACAAGCTGAGAATACAAGCCAATTCACAATGAGTTAAAAATCAAAACAGTCAATCTACCACCATATGAAATAATGCTAATTAGACCCATATTATTATGCCATACAGTGGCACCGCTGCGCTTCCCATGACCATCATGGCAAACACAACTAGTAGGCTACCTATTTAAAGGTGCTGGAAAAATGGAAAAACTGGTGCTTGAAGGTGCTTGAAAAGTGCTTGAATTTGTTCATGAAAAAGGTGTGGGAACCCTGTAAATAAGAATATAATGTAATTACACACTTGTGTAGGTGTAGCAGCCAGTTAGCTAAAATATAAAATGTTCTTCTGTTCATCCCTCTGATTTGGAGAACATTGGATTGTGGATTACAGGCACATTACATTTCCTGACATCTACAGGGAAATGTAGAACTGATATCTGGCTTCAGGGTCCACGGTGATGACAATCCATCCATGCGTAAAGACAACACCAAATAGATAGAAGATACTTTAACAGCGACTGCAGCCCGACGCTGAGGCATCTGCACTGAGCAGCATATGATGCAAGCTGTGATGGAGAGCTGATCTGGCGGAAAATAGGACGTCGACACGAGGAGAAAAGAGGAAGTCATGGTGATTTCATCTCGGGAAGTTCAATCTGTTATCTTTGGGGGAAGCTGCGAGTGAGCTGAGGTAGATTTGGGCAGAGCTGCGGATACAGGGGAAACAGGAAATGAAGAAATTTGGATAATTGGATGTGGCTGAAAGTCTTCCTTGGGGAGAAAAGGTTTCAGGAGCCGTGGTTAAAAGTAAGCTGCTCTGTACTGAAAGCAGATTAGCCCAAAATGAGAATCTCTAAACTTAAATTCACCACACATCTTAAGCAATTACAATGCAGAACACACACTGCTTGTGCTGCATGCAAAGAATAATCACTCCAACGTTATTAGGAATCTAATGCAACTTTTTGTTGGACTGTCTGGAGGTTTTTGCCACCGTTGTTTCCTGCAGTGCAGTTTATTACTAACTACAAGATAAGCGAGATAAATAGATGAAAGAACATTGTGTGCCAGAATGTAAAAATGCAAATAGAAGGTGCCGTCCCTGGTTTCTCACCCACTGCTGAACTGTCACTTGATTAATTACAGGCCATTCATCTTAAGATTAACCTGCTGAGCCTCTCTCTCCACGTCTGTCTTTAGCTGCCCGCTTGTCTCTCACTTCTTTTTTTTCTTGCATCTCATTGTCTTTTCATTTCCTCTCTGTCTCTCTGTCACTCTGATGACTTTGTCCGCCGGACACACTGTGGGTTTTTGCCGTTGCCGGTTAAACGGAACGGAAGAGTGTCTCCCCCGTTTTGCTTTGCTGATACAGTGCAGTCAGGAAAGATAAACTTTTACAGCTCACATGCCAAAAAGATGGGAAAGAGCAAAGGAAACTATAGGTTGATTTTTAGTCTAAATCATGTGAAATATAACCATCACTAAATGCTTTAAAGGATGTTTTTGGTCGTCCTTTATCCCAGGGTTGCTCCCAATGGGCAGCCCTGCACTCCACATGGCAGCTCCTCTGACGTCCGTCCGTGTTTTGTGTGAGTGGACCGGTCAATCAGAGGCAAATTGTAAAGTCCTTTTGTACATTTATGTGGAAAAGTGCTATGTACTGTATGTGCAGTTTCCTTTCATCTGGTTTGATGGCTCCTTAAAAGTTTCAGAACGTAGTTCAAAGTGGTGCAGCTCAAGAAAACTTCAAGTTACCTTAGAAATCGTGAAACTTGAAATGTTAAAAAGGGTTGAATTCAAACCAGATCAATTCAGACAGACGGTTTTCAAAGTAAAATATCTTTAAATCTTCAGTAATTTCTCTGTTAGCTGTTTCTAACTGTTTATTATTGCTGGCTTTATTAGCTTCTTTATTTCTATTGGCATAGAAAATGGTTAATAAAAATCATCCTCAGCTGTTTCCAGCTGCATTGTCTTCTTTAGGGGCACACAAGGTTAGTTCACCAAAGTAAATGGCAATGCACAGCATGTTGCACGTGTCCATAGATTGTTCCAATAAACCAGAAAGTGTTAAAAAACATTTCAGTTCATAAAATCTCCAGATCATCATTGCTCTGTTTGTACGGTCAATGCTCTCCATTCACTTCAACACAATAGAGATATTTATTTTCCACCCTTCTCTGAATTTCATTCCCTTCCAAAGTAATGATCAGCTCCGTCCCTCTGGGAGAGAGAGCAGCGCAAATCAAACTGCATTTTTTGGCAGCCAAAACCATTAAACTGGCAAGTGGAAATGTGAATCCATCAGCCTTTGAGGCAATGTGACGAAAAATGTTTCAGTTCCTCCGGGGAGATGAGTCAAAGGGAATTTTTGTGTTAATGTAGACATTAATAGATGGTGCGTGTGTGTGTGTGTGTGTGTGTGTGTGTGTGTGTGTGTGTGTGTGTGTGTGTGTGTGTGTGCGTGCAGGTGCTAGGTGATCGCTGGGCAGCCATTTGTAGATGGACAGAAGAACGCTGGATTCTGCTTCAGGAGATTTTACTGAAATGGCAGCACTTCACTAATGAACAGGTATGTATAAGTGTGTGTGTGTGTGTGTGTGTGTGTGTGTGTGTGTGTGTGTGTGTGTATGTGGAGCTGTGGCTGGACCACAGCAGTATTTGCTGTAATGAGATCAGATCATCCACATCGTGTCCGCTCCCACATTGTGCAGGCTTTAGGAGGCATTTGAAGCTGAAACGGGCTTATTAAAGAAAAAGATGTTCCCATCACTGTAGGAGATATTTGGTCGTAAACCAGTTACGCACGTGATGATGGCGCTGACGGAAATGTCAGGAGAAAGTTAATAAAAACCAAGAATCTGTGGTAAATTTCATGCCAATCAATCAAAGAGTTAATTTACTGAGTGTGTAGCAACCTTTAAATAATCATCTTTAATGAAGCATTGTAGACCTTCATCTCAAGACCAGTTAAGATAATAAAAATAATATATTTGAATGAGTTATTAATTAGACTCTCCTTTATCAGCATTTGCTGTTCATATTTCACAGACATCGTGAAGGAAATGAAATGTGTGCGGATATCCTATAGCTTTGCTCGTGTTCTGCGATTAATAATTGAGGAAGCTAAAATCACAACATCGGATTATACACGATAAACTGATCAGTCCTAATTAAAGCCATAAACTGGATTCGCATTGCTGCCCTTAGGGTCGTAGTCACCCTTTGTTTACTGTTGTTACTGAGTTATTAAAAGAAGACAACACTGGCGCTATGTCAGTATTCTTTTTTCTCTCTCTAAACACTGTAATAAAATCTCGATGCTTCACTTCCTGTTTGCTGGAGTCCTACCTTTAAAGTCTCTGTGCATGCTGTACATATTTACATTGTGCATAATGTGCCTGAAACGCCTGGAGCGTCAGAGGTGAAGTTTGATTAAGTGTGATTACTCATTTACGCACATAAGTACAGATTCATCATGGATAATGTCTCCACTGTGTTTTATAATAAGAGCTTATTGGCTCCGGTGGCTTCCAGACATCCATAAGATCCAAATTTAATTAGATGAATTATTCAAAACATCCGGAAATACATTGGGTTCAGTTTTTTCACGTTCTCTGGCTAAATGCTTGTTCAAGTACGACCCCGGGCTCAGGTTGCAAATGAACTGTCCGTGCACCGATAACATAAGTGTTCAGAGAGAGAGAGATGCTGTCACATACAATACGCAGGAGGAGGGTGTACACCTCCCTCTCTTCCCCTACCTCACCTCCTCTCTTCCCCTCGCTCCACAGAGTTTGTTTGACTCCTGGCTGACTCAGAAGGAGGAGCTGGTTCGCTCCATTAAGACCTCCAACCTGAAAGAGCAGGCGGAGATGGTGGCGTGCCTCCGCCGTCTTGCTGTGAGTCTCCCCTGCAACAGATCCACAGTCAACAAGTCTCTTTCAATAAAGCTTTAGTGCTTAAATCCACGACATGCTGTGTGTGTGCCTGTGTGTATCTATGCGTGCTACACTAGACGGTGAAGGCAGACCTGGAGGTGAAGCGTCCCACCATGGACAAACTCTGCTCCATGAGTCAGGATCTGTTGTCCAGTGTCAAGAACAAAGATGTGGCCAGCAAACTGGAGGCCAGACTGGACAGCTTCGCCCAGCGCTGGGACCGACTGGTCCAGAGTCTGGAGATGAGCAGCTCCCAGGTACACCACACCCAGGTGTCCTTTTAGTTCACTATAATATCTTGCTGACAATGATAGAAGCCTAATACCAACAGTATGTTTATATGCTAAATATTAGTCAATCAGATATTTTAGTTTTTTTGTTCAGCCGCGTCAGGTCAGCGTCTGTCAGCGTCTGTCTTGCAGTCTGGGTTGTTTCTCTGTTTACTGATTGCACTTCATTTCACTCGCTCAGTTCTTAATCAGTCTGTGATTTGGTAGTAGAAGAAAAGCAGCATGACGTTGCAACTCAGGGGGCCAAGATTAAAAATAGGAAACACAGATTAAAGATTAGCAGCTCGAACGGGTTTGAGAACGTTTGGATTAGAGGCAGAACGAGCGCTCAGAATGTCGACAACAACAGCTATCAAAAATTGAAGCACCAGTCCGAGCACGTCTTCTTCTTCTCCTAAATAAAACAGTCACCGTGCTCCTCTCTGGATTACCAAATTGGTTTGTTTTGGTTGGAGCCGTACAGATGGCTCGCTGTGGTTTTCTGTCAAAATGAAATCCTTCTCGCATCTGGATGTACCGAGGTCACTTCTGTAAGACTGCCGCAGTGATAGCTGCGAGTGTTTGGCCTGACCTGAGGGACAGAGGAAATAAATGGATTGGCCGACTGACAAAGGTCATTGAACACCTAGAGAGCTTCATGTTCCACAGCAGCGGAGAACATTGAGGAGGCTGGAATTAGATACTTTGAGTGTGCAATGCTTCCTGCCTGCACTGATGCACACACATGATGATGGAGACAGCTCTGTCAAACAATTATCACTTTTCTTGATTGCCCAATAGTTTGTTTCAAGTCTTTCCTGCTGTTCTCTCCATCTACACCGTCTCGGTGAAATCCTCTGTCTCGATCTCTGTTGTCACGTTTGCGCTTTTAAAACTGACAAAGTGCTTCTGTGGTTTTTGAGTTTCTTGAAAAATGATATTAATATTTCACACTGCAGCCTTCTTTACTAGCTTATTGTTCCTAAACTCCTTCATACATGTGCATTACAAACAATTCAACTATATCCAGGTGTCATATAAAAATAGAATCAGAGCAAATATGATGCCTAGCTGTGTGAACATTATCAATAATATCAGAACAAATAGAACATGTGATCAGCAATTTAGCAAACACAAATATGTGATTAAGTCGCATCTTTCTCTCTCTCTCTCACTCCCAGTCCCTCCCCCTCCCTCTCCCCCCTCTCTCTCGATTACTTGTCCATTATAATCAGTCAGATAATTAGCAGATTGACCTCTGCAGACACACAGAGCCTCCGCCACTTCGGCAGCACACACACACGTTTCCATGGCAGCAAGACTATCCCAGTAGTTGTACTCACTGCTCAACTGTCATTAGGCCCTTACCCGCTGTAACAGACCTGCACACACACACACGCCTGCACACACCATACAGACACACTCTTATCATGACTAAACAAAGCTTGGAATTGAAATAAGCACGCGCCTTCATCTAAACATGCAACACATAAAAACAACATTTTTCTCTCTGTCACAGTCACAGGAATCCCAAAATACACACTCACCAACACACACACTCATGCTCACATCTGTAAACTCCACACACGTCACATGTTTGTTATGTTGTGTTGATGTGTGATTGATGTAACTGATCTCTGACTTATCACCTTTCAAGGACACTGTTGCACAGTGTGTGTGTGTGTGCGCAATCAGACAGATGTGCGAGTGTGTGTTAAGTGGTGGTTTGGGATCTGTATGATTTTGACAGACCCTTGTAAAGTGACGCAGCACCTTCTGTCGCGAGCAGCTCGGCTAAATTTATTTTCTGTGTGTGTGTGCCGCACATTCAGCTCTCGACGGCAGTCAGCGTGTCCCAGCAGTCCGAGCTGACCCACTCTGTCACAGCGACCGTTACCAAGGTGACGACAAGGGAGAAGGTGTCCGCCGTGCGCCAGCCCCGAGAGTCGCCGCCACCGCAGAAGAAGAGACAAGTCGTGGTGGATTCTGAACTCAGGAAAAGGTGGGTGTGCCTCGCCACATGGAGGAGGTCCGCTCTGAATGAAAATGAGTATTTAAGCACCAAAACCCTCTTTTCTAACTTGTGTGAAATGTTCAGTTACATGCACCCCTTTCTGCTCTCTTATCTCGGCAGGTAGGTGACGATACACTGCAGATACCAGTTATGAGAATCTGTGATGGTGATAACAAAAGACAGCTTCAAATGAAACTTATCACAGTAGTGAAGTAGCACGTAACCTTAGAAGAGGATCTGTTGTGCCGTGGTGGAAAGTAGTAGTGGTGCTTCTTCATACTGTAGTTCAGGGTTCCCACGGGTGCTTGAATTCCTTGAAAATGCTTGAATTTCAATTCAGTGTTTTCAAGGTTGTGAAAATGCTTGAATTTTTTGTGAAGTGCTTGAAAATGCTTTAAATTTGTGCGATGTCTATCTCAATAAACCAAGAGAAAACAAAAATGTTTCCTAAGCGGCTACGCGCTTGATCCGATGCCTTTACATGCAGAACTCAGTTATCATACTCGCTTGGTGTTCTGCAGAGAAAAAACAGTAGACTACTATCCACACCTGTTGGTCACTGTTATTGCGCTATGGTAGTTACACAATACACCGCTCACAAGCTGAGAATACAAGCCAATTCACAATGAGTTAAAAACCAAAACAGTCAATCTACCACCATATGAAATAATGCTAATTAGACCCATATTATTATGCCATACAGTGGCACCGCTGCGCTTCCCATGACCATCATGGCAAACACAACTAGTAGGCTACCTATTTAAAGGTGCTGGAAAAATGGAAAAACTGGTGCTTGAAGGTGCTTGAAAAGTGCTTGAATTTGTTCATGAAAAAGGTGTGGGAACCCTGTTTATAGTACTGTCGGTGGAGCCTTCAGCCTCATGGATCTGTTAGTCGAACTGAACTTCCTGCATGATATTTCATCATCTCACTGTTACTGTACCTGAAACAAGAGCATCCATTACTGCAGCTACTAAAGTCAGAATATCTGACTCAGACTCTGCCGCCTCAGTTTGGACTGTTCTTTTCTTAATCTGTCTCTTGTAAGTCGACAAACTTTTTGGCGGTAGTAGTAGCAGTACTTTCTTAAGTGAATGTTCTGATAGTTTTATACTTTTCACTAGTTTTTAACATAAATGGATGCGTGCAGCATGTAGATCTGTGGTGGTGCTGCATGTGTATATTCTCTCATCATGTAACAAAGTATCAGGCATATTTACTGAATGGATAAAAAGCTCACACTGACGTCCTGGCTCCTCTAACCGAATGACGTAATGATGCAGATTTGTGCGTCTGGCTCATTGGATGGAGTTGTATATTGTCTAATGAGAGGAGGCGATCGAGTCAATGTTGTGCTGTGGAATTGGTCACAAACGTAATGCTGTTGATGTGCAAATACAACATGCTGAATGTGACTTGAATGTCATGAAGTGATTCAATAACTTAGAATGAACATGACGCAGTGTTTTATTTATTTTTAGAAAACTGCAGCAGCACGTATGTTTTCTGCTCACCGATATGAGCCTCACAGGGTGTGTGTGTGTGTGTGTGTGTGCGCGCGTGCGTGTCTCCTCAGGTTTGACGTGGACTTCACAGAGGTCCACAGCTACATGACCCGTGGCGAGGCCATCCTACAGAGCCCCGAGTTCTCCGTGTCACGCAAAGACGGCAGCATTCAGGAGCTGCATGACAAAGTTCAGGTAAAAACACTGTGTGTTTGTATATGTGTGTGCACGCGCGCGTGTGTGTGTGAGAGAGAGACGCCCTGCAGAGCTTAATCTGCCTAGACCTGTGATGCTAAAATAACAAGGTTCCGTCAAACAGTCGGGTTTGAAATGAATTTTACCTTCAATATAACAATCATAGCTCTCATACCAGACACTATGAACTGTGATTATGCATACAGGACGTATGAGATGCAGCAAAGTGTCCATAATGACTATGGAATTTTCAAACTACCTGTGAATGTCAAACGACTACATACACATTCAGGATAAAGACAGAAATGAAGGTTTAGTGCAGCAGATATTAACATATGGACTAGCCTAGCCTTGTAGTATAACCAATTAGCATTCTGGTAAACACACGTGTTTGCTTTCTTGTGAAGAGTACAATGGGAAGATCGATGGATCTCATGTCTGTATGCTGAATATGAAGCCAATGTTAGTTGGTAGTTAGCTCAGGTCCAATAGAAGCAGGGAGAAACAGCTAGTATGGCTGTCCAAAGGTAAAACAAGTGTTTATTATAGCTCATTTGGCCTTTATCTTTATATTTAGCAGACAAACATGCGAGTGTTGTCAGTGTTCAATGATCATCTCTTCCTTTAAGTTTGATTTGTTAACATATTATTACCCAATAAAGCTGGAATGGCTGCAGTTTTGTATTCAGGCACACACACAACACCAGAAGACACAGAGACACTTCATTGTTGACGTGGCTCCATTCTGTTCTCCAAAATCGTCGGGCTCTTTACAGTAGTAGCAACTTAAAAGTTCCAGTTCAAGCTGAATGGCAGCCGTGACCGGAGTGACCCCCCTCCTTCACCTGGGCGTGTCTATTTTTTATTTTTTATCTATTTCTATTTTTTTAGCTCCCGGATCCACTCTGTTCACCAGCTAGTCCCTAACTCTGTCTGTCTGTTGATGGGTGACAGTGGTGGGAGTGAACGAGAAATCAAAACAACGGGTTAAAAGAATATAAAAGCCGAATAAACTGCAAAATTCTCTTCGGCTTCATTCACATTATGCAGTAATTTGACCCATTATTCATATAAAACATTGGTTAGGGCAACTTAACTGAATGAAGTGAATAATAATGACATTTCTTAGAATTAAGAACCATTGCTTAACATTTAATTCAAACACCGTAATAACTCACTCACCACATTACTTTTTTTCAATTAGTCCCTGTTGTCGACACAAATGACTGCCATTTGCTACAACTTGTGCATTAGAGGCGGCAAATAATATATATTCATGCACTCATGTGAATACATTCATAATGAATTAGAAACACTTCTGGGTAGATAATGCCTACAAATGGCTCATAAAGCCCTGATGCAGAGCTGCTCATGATAAACAATTTAATGTAAAACACAACACAAACCGGTGTGACTGTCAGCAATTACAAATGTGCTGACAGATTATTCATAATAAATGAGTTAAACACTGTAATAAACAATGTATGAAGCTTTTAGGCACCGTTTGTGAAAACTCTCACACTGACGTTACAAATGATGCGTGGTAATAGACGAGAACGGTTTCCTCTTCAGCTTTGCTGTCAGCTCGGCTCTCTGCAGCAGCTTATATAAGAAACGATTCAATTCTCCCAAACACAGCAAAGTGAGTCAAAATAAAGGCGCCGGGTCTCTCTCAGTGTTGGGCACATTACTTTGACAAAGTAATTAGTTACAGTTACTAGTTACTTACCCAAAAAAGTAACTGAGTTAGTAACTGAGTTACTACACTATAAAAGTAACTAGTTACCCAGGAAAGTAACTAATGCGTTACTTTTATAAGTTAAAAAATGCCAAATAATTTGGAGTAAAGCAAACAACAGATACCCATACAGGTTTTAATGTATTGCACCTCAACGCAATTGCAGTCGAGAGATGCTTCATTAAATTCGAGTTGCTTACATTTGACGTGGACAAAGTCTTCGGTCTTAGACACAGTGTGCATGTAACATGTACATTTTTACCTTTTACCTCGACGAGGTTAAAATACTGCCTATACTTCCACCGTGGGACTCGCCATCTCATCTGACATGCTGTGTGTGTGTGTGTGCGCGCGCGCTACGACCGTGTGTTGGTTTGTGTGTATACCCGCCCACCGGGTGTCTCTGAAATCTCTGCTTTAGCCAATCCTCATTACGTATCCCGCCCTTACCAAAGGGAGAAAAAAAGGCATTCCTGTATGCGAGTTGAGTGAGGTGCCAGTTTCTAAACGAGTAGGTTGGTTCAGTAACGCGAGGTAACGGCGTGTTGGTACCGGTAACGGCGTTACAACGATAGATGAAGTAACTCGTTAGATTACCCGTTACTGAAAAAAGTAACGCCGTTAGTAACGGCGTTTATTTCAACGCCGTTATTCCCATCACTGGTCTCTCTCAGGCCTAATTGTTTTACGCAGAGCAACTGATATTTTCAGTTTTGTTCTGAGAATGATCGCTTCAACTCATCTGTATTAACCCATAATGATTATTATGCATAATGACTTAAAGAAGAAGAACCAGCAGTTCTCAACCTGTGTGCCTGTGTGTACTTCAGTCTAAAAGCTTTATTTTGTAAAGTACTTCCTCTTAAAGTCTCATAGAAAACCTTCAAATTCAACAATCTGAGGGGAAACATCATTCTTTAGTCTACCTGCTCACAACTGACGTCCACAGCAGCTCATACCCTGTGATGAAGCGTAGCAAGTTTATATTGATCGGTTTTAAGGGGTCACAAGTTCAACTGGTGAAATAAGTTTATCCACTTTCTTCCAGAGAGTTGGTTGAGAAAGTCGATTCCACTCCGCTCTGCTGTCTGTACCATGTCAGATCTCCTCCTGGCTGTAGATCCATGTTAGCACACAGACATGAGAGCGCTATAGATCTTGTCATAATAAGTTCTCCTATTGTTTAATTACCACAGTGGCAGAGAGAACCAGTTTTTTTATTGCAAATTTCTCTTGTTCTGCAAACTCAAAGCTTCCACCATGTTACCCTTTTCTTAATAAGTTAAGTAGATCTCCACAGCATTAAATCCAGGTGTTCTACTCACATTAAAAGTCTTGCGGTCTTCTCTTTTCAGAGTTTTTGACAGTAGCTTAGCAGCAATCAGCAGTAAGAGTCTAAAAATATAATTTACGTTAAAGTAGAAAGCAAGAGGAGTGCTCAGTCTGACATTGACTCTGCCTGGTTTTTAATTGTTGGTGCCAGCCACACCCCTGGTTATTATATCTACATGGTATAAAGCATATCCTGCTGAAATCTTCAAACTTCCCAGAATTAGGCTTTACCTTGATCAGTGATCATCAGCTCTCCTTAAATCTTTCTGTTGTTTGCCCACAAAATGTCCAGACATGTTCAGGCTGTGCTAAATGCCGCAGTGGAATAAGATCAGAGGTGGATGAAAGCTGCGGGACCTCTTCTTCTGTCCCAGTAATACTCTGTTGCATTGGACATTGATTTTTGGAGTTTTTAATCTTTCTTTGTAATAAATAATAATTCTCCTGCCTCTCTCGTCTGCCTCTTGTCTTTTAACTTTGTGTCTCTCACTCTTCCCCACCGCTCTCTCTCTCTCTTTCTCTCTTTGCTGTAGGCGATTGAAAGAGAGCGGCCAGAGAAGTACCGAAAGCTTCAGGAGGCAACGCGCACGGCGCAGACCCTGTTCGAGCAGGGTAACATGCACACACACACACACACACACTCATTCACATGCATACAAACACATGCACGCACACCCTGTCTGTCCCCATGGCAACACTTCCACCTGTCCCACCCTCTCTCCTTGTCTCCATAGAAACACTGATAGAGAGAGGAACAGACAGAGACAGAGAGAGAGAGAGAGATGTTTCTTCTCGTCCGTCCTCTCCTCTGTCCTTGCTCTTTGTTGGAGCTTCTGAAAGCAGAAAAACACTTGATTTATTTTTTCACTTTTTTTTCGAAGCGGCATTCAGACGAACCACTCCAGAACATTACTCAACTTACTTACTGCTACAAGATGTGAAATAATGTGCTTCAACCACCAGAGAATGTTAATGAGGCTGATGAATAAAGTTCCAAAAACATTATGTCACCATTAACAGACACCAGTGGACAAACCGTCTGACTTAATGGACAAGATATGTGTGTCCTGTTTCCTACTGAACACGTCCAAAAAATGGACTTGTTGCACGAGCTTCTTGAAAAGTTGCTCACAGAATAATACACATTGGACAAGCACGCTCACATCGGTCGATTTAGCATGGAGCTGGCCTCGAGCAGATGGCGAGCTTAGCTTCGCATATAAAGCAGCGTAAACAGGTAGCCTGCATCTGTCCAGCACAGAACCCTGCAAAACCAGACGAAATAACTTCAGGACTCCTCACACACGTTCTGTCTCCCGCATTTATATATGTGAGTGGTTTCATAAGGAGCCATCACACACACACACACACACACACACACACACACACACACACACACAAGGGTCCATTCAGTGCTAGTTTGATTTGTGCAGTGTCTTTTAACCTCCGCCTTCCTGCAGCTCCAGGGTCATGTGATGCCACCTCTCAGGCTTATGCTATTGTATTCGCAGTAACCCCATCAGCCAAATTCCTGACACGCAAACGTAAATGGAACATAATAGAGGCAGCATTACAGGAAGAAGAGAGGCACTCTTGAGCCTGTTTGAATGCCAGATGAGACACGAGAGCGGGGATGCTGCTCTTCCAGGTCCAATTATCATCCAGCCAATGTGGTTCGGTTAGGCCTTTCAGAGGCAGGAGCGAGAATCCATCTTTGTATAACTTTAGCATTGATTTCTCCCTCCTGGAAACCTCTTGGAGGTTTTCATTTTCCGGGCACTGGAGTTTTACGTTCACATTGAATTGGCTTTTACATCTCAGTGTGTGTGTGTGTGTGCGTGTGTGTGTGTGTTCAGTGGGCAGGCAGATAAACCGTTTTCCGCTCACATTTTGTGCAGAATATTGACGGCTCGCCTCACCTCTCCTACAGATGACATTCAGCAGGTTTTGTGTGCATGGAGCGTGCGTATTTATGTTTGTCCCCCACGGAGAGACCAGTCGTGCCCATGTGAACTGTGAAGCATGTATCACTGTGTATGTGTGTGTGTGTGTGTGTGACAGCCCCGTCTCTTTCTCTGTCTGCCCACCCCTCCTCCCCCCAACCCTTACCCCCAGAGGGGAGTCGGGCTGATGACATTGCCCAGGCAGCGGAGCAGCTGAACCAGCGCTGGGCGGGATTTTGTGCCCTGTTGGCAGAGAAGCTGGCATGGCTGACTTACCAGGCCAAGGTACACACACATACATGTCCAAGTTTATGTAAGCTGATGATGTTTCCCTCAACACACCTAAACTGTAATGAAAACTGTGCTACTGAACATCAACAGGACTCTTTTAAAGCTGCATTCCACTAATTTAATATTAAATTTTCAGAACAGAAGGACAGTTTTAATAAAGAATAGTAAAAATATGCAACGGATCCTCTTTTTTTATGGGCCAAGCTCAATAACACAGAGTACTTATGTAGCAACTTGGAATGAAATCTCACATTAAACACTAATTATATAGTCTCTAACTATGGAGTAGAATATAGACTGTAGTGGACACCAGTGTGCACAAGGAATGATAGAATCGATCTGTATAAGCAGGGTTCCCACGGGTGCTTGAATTCCTTGAAAATGCTTGAATTTCAATTCAGTGTTTTCAAGGTTGTGAAAACGCTTGCATTTTTTGTGAAGTGCTTGAAAATGCTTGAAATTTCACAATTGGTTAAAAATCAAAACAGTCAATCTACCACCATATGAAATAATGCTAATTAGACCCATATTATTATGCCATACAGTGGCACCGCTGCGCTTCCCATGACCATCATGGCAAACACAACTAGTAGGCTACCTGTTTAAAGGTGCTGGAAAAATGGAAAAACTGGTGCTTGAAGGTGCTTGAATTTGTTCATAAAAAAGGTGTGGGAACCCTGAAAATGTCCACTAGTGGAATGTAATCAAGTACTTTTTCACGTACGTAAGCATCATTCCGCAGTATATAAAGTTGAAATTAGCTCCAGCAATACCAGCAGCAACATTAGTGACGCTCACATATCAATGCATCTCTAATTATAATAAGTGATATAATGTATATTAATCTGAAATGGGCCATCCTGCATAATGAGCACTTTGATATTTCTATATCTACTTAACTAAAAGATGTGACTACCGAGCCACATCAACTCTAACCTATTCCAATTAATTGTGTGAAACAGGCAGCAGCACCTCTCGTCCAGTGACAGGATTCATGCAGTCTGGAGCTAGTATTCTACATTCTGTCTCATTTGTTCATATTTATGCAGGAAATGCAATTATTGTGTTCAAAACACTTGTTTCCGGGGAAGATATATATACGCTCTATACCACCAGGTCTTTGTTTGTTCCTCCCCCTGGAACATATGCTGCATACCATATTGTCACCGACGGTGTTCAAAAGCCAGGTGAATAGCACAGCGAGGCTAAGCAGAGAGAGGGAGTTTCAGTGTGAGATGACTCACTCTCGGGTTATCACAGGTGTGGATAGAGTTTGGTCATTCTCGTATATCACACGGCTCCACTGCATACTAGCAAAGACAGATGTTGCGTGGGTGTTTGCCCGTGTCTGTGTGGACACTGAACAGAGACGTGTCTTCACCTCCTTTTCTAAATGTGTATGTGTGTGTGTGTGTGTGTGTTTGTGTCCTGCAGGTACTGGCCTTCTACAGCTTGTATGAGCAGTGTGAGCAGGCCGTGGACAACAGCGAGAACTGGCTCAAAGTCCAGGCGCCACCAGCATCCGAACCAGAACCACTCAAAGTACAACTGGACCGTTGTCGGGTGAGTGCAGTGTTCGGGCGATGCTCTCCTAATAAACATCACATGACGACACGGTGAACCTAAACATTTTTCATTTCATGTTCATACAGATTTTTTTATTGTGAGCTCTATTTTATGATCCGTGTCTCATGTCTTCTTTACCCGTTCTGCTTATTTATTTGGCTTGTTTGAATCTCTGTCTGTTTTCATGCATCTGTTTGTCGCAGCGCCTTTCTGTGAGTATTTTATTTTTTTTGTTTATTCACAAATTCCATCTCATACTAAATGAAATGAACAGACGGCACAATGAAGCTGTTCTGGCGGAAAAACAGCAGCCCAACACTTCAACAATTCAACTTCAACACTTCAGGATAGCAAAGACACATTTTGTGTCAGAAATTGTACTCGTTGTCTGAGTCATTAGTTAGTCATATCATAACACACACCTATAATGCATATATAGTCAGCAGGGTTCCCACGGGTGCTTGAATTCCTTGAAAATGCTTGAATTTCAATTCAGTGTTTTCAAGGTTGTGAAAATGCTTGAATTTTTTGTGAAGTGCTTGAAAATGCTTGAAATTTGTGTGATGTCTATCTCAATAAACCAAGAGAAAACAAAAATGTTTCCTAAGCGGCTACGTGCTTGATCCGATGCCTTTACATGCAGAACTCAGTTATCATACTCGCTTGGTGTTCTGCAGAGAAATAACAGTAGACTACTATCCACACCTGTTGGTCACTGTTATTGCGCTATGGTAGTTACACAATACACCGCTCACAAGCTGAGAATACAAGCCAATTCACAATTAGTTAAAAATCAAAACAGTCAATCTACCACCATATGAAATAATGCTAATTAGACCCATATTATTATGCCATACAGTGGCACCGCTGCGCTTCCCATGACCATCATGGCAAACACAACTAGTAGGCTACCTATTTAAAGGTGCTGGAAAAATGGAAAAACTGGTGCTTGAAGGTGCTTGAAAAAGGGCTTGAATTTGTTCATGAAAAAGGTGTGGGAACCCTGAGTCAGGTTCAGAATGACACTTCCTGAGGATAAAATAATATCCAATGTCCAATACAAAACAGAATGATTTTAAAAAAAGTAATTCTGTATCAAAGTAATCCAGATTAAAAGGTAGCTCGGTATACTTTTAATGGTAGCAGTTTGGCTTCTTAGGGTGTAGGGTGCATCTGAACTAACAGTGTGACTGAAAAACGTCTGGTTTAAACCAAATATGTCTATAAATGAGTGGGCGGCATCAGACACACACAAACAGACGCGCAACCAGCACAGGTTCATCTCGACAGCGTCTGCACAACAGAAAAAAAAGAGATGTGACAGGCCGTGCCGCAAAACCAAACGTGTTAAAGAAGAGATGAGAGGAAGAGAGGTATATTTACAGTGAACAAAGGGACAAAAGACAGAGAGGAAGCTATAGAGAGGAGTGAACACCACACACATAGGCAGGGAGGATTAGCAGCTTTCAAAGTGAGATAGAAAAGAATGGACAAACGATGAAGGAAAAGAGAAAAATGTACTGGCAGGGCTGAAATTAGATTTTCCTCTGAAGATATGTCTAGCTTCCACTGCAAACAAATTCACACAAACAAGGTTTCCCCTAGAAGTGCGCCCACATACTTTCACTTGTCCACACATAGACACAAATGGAGAACACACACTTGCTCCCACACATAAATACGTTGAGTTTCTATCGTTAAACAGGAAAGAGAAAATAAAATATTTACTGAAACTTTTAAAACGACCTTCCCGGTGGCAAACCACGACGCCGACTGTTAGCTTATGAAAATATATTCTGTTGAGGATGTAAATGCTTGTGTTTTCTATCCTTATTCATGAATAAGGAGTGTTTCTCGTGGCTTCAGGCCGGAGTGTTAACTTGTCTCTGTGTTACAGAAGGATAAGACTGAGCTGAATTCAAAGCCTTCACCTCAGGACAGTTCAGTGAATATTAACCTGCTCTACCTGCAGCTCACCTGGACTGATCCCTCTCATTTGAATGTCACATGAAACAAGTTTAAATTTATTGATTTATTCATTTAAAGCATAAATCTGTCCGCATGCTGTTTTTCTTAATGCCAACAAATGTTACTGTTAAATACACATCAATGAGCAGACGGCACCAAACGTGGATTCATCCACAGCTGAAAATAGTCCCCAACAGATGCCCTGTTTCCTCCTGTTAGAGTAATTGTTTAATAAACATTAAATTATTTACATTGCTGGTACACAGACACCCAATACATTTTATTATTTCATTTTTATTTAAGTGTGTCAGATATATTAGCGATCATTGTAAACTGTATACATGCTTTGCTAGAACAGAAAGGCAACTGTAACTAAGGGGGTGGGTCATTGTCCTGACATTAAAACATGAACCAGGGTTCCCACGGGTGCTTGAATTCCTTGAAAATGCTTGAATTTCAATTCAGTGTTTTCAAGGTTGTGAAAATGCTTGAATTTTTTTGTGAAGTGCTTGAAAATGCTTGAAATTTGTGCGATGTCTATCTCAATAAACCAAGAGAAAACAAAAATGTTTCCTAAGCGGCTACGCGCTTGATCCGATGCCTTTACATGCAGAACTCAGTTATCATACTCGCTTGGTGTTCTGCAGAGAAATAACAGTAGACTACTATCCACACCTGTTGGTCACTGTTATTGCGCTATGGTAGTTACACAATACACCGCTCACAAGCTGAGAATACAAGCCGATTCACAATTAGTTAAAAATCAAAACAGTCAATCTACCACCATATGAAATAATGCTAATTAGACCCATATTATTATGCCATACAGTGGCACCGCTGCGCTTCCCATGACCATCATGGCAAACACAACTAGTAGGCTACCTATTTAAAGGTGCTGGAAAAATGGAAAAACTGGTGCTTGAAGGTGCTTGAAAAGTGCTTGAATCTGTTCATGAAAAAGGTGTGGGAACCCTGATGAACGCAAACCAGATGTTTCAGCTACCTTCCTCTTCTCATGCTGATGACGCATTGATATTCTCTGTTCTCTTTGTAAAGTTTGAAGTTTCACAGCTGCATTTCACTTTTGCTGAGCTGGTCCAATTTCCTGCTTGGCTTCCTATTCATTAACAGTTGGGAGTGTATTTAAACATTTTTGTAAAATAGAACTGATTAAGCAGAAGGCAAATGGAGTGGAACTCCATAAATGAAAACACAATACTTTCCTGCAGATCACTTTTTATTTAACTACTTTGGACATTAGGAATAATTGAACACTTTTTTTTCTCTCTCTACAAAATCTCCATGGTAACAACAGAGTTGCCACTGTGGTTGAGTCACACTCTCTCTCCCTCACCAGTTCATCCACTTCCTTGTCTTTGCAGGAGGAGGTGGCTCGCCTGGCTGCCCTGCAGCCCCAAGTGGACCTCCTGGAGAAGCGGCTGAAGGAGCTGAAGGAGGAGAAGGAAGGGGAGGAGGACCCTTCAACAATACTGGACGCCGACATAGACGCTTTCAAAGAGCACTACCAACAGGTCCTGGAGGATCTGAGGGCGAGAGAGAGGCAGCTACACCTGGGTGAGAGAGGAGAGATGCTGATTCACTGTTAAAAACGCTTTCACTCCACCTCGTGACCCCTTGGTTTTGTTTAGGTGCCCTCAATTTCAGAAGCTGGTGGGTAAAGTTAGTCTGTGCTACATTCTTAAAATGTTATTATATAACACTCTAAAAGGGCAAAATCAATGAATTTCAAAGGAATCGCCACAAGTCTAAAATGCACCATCATCCACTGACTCAACAAAAGACATGTTAGCAGACAGCGGTGAAAAAGGTACACATAGATACTATCCCTGCTTGTCACGTGGGAGACCGGGGTTCGATTCCCCGACAGGGAGCCATAATATTGCGGCTTTCCAAATACTTTAAAGTCGCTAGAGAGGCTGAGGTTAGGTCCTGTATGTTTGGTATAACGCGCTGATGTTCAGTGAAGCACGATGAGTCCAGGTACGTTTCAAGGTATTTAATAAGATGACATAATGTGGTTTACTGTACACGGTTGGCATGTATTTACAATGCATTCAACTAAACGAAAAGCGGTCAACAAAAAATTACGGCTACCTAACCTGCCTCTCTCCTCCCCTAGTGCAGGTGATTCAGCCCTTAATATAACCTATGTTGATCATCTGCTGGCACCCATGTGACCCAAACCACACACACATCACCGTGGCAACCAGACCAAATAAATCAAACCAAGAATACTGAAAAACAAAACAATACATGGCTCCTACAGATACAGACGCCTCTTTAATAAACGCCAGGTTAAAAATGCCAGGGCCGATTTTTTTTGTCTCAGTCTGCCCATGCATGTTAGCAGACTTACCAACTGACAGTCATATGTCCCATTAAAGTTTTTCTTTCTACTTGGTTCTCTGAGCTTGCTCCATGTTTTTACCTGGAGCACATTCATGACGCTCTTAACAAAAGAGCGTAACACAATTCCACATCGACCCTTGACCTGGCATTCGTATGGATTCGTATCTGTGGTGGAGAAGCAAGACTCCATTTTCTCTGAAAGTCAACCTCAAATATAATAATAATATTTAAATCAGACTAAAATCAAATATTACTCACTCCATTCACGCCATTTCAGTCAACACGGTGCGACTTTTAATACTGTGTGTTTCCGCTTTGTAGGCGAGTCTGCAGATCTTTGGATGACGAATGACGGCAGACTCACAGACCGGCTGCCCTAGAGATGTTAAACAATGAGCGTAAAGTAATGACTTGTCAACAAAAAAGGAAAGAAAAGAGTTCTGGAAAAATGTGTAAAAGCCCGAGCATTTCATCAAACAAGAAATTTCAATTACCACGTGTAAACAAACTATCCTTCATTTCATTCCAGACTGAGCAATATTTTTATTTATTTTTTTTACAGTTATTGAATGAGTTTAAAGAATCTTTGAGAAAACAGATTTGAGTGAAATATGGAATAACAGATTAAAACCTTGATTACGCCGTCATATAGGATCTTTATTTTTGGCAGCTGTCATTTCCAGAACAAACATCTGGCTTCATAGCCAATAATGAAAGAATTCAGAAATCATCCTGAGACATCCGTCATTTGGTTTTCATCTCAGGGTACAGAGCATCATTTCACTGACTAGTACTCCAGCTCTGGATGCGATTTCAGGTAAATAAAGTTAGAACAAGAAGATGATATGCAGTATAAGCATCAGTATTTAACAATGACGTACGCATTGGACCATCTCTACATCAAACATACTCGATCCTGTCAGTGAAGAGACTTTTCTAACTGAATGTTAGCACTTTTTTATATCCTATAACAAAAAAGTGCTTCTAATTTAGTTCTGACAGACCCCCAGGGACCCTCTCATACCACCAGGGCCTGCGCTTCTTGTGTGTTTTCTGAGATTGATGTGGAGCTCGGGTTCCTAATCGTTTCAAAGCCAGGAAAGTATCATCCTCCTTTCACATTGTTACAGAGCTCCCAGGCCTGTGGAGGACTCGGGATTTTAGTGCTTTAGGATATAAGTGACTGTTCAGTTTCCCGCTGCTGAAAGTCAGCCTGCTGAAGCCCACACACTGTATCAGACAGATTTAGAGTGGCAAATGTCTCTACCCACAACAGCAACAACAACCCAGCATTGAGCACAGACAAACAAATGCATTGAGATCATGCAAACAGATCTGCAGCCTACAGCAACGTCTCTCAGTGTGGGTAGATGAGCACGGTGCTGTTTCCATATCATCTGCTCTCCAATTACCACCACAGAGCATTAAAGTATTTGGTATGGCGTTTTACAGAAGGTCATTTAGTGAATCAATCTGCCAGAAAACATCACTTATTACGCTGTACGCTAATGTTCTAGTTATGATTTTAATTTCAAGCTGAAAAGTCAAAGATTGAAACGTCGCGAAAGCACTCACTAACGACGAGGAGCTTTTTCCTGAATAATACAATGGCACTAATTGCACAGCAGGTTGCCCAGCGACAGTGCCTCCAATGACCCATGTGTGACAAACATCCACCTTGTTGATGCATAGTTTGGCGAGACGCTGACTCTCTGCCAGCTCCGCTGCCTAATTAAAGCCCATACTGACCTCTGATGCCTGTGCAGAGAATAAAAGAAGAGAGAGAATATCCATATGGATATATTAGTATATTTTACACTGACATCAAGCACGTATTTGAGTGTGGGGCCAAAGTCCAGATGTGTCTGACATTTTCAGCCAATAATCAGACTGAGCAGCAACAAAATACATTTTCATGAGACATGGACCGGACAAATTAGATACAGCATCCACGTACGAGTGCTGCAGATTGACTCATAAAACACAAAACACTGCAGATATACAGTTCATCGTGCTGTTAGGTCACTAGTGTTACCCCCTTTTTCATAAAACGCTAGCATAGCTGTGCTTTCATGCAATAAATGCCAAGCAATAAAGAAAACAACCCTCCCTCTTAGAGGTCAAATGTGAACCTCATTTCAGACCAAACATTTCACATCATGAGTTCAAACTTTGCCGGTCTGCAGCGGTCTGAAACCATCATAGCCACAACTCTGTACTCCACTCTCACCGCTGACTTTTCAGGCGTACAATATGTCTTACAATATGAATGAACATATTCTGCTACAGCTGTGTTTCTAGTACCGAACACTATACTTTCTGTTTCACCACTGGATTTATTTATCCTGATCATGTGATCCTCTCTTTCCTTCATCCGAAACTCTGCCATTTTTACTAGCTGACAGTTTATAACAGACTTGACCAGCTGACTTCATGCCTTCTGTTCTAAAAACCTGACAGGCTGAGTCACAGCCAGCTGTTCAAGAATCTGATCTGGCCTTGAGTGTCACTCCATGATGTAGCTTCATTTTAATGTACGGCCAAATATAATTATCACAGAGGTTCTTTTTTACCTAGTAACTAGCAAAAGTAAGATCCTGATTGGGTTAGACACACATGTTTTTTTGTTTATATACAGACAATTGTACTTTGAAGTTTTAAAGGTTAATTTTGACTTTAGATAAATAAAAATAAATATAAATAGATGAAGTAATACTTTCTACAGTTAGCCTCTCCCCAGCTAACAAGTAATTGTGAAGCAAAGTTTCAAGCCATCTACATTCCCGAGTGCAAGGATTAAAGGAAAGTGTCATTCTAATTTTGAGAGCTGTGCTTGTCATCCAGTCACTAAACACGCTCACATTACATGTCACAAGGCCAATTTTAGAGCTGGTTAACAAGTCGAGTGACTCAGACGTGTGTGACAACATACAGTCGGCGTTCGCCCCCATGTGGGTTACACCTTGTCACCTGTCTTGAGGTGAGCAGCGAGTGAGAGTGAGTCATTTAGTCCAATTTGTAATGCCGATCTCACCGTGAGCGTCCGCGTGTGATGCGCCATGTCGCCAGCTCAGCAAAAAAACAACGACAATGAGACTTAATGAGATAGAAAAAAAAAGGTGCTGAAAGCTGCGGGCAAGTTAAATCAGACAGACGCTGTGACAAAACAAGAGCAGATAGCTATTTATATCAGTGAGGGAGAGAATGATGGAAAACAAAAAAAATCTCGCCAGTGAGGAAATGACCCCGAGGGAGAAGAAAGAAAGAGAAGGAGAGGCAGCTGGAGAGAAGGATGCTGACAGGCAATCAGACAGAGTATACTCCTTTATTCCCTCAGACAGCTTCTTCCCTCACGCCACACACTGCACATTTCTCACCCATGCCAGGACCGAGATGGCCAACACACACATTCGGCTGCTTAGACACACAGACAGATTGCTGTGCCCAATTCAAGTACAGTTGAACAGCTGATGGAAAAGAATTTCTCTTGAAGCAATGTAACCAGTAATTGAAATGATAGTTTTCACTTTGTGGCTTTTCTGTCTCCGACCGCCTCCGATGTCAGTTCAGGTCAGATCAGCACATTTCTTTCAGTCGCTTCAAATCAGGGAAGTTTCACAAGCATGGACTGAAAAGAGTCGGTTTACCAGAGCGCTACATCAGAGAAATATAACATGACAAAATCATAAAAAGGGGCTGGTATAGGGTGAGCCCTGTGTCTTTTTTTTTTTTTTTTAATCTTAGAAACTTTATTAATCGCATTATGCACGTGAAATTATTCTTCCGCATTTGACCCATCCAGTTGCCACCTGTAGGAACACACATGCACACACAGGATCTCCAATCTTTGAGCAAGCGCCAACCTTGGAGTTATTGGATGACTCGTACGAAAAGGCTCAGTCCTTGCTGCAGTGACCTGAGTTAAACCCTGGTCACACCTTTCGCTGCGTGGCATCCCTTATATGTCTACCTGCTTCCCTGTCTGTCATCGACATATATATCATATATGAAATCTAATATTAGACATGTTGTTTGTAAAATAATAATAATTATTATTACTATACATTCTAAATATAGAGAACTGACAGATAATACAGAGTCAGGAGAGCAGTTCTATGAATGATGTTCATCATTTAAGTTTGGCATGTCGGCCTGCCAACATATGATATTCAGCCACTAAACACAAAGTAGTGCCGAGGCTGATCAAATCAAGTCCAACAGAAATGGAGCGCACAAAATGAATCCACACTTTTTTCCTTCAGGAAGTCAAACTTTCCAAACACAACAGAGTCAGCACGTTTTGTCACTGATTGATATTTCTGAAATATATATGCGGGTTGTTGTTTGTCAATGGTTTGGGTATTAAAATCTTTGCAGTGTGCTGTGCCCCGGCAGCATTGATCAGCTGACAGCCTCTCTGACACTCTTCTCTGTCTCTCCCTGTGTGTGTCTCTAGTTCTGGAGAGTTTGCCCCCGGCTCGTTATAAGGAAACAATATCGACACTGTTGGCATGGTTACAACAGTGCGAGGCCAAGCTGGCCATCCCATCCACGGCCGTTACAGAGTATCCTATTATGGAACAGAGGCTGAAGGACGTTCAGGTACACACACTCACACACTCTGGTCTGCACATGAGTGATGTATACCAGTTTTAATATCTTATCTGGAGTTTGCATGCGTTCAGAAGTCATAAAGTTTGTACCGTCAGAGCTTCATAAATCTGTAAACAGTCTTTTGATGCAGAGGTACAAGAGGTAATAAAAACATACTGTACTATGAGCTATTGACTATAAGGACATATTAATTCCTGTATCTCACTTGAGCTAAGTATTTATGTGGTAAATGTGATGCGGCTGAAGGCGACAGCAGTCAGTAAGACACGTTATAGTCCAGCGTATGATTGAGCAAAACTGTGATTATGCACTCTTTAATTCAGTTTATTGAACTTATTGAACTCCATCTATTATGGAAGTGAAGCCAGCCTATTTAATCGGTGGAACACAGGTCACATCTAGCCGAGAGGCCCGGCATATAAATGTGATGTACGGCAAAATAAGTACACCACATGAATAAATGAAACTTTTCCTGCCCGCGGAGGAATTCGCTGTGAACAAAGAGCATATAGAATGTCAAAAGAAACATCAACAACCATAAACGACAGGACATTAGCATCATTAGGATGTCATAAAAAGCATCGTTTTGTGAAACTGTTAGACATCGAGTTTGGGAAAATGTCAGATTTACTTGTGGTGCACTGGATCCGAATTCATGGTGGACTGGTCCAGCCTGTCCAGTTTGTTCTTGTTTTGTACAGACAATGCTCCCCCTCAACACCGAGCACAAAAGGTCAATATTCTCAGTATAAAGGTTAAGTAAAGGAAAGACATCATAGTCGTGTCAAGTCTCCTTAAAATGTACAGACTGTTGAGCCTGCAAACCTAATATTGTTAGTCCCATGTTCCATGTGAGTGTTGTCAATATTAGTGATTATCATCATGTTGTCCATCTAAAATCATTTGTTTAGAATTCATTATGTTTAAATTCGAAAACCACATGCTAACAAGTGAGCCATGTCACTTCCTGAGCTGCATATGTGATTTACCTATTGGACCGTTGGTTTGTTTTATTTAGGAGCTTTTAAAAACATCTATACATAGACATATATACATAGACGCCGCATTGAGCGGGTTGGTCGTTGGTCGTGATACGTAAACGGCGCCGCCATATTGGTTCGGGCAGATCTGCCAGTAAACTAATGCAAGGAAATGGACTGAACTTCATAAAGCGCCTTTCTACAAAGTTCTTTAAGTTAATGCCTCTTATACACCCATTCACACACACACACTAATATATCTGGGAAACAAACAGGCACCAAAAACAACGTGTGTAACTTTTAAAGTGAGGATTATAAATGTTTACTCCTTATGTAAGCACCAAACCAACGTATGTATTTTTCTAATGCTGAGTGTTTACAGCTACTAATGTGTGTAACACTGTTACTGTGATGATATATATTGAAATATTTATATTTAACATTTAATCTGTGTCTGTAATAACCAGATCCTGAAATGTAGATGTGACATGAGGGTTTCTGAATAAAGAGCACTAACGTGTACATTACACATGAACATACATACATACATAGATACATACATACATACATATAGTACACACACACAGACACATATATTATATATATGTGTCTGTGTGTGTGTCTGTGTACACATATATACCACAAATACACACACACACACACACACACACATATATATATATATATATATATATATATATATATATATATATATATATATATATATATATATATATATAGACACAGATTAAATGATAAATATAAATATTTCAATATTTATCATCACAGTAACAGTGTTACACACATTAGCAGCTGTAAACACTCAGCATGGTTTGGTGCTTACATAAGGAGTAAACATTTATAATCATCACTTTAAAAGTTACATACGTTGTTTTTGGTGCCTGTTTGTTTCCCAGATATATTAGTGTGTGCCGTTTACGTACGATTCAGCGCTGAATGCGCCGTCTATGTATATATGTCTATGCATCTATAGACAAGTAGGGAAGTGCTCTGCTGAACACGTACAACAGAAAATGTACTTTTACTTTGTAATTGTCCCACCATCTCCAAATGCCAAACAGTGTATTTCATTTACAATAAGCACTTTAAAGAATATAATATTGTACGTTATCTTCACAAGTTCATAAATCCCAAACATTATGGACAAACTTGTGCGAGGTATCACAGGGGAGGGATATCAAAGTGCATCTTCTGATCAGAGCTGTATCAGGCTCATCTGGCTCATCTGCATTTTATGGATTTAAAGTCTGTCCCGATTTCGTAGTTGATTTAAACTCACTCCTCTTCAGCCCACACACGCTTCCACTTTGACACTTGAATTCAGATTTCAGGACTCTCACACGTGAATTTAGCTTTCAGACCTCCGCCGACACACGCCACCTGACGCTTGACCTGTAGATTTCACTCTTCAGATTATCTATGCAGTCATTAACCTTGAACTGACATCTCGACTGCTTCACATTGGCAATGCTCAAACTTCCACTGAAGTACTTAAACTCCTCTCTCTCTTAGGCAACATTTTTTGAAACGCTGCGATGATATTTCAACTGTGAGCTGATCAGTGAACTTATTAGGGCTTACATCATGAAGTGTAGTGTAATTTTGGAGGCTGGTATGATAGCAGCTCTCTACCTGGCATGAATCTCAGCTAATTACGCTGGAAGGTGGGTGTGCTTTATTCCCATCATCTACTCGGAGTCAATGGTGATTTAGCTGATAGGTGGATCTGCTCAGTATCACCGTGTGTGTTCTCGACAACGCGGCTGCTCAGATCTGTTTACAAATTCCCATAAAGTGCCAAAATGGCTCTGGCTCTATAATCCCGTGGGGCTGTATAACACTGTAATCAGTTTTTACTACGAGCAGTAAACTTATATTGCCGCTGGCAATGCCAAAGTGCCAAAGCAGCACTCTTTTAAAGGATGCTCTTTGAGGTAGCAGAGAGAAAACAGATGATATGCCCCATTAACCAAGAATCTGATTCATACCCGCAACCCGGTGAGTAAATTGTATGCGTCTGATACACCGAACCACTGCTGTAAACATCGCCATGAAGAATGTATCATTAAGGCAGACAGTGTCCTTTATAAAAAGAAGAGGTCATTTTCAAATAAACTGAACGTTAAGTGAATTGTTTCCTTGAAATGATAACTAAATTTAGAAAAATATACCCACGGTGCTGTTTTTCCATTCATATTCTCACTTCCTTTTTTGTGTGTCTTTGCTGGAACAGCCTCCTCCTCCTCACACCCAGCATACATTCACACATACATGCCGCAGCCACACACAGCACCTACCGCCTCACACACAGAGAAGACTTGATGAATCCATTGTGTGACGTCATTAAATGACTCAGTCTGTCGGTATACTTTCACACATAAACAATATTATATACAAATAAGCAGGTGAAAATAATGTTTCCTCTTTGCCGTCCAACATTTCCTTATGTTTTTTGTTTTTTTTCATATTACACGCCTTTGAAGTCTGCTAAACTTTAAATCTGAAACCTCTGGAGGAAGTGTTAAAAGAAGAAGATGATGACTAAGTTCATTGATCCCTCAGTCTTAGGGGGTCAGGGGTTCAGGGTGGTCTGTGCTGGACTTGAACAGGCCAAGTTCCCAAGCCAGGTCCATACAGACTGAGCAGAGCTAGTATGACAACTGTGAAAATGGTCATTACTCTGGCCCCATTTCATTTTACTCTTCACTCTGAGTAGGTAATACTTTAGCCAGCTAGTGTTGGTTCAGTTTGTTACATAACTAACTTTGTACTGCATTCTGTAAGGCGTTTGTGCTCCTTCTTTTTTAGTACTTGTAAGACCATAGTCATTCTATCATGGTGTCCATAAATTAGGCCTATTTACTGTCAAATACACACAATAATACCTTAATAATAATAGTTATGTTAAAGTGGCTTCACCTTTAGTGTTGCAGTTCTCAACAATCCCTCTCTGTTTGAAGAGTAACTCCATCTCCTCTTTCATTGTGACTTTAAAACAGAGAGCCGTCACTATATAATCAATATAAAATGACAGCTTACATTCATAGTTTCTCACTGTTTTGTGTCGCATATGCTGTAAACTTCTGTCTTTTAAATTCAAAGCAGTGATTTTAACTGTAAACCTTCATAAATCTGAAGGAGAGAATTTCAATTTCAGTTACAACCAGTCATTTTGTGGAGCCTGCCCTGCGTCTACTTAACATGCAGAGAGCGTGTGTGTGTGTGTGTGTGTCTGCGTGTGTGTGTGTGTGTCTCTACAAGTGTGCAATTATGAGAGGCGGGTGAGCAAAATCCCACTGGAGCAAATCAGTGTCTCTGTTTATCACAATATCTACCTACAGATAAACACACACACAACACCAGTGCTGTGCGTGTGTGTGTGTATCAGTATGCATTCAATATGGAAGTAAACACACGCACACACACACACTTTTTTCATCGTGTCAGTGTTAATCCTTATTTCCAGTCAAAGGAATACAAGGTCTTTTATTACTTTGTTGTTGTTTTAGAAGTGTTGATTTTTTTATCTTCAACTTAAGTCAAGGTCACACTACAGAGAAAGAGTGTGTGTGTGTGTGTGTGTGTGTGTGTGTGTGTGTGTGTGTGTGTGTGTGTGTGTGTGTGTGTGTGTGTGTGTGTGTGTGTGTGTGTGTGTGTGTGTGTGTGTCCGTGTGTGCGCGTGTGTGTGTGTGTGTGTGCACTCAGCCCTCTTCAAACTTGATAATGGTCTTGTAGCATAGCGGGGAGATCAAGTCGTGTAGCCTGAGATTAATTAAAGTTGATTGTAGATAATAATTAGGAATTCATTCTGCATACTGATGAGCCGTCATTAATTTTCAGCACGGCTGCGTGTGCGCACGCGCGTACACGTATGTGTGGCCGCTTCCTTTCACACAGATGACAGTATCAGCGCTCAGTCGAGTTACACTGTTTATTTAAATAATGAGTGCTGCTGTCAGGTGGGAGCTTGACTCACTGTTAGAAAAGCCGATATTAAAAACAGACCCTGATTGGTTGAAGTAACTGACGGCTTAAATAGAGATGATTATTAATACCATCCACAGTCACTGCTAAAAGTTATTAAAGACCTGATTGCAGGATTCAATCACTACCTATAATTGTGGTGTTATTACATCGTGTGATTAATCTGTGATTTAGGGAGGGTGATGTATTAAGAAGTGAGTTGGAGTGGGCTTTGATAAAAGGTAAAAGATTGAGGGCTACATTTAGCATTTAAATTCGAAGATGGCATCTTCAGGTGTCTTGAACAAAAGTACAACTATGTAAAAGCATAAAACAGAAAATCCTCACATGTTAAGTTAACTACATAATATGGATGAAATGACAAAAAAAACCTGATCACTTTCTGATCCTCTCTTCGCTGGACTCCTGGCAGTGCTGGCGTCCTGGACCACAGCATATGCAGCATTCATCCATGCTACATTCTCTAAACTGCAACTCTCTGTCTCATTAGCAAAGACAGAAGTCAGTACTAAACATTCAGCATCGCCATCGCTCGCCTGTTAAACTGACAAACGGCACGGCGTGGCAGCGGGTCACATCAGCTGCCCCTAATTAACATTAAATCTGTGAGTGACTCGATGAGACGCCAAAATAACACTCGGCTGTTTGGTCAGTGTCTGTACCACCGCTAAAGATCGTTTATGAAGGAACGAAGCTTCACTCCGTACCACAACATGTTTCTGTAGTTTCAATTTAAACTTCTGAACCTCATAATTTGAGTCAGTGTTTTTATTTGTCAGACAGGAGGTAGCGTGGTCGTGGCACCTTAAGACCTCTTAGGGATGATGTTGTGGCTGTTATTGGTGAACGACAGGGTTCCCACGGGCGCTTGAATTCCTTGAAAATGCTTGAATTTTAATTAAGTGTTTTCAAGGTTGTGAAAACGCTTGAATTTTTTTGTGAAGTGCTTGAAAATGCTTGAAATTTCACAATTAGTTAAAAAATCAAAACAGTCAATCTACCACCATATGAAATAATGCTAATTAGACCCATATTATTATGCCATACAGTGGCACCGCTGCGCTTCCCATGACCATCATGGCAAACACAACTAGTAGGCTACCTATTTAAAGGTGCTGGAAAAATGGAAAAACTGGTGCTTGAAGGTGCTTGAAAAGTGCTTGAATTTGTTCATGAAAAAGGTGTGGGAACCCTGACTGTTCAAGTGGGGTAGACTGAGAAGAAACTTTAGCTGACATAAAGCAAAGATGGTTGTGTTGCTCTGTTTAGTTCTGCCTGACTTAAACCAGTTCATTTTTCTGCCATGAACCACAGTGGTAACTGGGAACACTCTGGTATAGTACTATCTCTCTCTCGTCGAATGGTACGTGATAGCATTCATTTCACATTCTGATGTATCACCTCTTCACCTTTCTGTTGGATGAGGCAGCTCCCTCATCTCACTCAGTGGGACTTATTTGACTCAGTTATTCGAGTCAGTTCCAGAAGGTGTCAGAGGCCTGTCCTGTGCGATTGCTTTCTCCACAGTGGAGCTGAATAAAAATCTCTGAGAGAGAAAGCAGGGGGGGAAGAAAAGAAAAAGCCTCAAAACTCGAAAGCAAAAAGAGTCCTTAATGCCTCCCTGCTTGGGATTCAGTGTTAGAGCAGAAGGATTGTGGGTAAGCCATAGTAACTGATGGATGTCCTGTCCTGAGGCCGTGCTCGAACTAAGCTAAACTAAGCCTCTGAGCCACCTTGGTGTGAACGAGGCTTCTTCCACCCAAAGTTAAACCAGGTTTTTCGTCACCTCTCCTCTTGTAATTGATCCCGTGCAGCAGGGTGAGCAGAATCAAACAGGATGAAAAGACATTCATTACAAAACGTTAAGAGTGGCAGCCTCATAACCTCTCATGCTCGTCATCTCTCTGTCCTCACACGCTCGATACTGGTTAATGTTAACAGACAGGCTCTTTGCCCAAAGCAGTTTGGCTCCATGATATGAGCTGTGGGAACACACGCGATACATATCTGATGAATTAGGAAACCCGTTGAGAAATGTGTCAAAGAAATGCATTGATTTGCACAGCGCTTAACCTACATGTACTATATGTACAATATACAGGGTTCCCACGGGTGCTTGAATTCCTTGAAAATGCTTGAATTTCAATTCAGTGTTTTCAAGGTTGTGAAAATGCTTGAATTTTTTGTAAAGTGCTTGAAAATGTTTGAAATTGTGTGTGATGTCTATCTCAATAAACCAAGAGGAAACAAAAATGTTTCCTAAGCGGCTACGCGCTTGATCCGATGCCTTTACATGCAGAACTCAGTTATCATACTCGCTTGGTGTTCTGCAGAGAAATAACAGTAGACTACTATCCACACCTGTTGGTCACTGTTATTGTGCTATGGTAGTTACACAATACACCGCTCACAAGCTGAGAATACAAGCCAATTCACAATTAGTTAAAAATCAAAACAGTCAATCTACCACCATATGAAATAATGCTAATTAGACCCATATTATTATGCCATACAGTGGCACCGCTGCGCTTCCCATGACCATCATGGCAAACACAACTAGTAGGCTACCTATTTAAAGGTGCTGGAAAAATGGAAAAACTGGTGCTTGAAGGTGCTTGAAAAGTGCTTGAATTTGTTCATGAAAAAGGTGTGGGAACCCTGAAGTTTGGACAAATAGAGTTTTGCACGGGAGGCTGTGTATTTCAGATGAAACCAAATCTCAATATACTGTTGAGATGAACAGGCATGTGCCCTGAACTGATACAAAAAGCAGCTGGATTTTTGCAGTATTCTTTTTTCCCCGTCACCTGGTTCGACAAGAATTACCGCAAACATGAGTCTGAGTCATAACTCTTAATAATTAATTAATTAAAAAAACGTACACACACACTGCAACAATCAGGAAATCTAATCTACTGAAGATGTATTTCTCCAAACCATCATGGAGTTACATCAAAAAACTATGAAATTTAATTAAAAAACAATCCAAACAGAGATATTTTAGTGAAATATTCCCGGCTGCACACGGAAAAGGTTATCAATATGAACCATGCATTCTCTGTCTTCCCTCCTCTCTCCCTGCAGACCCTTCAGGTGGCTCTGACTGAACACCAGGGGGAGGTGGACTACCTGACCTCGGCTGTGGAGCAGGTCTTCCAGAAAGCTCCTCCAGACATCAGCCAGAAGTAAGTCATGGAAAATAATATGTTTAATAATAAGCTATGCGAGTCACTGAAATGAAGAAATGAAACGAGACGGGACTTTGATGTCAGGAGGTTCCAGATTTAGACAATTTAAAACCCTGCTTTCATTCTGTGTGTTAGATATTCCAAACCATGACCTTCTTATTATGAGAAGACGATGCTGAACACTGCACTGCCTTTGAGCTTCATTCAACAAAATAAAAGCTGCATTAGAGATGAAACCAGCTTTAACTTTCAGTGTCCACATGCTCTCCTGACTATTGAGACCGACTGTCCATTGCATTGTAACAGCAGTTATACGTAATTCAGACTTAATAAGACCATAAATATCACAATATCACGGCACAACAGACAAGAACAGCTGTTTTCAAGACAAAGCACACGACAAGCTTCTGTGATCTTCTGTAGGTATCGCACTGAGATGGACTCCATCATGGCGCGTTGGAGACGAATTGGCACCACGCTGACAGAAAACGCCCAGAGAATCCAGGAGCTCATGGCTAAACTTCTGCAGTTTGAGGTGAGAAGGATCAAAAGGGATTCGTAGAAGTTGCTCGACAGTCCAAATAACGCAAACGTTTAATTATCTGTTCTTGTCTCTCCTCCAGAACGATGTGAAGACTTTAAAGAAATGGATGGCAGATGTGGATGTGTTCCTAAACGAGGAATGGCCGGCACTGGGAGACTCTGAAGCTCTGGAGAAACAGTTAGAGCAGTGCACGGTGAGGGAAAGCTGCATCCTGACTAAATCATTACTGTAATGTCCTAATATGAACTTAAACTGCACTAAATGTACATTGTGACTTTGTGCAATACAAATAAAATTGATTTGATTTGATTTAAATTGATTTAAAGTTTGAATTTCTCACCAAAAAATGAATTGGTTCTATACAAAAAGCAAAGAGATCAGAATGTACCGGTCACTGGTGGTTACTGAACTCTTAGTAAATTAGGATGAGAAGTTTCCTTATTAATAATCCACTCTGAAACATAAAGTCATACTTCTACCTGTGTAATCTCTGTCCTGCACTCTGATTGGCCAGGCTCTGGTGAATGACATCCACACCATCCAACCCAGCGTCAACGGCATCAACGAAGTGGGCCTGTACCTAAAGAAAGAGGCCGAGCCGCCGTTTGCCATCTACATCCAGAAACTACTGGACGAACTCAATGGCCAGTGGGAGATGGTCTGCAAACAGGTGTGTGACCTTCATCCAGAGGGTGCGGTTTTCCCGCTGTTGTCTCTGTGTATCGTTGAATAGTTTGCTTATGCTTTCCTATCTTCCAGGCCTATGCTAAGAAGTCCGCTCTGAAAGGCGGCCTTGATAAGACCATGGCTCTGAGGAAAGAGATGCAAGAGATGCAGGAGTGGATCAACCAGGCCGAGGAAGACTACCTGGAGAGAGACTTCACATACAAAACACCGGAGGAGCTACGCAAGGCTGTGGAGGAGCTCAAGGTGTGTGTGTGTGTGTAAAGTATTCATAGAAGGTCGTATAGGATCTGTGTGTACAAGGACAAGACAGAGGAGGAGATGGACTAACTAGGACTAAACAAGTATGAAATATCATCGGTTTGGCAGGTCTTCTGCGAGCTATGAATGTTGTCAGGATATTTCAATAAGTAAAATATCAACCTTGTGGTTGCACTAGAGGAAAAGTCACAAGGATTTATCCTGAGAGGAAAATTTTTTTTCATGGCAATCCATCCAAATATTAATTATCAGTTTAGATCTTTCAGTCTAGAGCCACACCGTTAGCATGGCTCTAGGTCAAAACACTGAGTCACTGAGTTCAAAAGTTTCTGTCTTTAGTTTCATTCATTCTGCTGGTCTAAACTTTGACACACTGTGACATACTGTATATGACTGCTTCAGCTTTTCCTCTGCTAAATATTGAATTTTGTTTTGGTCCGAGGGTGTTAGGATTTGGTAAACAACTCAGGACCCAGGGAAACGTTTCTTTGTCTCTTCCTCATGTTGGCAGGGTCTGTCCCCATAGCTCCACTTGCAGTCTGGAACACATGTTTGTGTAGTAGGCAAAAACACACAGTACAGTAAACAGACAAACCAACACTTTTTCTAAGACGGCCTCTAAGCAGAAGTTGGGGCTCATTGCGTGTCTAAACGTATCAATAATCAATGAATAATGAATTGCTTTGATATGTTTGCTGTTGTTTTGATTGGCTGTGTTGGGGTTCTGTTTATCTTCTTCTTTTCACATTGCAGAGCAGGTGGAAGTTGTACCAGTTTCCACATTGTGTGGAAAAAGCCCCTCACCTTACCAGTCATTTTCATACAGTTCCTCATGAGTTGAACATTGTTCTCCAGGTCTGATTCAATGACTTTGGAAGTCCTCTTTCTTTATCTCTCTGAGATCGTTCACGGCACATCGACATTGCCCTCATGTCTTTTAGTTTGCCTCCTAAACATGTAGACTTATGTGTTTGGTCAGTCTCAGCGGAGCCCTGTTTGGATTTCCCTGACATCCCGGCTTTTTCTGGATAATCAGGATCTCACTCTTCTCTGCATTCAGAGCCCAGATCTGACTGTCTGTGCAGCTGCTGCAGCTGTTCTCTCTCTCTTTTTCCTCTGTCACTGGTTTGATCCTGGTTAATTCCAGGTCGATAACGCCCCCGTCTGCCTGCCTCTCCTTTCATTGTTGCTCTCTTTCTTTCCTCCCATCTCTCTTTATCCTCTTCCAGTAGCTTCGCTTCTCACAGCTTTGAATCTCTCCCCTCCACTCTTATTCCTCCAACTCCTCAATTTTCTATCAAATTGCATCGATTCTCCCATTCAGCAGCATACTTTTCTAGCTTTCATAACTTTAATGTGATGTAGTTGTGATGTAAATGCGTGGCACTGTTTGCTTTATGATATATCCAAAAGCCTCGGCAGAGGCCCCTCCTTCCTGAAAAAGTTAACTTGCGAGTCGAGTTGAAAATTAAAAATTGATTTCACTCTGCTTGCTCTTGCTAATCTCCCCTCCTCCCTACCTTCTTTCACCTCCTTCTGCCTCGAGCTTAAAGGAAACTCCATTCGTGAATCTGTTCACTCGTTTATTCCCTTAATCCCCCCGTCTCCTGCTGCCTCCCTCGTTTGGGAAAGTATTAGCTACACTCCTTCATTCATTGATTCGTTGGCTTACTCGTTCACTCCGTCTCTCTCTGTCTCTTCACACTCGGTGGCTTTGTCAACAGAAGATACATTGATTCATTTGTCCATGCATCCATCCCTCTATCCATTAAGCCTTCTCTCTCTTTCTGTCTCCTCTTGCTCTCCATCTCTCACCATCTGCCTGTCTTTGTGACTTTTAAGACTTGTTAACACACACAAACTAAAACATGTGAACTTCTCCTGAACTCCTTTTCACACAGCAACACTTTGATTCCAGTTTTTCAGCCCATGCGTGCTCACACTGGAATTATTAACGGCAGGAAATAAGCAGTTCTTGTTGGCGAAACCGCAAAAGCAAAATGTTATTTTGTTCTACTTCAAATCAACAAAATCCCAAAGGAAAAACATCCTCTCTGTTCCCAGTCTGACTCATTCATCATCATTTTAATTTGAGATTCAGTGTTTTCAGTTTTGATTTTATTTTTCAGAGGCGTCTGATTATTGAACAACAACTGTAAACATTGTGGAACCTGTTTTTCTTTGAGCCTCTGCAGTCTGTGGTTAGATTGATTCAAACTGTGATATGTTCGGCTGCTGTTCCAATAGTTCTAACCACAGACCACCTACTACTTTGAATTTGAGCTTTAAGAACAGCAACACTCCTGGTAATTCCTGCTCAACAGAACCAACTTCTCTTCTATTTATAACTCATTGTCCCTTTTTCTTTCTGGTCTGGTTGAACCACTACACAGCATTTTGTTCTCTGCGTATAAAACACAGGGTTCCCACGGGTGCTTGAATTCCTTGAAAATGCTTGAATTTTTTGTGAAGTGCTTGAAAATGCTTGAAATTTGTGTGACGTCTATCTCAATAAACCAAGAGAAAACAAAAATGTTTCCTAAGCGGCTACGCGCTTGATCCGATGCCTTTACATGCAGAACTCAGTTATCATACTCGCTTGGTGTTCTGCCGAGAAATAACAGTAGACTACTATCCACACCTGTTGGTCACTGTTATTGCGCTATGGTAGTTACACAATACACCGCTCACAAGCTGAGAATACAAGCCAATTCACAATTAGTTAAAAATCAAAACAGTCAATCTACCACCATATGAAATAATGCTAATTAGACCCATATTATTATGCCATACAGTGGCACCGCTGCGCTTCCCATGACCATCATGGCAAACACAACTAGTAGGCTACCTATTTAAAGGTGCTGGAAAAATGGAAAAACTGGTGCTTGAAGGTGCTTGAAAAGTGCTTGAATTTGTTCATGAAAAAAGGTGTGGGAACCCTGAAAACGTCTCTTTTTTTGCAGACCCTTCATACAAAGTGGACATTCTACAAGCAGTGCAAACTTTTGAATGATAATGTGCATTAGACCTTTAATACTCTTTGCCTCATGCTGTTTAGAGATCCTCGTTGTCTGTTTTCTATTGAGGACAGATGACTTATTAAACCCTTCTGTGCCTGACAAACATCACTTATTAACTCTTGTCTTTCTCTCTCTGTCAGAGGGCTCAGGAAGAAGTCCACTCCAAGGAGCTGAAGGTCAAACTCCTGACTGACAGCGTCAACAGCTTCATCGCTAAAGCTCCACCGACGGCCCACGATGCCTTGCGTTCCGAACTGGACGTGTTGACGGCCAACTACCAGCGTCTGTGTAGCAGGCTGGATGGGAAATGTAAAACTTTGGAGGTATGAACTTCACCTCGGACGATGTTGGCATGCAGGAAAAACCTTAGCGGAGGTTGTGGTTCATGTGAGGGCGCCCAAGGTAAAAAAAAACAAGGCCATGCTCACATGCATCATTGGCAGCTCATGAGGGCATGTTGTGTGTGTGTGTGTGTGTGTGTGTGTGTGTGTGTGTGTGTGTGTGTGTGTGTGGGTAGACAAGTGTTTTTCAGACGGTGTGTACAGTATATTATAGATGAGCCGAGGTGAAGCGAGGTTAGCCAAGCAGCACCGTTCAGACTCTTTTCTTGCATTTTAGATGTTACCTTGTTCTCTTCAAAGTGTACCTGCAGTGAAAACAGGTTAATTTTAATGATCGCGGGATGTTTGAATGTTTAATGTTCAAGCTGGAGGTTTAGTGAGAAATGACGGGACATAAAGAGATGAATAAAAACATACGTGGGATGTGTTGTTCAGTCGAAAGGAAAGCGTAGACGGTGTGTTTTGTAGTGGAGGCAGACTCAGAGTCAGATATCCTAAAACTGTGTATTCGAGGTGAGGTGTATGTATTAATGATTTGAGTGAGCTAACTCTTTAAAAAAAGCAAAAGGTGGCCCCCTGGCAGCTCACCTGGAGAAGACCCTCCTGCAGCAACCATGTCGTCCTCCCTCCACAGCTTCCTGAAAAATAAAAAGCTTTAAATATAATTAAAAAAGAAAGAGTCAATCCGAGCACTGAGCTGATCCCCCTCCTAAACACATTTCTTTTTTTATTCCCATTTAATCAGGCAGTCTCACTGAGATTAAAATCTCTTCTTCATGAGACGCGATAACAAGAAACGCAATCGCACAGACGAACAAAACAATAGTGCAGAATTAATAAAAACAGTCTGAGGGCATTTTGCAGTTCATTCCATTTATACGTGTATACACAAACTAAACTATAGAAAAACACTGTCCATGATGAACAGCCACAGCAGCATATAGGACAATTAAACACATTTTCATCAGCCATCTGTTGCCGTATTTGTTTAATTAATTTTCAGTTGGAGAAGCTCCTGTGAAAACTGAGAGCTGTAACAATAAAAATAAAGGCGTGAATGTTTTTACCAGATAAATCTGTGAGTAACACTGAAACGCATTAAATCCCAAAGTGCTATCGGGAGACTCTGTGACACACTGTGTAAGAAATAAGCACAGTGTCTCTCTTAATGTGGAGATGTAGATGTTGTTTGTGCTAAACAAACAGTTCAGGGCAAAGAGAATCCCTGCAGAGTCTCTGAGTCAAACACGCGTCAAACATGATTAATGCACACACAAAGTTTCATTTTTACGGTCACTGACAGATGTGGGGAGCTCCGTGTGTGCTTTTTGCTCTCTGTGTAAACGTTATGGAGCAGTGTCGGTGTTGAGATGTAAAAGAATCCTGACATGCAGACGTAATCCTGTGCACGGAGGAGGCCTGGAAGTCTATTTTTCATCAAGCAGTGGATCTGGCCATTTGACAGGAGTTGGCAGCAGGTGTCAAACTTTTGACGCTTTGAAAAGCTGTTTCTAAAACCGCCTGTCAACTTGTTGATCCTCTAAACTCCACACGTCCACCAACAACCGTCTCACCAGCATCATTTGGTGCATTAATATTGCGGAGCGCTTGTTTCTGTTCTCTTTTCTCTGATGTTGGCTCGGTTTTACATTTGGAAGCCAGTTCAATCACTTGAGCCAGACAGAGGCAACTGGTGCTATTTTGCAGATGGAAACAAACTCATCAAACATGTTGATTTTAACCCTTGGAGGGTCTTCCCATTATGTGTCCTAAATAGTTCCTAAGACAAAACGTGGCTCCTTCCTAAAAACTGCTATAAAAATAATATATAATAATATTTTTTTTCACTTTAAACACGTCACGTCTTTTAGAACTACTTCAGCCTGAAATATACATATCAAATATTAATTATATTTTTTGGGTTTTTACCCTTTAAATGCCAGTATGTTTACATAACTCTGCTGGTTTTTATTTAAAAAAACAAAAAAACAAAAATAATTTCCATAAAATACATTTCACTGACTAATGGCTAACTATTGTTATTAGGCCCTAAGATGGGTCAATGATTGGCAGCAACATTGATCTTGATGCATTGTTATTTTTTTTTTGCAGTGTCATATTTTTAAATAAACATCCATTTGTGTTCCTTAAAATAAATAAATAACTTCTTCCTAAAAACTGCTATAAAATAATATATATTAATATTTTTTTCCGCTTTAAACACGTCAGTCTTTTAGAACTACTTCAGCCTGAAATATACTTCTTTCGCAGAAAACAGTAAAAAGTGTGAAACTTTGCTGCACGTTTTGAATGGGTAAAATGGCGCCAAGTGGTGGACAAATATAAAAACTACAAATTGAAAGCCAGTGGTCCAAAATGAAATCGTAACATAAAGGAATGCATTAATTTATGTTAGGATAAACGTGGGATAAAAAAAAAGTGTTTTTTAATGGTTTTTAATGGGGCACGTTTTGCCGCTAGGAACTATTTAGGATGCATTTCTGTTGCTAAGCCATTTTAGGCCTAATAAAGTACTGAGATTTCTATTCTAAAAAAAATTAAAAATGAATATCCTTGACCAAATTTTAGCAATCTTCATTCAACACAGCCACATTTCTAAAAAAATAAACAAAGCAAAAAAAAAAAAAAAAGCCACGAATGGTCCTAAGATGGCTCAAGGGTTAAACAGATGTTGATATGACGGCCTGCACCGGTGCTGAATACGTCGTCTGCTGCCACTTCTCCTCCTTCCCTCCTTCTTCCTCTCTCTGTTTCCTCCGTCTATTTACTCATCCTTCCACTCCTGTGCCTTCCTGATCATTTCTTCCCTGTGTTTTGCAGGAGGTGTGGGCGTGCTGGTGTGAGTTGCTCTCCTACCTGGAGCAAGAGAACGCCTTCCTCGACCAACTGGAGCAGAAACTGGACGAGACGGACAACCTCCAGGGAGGAGCGGAGGAGCTGCAGGAGGCGTTGGATGTGAGTATGAGGAGGAAGTAAGGAGTAGGCAGTCCATTTATTTTTATTGGTGAAGTAAGACAAACTATAACAACAGATTGATTTAACAAAGACAAACAGAACATATTTTTTCTGGGTAGTAGCGGTGTCATGAGGCGGAGGAGAGGGTGTTTGTGTTTTTCCCCCTCCAGAGCCAGGGGGCCATCCTTACACTGTTTTTCCACAGGTTTGGTTCAGGCCGTTGAGCCGCCCCAAAGCAGCGATCACATAATTTTTCCACTGCATCCTCACAGCAGGGGATACCACGCTGTGCTGTTACGGTTCTGTAGCAGACTCTAACCTCCACAAACCTGGGCTGGGACGCCTCCTCCCACAGACCCAAGCTGGCTCTTATGTTAAACTGGTTGAACTCAATCAAATCTGCGCTGGAGACTAAAGTGAAATGAGTTCAGCTCTTTGCTCAGACTCAGTCTCTGGAGTTTGGAGCTTAGTTTCACTTCTGCGTTCCTGTTTGGACTTTCTCACATCAGCCTTATTTTACTATTTACTGGTGGCTTTCAGTCTGTTGGAGCTGTGTTAAGTTACAGCTCAGTGGCAGACTCAGGTTGTTTAGCACTAAGGGCATCTTAGAGGGCAATTTACATGGATTACACAGTTTTTACCATGGGTCATCAGAGTTACTCCTGCTCCAGGCTGAACTTTTTCTGCTTTTGGAAGCTACAATCCACCAGCAATCTTACTCTGAAGCACGTATTTTAGATGCTGTTTTTGTCACAGAGGTGACAGGACGTTGTCAGTTGTGCTGTTTCTGAATAAGAAAATAGTGTCATCTATAAGATGATGAGGTGTTTGGATTAGATTACTGGACAGAGGGAGAGTACAGGTTTTACATGAAGACGTCCCGTGCTGTGTAAAAACACTCAGGGCTCAGCTGTGTGGAGAAACAGCATTAGGAGGAGGCTGACCGCTTTGTGGTCACCAATCTGTACAAGGAGGGAACGTGATCCCTGTGATCTTCACGGGGATTTCTTTTTCTTTTTCTCGCCCCCTCACCTTCAAGCTCTTTTAAGTAGAACCATAAGACAGACAGCAGCACACCACAGAGGCCAGTAGGCTCAAAGTAAGTGTGAAAATGTGAAAAGAAAAAAAAGAAAGAATCAAATTATGATTGATTAATTAGATCATTTTTTATTAATTATATAATAATAATTTTTTAGGACTGCTGTGAGAAAAATAAATGATTTAAGGAGACCATCATGATGATAATAATAATAATAATCAGTGAACAGGTAAAAGTGCAGCCGTTTATAAAAAGTGCCACCAAATGATGAAATGATGACATATGGATGATGAGAGCAAAGAATGGAAAATTACAGCCTGAAGGTGGAAAAAAAAGTTTTTTTTGTTTATGTTTTTAATTAGGAAAAGCAGTGGAGTTAATATGTGATGTGACGTTATTTTAGAAAAAGTAGTTTTCATCTGATGAAGTGAAATATTGAAGAGATTATGTTAGTAGCCATTTGAAAATAAAGATAAAGCCTCACACAGACAGACACAGACACACACACACACAGCAATATTAAGCAAAAGCAGTGGAATTTACATTGAATCTTCTAATTGGACACTTTGGGCTTTGCTGGCCTTCATAAGGAAACAAAGTGAGAGGCTTATGTGTTAACCTTTTCCTTTTCATTTGCTTGGAGTGTACTTTTGCAGATTGCTTTAGATGTTACATGGAGGGATTTAGCGAGATTAAACAATGCAAAAAGCTTCAAGCCTCTAGACCAGGATGCATTCTTTCTTTCAGGTAGTTCAGGGCAGCAGAAATGCAAATATCAGCCCACTCAGCGGTTCTCTACTGTGCTAAACGCTCTACTGACATCAGACTACAGACCTTTCGGGAGATTTCAGGAGATGTGAAAAGCCGTTAAGCACCGAGGTCAAATGAAGAAGAGCTAATTGACCTCTTTTAGCCTCTGCATGCCATCACCCAACACTCTTATCCTGCATAATTTTCAATATGCCTCACCGTGAGTCACCTTCAAACAAAACAATATCAAGTTTGTATGGAAGAAGACAATATCACGGCACACAACTCAAAGATTAAGTCTGGGAAAGTGTGATTGATGATATTTTGTGTGTCTGTGTGTCTACAGAGTCTAGAGGTTCTTCTGCGGCACCCAGAGGACAACAGGAACCAGATTCGGGAGCTGGCCCAGACGCTGATGGACGGAGGTGTTCTGGATGAACTGATACAGCAGAAACTCGACGCTTTCAACACACGATGGGACGAACTTATGGCCAGGGTAAGACACACTGTACAGCATGTGCACACGGAGGTGGATGAGTACTGTACAGCAGAGCTGATTATCACTGATTAATGGACAGAAGACAAATACTATCAGAGGACATATTAACTCTAGGTCATCACAAGAGGTTTGTGATGCAACAACTCAAGAGGTAGCAGCCCAGCTCGGCGTCTGTCTTTCACCAAGCTCTCACCAACCACTAAAAGCCACCACTAAAAGTCAGTCCCACATTTACTCTCGCTCACTTGCTCCGTTTCTCTTCTAAGCTACGTCCCTCAGACGAGTCCCTTCTGTCTTTTTGCCTGTTTAACCCTTGGAGGGTCTTCCCGTTATGTGTCCTAAATAGTTCCTAAGACAAAACGTAGCTCCTTCCTAAAAACTGCTATAAAAATAATATATAATAATATTTTTTTTCCACTTTAAACACGTCAGTCTTTTAGAACGACTTCAGCCTGAAATATACATATCAAATATTAATTATATTTTTTGGTTTTTAACCCTTTAAATGCCAGTATGTTTACATAACTCTGTTGGTTTTTATTTTAAAAAACAAAAAACTAAAATAATTTCCATGAAATACATTTCAATGACTAATGGCTAACTATTGTTATTAGGCCCTAAGATAGGTCAATGATTGGCAGCAACATTGATTTTGATGCATTGTTATTTTTTTGCAATGTCATATTTTTAACTAAACATCCATTTGTGTTCCTTGAAATGAATAATAACTTCTTCCTAAAAACTGCTATAAAATAATATATAATAATATTTTTTTCCACTTTAAACACGTCAGTCTTTTAGAACTACTTCAGCCTGAAATATACTTCTATCGCAGAAAACAGTAAAAAGTGTGAAACTTTGCTGCACGTTTTGAATGGGTAAAATGGCGCCAAGTGGTGGACAAATATAAAAACTACAAATTGAAAGCCAGTCCAAAATGAAATCTTAACATAAAGGAATGCATTAATTTATGTTAGGATAAACGTGGGATCAAAAAAAAGTGTTTTTTAATGGTTTTTAATGGGGCACGTTTTGCCGCTAGGAACTATTTAGGATGCATTTCTATTGCTGAGCCTATTTTAGGCTTAATAAAGTACTGAGATTTCTATTCTAAAACAAATTAAAAATGAATATCTTTGACCAAATTTTAGCAATCTTCATTCAACACAGCCACATTTCCGTAAAACCTCCTCTTCTCTGTGGTCCAAAACACCTGTCACACAAACCACAGGAAACTGTAAATCACAGAGAGTTGAGGCGGAGCAGCTGGAGGACATCAGAGGGAAAAGCAGGAAACATTTTCTCCATAAAATATGATCCAGTTTCACCAAAATCAGTCAAATAGTTGGTGGTGTGTGACTTAGTGCCGTAGAGCGTTACGTACTTCTCCCAAACCTGTTGATAGCACAACATCATGGTGATTCGGTCTGCACATTACATACATCAACCAAAAAAAAAAACATGTAGTAATACAATTTATTATTACAGTTATTATCAGACAGTGTTATCCAGCTCTTCTCTGGTCCAGTCTGAGCGTGATGTATGTGTTTGTGTTATAATAACTGTGCAGACCTTGTGTCTGACTTCAGAGTTTTTTTTTTATGTGTGTATGTTCCACTCTGTCAAACAATAAGTCACATTATCCTGCTCAGCTCGTCCTCACTCTCTCAAAAGTTACCCAGAAGGTGTGACTGATGTCTGACTGAGGTCCTGTCGCTTGGCACTACAGAGCCTGACTTACTCGACGTGTTCTTCAGCGGACTCAGTATGACACTCAACTTCTTGTACAGGCCCTAGTCATCTCTTGCCATGACTGCTGTAACGGCCCTCTGGCAGCGCTCGTCACATGTTCCACTGAGCGAGAAGTGTCTTGGTGTCAGACTGCACAATATCAGTTTGGAGGCATGTCAGATGATCTGGGTTGGAAATAGAAAAAACGTTTATGCAAGCAGAGACATGTCAGAGCTTGAGGTACATATTTTTAACAGTAGCATTTGGCTATCTGTTCAGTGCGATCTGTCATTTCATGTCATATTGTGATTTGTTGGTGTGTAAACAGGAGTCGTAGCCTGCAGTCACATTGAGGGACTCTGGTCCTGAGTGTCTGACACTGTCAGAGTTTAGCAGCAGCTGTCTGCTGCTGTTGGATGATGCGATGTATTCGTTTTTGATTGACAAGCAAAGATTTCACAGTAACAGATAAAGCTTTGCGCACAGCATGTGCTGTACTTCTGGGCTGGAGATGCTGGCAACTGCAAGATAAACACATCAGAATCAGCGCTCACTTTTGCACCGTGCAGGTTCATGAGCATTCTCTGCAGTCAGCTAATGAACTACAACTAGTCCAACCATGACTGAGAGGCAGGAAATCTCAATCCAGGCTCCGAGTCTGGTCAGCAGGATCCTTCTCTGCCCTCAAAAACCACTTCTACCACTTCTACCTCTGCTCACCTAACATGCTCTCTCTCCCTTTCTCTTAATTTCCTTCACACTTGTGCCTGGCTGCGTCCACCTGCAGCCTTGAGGTACTTGGAACAGGTGGACTTTGAAACGGAGTCTTGTGGCACTTATTCTGAAGGATTTACTTTGATTGGATTTTACCTCATGATGAATAAATCTAAATATAACAGTGCACCGACAGTAAATTACATCTGCTGCATGTGTATGTGCTCATGGTGAGCACACTCTACACGAGAAAGGAGGGCTTCAATACTCTGAATTCAAATAGACTTTGAATGTAGAAGCAGATTGAGCAGCATGATGATCCTTCCACAACACGGTGCTCTGTATGGAACAGAAAAGTGACGACATCTTTGTTCATGTTTGGATCAGGTAATGTCTAAAATAGATATAAGGCCCAAACGTACACTTAGGATCAGTATATCTGTCATATTTAACCCTTAGAGGGTCTTCCCGTTATGTGTCCTGAATAGGTCCTAAGACAAAACGTGGCTCCTTCCTAAAAACTGCTATAAAAATAATATATAATAATATTTTTTGCCACTTTAAACATGTCAGTCTTTTAGAACTACTTCAGCCTGAAATAAACATATCAAATATTAATTATATTTTTTGGTTTTTAACCCTTTAAATGCCAGTGTGTTTACATAACTCTGCTGGTTTTTATTTAAAAAATACCAAAAAACAAAAATAATTTCCATAAAATACATTTCAATGACTAATGGCTAACTATTGTTATTAGGCCCTAAGATGGGTCAATGATTGGCAGCAACATTGATTTTGATGCATTGTTTTTTTTTTTTTGCAGTGTCATATTTTTAAATAAACATCCACTTGTGTTCCAAGTTCCTCATAGTGGTCCAAAATGAAATCTTAACATAAAGGAATGCATTAATTTATGTTAGGATAAACGTGGGATCAAAAAAGTGTTTTTTAATGTTTTTTAATGGGGCACGTTTTGCCGCTAGGAACTATTTAGGATGCATTTCTGTTGCTGAGCCGTTTTAGGCTTAATAAAGTACTGAGATTTCTATTCTAAAAAAAAATTAAAATGAATATCTTTGACCAAATTTTAGCAATCTTCATTCAACACAGCCACATTTCTTAAAAAATAAACAAAGCAAAAAGCCACGAATGGTCTTAAGATGGCTCAAGGGTTAAATATGTCTTACTGCTGAGAGTAAGTGATGTTGAGTAATAATTATAACAGCGTTTTTCTTTGTTTCTCTGCTGCTGCAGCTTTAACAGTGAATATTAAGAAAAGGGATTTTCTATTCATTTTTTCAGAGTAGGGCGAGGACAACGTGAGCTATCTCAGAAAGACTGAACCTGCAGTCGACAATCAGTAGAAAATAGTGGATGAATAAGTGTTTGTTAAAGATGAAGATATAGTTTAGGTTTGTTTAGATTCCTCTGAACCATTTCATCAAACCTGAGGAGATTTTCTTTTGTAACAAATCTGTTGTTCTGCGCTCCTGTTTGATTTAACAGATGATTGAATATTTCACCTGTGACTGGTTACATCTTCCAGCTGAAAATGAAAACGTTTTAGTTGCATCTGTTTAATTCTGCTAATGTGTGACCGTTTCTGAGTCGGACTGAATGATGCCTGCACCTCTCAAACTCTGTGCTTAGTTAGAAACTTAACTGTGTGAAATTAGAGCCACAGAACCAAAGTATAACTAAGTGTACCAATAAAGAAGACTGCTTGCAGGCAAACATGAGCATAATGTAGGACTGAAATATGTTATTATGTTTTTATTAGGATACACAAAATGACTCTTAATGTGAGTCTAACATTTCATCTGTTCATTTTTAGTATCGGTTGAGAAATATGCGTCACAGTGTCATGTATTAATATATTTATTATCTACAAATGAGAACAATAATATGAATGCAAATCTATTTTAAGATAGTTAATTTAGTTGGACAAAGAAGCTTTTGAAGAAGCTGATGAAGCTTTTTATAAATATTTGTACGCTTTCTGATCATAACCATAATCTGTTACATTAAATAACAGTTTAAAACTGAGCAGTAATTTCCTTTGAGAGCTGCATCGAGTTTAAATTTTAAATAGTTGTGTTGGTCCATCTTCTTTGCCAAGCTCACTATCCATGTCTTCCTTTTTTAGTGAATATTTGTTCCCTCTGTAATAACTAACTAAAATTAAAATTGTTTTTGCGCTTTTGACCAGACAAAACAAGCAATTTAAATGTATCTACTGCTGCTCGAGGAAATGTGATTACTATGACATTTTGTAGACAAACAATGAAAGTGAAAACAGCTGAATGAATCCTGAGTTTCAGCCTTGTTCACATTTTCTCTTCTTCATCTGTTCGTCCCCATCTTCCATTCATCACACCTTTACTTCTTCGCCATCATCCTCTCCATCCCTTTCCGCCATTTCATCCTCCTAATTGTTTTTCTCCATCTCCGGCTTCTTCGGCCTTTCACTGGCTGATTTCTTCCTCCTTCCTCCCTCTCTTGTCATCACCGTTTCCCTCCGCCTCCGTCTCTTCCCCTTCCTCCCAACATCTTCTTTATAGCCATCATCGATGGCAGCAATACATCCTCAGCCTCTTGTGGTGATCCTCAGTGACAGATTACAGTAGACACACTCACACAAACACACACATAGAGAGACACACTCCCATTGCCCGCTGGGTTGATCCTCCCTCACAAAAGAACCAGATTAATGTTCTCCTTCCAGCCTGATAAGCCTCCCTTTGTTTGTCTACCCATCAGAGACAAAGTGTGTATGTGTGTGTGAGTTAGTGTGTGTGTCTGTGTGTGATCTATTTCAGACTTTCTGTATTTTTTGGGAGGAAGTGTCATTGCGTGTATTGTCTGTGTGTGTGTGTGTGCGTTTGAAAGCACTACAGAAGCTGGTGTCCTTTGTTTGGGTGTGTATGTCAGCATGTACACATGCAAGGTGAGGCCGGGCGTCTCCAAGCCCGGTCTGTTTGTCGTCTGTAAAGGGAACGAGGAGCTCAGAGGCAGGACGCGGGTGTCACAGACACCAAAAATATGGCCTTAATGTTTATCCACTTTGTGACCTGTGGGGAGTATCAGTGGAATCTTTTTTTTAAAATTGAATCAGTGCTGTTTGAAAAACACACTGTCAAATCTCTGAGAGCGTTTGGTGGAAGGTTTTAGGGATGATCATTTTTCAGTCATTTCATGGTGACATAGTTCTGAAATCTGAGTGCTTCTGACATATTAGAGATAAAAATGTCCACATCCTCGAGAGCAGAGACATGCAAAAATAAGTCCTGCACACAAAAGTCAAATCTTCAACCCTAGTGCTAGCAAAAAGGCTCCATCTAGGAGCTATGCCAAAAAACTGTCCAAATTTAGATTGAATTCAGTAACTATCTAATCCTAGACTGATTAAACAAGATTACAATAAGACCAGACGTTTCTGGGGTCAAATGCATTGATACAGAACTCAGTGCTATGAGGTTGCACAAAAAACATTTTAAGATTCAATTTTTCGCATTGTCAGGTTTGTATTTATACAGTGGCCGGACACCCTCAATGCTGCAAAAAAAAGAAACGCTGCAAACAAAACAGAAACTTCTTCTTCTTCTTCTTCTCGCTTCTTCTCTTATTTGCAGCGGCACTTCTTTTTTAATTGCAGCAGCGTTTCTTTTATGTTTGCAGCGTTTCTTTTTTGTTTGCAGCGTTTCTTTTTTTTGCAGCATTGAGGGTTCCCGGCCACCGTATATTTAACTCCAATCATTCATGAGAAAACAGGAGATTTAAAGTACGCGGTGGAGAATTTGACCACTAGTAGCGCTGTGGAGCAATGCTTTCACACAGTGCTACACTTCTATTCATCTTCCATGCAGCTGTGTTTCAAAATAATGATTATGAGGATTAAACATCACGTTTATTTGTCCTCAAAGTACCTCAAAGGACAGATACCTTTGATATAGATAAGTATCATCACATCCTCATCATATCTATTACTTTGCAAACGCTGTGAAATGAAAGCTGAACCTGTAACCCTGACCGGGATAAAGCTTCTGTTTGGCATTGACACTGTTTTTACTGCCTTTCTAACTTGACTCAGAGCTTGTCCATGTAGTTCAAATCAAAGTGAGACATAAAAAAAAGGAAATCTCTTATCTGCTTCCTACGTCTTATCCGGAGAGGAGCATTAGAAGTGCAAGATAGCGCTTATAATAGCTGCGCGTCAACACTTCTACGGCATCAGATGGAACAGAGTTCTAAAGAGTGCACGGGTCAAAGACAGTAGAATAAGTCCATAATCTCGTTATATCAATGTCCCACTTTAAAAACTCGAGGAGATAAAACCAGCCACGCGCATGCAAAAAGAAATTTAGTTTCACATCCCTGTCCGCACTTCAGATCAAAGAGGCGTGTTTGCCATTTTAATTTCAGCTGCGTGTAACATCTGAAAAACCAATAAGAGGACATGCGGGGAACGCCGCTCGCACTTTGCCCGCGGCGTTTTCGACACAAGGCTGTTAAACACACAGCACTAGTCTATCTCTGTTGTTCACAATCACCGCATTTGACACCGTGTGTGTGTGTGTGTGTGAGAGAGAGAGAAATAAGCAATAATGAAAAACTGAGTGTTTAATGAGAATATGTATTCATGAGCTGACAATTGCCAGGGAAATGGAGTACATCGCCACAGGGAAGGTTGTTATCAATGTTTGTCTAAATATTTAATCCAACTCCGAGTTCTCATTTCATACATTATCAACAAAGACATGGGAGCATGCACAGAAACACTCATGATACATCCACTGGCAACATCAGGAGGGACACACACACAGACACACACACACACAGTGTTAGACAGGGCTATACTTAGGGTCATTATCCCTCTGTATGGGATTAGCAGGCTCACCTGTAACCACATCTAAACACTCTGCTTTCCTCCAACACACGGGCTCACGCAGCTTTGTGACGTAACAGGTCTGGTTATTAGTTTGCGGGTAGGTTAATCTTGTGGGCAGTCACCGGGGGAAAGAAAGAAAGAAAGGAAAGACTTCAGTAGTTGCCAGGTGCCCGACGCTTCGCCGTTTGGACCTTTGGTTATCGGTGCTGTTAGTGACGATGGCGGCTTTCACGCGGTCGCTTACACAGAGAGAGACAGCATGAGACAGAAACACCGGAGTCCTTCACTCACGAGGGTACACGCAAGGAATGTGTGTCTGTGTGTGTGTTTGTGTGTATGTAGTTCTGTCTTGTGTCTTTGCTACTGTGCTTTTTTGATAGACCTTGAAGGGAACCGACAGCCAGAGAGTCCAAAATGGACGAAGCTGTTCAGCTTATTAGCCGTGTTTCACCATTTACTTTGATTTCATCTCTGTCAGATGAAAAGAGGAATCGTTTATAGACAAGAGTCGACGGTACAGATGCATCATTTGCCCCCTGAGAGTAGTCAGTGAAAAATACAGACCATCACCAGACTGAGGTGAAGGTTTTGCTTCATCCTTGATTAAAATCACCACCAAAAACACCTGATTTGAATTTTGCCACACTGGTTTTGGCCTAATTTCACCTTCTGAAATGTAGCATGCTGTGTGCACAGTTGTAGAGGCTGTGATCTTACTTAATATAGGCGTTTTACACACTGACTGCAAAAACAATATGACAGCGTTAAATATGGAAATGAAAAGTCCCCCCTGACAATTCTTTAAAGACACATCTTATCTCAATCTCATGGGTCCCTTATCTAGATTTTCTAAGAGGTTATTTATTGTTTATGGGAAATTGCTTTTATATACATGAGTTGGGAAACTGAATTCAGGAATGCATGTCAGCATCTACCGATGTGTACCCCTGAAGCTGTTTCCTGTGTCCTCAGGCGGCGCTCAGACAGAAGGAGCTGGAGAAGAGCGTCCAGTGGGCCCAGGAGAATGACAAGACGCTGAGGCAGATGCAGGAGGCGCTGGCCAACACCGACCGCCACCTCACTTCCTACCTGACTGACCACATCGATGCCCAGCAGATACCGCAGGAGGCCCAGGTAGACATCAGTGTGGACCTTAACCACACTTTATGACATGTCAGAATGTGTTGCTCTACAACTTTTTAATACTCGAATGATCTCACCCAGTAAAAAAACATTTACCATCAGACTACTCCATCAGAGTATTTACATCGTTCATTCATAATTCAATCCATTAATCAGAGTACAACCTGTCCCTGACTGAACCTCTGATTGAATAAATTGGACGAGGTGGAACTGCATGACCCAATTAGATCAACTTGATTGACTTGATTTGATTTCACTTCACATATTTCTCTAAACACAAGGAGCTGCAATCATTTTCATTAGTAAGTGTTTAGCCTACACGTGTAACGAACAGCCAGTTAACGCACTATAATAATGCACCATAGGCCACCAGGTTATATGAAAAAAAGGAATGATTGACAAGGCGTGTTGTCCCACCATGTTGGAAATGAAAAGTGTTTATAGTGGAAGGCAGGGCGAAAAGCCAGCCAGCCGTCACAGAGAGAGGGCAGAGACGTGATCGGATAGCACATTTTCAGACAATGTCTCCAGGAAGACGATGATGATGACACACTCTTATTTACATTAGAGCTGCGGGAATAGTTGGTAAAGAGAATGAAAGAGCCTGAGAGACACTCTGCTCCTTCCTCATATCCACACAGCACACACAGAAAGTTTCAGAAAGTTACAGGAATAGTCGTAAGCCGGGATCCAGAAGACTTAGCTGTCTCCGTCTGTCAGACCCACGTGGACCTGCAGTAATTAGACTGTATTCAACTGTAATTACTCGCTTGTGGGTCTGATTAACATAAAAAAGTGTATGTGAAAATAAAGGTGGCAGTTTATCGTCAGTAATTACAGGTTTCGGTTGACTCGTGAAACACTGTGGCCTTGTCACAGTCCATCATTAACTGAGACAGCTGTGTTGACAGGTAGACAGACAGAGTGGGAATATTTAGGATAAAAATACACATCTTCTGTGTGTGTGTGTGTGTGTGTGTGTCTGTGGTCCTAATTAAGCCTGAAGCTGCTTTGGACACACACACACACACTGCCTCTGTCCTTTTGTCTATTTCCTCTACATATCTTCATATCTCTCTCTCTCTGACAGACAACACAGATGATCGATTATGAAATAACAACCCACGATGATAGAATAAGTGATGGAAATGTGACGCGTGTGTGTGTGTGATGGATTACCTCCACGTGCGCTGTAGACCACCGGCGCAAGGGATGACATTTCTGTCACACACACACTCGCACTCACACACAGGGGGATGAGAGAATGATTGGATTAGAGTGGTGTGGATGAGCATATGTGATTACAGGACACTTGGTATTTAAAAACAGAGAGGGTGTGTGTGTGTGTGTGTGTGTGTGTGTGTGTGTGTGTGTGTGTGTGTGTGTGTGTGTGAGGAGGGGGTGAGAAGTTATTAAATCTTTTGAGCACCTTCTCCCCTCTTCCTCTCTCCTTGATACCTTCTGCCCCCTTGTGTTTAGCGGGAGGAGGTACAAGATCAAGCAATTAAACTTTATTTAATTCACTATTTTCCTACATTCCTATACATATTTATTGATTTAGTTAAAAAAAAAAATACAAATCATCATTCTCCATAATGTTACAATTGTTCAAATTTCTAGATTTGTGTTATTTCATCCTCTTTTTTTATTTCTAATTTGGCAATTTCTGTGTTTGTGTTTAACAGAAAATCCAGACTGAGCTGAGTGGCCATGATGCGACCTTGGAGTCCATGAGGAAGAAGAACCAGGACAAGGAGCCGTCCCAGAGGATCATGGGACAGATAGACCTTACCCAGGTACACACTCACGTCTTCCCATGTGCAAATACACAGGTACACACACACACATGTACAGCCAGTGTGTCAGGTAAGGGTCTCTGGTGGGGGAGTAAAGTGACTTCATCAGCACAACATACCTGAATCTGCAACTGAGGTCTCTCTGTGGTGCATTGTGGGTGCTGTTAAGGATGTCCATCATGTCTGACGAGTTCCAGGAGTGCACATGGAGCTGCAAATGATAAATATAGGCTCATTATTATATTTAAATACATGATCCTGCTCCTCCTCTGCCTCCTCGTTTATGTCTTTAAGGACCAGTGCACAAATGGAAAATATCAGTCTGTAGAAAAACAAGTCCTTAGTTTGCAGATTTGTCAGTAAAGCCATCATCATTAAATCCTGATGTCTTGTCAAAAGGTTCCAATAATTAACGTGTGCCAACGCACGGAGGAGAGGAGTGAGGTTGATCCTCTGCCAATGAGCTGATCTGAGCAGGTGGACACAGTCATGGAGGATGCTTCTCGTTTCCTAATTCCTTTTTGTTATTCGTCGCTGTAGTTGGGGTTGATTCAGAGATAATTGCAGGTCACAGTCCATTTGTATTATGTTGAGCTTTGCAGGTTTGCAAACTGGACCCATGCAAGAATCCGGTTGAAAAAAAGTCAAAAGCCACAGCAGAACTTTACTTTTTAGAAAATGCTGACGGACGTGTGGACGAAGTTCCGGCTCTTCCAGAAGCCGGCCAACTTTGACGCTCGGCTGGCCGAGTGTGAGCGCGTGCTGACCGGGGTGAAAAACCAGGTGGGGTTGTTGGAAATCGGAAGCGTGGAGCAGGACGTGGTGCAGTCGCAGCTGGAGCAGTGCATGGTGGGTAATTGCGTCACGGCTGCGAATAGATGTATAAATGGATGGACCGACTCCGTGCTTAAGCCCCTGCTGTTTGTTTGCGTCTAACAGAAGTTGTACAAGGTGCTGAGCGAAGTAAAAGGGGAGGTGGAGACGGTGATAAAAACAGGCAGACAGATCGTCCAGAAGCAGCAGACCGAGCAGCCCAAAGAGCTGGACGACAGGGTGACCGCCCTCAAGCTGCTCTACAATCAGATGGGGTCACAGGTTAGCACACACACACACATTTAATTAGGCACACAAGACCATACAGGTCAGATTCAGACATGGATTTGTCCTTTCTTCTGCATGTGTAGGTGACAGAGAGTAAACTGGAGCTGGAGAAAAGTCTGAAGTTGTCCAGGAAGCTGCGTAAGGAGCTGAACGGGCTGACGGAGTGGCTCGCCGCCACTGACGCTGAGCTGACCAGGCGCTCTGCCGTGGACGGTATGCCCAGTGACCTGGAGGCTGAGGTGGCGTGGGCTCAGGTATGACACACACATATGAACGGCCTCACGGTGTGAGCTGCTAAATGCTCCACCAGCTTGAGTACTGTATGATAAAATCAAAACAATGAGCTGAAAGATGCTAAAACACTCGGCGGAGCTTAGACAATTAAAAAATTCACAAAAATGAACATAATCAACCATGACCTGGTCTTTATTCCCTCAGTCCATCCACGGGGAGACGGAGAAGCGTGAGCCGCAGCTGCAGGCCGTGGTGGAGCTCGCCGAGGCTCTCAAGGCCGTGCTGCGGGGCAACGGGGGCCTGGTGGACGACAAAGTCAGCCTGCTGCGATGCAACTGGATCGCAGTCACATCGAGAGCAGAAGAGTGGCTCAACCTGCTGCTGGTCAGAGGAAGAAAATAGAATTTAAAACACTCTTTGATGCTTGTTTGTCTGGCTGAGCAGCGGCAAAATTATACCAAACTCTAAATATAGTTTGTTAGAAGTGTCGCTGTTCATCGTCTCTCTTCCCCCTCTCTCTCCCCCCTCTCTCTCTCTCTCCTGTCTTTCTCTCAGGACTACCAGCGGCAGACGCAGAAGTTGGATGGACAGATTAAGGAAGTGAACGGATGGATCGACGGAGCAGAGAAAAAGATGAACGAGATGGACAGCCAGGGACCAAACGACGCTGTGCTGAAGGTTGTCATGTTCATCTTTTTGTTTCTGGATTAATGCTCTGCTTGTGTTACTCAGGCATACAGATAATGATCCTGTTGCTGTTAATCATTAACACGCTTTTATGTTCCGTTAGTGTCCTATGGGAGGCAGTGAGTCTTCACTCTACAGTATTATTCAATTCTGACTTTATACCAAATATTAATTCAATAGAATAAACATATTTACTCCTCCTAAACACAGGCATATGTTCCCTTCGTGAAGGGATTAAGACGTTATATTGTTATTGCTATATATTTACTTAAAATTTAAGAAATGTTTTATATATATATGGAAGCCAAGAGAGGCCATAACAATTAGAATTTAAGCATATTCATGTTTTACTTTGAAACTCTTGGATTTTTAAGTTTAAATAACCTTTTTTTAATTTATTATTATTTATGAATTAAAAATAAAAACTGAGCACGTTTTAAAATTTTCATGTGACATTCTAAAGACTAAAATAATTAATCCCATATTGCCCTTTAAAAAACTGTAATTATAACAATATAGTGCTATAATATAACTTCAGGAAAAGAGTTAAATATATCAGAGGAATAAATTGGTTTTTAAAATTAAATTTCACAATTAGGTTTTCATTTGATTAGAAGTTTCTAAATCCGTACGGTAATTGTTTACCTCCTCACACTCAATTATGTCGCTCTTTGAAAAAGTGTTTTTTTTGGAATATTATATTGTCTCTGCAGATGTTTGAAAGTGTAAGGTAGTCGTTGTCATTTTCACAAAACATATTCATGATTCTTTCAAGCCTCGGTCTGCCCAGAATTTAAAAGCAGCTTCACTGGAACCATAAATGAAAATGAAACACGGCTCCTCTGACTGACCGCGTTATTCGCTTTCCTGGTGTTATCAGGTGTTGCGTGCCGAGCTGGAGCTGACGAAGGGTAAGATGGAGGAGGTGAGGGCTCTGGCCCAGGAGCTCATGTCCACCAGGGGGGAGAACTGCCAGGCTCAGGTGGGACCCAAAGTGGAGCAGCTCAACCAGAGATTTGACGTCATCGCACAACGCATCGCCTCTGGACTGGTAGGGAAGAAGCCCCGCTGAATGTGATTATTGAGAAACCGCAATAACACACACACACACGGTCTGATTTTAATGAATCTGTCAGTTGTTGTTTGTCATTTTGGCTTGATCTGCTGCAGCTTTAAGTTCTTTCATCTTTCTTGCTAAACACTATAATCCAACTATCCCCATAAACTGACTTCAAGCTCTCTCCGAACTCACTAACTCCAAACTCTCCCTAAATTGACTACAAAGTCTCCCTTAATTGACTTTGAACTCTCTTGCTAAATGTGCTTTAAACGCTCACTTAACAGACACTAAATTTACATCGAGCTCTCACTAAATCCAACCTCTCCGACTAAATTTACCTTCTCTTGGCCACTAATGACCTTCCTTTTCACTGTGCATCTTTGTGCGTCGTTTGTGTGTGTGTGTGTTTTAGACGGCAGCAACAGCCAAGGAACTGGAGCAGTACCACAGTGAAGCACAAATCTGGCTGGAGCTCCTGGAAGAGGAAGTCAAACAGGGGGAAAACCTCCAGGAGGAAGATTTCCAGGAAGACAAGGTCTGACACACACACGCACACATCAAAGTATAAAGACAGCTTTGACTATTATGTGTGCACTTCTAAATAATGTGTGTGTGTGTGCAGGACTGTGAAGAAGGTGCAGTGAAGGAGTTACTGTTGAAAGGAGAGAATCTACAGAAGAGGGCCCCGGATCAGGACAAGAGAGAGCAGATCAGACAGAAGCACAACCAGCTCAACAGCAAGTACAACACCGTCAAGGTAACGCGGAAACAAAAAACGAGTGTTTTTCTATTTAAAAGTGAAGGTTCACGGGAGGCAGCTTAGAACTGAGAGTTTCTCCGGTAACACGAACAGATCAATGCGAGCCGGAGCTGCTGTGATGGCATCAAACACGTCCAGAATAGCTGCAACCGGAATCATGCGTGTTTAGATTTGAGAATGACATCTTATTTTTCCCTCTCCCTTTTTTGCATGAATAAAAAAACTGATAATTAGAGCCAACAATTTAACAAACATCATATTAATTAGTGAGTTTTAGATTTTGTAGCATTTGGACAAGCCAGGCTAACAAATCCCCCCATTTTTCCAGTCTTTATGCCAAGCTCGGCTACCCGGCTGCTGGCTTTAGTATTATATTTATGGCAGATGTGAGAGTGCTGTCGATCTTTTCATCTAGGGAACAGGATTCCCACGGGTGCTTGAATTCCTTGAAAATGCTTGAATTTCAATTCAGTGTTTTCCAGGTTGTGAAAATGCTTGAATTTTTCGTGAAGTGCTTGAAAATGCTTGAAATTTGTGTGATGTCTATCTCAATAAACCAAGAGGAAACAAAAATGTTTCCTAAGCGGCTACGCGCTTGATCCGATGCCTTTACATGCAGAACTCAGTTATCATACTCGCTTGGTGTTCTGCAGAGAAATAACAGTAGACTACTATCCACACCTGTTGGTCACTGTTATTGCGCTATGGTAGTTACACAATACACCGCTCACAAGCTGAGAATACAAGCCAATTCACAATTAGTTAAAAATCAAAACAGTCAATCTACCACCATATGAAATAATGCTAATTAGACCCATATTATTATGCCATACAGTGGCACCGCTGCGCTTCCCATGACCATCATGGCAAACACAACTAGTAGGCTACCTATTTAAAGGTGCTGGAAGAATGGAAAAACTGGTGCTTGAAGGTGCTTGAAAAGTGCTTGAATTTGTTCATAAAAAATGTGTGGGAACCCTGTAGGAAATAAATGGGCGCTTTTCTCAAAAAATAGAGCTTCAGACAAAGTCTGCAGAGTTTCGAATTTATGTATAAAAAAGAGAAAATCAAGCACTCATTGGCTGAATTCACAGTGGGGCAGCCTTGAGCTCTCGCAGACTTAGCTGCGGCACTCATCAAAGTCTGCGAGGGCGCATTAGCATCGGGTCTTACACGTACTGAATCCATTTTCTGCAGCTTATCTGGGTCCAGGTCTCAGTGGCAGCACCCTGAGGCTTTTTAGATTCCTGTAGCGTGTCTCAAAGTTAAAGTACACACATTTCATGACACGTCACTGGGATGTGTGTGTGTGTGTGTGTGTGTGTGTGTGTGTGTAGGACCTGCGTGTACTGAGGAACAGGAAGGCGTTGGCCATCGCTCCCCAGTGGTACCAGTACAGGAGGAAGTCACATGACTTGCTGGCCTGGTTGGACGACATCCAACGCAGTGTGGACCAGCTACCTGACCCCCCTGAAGGAGAAAGGGTCAAGGTGACAGCACACACTCACACACACACATCATAAAACACAGACAGATATATATACATATTCATCTATGCATCAACAATAATATATTTTCCTTTTCTTTCTTCCATGTTAAGAAATAACCATGACGCTTGATGTCTGTCCTCCTCATCACCGTCTTCATCTCTCTGTCTCACACTTTCTCTCTTTAATCTAATTTTATACATTTTCTTGATATATGTGTAGGAAACTTTCTTTCTTTCCGTTGCTTCTTACCTCTCTTCTTCTAATGCACGAATGGACAAAGGGTCGGTGTCGAGGCTTTTGCAATTTTATTCACTTGGGGAAGCGAACTTTCCGAACAATTGTTCCGGGAAATCATCCTCGTATCTATTTAGAGAAATAATTGCAGATCAATTCTTGTCCCCGAGTACAAGACACACAGCTTTTATCTGGGAATTTTCCGGTGGTGGAGCCACAATTGGAACAAGGCTAATTAAACTGTGCTGTGTGTAGCATTTTAACATCGATAAATCATGACCAAATTATCTGTGCGACAGTTGTCTAATTATTATTTATTACGGCTTGGAACAACTGATGCCGACTCATCTGCACTCTGTGTTTTACTGCAGAGTTTCACTTCACAGGGCAAAACAACTAAAAGTGCAAAAAGAAACTCTTTAACTAACTCTTTTATTATAACCCCTTCATTTATCAGTATGTTAGTAATTAATACATAGTTTATAAGGCACTGTAACAGACTGATGTCATTGTAAGCACATATAAAGACATTAAAGGTATGAATGAAGTATGTATTTGTGCATAAATACTTCTTCTCTCTGCCTATGACAACTGATTCTTGATTTCCTTGAGTTTTAAACATGTAATCATACCTGCTCTGCAAACGTGTTTAGCATAACAGTATTTTACCAAAATACCTGCATTTACTTGACAATGATATATTGACGTTGGTGCTACATCCCGGTTCAGCACCCCCAAAGGTTTGACGGAGGAAAAGCAAACCTGCACTCCACCTGTTTTTCCTGCCCCCGCCCTGACTCTGTGTGTGTGTCTTTCACTTTCAGATGATCACTATGACATTTCGCTAAGCAGACGTCTGACTCGCTCGCCTCAGACTCACCTGTCATTGCCGCAACTGAGATTCCTCGCTGTCTGTCTGTCTGTCTGTCTGTCTTTCTGTCTCAGCTTCTTTTCACCCCTTACACTCCCCACTTGACACACTGCACGTACTCCTCTGTGCAGTGCTTGTACTCCTTCTCAATGTAAATAAAGTCTCAAGCCTCCTAATTAAAGCACCACTTTCTTATTTATATGCATTGTTTAAATGGACACACATATAATCTCCGTATACATGAATTCCCTGTATATGTTTGACACTGACAAACATGATATCTGATCCCTTCTATCAATGTGTTGTGTCTTTGTTGGAGTGTGTGTGCTAGTGAGTAAATGGATTTGTTTTTATTATTTTAATTATGTATTAATGGTCGCTGTGTGAATGTGTATTATTCAAGTACATCCACATGCCTCTCTGTGCTTACCCTGCCCCCAACCCTGACCCCGGGCTCAGCCAATAGGGAATGACCTTCCTGGTTGATTTCGTCCAATAGGAAATTGGCTCAGAGTTCGACAAGAAGAAGGAGGAGCTTAAGGAGGTGCAGGGCTTAGCCAATCAGCTCTCAGCGCTTAGAGCCGCCAGTCTAGTGGAGCCCCGCCAACTCAAGCTCAACACCCGCTGGGCTGAGGTGGAGGGCAAGTTCATACCCTTCAAAAGACAATGTGTGAGTTTCAGTAGGCACGACTTCTATATATATTACAGTACTAACAGATAATACTTTACTAATACAAATACTAATACTATCCAAGCTCTAAACATTTATAAGACAGTGTGTGAGCCTCTCAAAGGAACTGTTTTTACTAACTATTAGCATGAAATCAGCTTGAAATGAAAATGTAAAATTAAAATTGACTCACCTTGACTTTCCTATTTACTCTTAATTATAGAATCCTAAATTAGTTGTAATTAGGTCAGACCTTTACTTTCTATTCCGGACAATTAACAAGGTGTATTCACAAACATGTTAGCCCATTTTGGAATAAATACCAGTTCACATTGTTGCCAAGAGTTAGGTGAGAAGACTGATGCCTCTCTCATGATGGTTTGTTAAATAAACAGTAAAGCTTTGCTTTGCATCGTTAGCAAAATCAGCATACTACATAATGTAGGGAGATAAAATTATATCAAATGAGTTAAAGATAAGATTTCTCTATATTGATCCGTAGCAATAAATATTTCATGTCTAGGTTTTAATGTCTGGTGTCTTCCTGTCAACAAATCCCATGAAAAGACCAAAACCAACAGTGTGTTCTCTCAATATTTTTATTACTTCCTTCCACTTAGGGGGAGGTAAATCTTTATGGACGAGTAAATATAAAATAGCTGATGTGTTTTTGAACAACAATACAGCTCTATGGCTCAGAGAAATGAGATTCATCAGGATTCTCGTACACACACTGCAACAATACTTGTTAGTAGGACACATACATGTTGGTCTGGGTCTGCACATAGGATTTATTGACAATAGGAAAAGTATAGAATACAACCAGACTTCAAAATGATATGAATCTCACAATAACCCCAAAGGAAACACGTTTGTTTCAGAAGTCTTATGTTTTGAAATCTTTTCAGTCGTCGGCCCAGAGTTATGTTTAAGTGAATTAAAAGGATAAATAGATTCTGTCCCTCCAAAATAAAATACAAGTTGCTTTTTTTGTTTTTCTTTGCTGCATTCTCATCTACATGTCTCATGTGTACATGTGAAGCAGGCTCACATGTCTAAATCTCATTGGTTGCTCTTGTCTGGCTCTGTGTCACCGCATGCCCCACCCCTGCCAACCAATCACATTACACCCTCGCAGTTCCCTGATCTGCCAATCACTGAAGATGTATGTACCCTGTCAACCAATCACACGAATCAACCACGTGCACTTACACCACATGGTATAATCTAGTTGTACTCGGGCAAATACACATCTGAGCTGTGAGATTTCAGACTTCCAGCAACATGTTTCTTCTTTAGGCGCTCTGAGTGGCATTTCCACTTTCCGCTTCAGTGTGGTGCAGTAAACCTGGGAGCTGCCCAGGCCCCCGAGCTCCTCCACTCAAACTGTTTAGCCACTTCAGCGCATTGCTCAAGAACTCTTAAGCAGTAATTGGCGGCACTTCATTTCCCATACTCTCCAAGCTGGTGTGGGTACTCAGGTCTGGTTCAGCTTTAGACAGCAGTGTCCGAACTTACGTAACAAACATGAACACTTCACTTGTTATTCTGAATCTGTGTTAATCTGACCTCTGACCTCTGTGTAGCACAGGCAGAGAGAACATTGTAGTGGTTTGGCTTATTGAGAGTGAGGAAGTGAGGAAAATGTCACAGAACAGAGCCGTGCAGTGTGCCGCTGGATCGGCAACAACCACCAAAATACCCAAGTGACTCATGCGGAGGAACAGCCCAAGTGCACCCAAGGAAAATGCCACCTTGCCACACCTAGCTGCATGCCAGCACCAAAATAGAGCCCTTACTCATTTTCATCTCCTCTCAGTCCCTGAGCAGCAGTGAATCATTGCGGCATGCTACACATGCAGCATACTGTAAAACCAGACACTGCATTGGCTCCGAGTGTATATTAAAATGCTGCCGCCTGTCCTCATGCAGTGCCCCTGATAGAGATAAATGCAGTGCAGATGTGTGTTCAGTCCAAGTCATCTAGAAGGAAAGAGAAGAGTAGATCAGATCATGAGAGTGGGACATATTTGGCTTAAACCTTTTTTTGGTCTGCAGTCACAAATTCAAGAATCTGGATGTGGAAAAGTGACGACACTACTCGCCTACACTGATTCAGTTTTAAGATGCTGGAAAAGGAGTCTGTGTTTACTGGCAGGAGCTAAAGATCCAATAGTCCAGACAAAGATATCTAAACAAGACCAGAATAACTGTCGGGGCCAAACTTCCTGCTGAAAGTGAGAGCTAAATCTAATTTCCTCCCAGTAACAGGCTGTGGTGTCGTTTGATTTGTTCGAGACAAAGCTCCCCTCTCATCTGGACCTGCTCTGCTCAGTAGCACATATTAAAATCACAAACAAATACGCACCACGTGAAAAAAGGCTCCAAATGAAAAGTGAAATGTGTGAGCAGGTCTATGTGTGTGTGTGTGTGTGTGTGTACACTAAGAGCAGGTATTCTATAAATAATTGTGATTTAGCAAATGTGAGCTAATCATGTGAGGATGTCACACTGGGTTTTGTAAGTGAATGAAGTTCGCATCACATGTTTTATTCTTTAACCAGACATTAACCTTCACAATACTCACACACTCATATGTACACCTCTAAATAACATGCTCATTTATTTTATCCAGACAAAAAGTGTAAAAAGTTATGTAAGTTAATTATCTGCATGCTCATATTTCAGACTTGCTCATGGTATTGATCTTCTCGTGTAGTTCAAGCTAAATATTGTATATTCGTTCCAACAAAAAAAATGGCAAAAATCCCATTGTGCATATTTAAATTGGCGACAGGTGAGTCCGTTATGTCAGAGGCATGCTGTGTACATCCCTGTGTATATTCCTCACTTCACTGAAACCCAGTTTGACAGAACTCTCCGTCTGCAGCAGGCATAATGCTAATAGTGAGCAGAGAAACTGGGACATTCAAATCTCTGGCCCTCCATTTCACTTCCTTCACACCTCCATGTGTCAGACGGTGGAGGAAACTTTCTTTAACGACTACTGCGGTGCAAAACGCTCTTAAAGGGGCTCTCCACCAGTTTTACACCATGAGTCCTAAGGAAACTTAACGAAATTGAACTAAAAGATGTGTTTGAAAGACGTGGGCATTCATCATGGGAAAGGATTAACACAAGACCATGGCTGTGTCCGAAATCACTCCCTAACCACTATGTAGTGCACTATATAGTGACCACGCCATTTTGTAGTGGTGTCCGAATGTTTAGTGTCCACTATATAGTGCACTGCATGTATCCCACAATTCACAGCGAAATGTAGTGAACATCCGATGGTCCCTAACCAAAGCAAGATATCCCATCATGCATTGCCAGAAGTTCTCTGGGCGCGGACGGAGGATGGTTTATTGAATTAATTAAAGAAAATGATATTTGACGACGTCTTGCTAGTCTTAGAAGAGCAGCGCATCTTCTCCTTTCTCTCTCCCTCTCACTATTCTAGTTCTCCTCCTGATCATCAATAATTGAATTATTGATAAAACACAAACTATGTTATTTTATTTTATATTGTTTATTTTATTACACATTTCAAAACTAGAAAACTAGTAGAAAATTGCTTTCTACGTTCATTTAAAAAAAAGTGTAAACCGAACAGCATATAATTAAACATTCCAGTGGATTACACTGTAACTTTCTGTTACTAAAGAGCCAGAATATAATAATATGCAAATATAGAAAACAAAACACGAAAATAAAACGTACAGGACAGTAATCAAAAGACTGTAATTTAATAAAAAAATGCAACAGCAATGACGTAATTACCGGCGCCAAGAGAAGTGTCCGAAAGTGTCCGAACATTTCTTCTGTTAAGCTCACTATATAGTCCACTACATTTAGTTCTCTATGTAGGGAGTAGGGAATGAGTGAGTGATTTCGGACACAGCCCATATGAAGTTGCATTATGGGGAATGTAGGTTTCTGGTGCCTGACACATACTAAGAACCAAAAGTCTGGATATTTTGGCAATTCTGTCCCTAAACTTTATGGAACATCCTTTAATGATTCAGAAACAGCAAATGTATGAGAGAGCCATCAGATATACAATATCCAGTGCATTAGCAAGTGAGTGAATCAGCTTGTACACTCCATCCCACACCGTGTGCAGACATTATTACTGTGACCAGGCAAAGTTAGAGCTGACTTGTTAACTTAAGGCCAGCAGGAGTCATTAACTTTCTGTTAGGCTGCTAATAATGCTAACGTGTGTGTGTGTTTTTTAAATTTAGTTCTGGTTAATTAAAAAGTGTCTTTCAACGGGAGAAGCGATTGGCCAGGTGACGAGAGAATAACAATGAGGTGAAATGAACAGCCGAGTGTTAATATCCCAGTGTGTCTGCACTGTGGGGAGGCAGAGGCAGCTTCATTTAGCACGCCGAGTTATAGTATCGCGTATCACGATCAGGGGGAGATGTAAAATTCATTTCAATTGAATCAAAGGCTCACACACATCCATTTAAAGCGAGTTAACACGAGCGTGATATACAATAGAGATTAGTAATGTGTTTTCCAGACACACAGAGATCACATGGGGAGATCTGGGGCTTCATTTATCACCGATAAATCATGCATCTGCAATAAGTAATTTACTACACACTGCAAAAATATTCATATATAATGTATGTATTCTATTGATGGGATTTAGATTTCCTCAGATATATAACTGAGGTCCCAGATCAGTTCATTAATAAGCTGGAAATCAATGCTTACCTTAAAAACCCTGATATGTTGCCTGGTTAGAGCATCTGAAGCATGATGTAACACCTTTTTGTACAAAGTCATAATATTTTTCTCTTTCTGGTCTACCTCTTTGCTTTGTGTGTTTGTGAACATGATTGGTGTTTACGCCTTCCTGTGTGTGTATATGTGTGTGCGTGTGTGTGTGTGTGTCCAGGACTACCTAACAGAGCTGCAGGCGTTGCTGCGTTCAGTGTCAGAGACGGACTTCAAGCTGAACTCTCCTGAATACTGGCCTGCAGCGTATTATAACCTGCCTCAGCAAGAAGCACTGCCTGAAGGTCAGCACAGCATCAGTGTTTCTGTCTGAGGGACGCAGGCGGTTATTTTTTTTATTCCAGGGAATAATATCAGCAACAGAACCATCAGGTCAAAGCAGTGTGTGACTTTTTAATGAATGAATGGATTTTAAAACATTGTTTTTCCTCTAGTATTATGTTCAGAGACAAAAATATTGGTAACACCGCATCTATAGTCAGTTATGATGATAACTTATGACACTGTTTGGACTGTTATAGCACACTATGAGTACTCACTACAGCCGATTGTGGAGATGTGTGTAGAGGTAGTTATCATACATTCAGGGTTCCCACAGGTGCTTGAATTCCTTGAAAATGCTTGAATTTCAATTCAGTGTTTTCAAGGTTGTGAAAACGCTTGAATTTTTTGTGAAGCGCTTGAAAATGCTTGAAATTTCACAAGTTAGTTAAAAATCAAAACAGTCAATCTACCACCATATGAAATAATGCTAATTAGACCCATATTATTATGCCATACAGTGGCACCGCTGCGCTTCCCATGACCATCATGGCAAACACAACTGGTAGGCTACCTATTTAAAGGTGCTGGAAAAATGGAAAAACTGGTGCTTGAAGGTGCTTGAAAAGTGCTTGAATTTGTTCATTAAAAAGGTGTGGGAACCCTGTATATTATAAGCGCTGTCAGTCAACCTCTAGTTTGTAACTAGTCGAGAGCATCCATAAGACACTTGAAGTTACAGTTTGTTATAAGTGTACGAGTGTCATCATAAAGCATTATGAATGTATTATAATTCACTATGAATGCCCCCAAAATGCACTTTCTCATTTTTACAAGTTCTAATGATTTTTATTTTTCTTATCACTGCATACTACAATATTCCATTTTAATAAGAAGCATCCTCTTTCTACATATCATGCTATCTCCATCGACACACAATTAACATATCTCATTAAAACAGGAGATGTTCCTCTATGAAACAACACAACTCGTCCTAATAAAACAAGAACGTTTTCTTATCTTATCTCATGTTGATTAGGTTTTGTTTCATGTTTGGGATGAGGCAGAACAAAAGGATCATCTAGTCTCCGTCTTGTTCTGTCTTTACATAAGTCAAACTTAAGTCTGAAGACAAAACTTAAGCAAATGAGATGCTCATAGATGCATTTGGACAGTTTCTACCTGTTTCCAGTCTTTATGCTAAGCTAACTAGAGTCAGCTCTTACCAAGTCAGACTTTCTTCATTAATGCATCCTTATTCTTACTCTTGTTAGTCCCTGATTTATTCCCTGAGCTTGTTAGAATGAGAAACTGACTAAATATCTGTATCATGGTGACCGCAACATGCTGCTGCAAAGCCAGTGTCACTTTGCAGATGCAAGATTCTTTAATGTTTGAGTTGTATGATACACGTCACTGTATGTGCGCCCCACCACCACTATAACACACAGGAAGTCAAGGTGAGCATCGACAAGCTGCGTGGCCCAGTGGATGGAGCGCTGGCCCGCAGGGAAGAGATGGTGTCTGGGGCTCGGCCTCATGAGGGCCAGAGGATCCAGGAGAGCGCCACCCTCCTCAATACCAACTGGGACAAACTGAACAAGCTCTACCAGGACAGACTGAAGTAAGGATATAAACAGTATATGTGTGCATGATTTCATGATTATTGTGCACACATTTTGAATGTGTGTTTCTTTGTCTGCGTGCATCAAGGCGTTGGCAGGATTGCAACTCCAAGTGGCAGAAGCTTGTTTCGGATCAGAAAGCACTGGAGGAGTGGCTGAGTGACGCTGAGAGCACTTTGAAACTGGTCGAGAGTGAGCCAGCAGCACACAGACAGCACCTCAGGGTAACACACACACACACACACACACACAACAAATATAAAGACGTATTTTCACACACATGGCTGAATGTACGCAGAAAGCTTCGGAGTGAGTCATACTTCATCTTCAGTGTCCACTGACTCTGCTGAAGTGCCCCTGAGCAAGGCCCATGAGGCCAAACGTCTTGCATCAGCACTTTCATCTTTCTGCTTCCTGAACACACTGATGCTACATTTGACATAAACAGACAGACTCTGAAAAACATAAAGTGTGGATCAGGACAGCATTCACAGTCTTCATCTCTGAAGTGAGATTACAAAATAAAAGCACATCAGTAAGTGTAGTGCAGTAAATCATGTGAAATAAAATAATGTATCATTACTCAGCAGAAAATTATTTGAATAATTACTAGTATGTATAAAAGAATGTATCATTACTCAGCAGAAAATTATTTGAATAATTACTAGTATGTATAAAAGAATGTATCATTACTCAGCAGAAAATTATTTGAATAATTACTAGTATGTATAAAATAATGTATCATTACTCAGCAGAAAAATATTTGAATAATTACTAATATGTATAAAAGAATGTATCATTACTCAGCAGAAAAATATTTGAATAATTACTAGTATGTATAAAATAATGTATCATTACTCAGCAGAAAATTATTTGAATAATTACTAGTATGTATAAAATAATGTATCATTAATCAGCAGAAAATTATTTGATTAATTACTAGTATGTATAAAATAATGTATCATTACTCAGCAGAAAATTATTTGAATAATTACTAGTATGTATAAAATAATGTATCATTAATCAGCAGAAAATTATTTGATTATTACTAGTATGTATAAAATAATGTATCATTACTCAGCAGAAAATTATTTGAAAAAATTACTAGTTTGTATAAAATAATGTATCATTACTCAGCAGAAAATTATTTGAATAATTACTAGTATGTATAAAAGAATGTATCATTACTCAGCAGAAAAATATTTGAATAATTACTAGTATGTATAAAAGAATGTATCATTACTCAGCAGAAAAATATTTGAATAATTACTAGTATGTATAATAGAATGTATCATTACTCAGCAGAAAATTATTTGAATAATTACTAGTATGTAATAAGTATGTGATGTAGTTTGTTTCACATTATTACACCACCTCTGATGGCACATAATAAAACAATGTCATGACATGATAAAATATTGTGCTATAAAAAGACCTAGCTTTCCAAACATAATGTAACACGACACTCTGACACAACATTTGTGTGCGTAGTTGTGAGTTTAAGTCAATAACGCACACGCTGGCACACAGATGGCAGTTGTCAGGAGGAAAAGGCAGCCAGCGTCTGACAGTGCAGTCAGCCTCGATACAAACAGAACACTTTCCTTTTTTAGGCCTTATGTAACAATATTATGTCATCCATTCTGACATTTCAATGTGACATCAACCCCCCCGAAACTGTAATTGAAGGATTATGAAAAGTAGTTTAAGACAAGCGTAGAACAGTGGGCTTTCACGTCACACAGATTTGGATTAATAATGTATGAGGATCATTTTCACAGAGAACTGTTTTCGCCGTTTAGCTTCAGTCGCTGTGTAAACTGAAGCTCTCAACCTGGCATATGAAGCACTGTTATATGTGTGTGTGTGTGTGTTTGCATCATCAGACATGCCCAGTCCACTTTGGGCTGCTCTGATCAACTCTCAATGTCCACCTGCACAGACAGGGATGCAGCGTCCAAGTGCCACTCAAGTGCCAACCTGTGTGTGTGTGTGTGTGTGTGTGTGTTGTTTGTATGGAGACAGAGGACCATCTGGTACCTCAAAACCCTCACATGCTGCCACCTGAACTGCACCCAATCCTGATCCTCCAGGGTACAAACACACAGAGAGACCCTCAGACAAACTGAATGAACTGTATTGATACACTCGTGTGGAGAGACATTAGCTTTGTGGAGACTTACAGCAACCTTAAACTGTCAGTTCACTTCTGTCTTCAAATCACTTTCTTGACTCTTATGTATGATGCTAGAGTCAGCTCAGCTCTACCACTGGCCAGATAACATGTTTGTTAAAAAGTATTTAACAAACAAGACGGAACAGGTGAGAGTGGTTTTAATCTTCTGTTCTAATTTGCAACAAAAAGTCGATGCATGCATTTCCCAAAGCTGTTAAACTACTCCGTCAGAGATAAGGTAAGATGAGACAGCTGTGAATGCCTCAAAATAACAATAATTACCCTTAAATAGTGATGTGATTAGGGTATGTGGTTTATCTACATACAGTAGTTTTATGTTTTTCTTTAGTTAAGCAGCCTCTGAAGCAGCAGAAACAATTAAAGAGGCTTCATCTTTCAATGAAAGTGAAAATTAGGGACGACTTTAATGCTTCATTAGAAAAAAAAAATAGCCAATTTAAACATGCAGATAACCCATTAAAAATTCATAATGTCCTGAACATTAGTGAACTCTTGCCAAATTAAATTAAGGTCCCTAATTATGGTACAATTAAAGCTCCCCGTTACGTTACTTTGTCTTGCTCTTTAAAAACATGTTAATCCATGCAGACAACACAGAAACACATTCTAAATCATAAAGCTTCAACTGATTTCCAAATGTTCGAACATCTTAAAATTACGGTGGCCCTAAAGTGCAAAACACAACAGCAAATTCAAGAACACAATAGCAAATTCAAAAACACAATAGCAAATTGAATAACACAACAGCAAATCGAATAACACAACAGCAAATCATATAACACAACAGCAAATTCAAAAACACAATAGCAAATCATATAACACAACAGCAAATTCAAAAACACAATAGCAAATCATATAACACAACAGCAAATCGAATAACACAACAGCAAATCATATAACACAACAGCAAATTCAAAAACACAATAGCAAATCATATAACGCAACAGTAAATCGAATAACACAACAGCAAATTCAAAATGGAAAGGGTAGATACCCTCGGGCGACATATCCATGTCGTGCATCAAAATGTTCTTTAATAGCAGCGCGTATGTTGTGACTAACAGCTGATATTTTGAAAACATGTAAGCCATTTCCGGTCGCCCGAGGGTACCTACACTTTCCGTTTAAAACTTGCTAATGTGTTATGTGTGTTAATTTGCTGTTGTGTTATTTGATTTGCTGTTGTGTTATTCGATTTGCTGTTGTGTTATTCGATTTGCTGTTGTGTTATTCGATTTGCTGTTGTGTTATTCGATTTGCTGTTGTGTTATTTGATTTGCTATTGTGTTATTCGATTTGCTGTTGTGTTATTCGATTTGCTGTTGTGTTATTCGATTTGCTATTGTGTTTTTGAATTTGCTGTTGTGTTTTGCACTTTAGGGCCACCGTATAAAATGATTCATGGAATTGTCAAACACATTAAATGAATGTGTGATTAGTTCATTAAGAGGTTAGTATTCGCCTCCTCAGTGATCTCAGTCAACCACAACAAACAGCTTGATTTAAATGAAGGTGTTCACGATTGATTTAGCTCATTTTAAGGGATTGTTGTTTCACAGTGTACCAAAGGTAATAAAATGCATTCCACTGCGAGGTATGTTTGACTAACATAAAAAGTCTAATCCCAACCCCTAACCTCTAATCCTCCTCTTAAATCTTAAACCTTTAAATAAATATTTGAACTTGTCTCAGAATGCAGGTGAGCCCCACCGAGTAAACACACAGACCAAACAAAGAAAAAGATAATCATCCGCCGTGTGTGTGTGTGTGTGTGTGTGTGTGTGTGTGTGTGTGTGTGTGTGTGTGTGTGTGTGTGTGCAGGACCTGACAGAGGCCATACCTATCCAGGAAGCGGTGTTGGGCAGAGTAAACTCTGCAGGAGAGGACATCAGCCAGTTGAGCACACCAGACGACGCCTTGCGGCTCCGAACGCAGCTCAGATTACTCAACACTCGCTGGGCTAACGTCTGCCAGCAGCTCAATGAGCACAAGAGGAGGTGTGTGTGTGTGTGTGTGTGTGGCTGCAGGTCATGGATAATCCTCGCTTGTTTTTACTTTCAAATGTGCCTGAAAGTAGAATATTTTTCTTTCCATTTGTCCATGGGTAAAAATATGTCTCCAGTGTTCCCAGCAGGTGTTATGTTAGTAAACCTCACTGAAATCACAGATATATTCTGCAGTACAGGCGCAAACGTTGATTCAATGAAATGCTAATTAATGGGCATAATTTACGGACAAGATTACATTTTCATGATCAATTCCTAGAAAAGAAACGTGCTCTGTGGAGCTCTGGATTGGATTTTGCTCCATACCTGTCTCCAGAACATGTCTCACCTCCGTCCCTGCAGGTCTGCAGAGGGGCGTACGGCGGCTGCAGAGCTGCAGGAGAACATGGGCTCCATGCTGGCTTGGTTGGACAAAGCGGACGGCGTCCTGGCCATCCCCCTTCAGCCCGCAGAGCCACAGCACATCAGAGACACTCTGGGCAAAGTCCAGGTAACATCAAGACACAACACAGCCACTGAGCTCTGTGTGGGTGTGTGTTGATCAGTGTAATTTCATTTAGCTGCCATCATAGTGTTATTTATTATTACTGTCAGCTTTTACATGTGTGTGTTGGTTTGTTAAATTGAATTGGGGGGTGTTACGGTTTCCAGTGAGAGATACTATAATGTTTCATTATGAAATTGAACCTTGAAAATACTTTATTGTTAGTGTGTGTGTGTGTGTGTGTGTGTGTGTGTGTGTGTGTGTGTGTGTGTGTGTGTTTCCATAATTTGATTGAAAGAGCTTTGTCCTACATTGAGCTGCTGTAATAATTTCTTATTAAATTCACCTGTATGATCTGTGTGTGTGTGTGTGTGTGTGTGTGTGGGTGTGTGTGTGTGTGTGTGTGTGTGTGTGTGTGTGTGTGTGTGTCAGGCACGTGTGGAGGAGCTTCCTGCCAAGAAGACGGCGATGGAGGATCTGAACTCCAGACACAAACAGATAACGCTTCCTGCCGACAGACAGAAAGACATCAGGATCATCAACAGTCGCTGGGCTCAGGTCAGCAGCTACGACTGATGACTACAGCTAATTTTGGAAACAGACATTCATCTTCGTTCATCAGAACAAAGCTGCATGAGGGTATAAAATCGTGCCACGAACCATGACGTGTTGTACTGATAACAGTAGAGAGCAGTCGTGGCTGCTGCTGGGGCTTCATGTACCGAGAGCTTGGTGAGCAGAGCCAAAAAAACTCAAAACTGAAAGTTCTCTACCTTGAGATATACATGTATCCAGTGGCGGAGGAAGTATGTAGACCCATTACATAATAACAATAATACCACACTAAGAAAAAAAGGAAATGTGCTATAGCTGTTACCATTTATTAGAAAAGAAATTCGCCTTTATGCAGACGATACAGTTTTATTCTAGTTTGGGATTTGGTCTAATTATCCATTGAAATATTACAACAATGTTTTAGTTTAGATGAATCAGACTGTATTGGAGCATTAACTTAACAAAACAATGACCTCCTCTGTGTTATTGGAATATTTTCACATTTTCATGTTGTGGCCAGGGATGACGATGATGCTACCAATAACTACATAATATACTGTTGAGGTGTTTCATATGTCTCATAATTTTTATTTGTATGTACATAAAACCTTTCACCTTCTTTCTATGTTATGGAATCAATAAAATACATTGACGAAATTGCATCCGCACACAACAACAGACATTTCTATTGTTTATCATCAGGGCTAATTGTAAGTGAGTGTTATCTACCTGAATACAACACGTCCTTTGTCTTTGTTCAGGTGTCCAAGGCTTTGCCTGAGCGCCAGCTGGAGATCGAGGGTCTGCTGAGGGAGTTGGAGAAGCTTCAGGGTCAGCTGGACGACCTGTCAGGCTGGGCATCCAGCACCAGAGCCAAACTAGAGCACAGCTCAGAGGAGCCACCGCCCAGGGTAGGACGGCTGTTTTTACTATTTCCCTATATATTATATTAGAACAGTATTCACGCCCAAACTGGCTAAAATGATGATTTTTGAAACAGAGAATATTAAAATGCTTCTTGTCTTTTTGAATAAAACACTTTATTCCGTGTATTTCACATTAGTCGTCTCCGTTTGTTTCTCCAGCTCGTTGAGGAAGTACAAGTAAAGCAGCCAGAGGTAGAGTTTGTTTTAGAGCGAGCCGATCAACTATACAAGGACAGTCCTCCCAGCCAAGCAGACAAGGTGAGTAAATCAAACACGCTATCAATGATTTATCTACTGAAAGGAACCAAAGGCATTGTTGTAGCATACAGTCTTTGTCATATGCTGTGGACTGCATGTTGTGAAAGCATCTTATGGATTCTTTTTCTCATACCTTGTCTTTGTGGTGATGGAGAGCAATGACGAAAAGACATTTTCACTGTTTAATATGCTCGCCTGCTAGATTCCTCTGGGGAGTAAAATAAATATAACATTTTTTTCTCTTTCATCTCAGCACTAGTTCTGCTTCAAATATTTCATCAAATCCATATTATATACTTCATTAATGTATGCCAGAGAACATTACATCTCCTGAAGATCAAAGACACTCAAGCAATTCCACTTGAAAAAGTTCGACTGAGTTTTCCCCTCACCTGAAGTCACCTTATCAAAATAAAAGCTTTCGATGGCATTTGTCTAAACTGACTCTGACTGTGTGTGTGTGTGTGTGTGTGTGTGTGTGTGTGTGTGTGTGTGTGTGTGTGTGACACAGGTGAAGTATGTCAAGCTAAAAGAAGACTGGACAGTGATCATGGAGCTGGTGCGGCTGCATAAGGAGAGGATGGCCGCTCTGCTCTTAGCCAAAAAAGCCAGTAAGGGTTCATTTTCTTGAGTGGGTGTGTCAGTCAGTGTGCATCCATGTGTGTTAGAGAGCTTTGATGGCAATGATATTTTAGGTATTATGGATTTAAGGTTAGAGTTAGAATTCAGGTTAAAACTGGGACATGGGTTTCTCCTATATCCAATACATATTAGAAGAAGATATACTTTATTAATCCCACGGCGGGGAAATTGTTTTTTCACTCTATTTTTGATTTTACATGCATTTTTTAATCCGGACACATACACATGCAGTACACGGCATAGACATGCAAACGTGGAGAGAGATGGTGGAGTGATGGGCATATATATATTTTAATTCTTGAATTTTCCTATATACTAATATGTAGAGCATTTAAAGTGCTTTAGATTCTTTTAGGTATATCCGTTAGTAAACTTCTATGCAGTACACTGTGTCCCCTTGTGCACTGACCGGGAACGTGGATTGCAACATCTTCTTCTTTGCTAAACTGCAGCCGCCTGGAGCATTAGCGCCAACATTTGACTACAAAAATGTAAAAATAAAACTAATGCACTTACATTTGTGCACTGCGGTATTCAATGCAACCTCTGGTCCCTCCATTTCCACGATGTAGTCAAAATTGCATCCACTGAGTGTATCCAGTATCCAGGTTTTCACAGTACTCTGTATTTTGACAGTTATTGTTATTGTTATTGGATTGTGTTGAAGTGGCCTTGCTATATCTAATGGAGTACCTCAAGGTTCTATACTCGGCTCACTTTTATTTTCTCTTTACATAAACAATTTAACCTAGCTCAGAGCTTAAACTCATTATTATGCAAATGATGCAATTTAATACATCTGTGGCACTTACATTTGTGCATTGCGGTATTCAACGCAACCTCTGGTCCCTCCATTTCCACGATGTAGTCCAAATTGCATCCACTGAGTGCAAGAAATGCCCAGCGTTCTACACTCAACTTTTTGACCGTTCAGTACTCTGTATTTTGACAGGACTGACAGTGAGAACGCACTCATGAACTGAAAATAATAATAAATTAATGCTGAGTTAGGAGTGACGCTAACACAAACTGACCCCAAACAAATGGAGCTCTTGCTTGTAGTTAAAGAAACTAACATTAAAAAGCAAGCATTTTGCACTCTGAGCTAACAGAGAGGTTCTCATCTTGCATTATTAAATATTTTCCCTTTGCGTTTTTGTAAATAAATGCTTCCAACATTGTGTCCCTGCCACAGGTGAAAATCTGACAGGAAGTTCCCAGCCTGAATCTGCGGCGTTGGCTCAGTTCAACAAGTCTTGGGCTGAGCTCACTGATTGGCTGACCATGCTGGATAACATGGTGCAGAACAAGCGCGTGGTGGTGGCCGACCTGGACGACATCAACGACAACATCGGGAGGCTGAAGGTCATCGTCACGGCAAACACTGAGAGGACTGTTGTTGTTCAATGGGAAACATGAGAGTAGGCTGGGAAATGTTGGTGTACTGAAAGCTGGCCAACAGATACATCATATCTGTGTACATAATTAGGATAAGCAGTCTGATAAATGTACACTGCAGCCAACATTTCCAGCGCACTGAGTTATATTCCAATTAAAGTTTAAAAGCAGTGTGTCAAAGTAAGAGACTAATTACTCGTTTAAATCGTGCGGTGTGTATTTGTGAGTCTCGCTGCTAAAGTGCACGAATCAATAGGTTAATAAACCAGTAATTTACAAATACTTATCATGTGTTTTCAGGCGTCGCTGCAGGAGTTGGAACAGCGGCGCCCCCTGCTGGAGAGACAGGTCACAGCTGCCCAGAACCTAAAGAACAAAACCAGCAACCAGGATACCCGCAACGCTATCACTGAACGCAGTACGTCACACACACACACGCACACACACACACGCACACAGGATATTTTAAAAAATGTGTTTGTTTTCTCAAAGACACACTCTTCAACACAAACGTGAAAGACAACTGCACACCTATCTTTGCATGGGCGGTGAAACCAAGCACAGAATAATAACAGGCTTATGAATCTAACTCGCACCAGTCCCTTATCTGCATATTATTTTCATATGTCACACCCTGATGTATGCAGCATGGCCGTTCTTGGCCTACTAAAAAGAAAGCTCGGTGCAGCAAAATCTGCATACCCTACATGCAATACAAGATTAAGCATAGAGGAAGATGTGCTGCGCTTGTAGACTGCATGACTGTGGTTAAAGAGAAGGTATATTTAGAAACTACAAGGCTGTACATGGAGAAGCATTGGGGATTGAATGAGTTATGAAAAATCAGTGTGTGAGATTTTTGGTAGAAAATTGAAATAGCCAAAACAGAGCAAGTATTACTTCAGTCATAACACACTGAACTTAAGCTGCTATGAGCCACTAAAATGAAGCTCAGGGGAACAGAAATATAGATAAATATCTTATTAGTATATAGTCTATATTTTTCTTCTTGTCAACAAACCCCATGTGCAGAGCCAAACCAATAATAAATGTACCCCCCGAACTAGTGTGTGTATCAAAGCCTGATATGTCCTCCTTCCTCTGTGCCGTGGAGACTCATTGTTCAAAAACTATTAAAATCACATCAGCGAGCCACACAGTTGCACTGGTGACATGTTCCTTTATTACCATAAACACACACACCGTAGTATATTTTGACTCCACACACATCATCCTGCTGCTGGAACTACTCACTAGAGCTCCTAATGTGGATTCATCCTCTGCTGGAAACTAGCCCCCATCAAATGTACTACATCCTACAGAGGCCAGCTACAGCTGAACATGCTGTATCAGCTGTAGGGAATAACATAACAGCAACCAAAAAATGAAAACTCACCAGTTTTATCCCAAACATTCCATTTTTAGCAGCCACCAAAAGAAGGGCAACAAATCCACAGTCCCATAATGTCTAGTTCATATTTTAAGTAGCACAAGTCTTCATCACGATCATGATTTCAAAGAAACAATGTTTGACTTTCGTTCTGTCATTGTAGTTGACAGGCTTCAGACTCACTGGGAAGACTCTCAGACCAAACTCTGCGATAGGACGAAGCAGCTCCACAACATGCTGCAGGACTCCACCGATTGGCTGGATGCCAAAAAGGGAGTGGATCATCTCATCAAGCGGGCCAGTGAGAGGCTGGAGTCCTGGCAGGAGATCACGTACACGGTGGACGCGCTGAAGAAACAAAACGCTGAACTGAAGGTTCACTCACTGACCGCATGATTTCTGCTTCGTGTCTAAATCAGCTTTCTAATTACTCATAATTCAGATGCACGCACTTTCTTACACCTTCTATGTGACATTTATAAACAGATGGCTCAAAAAATATGATAACTTGCACCAGAGATGACTCAAAAGATTCAGATGGTGGGAGTGAATCATCACACTTTACAATTGTTTCGGCCTTATTTCCGCCCCTTCCTTCTTTTTTTTCACTCTCGTGTCTCCTCAGCTCTTTTTCAGGGAGCTGCAGCAGTGGCAGGGTCAGGTGGATGAAACCAACGCGCTGGCTGACAAACTGCTAACTCTGTACGCCAACGACGACACGCATAAGGTGACCCAGGTCAATGACAACATGGTGGCCACCTGGACACACATCAGCAAGCGGTAACGACATACTTACTGTACATAAACACTGCAAAGACAGAGAGACTCATCTGAAAAGAAACTGATGGAGTGTGACCTCATTCCTTAAGCATTTCATACTGCAGATAAAACATGACTTGCTGTTATTGGATTGTGTTGAAGTGGCCTTGCTGTAGCTAATGGAGTACCTCAAGGTTCTATACTCGGCTCACTTTTATTTTCTCTTTACATAAACAATTTAACCTCGCTCAGAGCTTAAACTCATTATTATGCAGATGATGCAATTTAATACATCTGTGGACACCATGACAAGAGTGCTTTTTATGTTTTCCAGTCATAATATAATACATAATACAATATATATAGAGGAGACGCAACAGCAGGTAGAGTTTAATACTACAGGTCCCAGAATTCTGCAGGCAGCAGCTGCTTTGTCAGAAATCCAACAGGAGAGCAGCTGGTGTATCTGTTTGCAGTGCAGCCAAACAAACTCATGTTTATTGTTTGATGTTGTTTTAATAAAGAAATCAGACTTCTTTTCATGCATGTTTTCCTCTTAGTCAGTGGGTGACCTTGTTCTTGTTGGTAGTTTGTCAGTCGGTGGTAGCGTGTATCTTAACGTGTATATGCGTCTGTCCAGTGTTTCGGACAGGGAGGCGGCTCTGGAGGCGGCTCTGAAGCTGATGCAGAACTTCTACCTCGACCTGGAGAAGTTCCTCAGCTGGCTGACGGAGGCCGAGACGACGTGCAACGTTCTGATAGACGCCACCAACAAGGAGAGACTTCAGGAGCAGCCGGCGGCCAGGAACCTGCTGGCACAGTGGAAGGTAGGATGTATACACAAGCTCACGTCCCAGTTACACATATTAAGATGTAACTGGTTAGTTACAGTTTAGTGTGTGTTATCACAGCTCTAAATATTTGTCAAGATGTTTTTGGTGTACACCTGAGAGAAAACCGAGGCCAAAAAAGCTTCTGTCCCTTGAGCTGAAGAAGACATAATCATAGATGTATAGTAAGTACTGTACTTAAGTACTAAAATGCAGTATCTGTACTTTTTTGGAGTATTATTTTTTCCCCAACTTCTACTTTTACTGCACTACATATTTTTGATGATTTTAATACTTTTACTCGGATACATTTTTCATGTGCTGAGTCGTTACTCGTTACTATTGTAGCGTCCAGCCGGACACGTGATGAATGACGAGGCGATATTGAACAAACTGCATTTATTGCTGAACGGTTTGGTTCCAGGACTCGGTGACTGTCGGCCGGAACCACGACAAATAACCAACTGAACAGTCCCGGTCTCACATCAACCTCGCTCGTGCGCCGTACGTCACACACCTGACTCACCCAGGTGCGCTCTCTCACCTGCTGCCCCGCCCCCTCGCTCTCGCATTCATTCAGACGCATTCACAGACCATGGGAAATCACAGAACTCTACCATGAACATTGTAACACTGTAACATTAGAAGTTGTGCCTCAATAAATATTTGAAATAATATAAACAACAGTACTTGTACATTTACTTTCAGTACTTGAGTAGCATTTTTTTTTACATACTTCTACTTGCAATACTTAAGTACAAAACATTTTGAATACTTTAGTACTTTTACTTAAGTATGGTGTTTAAAGAACACTTCAACTTCTACTCAAGTCAGTTTTTTGATATAGCACTTGTACTTCTACTCCACTCCTTTACTCCAGTACTTTATACATCTCTGGAGATAATCAACACATACTTCAGTTCACATTGAGTTATTTGCATAAGTGATTTTTTACATTCATAACTGTTATTTTCCACAGAAAAGGCTTGGTGCTGCTCACCAAATACTGCACGTCCATATCTCGTGTAGACTCGTTCAGATAAGAAGCGATCGATAGAAAGTGTATAACAATATTTGTTGACATCAGACTGCTTCGATGTTTGATGGAAACTCTCTCCCTGGACATCCTGGAGGTCATGGCGCTGATGGGTTCATCAATCGTACGCGTGAAAGACAGAATGACAGAATTTCAATGCTATTTTTTAAAGAATGGCATCCGGGGACTGGTTAGCTTGAGGAACCTGGACAGAAAAATCATTGGACAGATTATGGTGATTTCAGAGGTGTGACTATAGGGACTGTGACAGCAGGGTGGGAAAGCAAAAGTGATGGAGGAGATTCGAAGTAGCAGAAATGAGCCTATGGAGGAATAAAAGACAGAACATGAAGAAGTGATCCACCAAAGCTTCAACGACCGTTACTTTTCGGGGACGCCTCTCTTCCCACTGCTTGTGTTCCCATCATTCTACAATTTCACTTTCACAACTGCTGGTTTTACAGCTTTTTTTATAGCTCCCGTCATACATCCGTGACCGTTTTTACACCTGATGTAATGTAAATCTTTATGGAGCAACGCAAGGTGTGGCTGCACGAATGAGCAGAGGAAGAATCAGAGAAGAAGATGGCATCGCCCTGCGCACGCTGTTTGATTGACAGCAGTGATGGCGGCCGTATAGACTCCATCAGACATGCATGCAGCACTTCTGCAGGTTTGGAGTTGAAGACTCTCTGCCCGGGCTGGTATGACAGGAATGCTGACATGGCAATATAGAGAGATTTCATTGGCCGGTCAGTGGCTGGCAGACAAATGCAAAATCCCCCCCCCACTGCATTGTGGGTGTAGAAGGGAAGGCTCTGTTCTGCGAGAGAACATATTTTGACCCTCGGCCCTCACCCTGCACCCACACACACTTTCTGGTGGAACGGCTCACACACACACACACACACACACACACAAAGCGCACACTGTAAAATAAAACACACATGCAGAATTTTGGAAATGAATTTTCAGATACACACTTCATGCACTTCCTTCCACACACACAGCTCTCAGTACAACAGCAGCACTGTATGCAGAGCTGTGAAAGTCTTCTGTGTCCAATTATGATGGCGGACGGCACACACACACACACACACACACACACACACACACACACACACACACACACACACACACACACACACACACACACACACTCTCTCTCTCTCGGGCTACAACACTGCACCCAGATAAGGTTTAATTGGAAAATGAGCGCGCTCATTGTTTTATGCACCCTTTCAAGTTCTCTCTCCTCCTCTTCATCCTCCTCCTCACCCTCTCTCTCTCTCTCTCTCTCTCACCCCCTCTGTCTTTTAAACTCACTCTGACTCACACTCTTCAACTCTGTCTCCCTTTTTCGTGGGTATCTAACTCTCCCTCCGTTTCTCCATGACACTCCCTCCCTTCCTCCTCATCTCCAAATCCCTCTCTTTGTCACACACACACACACACATTTAAACAGAGAGCGTTCTCATGCGGTCACTCGAGTTAAACTTGAGGGAATAGAAGAAGCAGAAGATGATGATGATGCTTATTGACGTCTAGTTTTGGGATTTCCTGAGTAAAGTTTTGAGGATGCTGCGCAGGAAGGTCTATCATGTTCAGGTTGGGAAAGACAATCAAGTGCTCTTCTTTTGTAAATAAGCGTGGTGATCTTTAACTAAGGTGTTTTCTTTTAGTGAGAATGTGTCAGGGATGTTTGAGACATTTAAAAACTAATATGAGATGATGCATTTTGGTATAAATCAGCTAGTTTTGTCCACCGAGAAAGCTCAGTGTGATAGTTTTGCAGTTTTTTCGACTGTCTCTTCAACGGCAGCTTTTCACGCTGTGGACAAAAGTGCTTTTCATATCAACCAAAAGACTAAAAGCGAACTGATTCCGCTCCTCGTGAGACTTTTGGGGTCAACTAAACGGCAAGCCTTGAAGTATTTTCACCAAGATGTGATGGCGCGATTAAAATCACATTTCAAACGCAGATGAAGACACTAAAGTTTGTAAGAAGCCTCGGCGCTGGGATTAACTCAAAGTGTTCAAAGGGATCAGAGAACGTTTAGATCACAGGAAACTTTTTAATACATTAGTCAGTCTAATACTGCACTCCACCTCCACTGTCGTCAGTGCTTTTTATTTGTTCTATTCTCGTCTGTGTCCTGTTCTTTGGTGCAATGACCCATTTTCCCCCTCAGGTATCATTAAAATTTCATGTAATCTAATTTATCTTAAAAACTTTCCAGTTTTTTTTTTTCCTCTTAAAGGACATTTAGAGAATTTTGCAAATGCAGCGTGGAGAAAAAACAAAATGTGTTCTTACGTCATGAGCGAGAGTAAAGTTACAAATACATGATGGCAGAAGTCTTTAAGACAGAAACAGTTCAAAGAAGGCCACACCTTCTTTCACTACTGTTCTGGTCATGGTTTCAATCAATCTAGTTTACTAATAGATCATCGATCAGTTTTCTAAGAACGAGCGTTGGGTTGCCAAGTTGTGGGAATCCATCCTCCGCATCCTTAATATATTCACACAGCCACAAAAGGCTGTTTCACACAAGCTGCTGTACTGGACTTCCCCTCTGACAACGGCTGGTCGTTTTCCATGTGAAGAATATTTCATCAGTTCATCACTGTGTGAAACCCTCGTGCAAAGGTAGATCCCTTGAATCTTTCATGGGAATGGCGGACTCTGCCTCAAACCATGATAAAACTATGATATGGAGTAATTACTCAGTGTAAACACATGAAATTATTATTCAGACCTTGGATATGTATGTCAAACATGAGGAATGATTTCATAAAAAGGATTATAACTTCAAGCCATGTGTTGTAAGATGGTGCACCGTTGGACTGAAGTCTGTGTAGATTTGTTATTCCTTAAGATCAGTACTCGAGTTGAGGGGGGATGGGTGGGGATGGCATCCCCCCTGGGGGAAAAAATTGTCAAAATCATCCCTCTTCTAAAATGGTCATCCCTTCTACTATCCCTTGTGGCATTTTATCAATGCATGTGAAAATTACTTATATTTAACACTGGAAATAGAATTACCATTTGTGGTCAAAAGTTCTATTCCAGCGAAGAAACGCTGCTAATGTCTCTGCTTTAGTTTGAATCAGTCACAAAGCTCCTGGTTGTTACATAAAGACAAAGAGGCTTTGACAGTGAAGTGAGACCTCTTGCTGTGATATACCACCTTTGGGTTTACTTCATTCTGGATCGTCATTGGTGGGTCAAAGGTGAAAGTGGGCGGTACTAATCGATTCTCATGAATCAATCATCAAAATCCGCCAATCAGGATCCACACTCTGTGTTGTTTTAGCCTTAGCAGCACCGCTAGCTGCTACCTGCTGCTTCATATTCTTTAATACCGCTTGTTTCAAACATCGCGTCGTCTTAAAACTTGAAGTCTTCTTTACTCACCCTTAAATTGTGTTTTTTTAAACACAGTTTTTTTTAACAAAAATGTGTTTAAATATGTTTAAAAACACACAAAGATGTTAAAATCTGTTTAAAAAAGATCTAAAAACATACACAAAGATTGTGCTTATTAAAAAAATATTTGAGCACATTCACAAATCAAGATATTTAAAATGTTTTTACAAATATGTTTAAAAAAGATGTGAATGACATGACGTCCATAGTTAAGTGGTTATTGTTTCTTTCCGATAAATAGTATTGTCTTGTGCAGGCCATGCAACTGAGAATGCAAACTATGAATCAGATGGGATTTAGGATTTGCCATGTCTAGCAAGTCACCCTAAAATTCACTAGAATGCAGGAAATTGCATCTAAGAAATACAAAATTTTCTGGGGGAGGACCCCCAGACCCCCCACTGGAAATTATGTCACATAAATGAAAATTTCACCATCCCCCCTGGTTTCATTTTAAAACTCGACTACTGCTTAAGATCTGGGAAGTGATTCAGCACAACAAGTAAGACTTGTTGTTTTACTTAGCGGTGGTATTGTTCAGGAAAAGCTATTTCGAAGACGTTGGCATTTACTTTGCGCAGCTGATGTCACATTTCCCGCCGCTACTTCCTGAACTTTGAAAGAGTTTACGTCGTTCCGAACAGGAAGTGTTTTTACAGAAGTCAATCTTTATTTCCAGTTCTCTTTTAAAAAAATGTTTTCTTAAAGTACTTGATTCCTTTGTAGCATCTTATCAGGAACATTTTCAGTAATGGATTGTACAGGCGGGACTGCCGTTGTCGAAGTTACCGACTGATTCCAGGGTGAATAGCACGTCTTGACATTTCGGAGCTACAAAAGGTTCCATCTACAATGCATTAAGCCCTGCGTTATGGCTCAATCCTGGTGCTTGCTGCTTTTAGAGAGTAAATCACACGCTCGGATCCTGATCCCATTACCGAGCACTCGAGCAGTGAAAAAGTGAATTCCTGAAAGATGGCTGCTATTACCAAGAAAATGAAGTGTGCGCTCAGACAGAATTTACTGCTCTCGCTTTTTTCCACTAACGCTTACTGTGTGTGTCTTGCCAGGACCTCCAGGCGGAGATTGACAGCCACACAGAGCTGTATCACTCCCTGGATGAGAACGGCCAGAGGATTGTGACCTCGCTGGGGGATTCGGAAGACGGCGCTCTGCTCCAGAGACGCCTGAACAATATGAGCCAGCGCTGGAACGACCTGCGCAAAAAGACCCTCAGCATGAGGTGGGGGGGGGCCGGGGATCCTGCAAAATAAAACAATAGAAACGTTCAGTGTTTGTCCAGAGTTTACGTGAAGCAAAATACTTGTGTGTTTGTGTGTCAAGGGCCCACCTGGACTCAGAGATGGCCCCGTGGAAGAGGCTCCACATGTCGCTGCAGGAGCTGCTCAACTGGCTGAGGCTTAAAAGTCAACAGCTGGAGCAGGAGCCGCCTGTAGGGGGCGATGTCCCCGCCGTGCAGACACAGCTGGACACACACCGGGTAGGAGGAAACACACACACACACACTCACACTATGTGGGACACAGACAAACACCCTGCTTGTCTCTGCTGCATTTTTGTCGGAAAATGTAACTGCTGATTGTGGAGCGCTTTGTAAAGATGAGGCTGAGAGTGGGTGTCCACTTTCTGTCAGGGACTGTGCAGAAATTATTTTAGGAAAGGTGAAGGGTTATGTATTGGACGCGTTGCCTTAACCGCCATATATTTCAGTGTGATTTATTGTGTTTTGGGAAATCTTCTTTCTCGCGGGAAGTTGGATGACATCTGTGAAAGCACAAAGACTGTAAACAGACAGAAACAGTTACAGCCTTATGTCAATGTGACTATTCCATAGCTGCAACCACAAATGTGGCATATGCAGCAGACAACGAACGTGTCTTCACTTTCCCATGATGATGGTGTGCTAGTAGCTCGTAGGAACAGTTTGTCACTTTGAGGAAACACAAAACACGAGTGGATCTTTTTAGTTATTAGTAATTGAGCATCATGCCATTATCTCTGTAAATGCATTATACAGTGGCCTTCTTCAGATCAGGGCTGAAACACAGACACTCGATTGTCTTTCCTGCCTCAGTTAACCAAACTATTGCCAAGAAGAGCTTAGAGGTGGCACGGCGTGAGCTCATGGAGACTTTTATGTTTTTGCCGTTTGGCACACCTATAAGAGGAAACAGTTCCCTTTTTGTCTTCGACAAGCCAGGCCACCCAAGGCATCATGTAATTCCTTTTATTCCACAGAGCCTCTAATAACTGTTTAACTTAGTAGCTCTTGGTTTATGAAGAGAACAGTGGTTAGATTGTTTGTTAACAGGATGCTCCCATTCCCATAGTTTTGCCATTGCTAACAAATTGAGCTAACATAAGCTAACAGCAGCAACAGTTGGCGTTTTATTATTTTGGACTCCCTGAAGGACGGTGTTGCATTTTTGTTTTATTTTTCCTGAGTCAGCTGCGGATAAAAACACATAAAACTTCACCTTTATTCCAATAATTGTTCCACAGAGCCATAATATAATATGGTATTAATCCTAACTAAGTGTAGCTCAGAGTCACAATAAAAGAAAACACTTTTAGAAAGCTTCAGCTCAATGCCAGCACCATAAGCAACAGATAAATGGGCCCGTCTGATAGCTTCATAATAGAAAAGTTTTGTGGTTTCATTGCAAAAGCAGCCGTTTATGTTAGAGACAGACTTCCTGTCTCTGACTAACATCATGCAAATCAAAGGCTTGGAATAAATGGAAAGATCCGGACAGGTTAAATGAAAAAGCCATTTTGTGCACCATTTTATGCAAAGAAGCGAGATGATTGGCTCTGCTGATTTGGTCATTTCATGTATAAAAACCACAATGATTCTGCCAAATGGTGAGTCCTCTCAGACATGCATTAGAAAAAAGCTTTTAGTCAAAGCGTTTCACAATGAACGGAGAGGAGCCACTCACAGTCCTAACTGTTCATCCAGCCATACACAGAACACACACAGACTTCCTAACACTATGTAAAACACTTGATTTATTACATCATGTTCACTCCTCAGGCTGTTTTATGCATCTCTACAGCGGGGGCTCTCGCGCTTTTTTTTTTTTTTTAATCTCGGGTCCCAAAATTGAAATGTCCCAGGGACACAAGCTCATGAATACATAATTAATCACTGTGTTATCTACATTAACCTGCTAGCAATACAAAGCCAACACATTTGTTAAAACACTTTAGTAAATCATGTCATGTCACTGACCTTTTTTTTTTATTTATTTATTTTTACATATTTCAGAAGTAATCATTGACAGAGATGACACATAAAAGAATAGTCAGAGATAACCAGGTGATGATCGGTCACACAGCAGCACACAGATGAAGTGATGGACTGCACGGGGCTTTGCAAACTTTGAAAATGTCTTACTGCTGCTTTAACAGCTGACAATTGGTTGTTATGGTAACGTTTTTTTTTTCTTCTTTAGAACAAAACTATAATACAAAGGTGCTTCACACAATAAAACACCCGTAACTGAGGGAGTGTTACCTCACCATTTTGCAGTGAGGAAACACCTGAGGCAGGTTAAAAATCAAATAAAACCAATAAAAAAGTATAAATACAAAAAAATGGATCTAAGAATAACAAGGTTGATCTGGGTATGTGGCAGATTGTTAATATGTATTATGACTATGAGCTGCTTTTTTTAAATTGTTTTTTCCTCATCTATGCATCATTATTATGTGAGAAACAAGACGTTTCTATAATTTGTATGTTGAAACAAGAAACACATCAGGGTTCCCACGGGTGCTTGAATTCCTTGAAAATGCTTGAATTTCAATTCAGTGTTTTCAAGGTTGTGAAAATGCTTGAATTTTTTGTGAAGTGCTTGAAAATGCTTGAAATTTGTGCGATGTCTATCTCAATAAACCAAGAGAAAACAAAAATGTTTCCTAAGCGGCTACGCGCTTGATCCGATGCCTTTACATGCAGAACTCAGTTATCATACTCGCTTGGTGTTCTGCAGAGAAATAACAGTAGACTACTATCCACACCTGTTGGTCACTGTTATTGCGCTATGGTAGTTACACAATACACCGCTCACAAGCTGAGAATACAAGCCAATTCACAATTAGTTAAAAATCAAAACAGTCAATCTACCACCATATGAAATAATGCTAATTAGACCCATATTATTATGCCATACAGTGGCACCGCTGCGCTTCCCATGACCATCATGGCAAACACAACTAGTAGGCTACCTATTTAAAGGTGCTGGAAAAATGGAAAGACTGGTGCTTGAAGGTGCTTGAAAAGTGCTTGAATTTGTTCATGAAAAAGGTGTGGAAACCCTGACAAATCCTACGACAAAGAATACAACAAATATCTTGTCACCTGGCAGCAATACACTGAAGAAAAGGAGCAGTAACACAAATTATTGATGAGTGCTCGTGTCTGTGTGTCACAGGGATTCAGGAGGGACTTGAGAGCTAAGGAGCCGGTTGTGACCAAGGCTCTGGACGATGTGGGAATCTTTCTGTCAGAGCTGCCCCGAGATACACCGTCACCTGAGAAGAGAGGTAAAAAAAAAAATAATAATAATAAAATTCACATTTTCCTACAGGCTCTGTTCGTTACGATCATCCCCCTGCAGCACTTCAGACTTACTTTGATGCGTTTCCTGTTGGATGCATTCAGAATGTAAGCAGCATAAGCTCTTTTATTATATCTAAGACACTTTTACATTACTGCAACTGAAATGCATAGGCTGGAATGTAAATACAGGACATTGCTGATTAATTAGTGACATTTTCTGCCAGAGCAGCGCCGTGATCAGCCCTAACACATGAAGTCCTACATAAAAGAAAAATATGAAATGAATGCAACAGACCTAAAGCTCCTTTTTACCCTTGCACAGTGAACTCTGCACCCTAGTAACAGTCTGGTAACAACCAACCACACATGGAGGTTAACTCACACACAAACACACACACACGTTCCTGCAGCACCTTCTGCACCATGGCAGCAGCCCAGTTATCAGACTCTTAGAAAACAGCTGGACTTTAACTGTGGCCAATTAAACCCATTCAACTGCCAACTCCAACACACTCGGAGAGCAGAGAAAGAAAGAGTGAAATCCAGCTGTTAATCACTGCTGCAGCGAGGGAAACAAGCACTCACTTCCTCTCAGAAAGCCATTCTGTCCCGGCGATTAGACCTTCGACTCAGCAGCGGTTGGGGACGTCTAAAAAACAGATTTAACACGATGCTTTTGAGCAGATGACATTTAGTGGAATTCAGCCACAAACAGTCTCCACAAACAGCCCGAGTGGTGTGACATATGAGTGAAACAGTCTCTCAGGGGCTGGTCTTCATTGTCACAGCTACCGCTCGTGCTTGTGTTTGCTTTAAAAGAGGCGAAATGCTTTTAAACTCCGTCGGCAATGTCTTGAATAACAGCCGAACAGGGTGAGCGCAGGTAAAGACGTTCAGTGGACAATCACAGCGTGATTTCAAACCAATCAAACGAAAGATATGACAAGAGATTTCAAAGAAGCTGCAGGGGGATGAAAGTGTCTCTCCTCAGGAGTTTTCCAAGAATGTCCGTCAGACAAAGCGGCCACAGAGCAGAAACACGAGCAAAAATCAAAGTTATTCATTTCACCGACCCACAAATCTGATTTAGTACAAATGAATAGATTCTTACATGTTATTAAAACACACGGATTAATCAGCTTTGTGCTATGAGTAATAGTCTTGGACGTGAACACAGTATTTTCTGCAAAAGCTGAAAAAACTCTTTTGTTATTTCACATGAGAGATGTTGGTGTTCGTGGTCGTGTCCTTGCTTTTCCCTCTGGCTTTAAGTGGGAGGCCATGCACCAATTATAGTTGGACAACATTTGTATCAGTGCACGACAGCTGTGGGTTTTTTAGTTCATCACAGCTTTTTAGGTGACAAGAAGCTGTGATGAACTAAAACACACTGTGGTTGAAGAGCTGTGGAAAATAATGAAGTTGAACCAACGAGGTGAAAAATGCTTGAGCGAAATAAAAAAGGAGCATAGTTGGGAATAATCATCTGCGGGTTCATCACTACAAGAGACCCGGTTTCATATACAAGTAATCATGTGACCCTTTGATGATACAGAAATATTCATTTTAAGGGGTAACTTAAGGTGGACATGTACATTTTGTGATGCATTTAAGGAGACTTTTCATTTCTCCGTGGATAACTGGACAGAATCCCCATCTCAATATAAAATAACACAGGGTTCCCACGGGTGCTTGAATTCCTTGAAAATGCTTGAATTTCAATTCAGTGTTTTCAAGGTTGTGAAAATGCTTGAATTTTTTTGTGAAGTGCTTGAAAATGCTTGAAATTTGTGCGATGTCTATCTCAATAAACCAAGACAAAACAAAAATGTTTCCTAAGCGGCTACGCGCTTGATCCGATGCCTTTACATGCAGAACTCAGTTATCATACTCGCTTGGTGTTCTGCCGAGAAATAACAGTAGACTACTATCCACACCTGTTGGTCACTGTTATTGCGCTATGGTAGTTACACAATACACCGCTCACAAGCTGAGAATACAAGCCGATTCACAATTAGTTAAAAATCAAAACAGTCAATCTACCACCATATGAAATAATGCTAATTAGACCCATATTATTATGACATACAGTGGCACCGCTGCGCTTCCCATGACCATCATGGCAAACACAACTAGTAGGCTACCTATTTAAAGGTGAATGGAAAAATGGAAAAACTGGTGCTTGAAGGTGCTTGAAAAGTGCTTGAATTTGTTCATGAAAAAGGTGTGGGAACCCTGTAGATAATTCAGGACTAGACTTTTTCCACAGGTATTTTTTTAAATATTAGCCGTAACGCACTGTATGGGTAGACAGATTTGTGCCACACCAGGCGTATTTTCAGGACTTGTTCTTTTCATTACCTTCAGATATCAGCCCGGAGGAGCGTGCCCAGAACGTGGGCCGAGTCCTGCGCAAAGAAGCCGACGACGTGATATTCAGGTGGGACAAGCTCAGCGCCGACTCGTCCGAGTGGCAGAGGAGGCTGGAGCTGGCTCTGGATCGGCTGATGGAGCTCCAGGAGGCAGAGGACCTGCTGGATGGACAGCTGAGGCAGGCCGAGATGGTGAAGGAGGCGTGGGAACCTGTCGGTGACCTGCTGATCGACTCTCTGCCGGAGAACATTGAGAGAGTCAAGGTCAGATTGAGTCATGTGTCATTATATTCTCATCTCTGCTGTAAATAGCCAACAGCCAGCTATTGTGGCTTGGCATAAGGGGGGTGGTTTAGTTTTTCATACTTTCTATTTTCTTGCTGTTCTAAAGCCGCGCATGCCGCTTTCTATTTGCATATATATATGGGTCTAATACAGAACTGATGTCAGAATGACATCCACACTTGCTGATTTGCATATTCATGAAGCTTTTAAGAACTCTCTCGCTGCTTGATTTCCGGTTTAATTTGGACTAATTTGTGACGTCTGCTTTTAAGCAGCCGCTCCGTTTGATTAAAGAGAACTTATTTCAAGTGTTCATTAAAAAGTCTCAATCACACTCTGATAAATATGGAGACACACCAAAATACTGTCCAGCAGTCTAGCAGACAACATGGATCCAATCCACGTATTTATAATGTACAGATATAAAAAGAGGATATAAAGAGCTTTATTTTTGTTGTTTGCAGCCCAGGTGAATGCAGCTGGTCAAAATGTTCAAATGCAAATAGTATTCTGTGCTTTGCACATGTTTTAAACTGGTCTCCTCAGTGGCAGTCTCATTTGTTTGTAATGAAAAAACATTTGATAATGAATCACTGGTATTAAACCCTTAAAGTCCCGGATGCACATTACCTCCTTAATCTCCATGCGTCACAGCTCAAGTGGCACATATAGAAGAGTTAGCCCACCTTGCATCTTATCAGCTGTTAAAGTTACACCGGTTGCCATGGTGAAAGCCCCTCACGTTGCATTTATCCTCCTCACTGTAAGCCCGTCAGAGTTTTCCATACATCGGCGAGCGTTAAATAAGCAGAGCTTTGCATGATGGATGCATCCGTGTGAACCCAACTACTAACATCCTGTCTGTGTTTCCCACCTGTCCTCTCACCGCTGTAAACAATGCAGCATCACAGACAACCTGTGTGTGTGTGTGTGTGTCTGGGTGTGTGTTGCAGGAGTTCCAGGAAGAGATTGCTCCGATAAAGGACGACGTGACACACATGAACCAGCTTGCGTCCACTTTCGGTCCACACGACATCCAGCTGTCACCTAGCAACCTGGAACGTATTGATGATCTCAACACACGCTGGAGGCTGCTCCAGGTACACACTAATGCACACACACACACACACTTATTCAGGTGTAGAAACATTGGATATCGCTTGCAGATGTGTACATATAGTGCGACTGAAACTTATGTTTCGTCTGCAAGTCTCACGACAAATCCAGATTCTCTTGTTGCAGTTGTGTGTGTCTGTGTACCTGTGAGCGTGTGTGTGTGTTACTTTGTGCGAAAGGGTGTAATAAAGACAAAACGCACACGCGCGCACACAAACACCATGTGTTGGTGATCAGAGGCAGCACTGGGTGCGCTCCAATCAGTCTCAATAAGCCCGGTGGCAGCCATGCTGGAAGCCGGACAGTGATTGTTACCGGGGGTGACAGATGAAGCCAATCAGCTGCCAGAGAGACGCAACTAATGCCAAGGAGTCCCGGGTGGAGATGGGCGCAGTGGTGACACCACGGTGACGGGACCAGACGGCCAGACTCTGTGAAGTTAGCACCTGAGCAGATGCTTGCACGCACACACACACACACGCACACACACACACACAATCCTTTGTGTTGTAGTGAAGGTGAGCACATCTGTGTGGTTGAAGCAGGTAGACTGAGGGAGAAAGCAAGATGTAATTTATGGTTATATGAGAAGCAGAAACTTCCACTGGCCTGTATTTATTAAAGTAAAGACGGTCATTTAAATAGCACGTCATGCAGAGGAGTTCAGATTCCACATAACTCAAACAAAGTAACCTTTGAGAGCAGCTCAAACGATCACATGATTAATCACACAACTACCAGAGCATGAACATCCAATCAGAGTCCAGGATGTTACCATACATCTGCCATGCTGATCATTGTTTTCAAACATTCCTACATTTCACTGGGTGAAATGTTATTTTGCAAAAAACTTCTGTAGTTGTATTGTCCTGAATATCTCTAGTACAGTAGATATTAACAACAATCTAACATTTGTAACGAAAGATTAAATATCGTTGCATAATAGATTTATTCTTGTTGTTTGAATGCAAAAATATAGAGAAAATCACTGGTGTTACATCATGTCAAGATGTTGTGTGGACTAAAACTCTTCTGTATTATCATATTTTTGAGTTGATAATACCAAATTATTTTTATTGCAATCAATTTAAAACGAACAATTAAATGATAGAAAATGTCAAGGGGGAGCAGAAAATAGAAAATGAAGCTACGGTGGATCACCAGCAGCAGCATGTTCACGGCTCAGCTGCTCCAGTCATTTCTGGTATTTCCTCATATGACCTCAGAAGCTCCCTTGAATTTAACAGCATGTTCGAGGGAAAATAAATAAGATGAATGGATTTTATTTTCATGTCTGCGGGCAGGGGACTTTCACGTTTAGCAGCGCGGTAAACACACTTATTTTTCCTGATACGCATGAGCTGATGTAAAATGGTGAAGACGATTTAGTTTTTTGTTTGGACAGAAAAGAGGATCTAACTGCCAGTTTTGGAAAAGTCACTTTCCATTGCAGGTGGTTCACAGGGAGCAGACTGTTTGCCCAGGAATTTTGGCATCACTTTTTAATGGCAGGGTGTGTGTGTGTTTGTGTGCTTTGATGTCTTCTGCTTTAGTTAATGTGGCTTACATTTTAGGTGAGTGTGTGTGTGTGTTGTGTGTGTGTGTGGTACCTGCACATCCAGGTCACTTTAGTTTTGGTGCACGGCGTTCTTTGGTGCACAAAGGGGTCAAAGCTGATTGGTCGGCACACAGGGACACAGTGCACTCTGAGTAATTGCGACAAATTCCTCCTCAACAATCCCACTCCTCTCATTTGTACGATTCTGATTAGGTTACCGTGGATACGGGGAAAAGCAACTCAGGCAGAAATGGATTGGGTGAGGTGGACTCGAAGGTAATTTCATTGTTTGCTTTCCAAAAAAAAAAAAAAGAAAAAAAGAAAAGAGGACTGGTCATCGCTGTCATAGCTTCATCTTCATCTGTTCTTCATCTCATGTCACGACACACACACACACACACACACAAACTCTTCTGACAATGTGTCATCACCGGCCTTCTCATTTGGGTTATGGATGAAAGGCTGGACAGTTAATCAGCCAATCTGTCCACTCAGACTGGATAATAACCCATCTCACTCCCTCAGCTTCAAGACCTCAATCAAAGAAAGTTGAGAACAATGATTCACTTTTTTTACTTCCCAGAACAAAAATGTGTCACTAATCAGCGGCCGAGAACATTAGATCATTGAACACTGTGTCAGGAAGCATCAGCGATTCTAGACACACAGCGGCTGGCACCTCCGGGGATGTTCAGGGTGCAGCTAGCTGCCAAGTGTTGGTACCAGACTGAGATCATGCCTGCGAGTATCCGCCGGCTTTTCTGTGAATTCTATGTGACATTATGAAGCCTCATGGGAGCAGCAGATTGTCAGAATATTGCTGCAAAGTATTCATGTCTGCTGAGGCTGCAAGATTTTACAGCTGATGCAAAAAGGAGTGACAGTTCAGTCTCACTAAGGTTGAGTGTTTGGCAGTCCATTCGAGTATTGACACACATTTTGGATGCATGAATTATGGCTGACTTTAGCTCAGGTGAATCGTGGATTGCTCTTGTGATTTCATGTAGTTGTTAGGTACGGGGTGCCGTTTGTAAAGCGTCTCGCTCTGAAAATAACAGCAACATTTTGGTTTTATTCGTTATTTGCCACTATAAAGACGCTCTGACCTTCTGGAGCTTTAATTTTGGCACTTCCGGTTACCGTCATTTGAATTAGCATTTTAGCTAAATGTTTAGTTTCACCCGAAACATTTAGCTTCAACATTTAGATTTATATTTAGATTTAACATTTAGATATATATTTAACATTTAGCTTCAACATTTAGATTTAGATTTATAGTTAACATTTAGATTTAGATTTAACATTTATATTTAGGTTTATATTTAACATTTTTATATATATTTAACATTTAGATATATATTTAACATTTAGCTTCAACATTTAGATTTAGATTTAGATTTAACATTTAGATATATATTTAACATTTAGCTTCAACATTTAGATTTAGATTTATATTTAACATTTAGACATATATTTAACATTTAGCTTCAACATTTAGATTTAGATTTAACATTTATATTTAGGTTTATATTTAACATTTTTATATATATTTAACATTTAGCTTCAACATTTAGATTTAGATTTATATTTAACATTTAGATATATATTTAACATTTATATTTAGGTTTATATTTAACATTTATATTTATATTTAACATTTAGATTTTACATTTAACATTTGGATTTAAATATTTAAAATATCTCTAAGTTCACAAATATTGTTCTAAATGTGCAAAAAAGTGACTCTCAAAAATTCAAACCAGTTTTTTAAACATCGTTTTTAGCTAAATGTGACAAAATGTTGCTGTTATTTTCAGAGCGAGACGCTTTACAAACAGCACCCCATAGTTAGGAGGCTAATTCACCACCGCTGATGAAAATAGACCTCGATGTATGATGATGAGGTGGTTTCTCCTAGATGATTTTTTTGACGCTGTACTTCTGCTCTTGTGACATGTGGACAGGAGGAGCCAGTGATCAAACCTCACAATCAATCTCAACCTCCTGAAACCAGAGTTTCTACAGCTGAAAAGTTGACTTGGCTTTAAGGAGTCGTCATCTGTTACCTCTGAAAAAACAGCAAACTGCCCAACAATACATTTATTAAGATAGCTTGTACTCTAGTTTTACAGTAAAGAGTTTGTGTGTGTGTACTTCATCTGAAAGGACCTAAAAGATGTTTTTTCTCTTCCCCTGCCTGGATGTTTTTATGATGTTTGGGAGTATTTTCATACTGTATGTTCAATATTTGTCATTTGTTATATGAAATGCAACCAGAAGATAGTTTTTCAGTAACTCACCCTCAACTTAAGTGTCAGATTCTCAGTCGCAGCTGTCTGAATACAGGTCATAGTTTTGTTTTCAGCTGTTCTGCTTGTTTAGTATTTAAATGTGGAAATCATCAGAGCTGAAAGATATGATTTTCATGCCAGTGATGCTTCCATACAGTACACTATACGATATTGTGTACTCGGTGCCAACAAGAAAAAACAGGTGTTTAGATTTGGATCAGTGACGAGCTAAGAGTTTCCAGTTTAGATGGTAATCTGTGAGCCAAGAGACAAGTGTGTGTACCCCGGTGGGCCTTCCCCCCCTCCTCTGTGTGTACCTACACAGCCGTGCTGATTTGGCACAATTATCTCAACTCCATCTAGATAGACAGCTCATTCAGAGCTGAAGGAGACTCACAGGAGACTGCATCCTCTCTAATTCCACCACTACAAATTCAATTATCTTCTCCATGCTCGTCTTTGTGTCTCCTTCCCACCACTTCCTTTTCCCTCAGCCTGCGCATCCTCATACTCCTCCTCACCGCAAGCGTATATCATAAATATAGATATTCACGATGACACGGAAAAAAAAAATCACCCTCCAGTGTATTCCCATCACCACATTATAAAGCTATTCATTATTTTGAGGAAGCATTGGGGCTGAATGTTTTTTCCTGGTCTTCAAATGGTCGATTCTCTGGATTACACTTCTTCTTTTCTTGGGGATTTCTCGCCACGTTTTGTGTTCGGTTTAAAGATGCAGAACTTAGATTACGTAGAAGCTTTTTGAACAAGATGAGCAAAATAATAGAATCAGTAGATGCAGCCAAACAGTGACTAAAGATTCACTTTAAATCTCTAAAGATCAAATAAAATTGACTTACCTGCTATGATGTTGTGATATTTCACGTCTGCTTTTTCTTCCTCGGATCACTGTCGATAGGTAGTGATCAATGCAGACCAGGAACACCCTGACAGAGCTGCAGTTTGAAGATGCTCTGACACTCTGATCGTTTAGCCATCAATGTCATCAATTAACAGATGTCAGGCTAACGAGATAACCAGTGTTATTCACTTCACCTGTAACTGGTCATAATGTTTGGACTGATCAGTGTAAATATAGCACAATTAGCTGAACATGCAGCCATGGCTGTTAAACTCTTTTTGCATTCATTCATTCATTCATACATTTTAAGTACATAAACAATCTGAAAATGCATGAAATGAATGACTTAACATACAAATCTCAGTGGTACTTAGCTTAACTGGCAAGAAATCCTCATCCATCAATCAATCTATTAATCAATCTACAAATAAGTTTCCCTGTCTCTTCCTCCATCAGATGTCCATCTCGGAACACCTAAAGCAGCTGACGGACGCTCACAGGGACTTTGGCCTTCTGCACGGTGGGTAGAACACACCCACAAACACACACACTGTGCACATATGTCACACTGTTGACAAGATACTCGAGAGGTTGCGTGTGCGCGCGGACGCGATAAGCCCAAATGTGTTAGACAAAAATGAGGCACCCACCTCCTGACAGCGTCTCACTCAGCGACGCTCAATAAGTGACGCGTCGGAGAGCGAAAGAGTGACACAGCACTCGACTGTCATCGGGTCGCTGAATAACTGAATAAATGATGAGAGGGAGACGGCGTGATAAAGAAGTCACTCGTCTATAATGGTGTATCGACCTGTTTATGCAACCTGTTTATCTACTTTTATCGCTGAATTCCAATATGACCCAGCACTTAACACAATATGACCGAGGCGCTCGTCCGTATCACAGTCACATATTGATGGGAGCGCATCGATGAAAGCCCCTCATTGATTGGCGCGTTGATTAAAGTGATGGATACAGGATGAGGACGCTCTCTCCAGCTCCTCCAGTCAAAATCCGCCTCAATAGACGACAATAAGACAATTTTAAATGACAAACTCATTTTGTCGTTTTTTCAAGCACCATTTGATAGCAGGTCTCCAGTTATAGCTTAGCATGACGAGGCACAGCAGGCCAGTGGAGCTTTGGAGGCGTGGACCTGAACTCTTTCTAAAAAGGCTTGGTGTCATGTCTTTTTCTTTAGCCTGCACAAAATCAAACATTTAGATTAGCATTTAACATTAACATACCCTGCTAATTATATATAATTATAATGTACAGGGTTCCCACGGGTGCTTGAATTCCTTGAAAATGCTTGAATTTCAATTCAGTGTTTTCAAGGTTGTGAAAGCTTTTTTGTTAAAGTGCTTGAAAATGCTTGAAATTTCACAATTAGTTAAAAATCAAAACCGCTGCGCTTCCCATGACCATCATGGCAAACACAACTAGTAGGCTACCTATTTAAAGGTGCTGGAAAAATGGAAAAACTGGTGCTTGAAGGTGCTTGAAAAAGTGCTTGAATTTGTTCATGAAAAAGGTGTGGGAACCATGTATATATAATTACAATATGGTTTGACTTTGATAGATGACATTTCCTTTAAAGTACAGTTGGAGCGTGTTGGCAGACAGTTTTTAGAGTCAGTCCTTTTTCTTCATTTCAAAATAATCCAGATATCAGATATCATTTTCAACAGCAGCAGCTTTAAGACTGACTGCAACAGAAGTCACTCTGTCTTATTGCTGTTATCTCTCATTTCCTGGAGCCACTTATTACTGCCGCATGTAGAAACGTGGACAGAGGGAATGTGCTTTATAGGGGAAACATACAGATCCAGCACTGCAGATTAATGATGCATAAACTTGTAAGATCGTAACAATGATTTTTTTTTTTTTTTTGCCATTTAAAGAATGTCCACCTGGAGCGAATCGTCAAACTATTAGCTTCATCAATTCTCTTTAGTTTAATTACAGCTCGTCTGCGGAGTAATTAAAAGAGCGCTGATAACAAAAGATCACAACATCACTCACACACTCGTGGCGGTGATTAAAACTGAAGAACCACTGCAGGGCTTCGAAAACAAACGTGAAACTGACACTCACACAAACGAAGTGCTGAAACAGCAGCAACGTATTCAGAGCAACTCAAATATGACATCAGGAGAGTCTGAAATATTCCTTCCAGGTCAAATGTCCAGAGTGTCACATCATATAGAAGAAAGGGATGGAGGGATGGTGATCTAATAAAGATGACGATGATGATGTGGGAGCTTGCACATGTTTTTCATATCTGGCTGCTGCGTTGATATACGCCGCGTGTGTTCTGGCAGCCGTCCCGCGATGCATCGCTCTGTTTTTAACTGCAGCAAATTTCACCCACGGGGCACAGTAACGCTTATACAGCGGGTAGTTTGAGCCGAGCCATCTGATTGGTCCGAGATGCATTTCAAACTGTGCTGACAATTCCCAGAAAGCACAGCCCGCTTTTAATGGTCGGCGTGCCAACTCTTGTGGGCATAATAAGCGAGATAATTAGCAATATTTCTTGTTTTTCTGCTGTTTTTCATTATCGCGTATATTACTTTGAAGAAAGCTTTTCATTACACTTGATGTTTGGGTTCTGCTGCATACACACTTCCTACATGATGCAGTTAGACCTACAGGATGTTGATGGCGCAGTAAAACGTGAAACAGCCTGGAGACAGTCTGAACAGCCGCCGTGACCTGTGTTTCTCTGTCTCAGCAGGATCTGTAGAGAGTCCCTTCGAGCAGGGCGTCTCCCCAAACAACGTGCCATACTACATCAAGTAAGTACTGACCTCTGAGCTGTGGCCCAGCACAACTCCTCACTGCTTTTTATATAACAGGCCCATAGACTAGGCACAATAATTTTAACTTACTAACCGTTTAACAAAGTTGGGCGTGCTTCGCGTTGATGCTAAAGTCACAATAAGGTGCCTCCATGGACTGAACAAAATTAAAATACAATCTAGGACTCCACATTGCATGTCTTCTGGGTCGAAGATGCTCCAGTACACCTCGCTTTGTTTACCAAAGGGGCCTTGCTTTCATCACGGCGGTGGACAGTGGCAGATATTTGGGTTAATCACAATCGGCAGATGTGGATGTTGGATCTGGTTATGACAGGATTTGGGGAAAAAACATCTTGATTTGAATGTGCCGAGTAATTATCTATGATTTGTTACTTAGGATAAATAGCTCATTTAATAAAAACAGATGTTGCTGTAAAAGAGTAACTTTCATGGTGCCTGCTCGGTCCTTTATTGACACTCCTCAGAATCAGATTTATAGAGATATAATAAATTATTTCATGGAGCAGAAGTGCGTGGCTTTTCGCTTTGTCGAAATTCAGTTTTGAAGCAGCTAGCCTGAAAGAACGGAACAAAAAAAGCCGTTTGAGGTTCCACAGTCTATAGATTCCTCTGTTCACTCCAATCATAAGTACAAAACAAACAATATCACAAGCAACTTTTCAAAATATCCTTTCACAAAAATGATCTTTACCCATCAGATGGTGAAATGGTCGAATCCCTGTGAGCACAAAGCATCTATCATGTGTGCTTCATGTTAACACGTCCATCCACGGCGACGGTTGTTCTCAAACGTACGAATAAAAACGGCTTCCAGTCTGGTTCTTCTTTCAATCATTGATCACTCCTCGCTTCCTATATATTCCAGAAAAGGGCTGGATGATTCATTTCATGAGATGCTCTCCCTCTTTTCTATGTTCCCCTGGTGTCTTTTATGTTCCTCTGCTATTCTTCGCTTGAGCCGTGTCCGTCTTTCTGTTTACAACACAAAAGCTCTATACAGGATAAAAACCTTTTTTTACCCACTGAGGGGAGAAGATGAAAGTATATATGTTTGTATTTTATATTTCTACAGTCCCAGTGTAGTATTTATCCATGTAGTCTTGACATTTCACCCATCTGTCCATCCATCTAACCACCCAGTTTTCAATCCACACATCCATTCATTAAGATCCCAAAGAGATGTGTCAGGTTGGGACACCTCAACATATCAGCAGGGCAGCTTTATGTTATATAGAAATATTACAGTACAGCCCAGTCGTATTTTATCCAGAAGCTATGATCGTTGTCTGTATTCCTGCTTTTAAACTCATTAAATCCTCCAACATGACGAGGAGAGGAGCTGAAGTCATCGTCACACTTGAGTCCCCTCAGTTCAGTCTCAGCCTATTCTTAACTGAGAGACACAGGGAATGTGTGAAACAATATGTCTCCAGCTAACCCAGATGTTTAGTAAGCCCGCAGCCTGCTGCTGCCAGAAGACTGCGTGTCAAGGTTAAAAAATGTGGACATTATTTACTTCATTAAGTCTGGAAACATGCTTGTCGAGCAGTTGAGTCCCTGTTTGCACTGCGGTGCTCTGGTGGATTCTGGGAGGCTGTTTACTACTCATCAGCAGATAGCAGAAGTTTCGGAGGTGGGGTGTGTTAGCGCAGGAGTAAGCACAGTCTTACGACTTCTGCACAAACAGCCGACAAACGCTCGGTACAGCAGAGGATAGTCTGCGAGTTGAACACGAGAGATAATTAGCTGAATGTTGCCGCAATCATTTGGCTACAAATGATCGTGCACGATTGGACACTTTGTTTTTTTTTTTGCAGCTGTAATAAGATGTCCTCATTCATTTAAATAGTTTAGATTAACACTAGAAAAATACATACAGCGGCTCCGACTTTACAAACTTACGTTGCTTGGCCGAGCATTGTCCAGACCCACAGAACGTCTTTAAAATTCAAGTGGATGCACCGGATCAAAGCGGTGAATAGAATGGAGACATAAATAATAATAGCACGCTCTGCCTCACATTCCTGACTCATTGGGCAGTATAATCCCACGCTGTGATTGGCCGAGCTCACTTCCTGCTTCTACAGTCTGAGTGCCCCGGCTTAATAATCAGTAACCAGCAGTGTGGCGTGTTTGGGTTAACACTTGATGACATGAGTGGGAGCTCGCATGGAACCGGCGCGACGCGCTCGGTTGGTCTTGAGAGAGTTTTGAAGTAGCTCTTTGTTTGGACGTGGAATTAACTGGAAGTGAGACAAACACAGACAAGGAGGGAGGAGGTGAGGAGGGAGGGAGGGAGGGAGGGAGGAGAGAAGTGACAGATTCTCCTCTCCACATGCAGAGAGAAAGCTGGAGCTGACCTGCGGACCGAGACCCTGTGAGTGCCAGCTGACCACACACACACTCACACACACACACACACACACACACACACACACACACACACACACACTGTTTACACATAAACATCATTCCCTGCACGTCACACACTCACTCACACTCACCCGAATACATTAGATAGCCAGAAATATGTGGACACCAAACACCCATACTCATCAGCCTCCACTGTTCTTCATGTAATCAAGTACTCTACTCGAGTATCATTCTGAGGCACTCCACTTGACTGGTTTCATTTTATGCTACTGACAGCCATGCTTAGTTTCCTTACAAATGTATTGAAGATGAGATGGATTCATAGCTTAGGGCTGCAGCCGGCGATTGTTTTCACTGCGGCTTTCCCCACAATCATTTTCATAATGAATCAGTTCACGTGCGGTGAAATTGTCACTGGAGAAAGTGGAAAGAACAAATAAAATCAAATGTTTTGGTTTGTGTATCTGCTTAAAAAATGAAAATCATTTTCTGTTGATCGGCTTCGTGATAAATATGATGTGTTGCTTCACATTGTCACAGCATTACTGTAAAATGCTGCTAAAACATTGCATGATGTCGTCTGTGGCTCTTGAAGAGCTTTTTCATGTCAGAAAAACAGAACCCTGATGATGTCATAGCGATGTCATCGGGGTTTATCTCAGTTTGGTCATGGAAACTACAGATTTCTAAAACCTGCATTACAAACTGCAGGGTTCCCACGGGTGCTTGAATTCCTTGAAAATGCTTGAATTTCAATTCAGTGTTTTTAAGGTTGTGAAAACGCTTGCATTTTTTGTGAAGTGCTTGAAAATGCTTGAAATTTCACAATTAGTTAAAAATCAAAACAGTCAATCTACCACCATATGAAATAATGCTAATTAGACCCATATTATTATGCCATACAGTGGCACCGCTGCGCTTCCCATGACCATCATGGCAAACACAACTAGTAGGCTACCTATTTAAAGGTGCTGGAAAAATGGAAAAACTGGTGCTTGAAAGTGCTTGAATTTGTTCATGAAAAAGGTATGGGAACCCTGAAACTGGAGCTGTAGAGTTTAAAAAATGGGGGTGTTGACTCAGTTGGGAACATATAACACATTGTAATTGATGCATCATGGGAAATGTAGTATCTATTGGTGTAGGAGTTTGACACATACTATGGACGAAGAGTCAGATTAGCTTAACCTCTGCTGCTTTTCTGCAGCCACTGCCTTTAACCCACGAGGGCATAAGTGGGGTTGGCCACAGGTCCAGCCCTGACCTCCACCCAATCCACAGGTGTTGGATTGGGTGGAGGTCAGGGCTCTGGACAGACCAGTTAAGTTCTTCCCCATCGAGCTGGGATCCTGTTCCCACAGAGTTGGGGCATAAACATGAAAAAATGTTTACAGGGCTGTCTGCATATATTTGGCCATATAGTGTCCACACACACACACACTGCAGCAGCTAGTGTGCAAACATACAACACGCCCACTCAGACAATAGCCTACACACACACGTAACAGCACAGCCACACTGTGTGCCATGCATACAAACACACTCTCACACACACAGTGCGACGGCATATGGCCGACCAACTGCTTCCTGTGCACTGTCACTTGTCTGCTTCTGGAGAGAATTTCCTCAAACCTGCAACATCCACTTTGCTCCATCACCGCACAAACACACACATCTTGTTTGAGGGTGTGTTTGATTTGCTTCACTGCAATGCTCCCCCATAGGTGGAGTCCTCAGTTTAAATACAAAACCTCCTACACAAACACAGTCAGCCTCGGGAGTGATGTCCGACTGCTTGAAATCAGTAATGAGGAGCCGTTTGATGTGTTGAATCCATGCCTCTCTCCTCCGTCCTCCTCTTCCTCCATCTCAGTCTCTCATTGTCTCCGCACTGCAAACACACACCTACACACACTCAGGTATAAAGACATGCTGTTGGAGGAGGTGGGGATAAAATAACAGTTTGAGACTTGCCTATAAATTACAGGCTGCTTCTTCGATCTCTGCTGGTGCAACATAGCCTACATTTCTCATGCCTTGAACACTGATTCCCAAAGCAAAGAGACCCCCCCTTCCTCCTCCTCCTCCTCTTCCTCCCCTCTCTCTCTTCCTGTCACTCCTCTCCTCTCTCCTTTGTGCCTTTTCAAAGCAAAAGAGCACACTTTTTCTGTCTCCTTCTCCACCTCCTTTCCCTTTTTGTCTCTTCCTCTTTCCCTATCCTCCTTCTTTTCTGTCCCTCTTTCTCTCTCTAGCTCTCTTCCATGGCCTTGAATGTGGGAATCTGTCTGTCTTGAAAAGCAAAGAGCCCCCCCCCTCTCTCTCTCTCTCTCTCTCTCTCTCTCTCTCTCTCTCTCTCTCTCTCTCCCAGGGAGGTGAAAAACCTCCTCGGATGGTGTCGAGGCTCCTTTGCTTTCAGAAACAGCGGGATGGGGGGAAGGGAGGCAGAGGCAGGGAGCCTGAGCTCCGCCTCATCTGAGCGGAGCTGCGTCAAGTTTCCCACCAGCAGGCAACAGCGGAGCGGAAATGTGCTGGGTGTGAATTTCAAAATAAAGGCGTCGACCGATGTTGGTTCATTCCAGTGTATCTTGTACAGCCATTAACAGGGATTAGGGGGGCCTTTGTCATCTTGGTTTTTTTGATGATGGTGTGTTCAGTTGTGCATGTTAAAGAAAGACTATTCCATTTACCAGTGTGAGGTTAAACAGGTGTGAGGGTCGGGTTATAACCTTTAGGTTACGAAATAAAAGTGTAGTTGTTTACTTCATTATTTTCAAGTAAGATTCTTTTATTTCGAGATTTTTATTTAGCCATATGTTGCATTTCCCAGACACCTACAGCTATATGTTTATATATGCAGGGTTCCCACGGGTGCTTGAATTCCTTGAAAATGCTTGAATTTCAATTCAGTGTTTTCAAGGTTGTGAAAATGCTTGATTTTTTTGTGAAGTGCTTGAAAATGCTTGAAATTTGTGCAATGTCTATCTCAATAAACCAAGAGGAAACAAAAATGTTTCCTAAGCGGCTACGCGCTTGATCCGATGCCTTTACATGCAGAACTCAGTTATCATACTCGCTTGGTGTTCTGCAGAGAAATAACAGTAGACTACTATCCACACCTGTTGGTCACTGTTATTGCGCTATGGTAGTTACACAATACACCGCTCACAAGCTGAGAATACAAGCCAATTCACAATTAGTTAAAAATCAAAACAGTCAATCTACCACCATATGAAATAATGCTAATTAGACCCATATTATTATGCCATACAGTGGCACCGCTGCGCTTCCCATGACCATCATGGCAAACACAACTAGTAGGCTACCTATTTAAAGGTGCTGGAAAAATGGAAAAACTGGTGCTTGAAAAGTGCTTGAATTTGTTCATGAAAAATGTGTGGGAACCCTGAATATGTTAAAAAAACATAATTTTGATTAAAGTTTTGTAAAAAAAAAATCTATTTTTCTCATTAAAACTTTTATTGTGAAGCGGTAAGCGGAAATGGTTTTGGGCGTATTCCTCCGGGATTGACCCTCGTGTCTCGCTGGCCAGTCAGCCTCTGCAACCCACCGCTGCCGCTTGCAGAGGAGCACACACCGACACACACACACAGGATACACACGGTAATCTCGGACGCCTCTCTCCGTTGCTTGGTCGGACCGCGGAGGGGGTTTCGGGATATCGCCTCGGTTGTGCCCGGGAATCGGTTCATCTCTTACCGGACGCGGAGCGCTCTGATCGGCCGGCGATGCGGGAGCAGCTTCGGAAGTGAGTGGCTGGGCTGGGGGAGCGTTTATGGTGGCGATAAATAATGGTGATGGTAATTGTGCTGGTCGTAATGCAGTAAACCTGTTCGCACAGACAACACATTGACCACAGACCACACTCTAAAAAACTGGACAAAGATGCATTCACATTTCAGCTTCCTGCACATTGACTGTCATGTAGCATGCTGAAATGTGTTTTAAAGCTCACAGCGGAGGTGTCATGTGAATGCATTGGAGATATATTGTTGGGTGCATGCAGTGTATGAATGGGGAGAGCAGGATGTCAGTTTTTCCATTAAAAAAAAAAAGGGAGGAAAACTGTGCAACTTGGTAGCCATTAAACTCAACCAGCCCCCCTTCCTTTGCAGCGGCTGTTGGTCTTGGTCGTTGCCGAGGAATGTGGCGCGGTGTGCGGACAGCGAGCCTCTCTCCTCCCGCTGTCCTCTCCGGATCCTCTGTCCCCTTTCCGTGCACTGATCGCCGGCTCTAGTCGCTGCCATGTTGGAACATAAATGAGGACATTGAAAGCAAACACAGTGCAAACGGATCCCCTCTGTTTATTTGCCCGTATGTGTTTGAATTCGGCCCGATGGGGATTTGCGTTAATTTATGCGTGCGTGCGTGCGTGCGGTGCAAGAGAGAAAGAAGCCCCGCGGTGTATCACTGTGTTGCATTCCTTCACAGCCACCGAGGTGCAAACACAATCACCTCCGTGCCAGCAAAGCAGCCCGCGTCTGGATCACTGTGTGTTTTTTAGCACGGTGTGTGTGTGTGTGTGTGATGTGCTGCGTTGGTCTATTTTCGGCCGGGAAATAACGCCAGGCCTCATTTTTCAGCGCAAACAGCGGGACTTTGGGGCTTCATGTGTTGTCCATGCGCGGTGCACATCATCAGCTGGTCATCTTTTTAGTGGGATGTGGTTGCCCTGCACTGACTGCATGGATCTGTGTGTGTGTGTGTGTGTGTGTGTGTGTGTGTGTGTGTGTGTGTGTGTGTGTGTGTGTGTGTGTACTTCAGGAGTTGGATGCGGGCTTGCTGGTGCAGATTTTTTGGCACCAATGTGATTGCAGGTGTGTGTGTGTGCACTGATTAAATACAGCTGATGGATAAAAAGCCTTAACACACACACACATTCAACTCTGGTTGCTGACATGCTCAGGCATGACTGTTGTAGCCTGTGTGTGTGTGTGTGTGTGTGTGTGGCGTCTTTGTGTTCGGTGTAGATGATTATCAACCACAAGCTCGATTTCTGCCTAATCTGTGGTTTCTGGGGGCTGAGTTTCTGCATTCAGAGACACCAGTGGAAGAAACTTTCCCACATTTAAGCCGCTGACTTCTTAAAGGTGTCACGTTTTTGAATAATAAATAATAAATGACACGGGCATCAAGAAGATTGTGATATTTCTGTACGAGCATGAGAACAAATGAGTCCGGCGTAGATGTCTTCACGTCGGGCTGGTCCTGGGGAAAAGACATTTTGAGCAGAGGCAGTCAGAAAAAGTTTTAATATGACACTTAATAATCATCCTCCAAGTCCTCAGGGGATAATTAGCCAATCACAATCCTGCAGCTCGAAATGTAAAATGTGAATTTCTTCTGCAGAACAGGACAGAACTCTTCCAGACTTTCTCAGGAAAAGTAGATCCTGGATTCCATGTATGAGAGTAGCTTTTGTATGATTGGTTATTAGTGAGTGTGGAGCGTTAAACCAATGGAGTGTCAAGTCTTTAGTCAGTCTGGATAGATAACCTGCACACACACATGTGGCGATGATGCCTATGACTGATCTCGCTGCTTTTTAAAGGGTTGTTGAGTCCCGTGTGTTTTCTAGACTCACGCGGTGGTTTCAACCTCCGGAAGCCAAAAGCATCAAAAGATTTTTTTTCCCCGCTCTCCTTTCATGCAAGTTCACATTGATTATCACAGCAAGCCGAGGCTGTGGAAGCAAAACACTCGCCGAAAGGTCACAAAGTAAAATGTATGAGGAATGAATTTTGTTCCACTTGGGTTCAATCAGCTCCAACCTCTGCAGCATGAGGACTGTATGTTTTTCATATTCCATTCATACAGTGAGCAGGCCCTGATCATACAGTATATAAATGACAATCATTGTCACCGGGGCATATTCACTTAACACTGCAGACACAGCTCAGCTAATGCAGCACTCACGGCTTTGATTGTTCTGCAGAACATATGACGCAAGGCTGTAACCACGGCTCGTTATTGATCAGTCTGACTGTTATTGCTCGATAATATTGCGGGAAAAAAAGGCCAAAGCGATGTCATCAAACAGCTCGTGTTGCCCGATCAACAGTCCAATACTTCAAAATATTCAGTTTAGAGTGATTAAATCATCAACAGGAGATCAACAAGCCCGCTAGACTGTGTTTTATGACCTCTCTACGTTTAATAATAATTTGTCTGAGCTGCTTTTTTTTATTTAATTCGAAATACAGAATCCTTTCCATCCGTGAAAATAGATATTTACGTAAAGTTCCATGAAGCTTCTTCAGCCTCTTTGGTAACCAACAAGTGATTTGAAGACGTCCCCTTAAACCCTGTGAAACTGTGATTGGACCAAATCAGCAGTTTAATCAAAAAAGTAATCATTATTTGTGGCGCTGATTGAGTTTATTGTCACATAAGACATCAACGCTGATTAATTAACTATAACAACAGCTCTGGATGTCTGTGACGATGTCATTTGGAGAAAGAACAGTCTGAAAGTCTTGTAGTAACAGTTGCCTACTAACAAGTATTTAGTGCTGATGTATCGTCTTCCTCTGCGCCTTAGAGCGCCAAAAACTATTAACAGGGTTCCCACGGGTGCTTGAATTCCTTGAAAAATTGAAAATTGAATTTCAATTTAGTGTTTTCAAGGTTGTGAAAACGCTTGAATTTTTTGTGAAGTGCTTGAAAATGCTTGAAATTTCACAATTAGTTAAAAATCAAAACAGTCAATCTACCACCATATGAAATAATGCTAATTAGACCCATATTATTATGCCATACAGTGGCACCGCTGCGCTTCCCATGACCATCATGGCAAACACAACTAGTAGGCTACCTATTTAAAGGTGCTGGAAAAATGGAAAAAACTGGTGCTTGAAGGTGCTTGAAAAGTGCTTGAATTTGTTCATGAAAAAGGTGTGGGAACCCTGATTTAAGAAGACACCAGCGAGCCACAGTGTTGCACAATAAACACACACACACACACACACTGTGGTTTATTTTGACGTAATCCCACACACAACGATCGGCAAACGTGGATTTATCCACCGCCGAAAGTAGTCCCTGACAAATGCACGTCCTCCTCCTGTTTGAGTAACGTTTGATTAAAAATACACTGGCCGGCTGCTTTAGGAAATCACTGCGCCTTTATTTAAATATGTAACTGTACTTCTGATGTGTTTTCACAAATTGTCACAAAGAAAATAATTGGATAATCTTTAAGCTCTGTGGGCTCCCTCGTATTTTGTCTGCACTTTTAGCGTCTCTTTTACAAAAAGCTTCCCCCTCATATCCAGCTGATGAATATGGCTTTCATGCTTTTTAGCCCGCTTTTTCTCTTGTTCCCATTTACATCCCCGAAGGCCATTGTCTGAGCTCATTCAGACGCCTGGTGTGCAGGAAACATTCTGCCGGGGCTCACTCTCGATGATAGGCAGAGGAAGATGTCGCCATAGACCATAAACCACCTTTAATCATTCATCCAAGAGCCGTAATTGACTGCAGCGAGAAGTGACACTCGTGTCTCTGCGCGGATCCATTATTTAAAACGCCTATCTGTCACCGCCATTCAGCCGCGTGTTTAACTGCAATATGTACCATTGTGTGTTTGCAAGTGCGTGGGTGTGTGTGTGTTATTGTGACGGCACGTGCGAGTGTGTTATCGCTGTCAACTGACTTCAATCCAACTTTAAGTTATGCTGCACAGAATAATGTCTTGGGGCGGAAAACAATAATCTGATGAGGTTCTCGCTTTCTTCAGTATCAGAGTAATCCAGTTACTGTTGTCTACACACACTGGCTCTAGATGGAGCCTTTTGTGTGTGAGTTTTATGGCCACAATAGTTTCTCCTACACACTTTGGAATCGGAGGGTGAGGTGAGGGTTATTCAGTTGGCTGAAAATGGTAACCTCGCTTGCTTAGATGCCACGAAATCCTACACAGCGGCCTAGGGATGTAACGATGCATCGTGACACGATTAAAAATCGCTACAAATGCGTGACGACTCGCATCGGTTGACAGAAAAAATGAATCGCGATTCTTGGCCAATGGGAACCCGCACAGCGCGTGCTCTCACTGGTCAAACAGGCTTCCGTTGCGTGAGTGTGCGCATTTGGTCCGTCCTGCACGCAACTTCAAACCCCACGGGAGTGTTTCAGGAGCGAGCGCTTAGCCCGCCAGACTTTGTTTACTTGCTCAGATTTGGACATTTTCCTGGTGTTTCCCTTCTAAACATGCTTCTACATGTGTAAATATGTTACGTAGTTAGTTAGTTTCGCTTTTGTCTGTTTTTACGACCGGCAGTTTGCAAGGGGTATTTTATTTTGAAAATCCACCGGATTCTCTTTGCTTTTTCTGTGTCTGGCTTTCGCCCGCTCGAGGTGCTCTGTGGAAATTGACGCGTGCTGCTCGCAAGTTTTAATGTTTTTATTTTATTATGTACAAAACTTACCAGCCACATTGGCTGGTGATCAAAAAAGTTCATTTAGAGCCCTGGTTACGCCTTGTGAGCAAAAACTGCACATCACAGCAGTTAACATCAGTTTACTGTGAGATTGTTTCTAAAGAAAGCAGATATCTGTCATGTGTTTTGTTGTTTAAGATGTAAGTTGCACTTTTTATAAGAGAACACAAACTGTTTGAAAGTTTCTGTAAAGAAAGATTTTTTTCCTACAAATAAAAAGTATAATAAATATGATAATTTTATTTGGTCATCATTTGTCTGTAGCTCATTTTGATTTAAAAAAAATCGTGAAAAAATCATATCGTGAACAAAAAATCGTGACTCGAGTCGTGAGTTGAGTGTATCGTTACATCCCTACAGCGGCCCTTTAATCTTTATTACACAAAAACAGATTTTCATGAAAGGTTGCACAGACGTTCTTGTTCCCCAGAGGATATTTAAATTTGATGAGTCTTCAGCTTTTTGCCAAATGTAACATTAACACTGGAATGTCGTGAAAGGTCAACGTTTTAAACCGTCCAGTACTTTGCAACTCGACTGCCATTCCAGAGGACATTCCCATGACATCACCCTCAGCTACTTACAGGGTTCCTACGGGTGCTTGAATACCTTGAAAACGCTTGAATTTTTTTGTGAAGTGCTTGAAAATGCTTGAAATTTCACAATTAGTTAAAAATCAAAACAGTCAATTTACCACCATATGAAATAATGCTAATTAGACCCATATTATTATGCCATACAGTGGCACCGCTGCGCTTCCCATGACCATCATGGCAAACACAACTAGTAGGCTACCTATTTAAATGTGCTGGAAAAATGGAAGCTGGTGCTTGAAGGTGCTTGAAAAGTGCTTGAATTTGTTCATGAAAAAGGTGGGAACCCTGTACTTAGCAGCATGCTAACACATACTGCCGAGCACACTTCCAGCGCTTTCTGTTCCCGGAGCTGTTTGGCTGTTTGATGTCAGTCAGATTAAACCGTTATTGTCTCCGCTGGTTTCTTCCTCAGTTCGTGTCAGGAAATCGTAGGTGGTGAGTGTGTGAATGTGAATCTCTCCCTCCCTTCGTTGGGTTCAATCAAATCGCCCTCGAGCAAGGCAGCGAGTCCCCGACTGCTGCTCAGTGAACAGTGCTTTATCTTTTCACAGTTTACGATGCATTATCAACACTTTGGCTTGTCCTGAGGCCATGATACATTTTGTGGGGAGACGGTGTCAGCTTTCAAAGAACATTAAAAAAAAAAAAGTCAAAACCAGAGATGGCTGATTCCTGGAGGCCAGCTCTGATATACAATTGTTCTGTTGTGATTTTTTTGTTTTTTTGTTTGTTAATCCCAATGGGACATGGCGAGAAGCAATAGTTGTGGATTTTGTTGACGAGGTTTTTCAGCATCTGTGCTAATGTCGACTAGAAAACAGATGCCCACACAAATGTTTGGGAATGCAGTGGGTGTCTGATAAGATGTTGAGGACAGGTGGGTGGTGTGGCAGAGATGGGGGCGGGGAATTTTAAGCCCGGAGTTAACGCAACAGTGAAATGAAATGCAACACTTTATTGATCCCCTTTGGGGAATTCTCTACAGAGTGCAGGGTCAGACACAGAAAACACCCCGGGAGCTTGGGAGTTTAGTGTCCTGTGCTCAAGGACACTTGAGCAGGGAGCGGCTCGACTCGACTCGTCTGGTGCAAGGAAAGCTCGAACATTTAAACAAGTCACATAAAGAGGTACTTTGTAGCCTTATTTTGAAGGAATGCTCGATGAAAGAAGATAAGAAAGCCGAGTCCAGCTTTACAATTCACACCACACACCACAGAAAACAATGCAATATAGTACTAAACGTTAGAGTTGCAGCACTAGTGTTTGGCTTATCAAATCTAATTTGTCAAAGACTCAGTTTTTTAAGACTGGCTAAAGTACGCAGGATTCAGTTTGGAGCTGTAATCACCTTCTGATGGCCACGGACACTTCAGTGTTGAGTCGCAGCCCAAATAATGTTCACAGCAGCAGTATAAGATATGAAGTATTGATTTAAATTTACCATGCCCTGTCCACTTTTACACATCATCATTTTTTAGTAGATACTTGACCCAAATGCTGGAGGTCCTGATTCAGGACTGTTAAGCTGATGAGCTTAAATTATTAATATATATGAAGGAAAAAGTGGGAGATTGTCCTGAAATTGATCTGGACGTGTCATATTTCTGCTTTATCTTTGGCTGGAGGCTGGAAAAGTTCCAAATCAGTCACATTATAACCAAATGTCAAGCGTGGATTCAGTCCTCTTGAAGGTTTGTAACGGGAAGTAAAAGTCGTGTTTGACCGGGTAATGTCAAACTAAACAGCACGACATCAAACTTTTCAACTTAACTCACTGGCCTTTGTGCCACTCCTGACTGTGACTTTATAGGAATCTAGATCATTACAAAGCATTCCAACCAAATCCAGAATCTATTGTTCTCTTGTCCGGCAGCACACTGGACTCAATAAAACAGACTCTCCTTTCACAGGAAGATGTATTATTCTGTGACTCATCGATTGCTTCTCGACCCCCTGGGTCGAGATCATCTCGGCGCCACGTGAAAACAGAAGCAGCCTCTTATTACTGCTGTGTTTTTGTTTTCCATCCCGAGCGGCTGATGTAAACACCTGCAAGTTACCTGCCTTGCTCAAGGACGTCAGGGAATTGAAGTACAACACTTCTGGGTGAGGGAGCTCGCATCTCGGAGCCACTGATGAAAGCAGCCGCGTGTTTGATGCCGCGCGGTTATTAGAAGCATTTGTCCGAGTGGCTCGGAGCAGCGCGCCGATGATGAGCCGAGTGACTGAGCTACTGTTTGCACAGACTCTGAGCTTAGAGGATTTTTTAAGTAGCTCTTCACCATGGGACCCCTCTCCTCATTATCTGGAGTGGGGATGTGGGAGAGAGAAAAACAAGGGCAATGCGCAAAAAAAAAAAAAAAAAACCCGGCATATGGATTATTATTCGTCTGCTTTTTAGACAAAGGTTAACTGCAGGTGCGCTAGTGTGTGTGACCAACTCGACATGTGTGCTTTTAACAAGCCTGAGCGGGGTTACATTTGTGCACCAGCAGGCCTCAGGCCAGAATATTAAAGCAGCAAACACTGCTTTGTCTGCGAAGGAAGGCTGAGCAGCACTGTAATTTTATTTTTTAGCTGTTTGTTTTGTTTGCCACATAGTTACCGTCTCTGCTTTATTTAAAAAAAATTTTTTTACCACCGATCCACAGCACCCACTATGCCTCAGCGGTCGCCCACCATTCACATTTCACACACCTGCACTGAAGAACCTGGAGTAGGGGTGGGCGATATATCGAATATACTCGATATATCGCGGCTTGTTCTACGTGAGATGTATGAAGTGACTATATCGCGACCATCGAGTACTCGTCACGTAAATGTTTTAAGCCGTCTGCATTTAATTCTGCACTGCTTAATGCTCATATTTACATCATGAAATTAATTAAAAATTAATAAAAAATATGACAAGTGTTAAAATTCTCATACAGCAAGTGTAAATCTACTGTTCTACATTGATTCTGAGCAATTATAATGCTATCAAGGTAATAATGACATTATTATTTATTAGGAATAAACAATACAAAACAACAACAAAAATATCGAGGTATATATCGTGTATCGCGATATAGCTTAAAAATATCGAGATATTGGTTACAGGCCATATCGTGCAGCCCTAACCTGGAGTCTCTTGGATGTCTTAATTTTGGCCCGAGCGTTTCCTCCAGCTCCACGTCTGGTCTCGTTCTCACCTTCAGCGGAGAAAACGAATCCAGTATTTCATCCTAACTGCCACTGAATAGTCATTTAAATGTCCTATATTTAACTTAATGACCAGAGCGTCACAGACACCCTGATTGACACATTCTCCTAAATCAGAAGCCACTCTCATTTTCCAGGATCACAGCGAGCCAAATGTCTGTTTATTAACCATCTGACATATACAGTTTCTTGAGATTCCACTGTTCTCCGTCTCCTGTGAAGGACTTTTCAAATATTTGATGTGCTCTGAACAGAAAAACTTAATCGGCTCGCTCATAAGACATGTGGCTTCCATTAGCTTTATGTAAACAGGCAGCTGGCACATTACCATCACATCAACTGTAGCTCCTATCTGACACTTTGCTCATATTTATTGTGGCACAGAACATGTTTGACGTTTATTTATTTACTTATTTGGCTGAAATGGAAGCACTTTGGTGTTAATGCGGCCGGAATTAGCCGCGCAGATTTTCCTATGTTAGTACAATAATTAAACAGCAGCTAAGTGGAACTAATGACCAGGAAAATCAGCTCTTTGCTTTACAGTAACATAATTAGTTTTTGCTGCCATTTAGTATAAGTGGAGTTTGAATGTTTTCGAGATGGCGTTTCGATTCAAAGTGGAGTATTTAAAGATGCCATGAAATGCAAATCAGAGTGCAGATCATGACAGGCAGCTGGGATTAAAGAGGAAATGTTTAGGAGGACATATGGACGACTGCAGCAAATACTGACGCCGTGTACAAGGTAATAAAGACTGCTTCTATATGTAACAATTTCAGATGAAGACACAATAAGAGAACATGTCACACATTTCTACCTGTAGGATGAATAAAATAAAAATAAAATGCAAAAGATATTATACTAAATGGATCATAACAACAACAGTTGTGCAAAGTAAAGGCATCTTATCAACGGCTAATTATGATTTTTTATGAGTACTAAATCAGTTCAAGGTGAACGTTGAATTACTTTGAAAAGCATCTTCAAAATTCAAGAAAAAAATACGTTTTGAGACAAATTCAGGGAGACAATTCAAACGTGCTGGGTCTCAGTCACGTTTTAGGACTCCTCTTTCTTCAGACGAAGCATAACCAACCTGATAGGTCTCAGGAAAAACAGCTTTAAATGGAAAAAAAAAATCAATGGCTTTCAAAATAAAGTGCTCTAAATCGAGGTATTCTGTAGTTGTTAAAATTCATGAGGTATTCTTAGAGCCTTTCTCTGCCTCCATACACTTACATAAAATCTCATTTAGACAATAATCTGTCCAAATCCAATATTACAGTACTTTGACCATAAACCCCAAAAATCCAGGAGCCCTCACGGCTCATTTTAACACAACAGCTATGATTGGTTAATCTGCTTTTATTTGTCTTTTAAGTCAAGTTAGACATTCTCGCCTTTGACCAATGGCAATCAGCCTTGACAGCGCTGACCTTTGAGGGACCCGAAAGGCCACAATGACTATCGTCGCTTATTAGCTGTGTGTCACCATCTACTCTAATTTAACCCTTGTCTGTCAAGAGTATGAACTGCTCCACAATAACGAGACAGGAGGTGATGGTTCAAACACGGCTCCTGAATAAACTGTGTGAACTTTGTGTCCTGCAAGTGACTCATGAACTACTCCCTGTATAATAGACGCTTAATAGTTTACTCTTCAGAGGTGCGTAAATTGAGATTTTGGACACATGAATCAACGTTTTGCAGGTGTAATGCATCACAAGTTTCATTTTTTCACACTGTGTGATTGTGAGCAGGGCAGGGCACATGGCATGCACTTCATTGTGGGAGTTCGATGGCACTATATTTAACCCTTGAGCCATCTTAGGACCATTCGTGGATTTTTTTTTTTTTTTTTTGCTTTTTTATTTTTTAATAAATGTGACTGTGTTGAATGAAGATTGTTAAAATTTGGTCAAAGATATTCATTTTTATTTTTTTTTAGAATAGAAATCTCAGTACTTTATTAAGCCTAAAATGGCTCAGCAACAGAAATGCATCCTAAATAGTTCCTAGCGGCAACATGCCCCATTAAAAAACCCTTTTTTTGATCCCACGTTTATCCTAGCATAAATTAATGCATTCCTTTATGTTAAGATTTCATTTTGGAACACTGGCTTTCAATTAGTAGTTTTTATATTTGTTCACCACGTGGCGCCATTTTACCCATTCAAAACGTGAAGCAAATTTTCACACTTTTTACTGTTTTCTGCGATAGAAATATATTTAGTGCTGAAGTAGTTCTAAAAGACTGACGTGTTTTAAAGTGAAAAAAATATTAATATCTATTATTTTATAGCAGTTTTTAGAAAGAAGTTATTTATTTATTTTAAGGAACACAAATGGAAGTTTATTTAAAAATATGACACTGCAAAAAAAATAACAATGCATCAAAATCAATGTTGCTACCAATCATTGTCATCATCAATCATCTTAGGGCCTAATAACAATAGTTAGCCATTATCATTGAAATGTATTTTATGGAAATTATTTTAGTTTTTTTAAATAAAAACCAGCAGAGTTATGTAAACATACTGGCATTTAAAGGGTTAAAAACCAAAAAATATAATTAATATTTGATATGTATATTTCAAGCTGAAGTAGTTCTAAAAGACTGACGTGTTTAAAGTGGAAAAAATATTATTATATATTTTTATAGCAATTTTTAGGAAGGAGCCACGTTTTGTCTTAGGATCTATTGAGGACATATAACGGGAAGACCCTCCAAGGTTAAGATACCAACCCAAATAGTGTACTAAATAGTAATTAGGACATAGCCCTCAATTGTGAGTCCATCAACCTTCCTGTGAGTAGTTGCTACATCACCAGACCTCTAGCTTCAATCTTGAAGAAGTAACAGTGTAAAATCTCTTTTCAAGACCTTCATTAAGTTTTCTAAATCAGTGTTTTCAAAAGATGACCCAAAACATCTGGAGCTTGGTAATATCCCAGCATAGAGAAACTGTGCACGATGCACAGAGTGTGGGAATAATGAGTGGGTTAATTTGGGCCGCGCTGCTCATTTGTGCCCCGGGTCCCTGGAGCGAGTTCATCCATCCATATTCAGATAAAGACAATTTATTTTTGTCCATTTCTTGTAGGTGTCGTCTTCTGAATTCTTAAAGCCCGTTCATTTCTTCTGACAGCCTCATTGTCCTTTTAAAAAAAAGTCAAATTGTTGTCAGAAGTGTTTTATTCCACCAACTGTGACGGGTTCACAAGAAGTCAACTTGGTTAATTAGTCGTGACCCGCGAGTAGACAGATGCACAATACAGGACTGACACAGAACAAAATCCAGTGGCAGCTCCGACAATAAGAGGAGCTTCAAGACGCAGCAATTCTTTAAATATCATCATCCTAATTATTCTGGTGCATGAGGAAATGCACATCCCTCAGCGCCGCTCCGAAGCCGTGAATCGCACAGTGTGTCTTCAGCACACACAGACGTGCAGCCGAGTCTCCTGCGAGTCATGAGGAGAGAAAGTGTGAGGGGAGGATGACACAGCAACCATCGTCCTCTCCTTCTGCCTCTTTTCTTCCCTCCTCTGTAACACGTCTCCGCTGTGAAGCAGGGAGGATGGGTGTTTTTGTGGTTTTTGTGCCACAGTGGGATGTTATTTTCTAAGATTATAAGGTGGCGAGGAGAAACATCCAAACAACAGGATTAATGTCATAGTGTGGGATTTGGGGGAGCTAATTCAACAGAGACTGAGATTCATTGCAGTGTTACCCAGAATGACTTCTCCCTCTCCTTTTGGTGTTTTAGGGCGGCATTAGAACACAGTTTTGTCTAAATATTTAAATTGTCACATTATTTTGATTTAATGGATTTGTTTGGGTTAGTATGATTTATAGCAGAGCTCTTGATAGAGCAGAGGGAGCAAGAATTTCAACTTTCTTTTTGCATGCGTGCCTCTGAATTTCTTATGCAGTTCTCAGCAAACAATTGCTTTCCCATGTGGAAAATGCATCAGTTTATTTATTTAAAATTCAATTGTGGCACATGTTGTATTGTAGAGTTGCACGATACCCACGGTATACACGGTACCCCGCAGTGCCAAGTCATAACGGTCGCTACTATACTAGAAATTTTACACGACGGTACTACCGTGGATTACTATACTACCGGTGCCGGTCTCCGCTACATAGCGGCCGCCTCTGCTCTCCTCCCGGCTTCTCACTGTATGCTACTCCTTTGTAAACAAACCAACATGGAACCGCAACCGAACTACACAGCTGCTGAATGATTGGCTGTTTGCCTGTTACTGGTGACTCCAGGGATGTGATAGGCTGTTTCCGCACGCTGGGTCCGCCCGTCTGTTAGCTGATTGGCTGTTCGTGTGTTTCTGCCGGCAGGAACGAACTCCGTGAAGACAGCTCCGCTTCAATAGAAACTCGCTTCAAAACAAACAACAAGCTAAAGTTCTGTCTCGCTCAGACACGAGACAACACACTCACCGTGGCAGAAGCACCGGCCCCGAGCAGCGAGTCTGCCGTGGCGTCTTCGTCAGTGGGAACACTAATTTTGCTTAAAAAACAAACGTCGTTGTTTCAAGCTAACTTGTACAAATACATTGCAGTTTATAAAAATAATAATAAAAAAAGGCTGCAGTATCGCGATAATACCCGGAACCGCGATACTTTGTCTGGTATAGTATCGTGGTTACTCATTTTAGTATCGTGACAACTCTATTGTATTGCATTCCTAAATGGTTTAGTCGGGTGTCATCTGCATAGAGGGATATCCACCAGTTCTGAAAGTTTTCATGCACTTCAATGAGTTTGGGTGTTTATTCAGAGTGACCCACTATAGTGGTGGTTCTCAAACTGTGAGCTGGGGCATGGACGAACAAAGGACAATATGGAGTGACACCAAGTTGAACAATTACGACGTATGTAGGGAAAATAAACCATAAAAAAAACCTCTCGGCTTCTGAAGCGGGGCATGCCAGAAAAAGTTTCAAACCACTGCACTATAGCAAGGCAGAGGCTCTTATAGAGCCTATTATTAGGAATACAATAGTGTCCTGAATTCTTTCTTCTTATTTAATGCTTCAGTACGTGTTGGTACCATTTGCCACCTGCATTGCTTTCACTTTTGACACAGCCCCCTTTGACTGATTAAAACATTTCTTGGCACTTATCCGACACAGATGTAGGGGGTATAATCAGTCACACACTCTATAGGCTGCTTGTTAGATCAACTCTAAAATGTAATTAGGAAAAGAAATTCACTTGCCATGTCAGCAGTACGACTCTAGTGATGGCAGTATTGGGTGGTCTGGCGACCGCCAGATAAGGTGCTCATATTTTTGCACATAAACTAGCCTCGATTTTTGTACGAGATATCGCATAAAGGTAGCAATCAGAAAGAATTTCAGCAAAGGTTTTGGTTCCTGACCATTCTGTCTCTTTTTGTCCCTTTCCAGCCACCAGACCCAGACAACATGCTGGGATCATCCCAAGATGGCCGAGCTTTACCAATCTCTGGGTAAGATGCTCATTCTGACGTCCCTCCGTGATACACAACACCGTTGATCGATTATCAAGATAACATTACGAAATGATGAGCCGTCTCTAACTCTACCTTTTTTTTCTTGCTTCCCCTCCTTCAGCCGACCTGAACAACGTTCGATTCTCTGCCTACCGAACAGCCATGAAGCTCCGACGCCTGCAGAAGGCGCTCTGCTGTGAGTACTCTCTGTCTATATATACTTTCCATGTGTGTATATGTGTCACATAGGGTTTTTGTCTCTTGCTTCGAGTACACTCCTCTTTCATCATGAGTGCTCCTCTCATTGTGTTCCAGCCCTCCTACACTCCTCCTTTGTTCTTTCTTGTCTTCTGTCTACCTGTTTTTTTTTTAATTCACCTCATTTGCAGCATTGCTCTTCTTCTCCGTCATCTCCCCTTCACTTCTTCCTTTGTGAATTCTTTTTTCCTCCTCCTCCTTCTACCATCTTTGCCCCTCGGCCCTCACAGTCTGTATATGTGCGTGTCCATATGTGTGTTTACTCATCCTTCTCGTCTCTCTCCAGTGGATCCGTGGAGTGCGAGCCGCCTACGAGCTGTTATGTGTGTGATATGTTTGAAGGCGTATGGCCGGCTGCAGCACTATAGCACAAAAGCACGATTTTACTGTGTGTGAATGTTTTTCTAAAAATAAACCTGAAAAGGTTTAGTGATTAACCTCAGTGAACGCTGCATGGCACAGCTTCTTTGTTTCCCTAACCTTATAGCGCACATCATTCCCAACGCTAGACTTGGTGGGCATTTCTGTCTTTTCATTATTACTTTCATTTACTACTCTCTTTTGTCTTCCCGTTACTATCTCCTGTTGTTCCACCTCTTTCTGTTGTCTTCTCGTTCTGATTTATTTATTTGACTTTTTGATTTGCCTCGAAGGCATCCCACAGAGGTCCATAAATATCAATGCTTCCTCTTTTTAATTAAAGTCAACACAGGCTGCCTCCACACAAGTCAAATCCTGTTATTCAGATCGAAATATTATTTCTCATAGCCGAAATGAAGCCATTTTCTCAGTATATGCGTTCCAATATGCAAAGAAAAAAATTCTGAGGACAAGATTATTATTGTCAGATTATTAAGTCAAATTATTATAATAATACAAAAAATGAACCGTTAAAGGTACTTTCATGAATATTTATGTATTAAAAGTGATCACATGACTGTTATTTGATTCTCCATGCTCCAGTTCCCACAGCTATACAGAGCATTTTAGTCTCTTTCAGCTCATTGTTTTGGTTTCTCACTGTTACCACTCAAATCAGCTTTAAAGGCAAAAGTAATTTCAGGGTTCCCACGGGTGCTTGAATTCCTTGAAAATGCTTGAATTTCAATTCAGTGTTTTCATGGTTGTGAAAATGCTTGAATTTTGTGTGATGTCTATCTCAATAAACCAAGAGGAAACAAAAATGTTTCCTAAGCGGCTACGCGCTTGATCCGATGCCTTTACATGCAGAACTCAGTTATCATACTCGCTTGGTGTTCTGCCGAGAAATAACAGTAGACTACTATCCACACCTGTTGGTCACTGTTATTGCGCTATGGTAGTTACACAATACACCGCTCACAAGCTGAGAATACAAGCCAATTCACAATGAGTTAAAAATCAAAACAGTCAATCTACCACCATATGAAATAATGCTAATTAGACCCATATTATTATGCCATACAGTGGCACCGCTGCGCTTCCCATGACCATCATGGCAAACACAACTAGTAGGCTACCTATTTAAAGGTGCTGGAAAAATGGAAAAACTGGTGCTTGAAGGTGCTTGAAAAGTGCTTGAATTTGTTCATGAAAAAGGTGTGGGAACCCTGTAATTTGATCGCTGGACTGTTGACCCCGATCATGAACCCCCGTCCACGAGCACAGCCTTATACACTGAGAATATAGAAATGTAGAAAGACATTTCAAACTGTTTTTGTTTTTTTTTGCAATGAAGTGACGGCTCCAACCCATCAGGATCTGTTCTGTGAGACTCTCTCCTGCTGTCCACCATGTTGTATGTTCTTGGAAGAGGAAAAGGAAACAGCCGGTGTGCCAAAAAAAAAATCACATAGTCACATAATGACAGTCACAAGAAAGCAAACATGCGAGACACAAGCGTTAGAGAGAGCTGCCAGTCTAGATTCTAATCCTGCAAACACAAGATATGTATATTTTCTGAGAATTGAAACTTCTTTCTTTGTCAGTTGACATATTATGTTTCTCTCTATTAACACACCTCTCTCCTCTCTGTCTGTCCTTTAGTGGACTCAATGGATGATAAAGATGAATAATGTGACACTTTATTGATCCCTTGGGTAAAGTCACCCTCTCACTAGCATCCTTCAGCTCAAGGGCACTTTGAACATGAAGGGTTTGAACCCGGTTGGTCCGGCTGAAAAACGCTGCACGTGCACTAGCTGACCATCGTCTCTCCTCTCTGCTCGTGTCCGCAGTGGATCTGGTGAGCATGCCGATGGCGTGCGAGGTGTTCGACCAGCACGGCCTGAAGCAGAACGAGCAGCTGCTGGACATCTCCCAGCTGGTCACCTGTCTGACCAGCCTGTACCAGCGGCTGGAGCAGAGCCACTCGCACCTGGTCAACGTCCCGCTGTGCGTCGACATGTGCCTCAACTGGCTGCTCAACGTCTACGACACGTACGTGGAGCACATTGCACACACACACACACACACACGCACACGCAGTATGCATCACATCAGTGAGACTGACTCGTTTTCTTGTTTTGTAGTGGTCGCACTGGAAAGATCCGGACTCTGTCATTCAAAACTGGAATCATCTCACTCTGCAAGGCTCACCTGGAGGATAAATACAGATGTGAGTAACACACACACACACACACACACCAATAACGGCTTTTTTGAGGCATTATATTATTATTATATGATTTTTATATTATATTATATATATTGCTCCTAATTCTTGTTCCAATATTTCCCGGAAACTTAGTGGATCTGTGTCGTATTTAAATCACTGTTTCATGTGCGTGCAGCTAAATATTTCATAGAGCTGCATGACGTAAACACAAAATACAACAACAGTTTGTTTGTATAACTGCACTTGTTTTTTATATTTAAAGTTAAAGCTAAAGTGAGGAGGGCACTTAATTATTAAAAAGCCACATTAATCCAACATCTCCTGCATAAACGGGCAGAGTTCTGGTGTATGCAGAGGTGTGTGTTATTTTGTAGCAGTCTGATGTCATTTGCATGCGGTTTAATGGAGGTAAACACGGTGGATATTCAAATCCTCGAGCCTTCTGGTGGCTGCAGGGATTTAATGAAGTGAAGGAGAAGCTTTCCACACAGTGCACAACAGAGCCACTCATTCATTTCTCCATATATGCAGGCTTATTCACAGACGTTCCACATTTAAAATGCATCTATCGGTTTGGCAGTGTTTTAATTAAAGTGTTTTTATATTTAATGCATCAGTCAGTCACATCTGAGACCACTAAAATACCAACAAGCTGCCTCATTTGATTGAACCTCCCACAGAATTCCCAGAGACGCAGACGGCGTCAAAGTCATGAAAATACTCTGCGCTGCTACTGCTGCTCACTGCACCGACATCTTATTTTCTCCCTGTCTGTCCTCATCCATCATTCTCTCTTTCCACTCTTTTTCTTCCGTCCGTCCTTCTCCTCCCTCTCCATCCTCCAGTCCTGTTCAGACAGGTCGCCAGCGCGACGGGTTTCTGCGACCAGCGTCGCCTGGGCCTCCTCCTGCACGACTCCATCCAGATCCCCCGGCAGCTCGGCGAGGTCGCATCTTTCGGCGGCTCCAACATCGAGCCCTCAGTCCGCAGCTGCTTCCAGTTTGTACGTGACACACTCACACACGCTGCTTTGTTTCGCCGTCTGGTTTGACTTTCGACAGAGTTATAGACAATTATAACAAATTTACTAATACTAGCAACAGGACGGTAAAATGCTGCATCTGCCCGCATTTCGCTGATGCCTGAGGTCACACGGTGTCCGAGCGTTTGTTTACATCAGGCTAAAATCAGGTTTATTTATAGAAAGAAGCTGGATCATCACTGAGAGCTTTGCAGAAAATAAAGGGCAAAACATCGATAAAACCAAGGCTGATAAAAACAAGTGCATTACAGACTCTGGCAAACGGGGCCAGAGAGTGAGAGCGTGTCAGTGTTTGTGTGAGCGGGAGAAGTAAGTGAATGACAGCCTGCAGGAGATCAAATGGATGATCTCTGACAGGTGTAGAAATGCTGCTGGAATGGAAACATGAACATTTTTATAGACGAATGAGTAAAAAAAAAAAAGGCAGAATAAACCGTATATCTACCTGCACGTCGCTGTTAAAATGATAAAGTGTGTGACAGCACAGAGAAGCGAAGGGAAGTCGCCAGCTCTCTGCATCAGCGTTCCCGTTATGTTTCTTTATGTTAGGGAGCAGACAGCACAAACGTTTGAGCCACAAAACAAGCTGCAAATCTAGCAAAACCCACGAGGCTTCGACAAACTGCAGTCTGACTGGATTATCCCTGATCTCTAAAAGATGATCGAACATTTTTATGATTTAAATCTGGACCAAATGTAGCTCTTATCCTCAAATGTATTCATGACGTAAACCATTGTCATGTGTTCCACAAAGGGAATATTGTCTAAATGGACTCTCCTCCAAACGGTAATTGTCCAATCCTAGCTTAGCTACAGTAACTGAGCATGAAAGGTCTGTCGAGCAAGAGCTGCCCAGAGCAACGTCAAGATTATGTGCAGAAGTTTGGAGCAAAGAATTCCTGGCAAAAGGAAAATAAAGTTATAGTGAAGACTAAAGACTAGAGCCAGTATCATTTGATGGTAGTACACTAAAGAGAAATGTAGCTTTTAATGAATTTAGAGTGTGTAAAACGACAAACAAACATAAGCATGTCCTTCTAACCAACTACTTCCACCATTTCCAAGGCCAAGAGCTAGCCAGGGTTCCCACACCTTTTTCATGAACAAATTCAAGCACTTTTCAAGCACCTTCAAGCACCAGTTTTTCCATTTTTCCAGCACCTTTAAATAGGTAGCCTACTAGTTGTGTTTGCCATGATGGTCATGGGAAGCGCAGCGGTGCCACTGTATGGTATAATAATATGGGTCTAATTAGCATTATTTCATATGGTGGTAGACTGACTGTTTTGATTTTTAACTGATTGTTACATTTCAAGCATTTTCAAGCACTTCACAAAAAATTCAAGCGTTTTCACAACCTTGAAAACACTGAATTGAAATTCAAGCATTTTCAAGGAATTCAAGCACCCGTGGGAACCCTGTGAAATAAAGCTAAGCTACTTCCACTTTTAAGGGTAGATGAGACATAATCTACCCATAGCATGCATATATTTACAGACTTTATCAAATGTTCTAACGGGACAAGATACAAACACAAAGAAGCAGATGATTACGCCGTCAGAAACATGAAAACCTCCATGTTGACAGCTCACATTTATCAAGGTGTGTATTAGTGGCTCCGTCAATCAGTGTGCATGTGAAATGTCTTCGGTGAAATCACAAACAAAGCAGGTAGGCAGGAGGTGACACATGCTGATTGTGCTTCCCGGGGGGACTATGATTATCTCCAGAAATCACAATTTGACGCTCGCTTTCGCCTGTCAAGCTTTCCGCTCTCGCACGCCACATACGTGGTGAACAATGAGAACGGAGTGACAGATTTACCTCTCGCAGGCCTTTCTTTGAACCACCATGAATTCAGACAGAAATAGCTGCTCACTTCTGGCTGCCGACCACGTTCTCATAGCCGACAGCTGTCACTGCACATTTCATTAGCTGTACTACATAGCTAATTAAGCTAACGGTAGCTGGTTTATAAATGGCTGACTTTTATTGTTCCGGTCCGACTTGTACAATGAGAAGCATGTAAATATACATTCATTAGTTACATAAACACTGAGGCTAACAGACATACAAGTCAACATGTTCTTGTATTCGTTCACTTTAAAAGTTAAAATCTGTTTGTGAGCGAAGCGCCGTCTCGGATAATGAGCTAACGTTAGCCTAAACTCTTCTTGGACTACAGTCAATACTGTTAGTAGTGATGGTGAAGTGAGGTAGTGAACAGGGCTTTGTTTAGCTTACACATCACAGAATAATGTAGCGAGCTAATGATATGCTAGCCAGGGTTCCCACGGGTGCTTGAATTCCTTGAAAATGCTTGAATTTCAATTCAGTGTTTTCAAGGTTGTGAAAATGCTTGAATTTTTTGTGAAGTGCTTGAAAATGCTTGAAATTTGTGCGATGTCTATCTCAATAAACCAAGAGAAAACAAAAATGTTTCCTAAGCGGCTACGCGCTTGATCCGATGCCTTTACATGCAGAACTCAGTTATCATACTCGCTTGGTGTTCTGCAGAGAAATAACAGTAGACTACTATCCACACCTGTTGGTCACTGTTATTGCGCTATGGTAGTTACACAATACACCGCTCACAAGCTGAGAATACAAGCCAATTCACAATTAGTTAAAAATCAAAACAGTCAATCTACCACCATATGAAATAATGCTAATTAGACCCATATTATTATGCCATACAGTGGCACCGCTGCGCTTCCCATGACCATCATGGCAAACACAACTAGTAGGCTACCTATTTAAAGGTGCTGGAAGAATGGAAAAACTGGTGCTTGAAGGTGCTTGAAAAGTGCTTGAATTTGTTCATGAAAAAGGTGTGGGAACCCTGATTTCAGCTGCTTCCTCTAAGGAGTCTTTGCATGGGGGTGTGAGACAGACAGAGGGAGATGTGGGGGGTCAGTTTCATGGAAACTCCACAACCCCGGAGTTCCCAGAGTCCCTGCTGATGGGAAAGCGATGGATGAAGCCAATATGTTGTCCCCGATTATTTTTATCCTGTCTGTTCATGTAGAGACTTGGACAGGCAGGAAAAAGGCAGCTGGTCACTGTAGTTTTTAACAAACGTTACTCAAACAGGAGAAAATATATTTGTTTGGGACTATTTTCAGCGGTGGATGAATCCACATTCGGTGCTTTAGCGAGTATTTCTGGCAGCAGGACGACGTGTGTGTCGGGTTGAGTGAAAATAAACTGCAGTGTGTGGTTCATGGTAATGAAGGAACATGTCACCCAGTGCAACAGTGTGACTCACTGATGTGTTTTTAATAGTTTCTGGACAATCATGGAGCTCTAAGGCACAGAGGAAGGACATATATCAGGCTCTGCTAAGGATAGAAGGGTGTAGTTGTACATGAAAGTCCTTGCACCAGAGTTTGAGTAGAATCTAGCATTTTTTGACTCTTTCACAACATAACATTCAAGGTTGTTTTTTTACTGCTTCACAACCGAAAACATCAAGACACATTAAATATTTACGGGCTCGCTGCGAGACGTGGATCCGTTTTTTCTCTCTCTCACTAAAACACACAAAACAACACACACTTCTTCAAACAAAGAGCTGGTTTCATCTCCTCGCTCGAAGATAAGATGGAAAGATGTTTCCTCAATGTCACTTTTTTTTCCTTTTTTTTGTTTTCAAACCGTGCTCACTGTACTGTCTTCTTCTTCCCAGGCCAACAACAAACCAGAGCTGGAAGCCGCCATGTTCCTGGACTGGATGCGTCTGGAGCCTCAGTCCATGGTGTGGCTACCCGTCCTGCACCGCGTGGCCGCGGCCGAGACCGCCAAGCACCAGGCCAAGTGTAACATCTGCAAGGAGTGTCCCATCATAGGATTCAGGTTGGTCGAGTCACAGCCCACTTCACAGTTTTATCTGAGCTTTATAAGTGAATCAGGGTTCCCACGGGTGCTTGAATTCCTTGAAAATGCTTGAATTTCAATACAGTGTTTTCAAGGTTGTGAAAACGCTTGAATTTTTTCATGAAAAATGTGTGGGAACCCTGGTAAAGGTTTCACACGTAATCCACCTTTTGAGCAGCACGTCTGAGTTTCTAAACAAAAGGAACGAGCATATTTGAAGCCTTTTTGCCGTAGAGTATTATATTCTTCATCTCATTACAGAGAGGGCAATAAAATGCCAAATTAATTTCATTTTCAATTAAGCCCAAATGAAAGCGACTGCACACACACACATCTGTGGACTCTGTGATATGTTTTAATAGATTAGTGTTTAATCTATAGCATATATCAGCAGCCCATTCACTATGTAACTACTTTTAAATCTGGTTATATGTCACCATTTTACCGATAAGTGCCAGAGAGAGCAGACATTGCTGTTTTATTCTGGAGATAACACAGACGAGCTTTTCATTTTTAAAGCAGAGCGAGCCGCTCGTCCCTATCGTGTTCTCCTTTATTTAAAGAGTCGCCGAAGAGAAGTGAGCTTTTCATACTTGGTTTCATGTATGGCACACACACACACAGGGGAAGAACCGAAGAAGAGCCACGTCTCCCTGCTCGCCTCCACAAATCACGACACTCCGTCAGCTGTTTGAATCGAGAAGCTCCAGCATCTGTTTAAAGACGCTGTGCTGAAAATTGGAAAATTTGGCATTAGCAGGAAGAGTTTTAGATGTTTTGTGTTTCCTGCTGATGCAGGGCCTCGTGTAAGAACCAATCATACGAGAAGATTTGTTGTTAACGGCGTGAGGTTTAAGAGAACGAACCAACCGATCAGCTAGAATAATGCTACTTCTGAAAACACGTGTACCTCAAACGCTCTGTGTAAAATGAACATTTCATGTAGCTCTCTGTCCCCAGAACACGAGCGGCTGCCCACCCTCGCTCTTTTTGAAGTTTTGCATGCACAGTGTGCCAAAGCCCGTTTGTTATTTCACTACATTCTCAAAGCAAGCCTCTGCTCGCATTTCCTTTTCTACTTTCTTCACAGAGCTTCGATTCACTAGAAGAACCCGACACACCACTTTGTAGCCGTGCTAACTAGCTGGTCCTGTGGATGTCGTTTGGTTCATTGTTCCCAAACATTTGATCTAAATCAGGGGTTCTTAACCTTTCTGACCCTGAATATTTGTTATTATTAATATTATATATTATTTAATACAGTGGTCCCTCGTTTATCGCGGGGGATACGTTCCAAAAATAACCCGCAATAAACGAAATCCGCGAAGTGAGTTTTACAATTATTACACATGTTTTAAGGCCGTAAAACCCCTAACCACACACTTCTATACACCCTTTTACACACATTTTGTACAGTACTCCCTTAAACAGGACGCAGAACACATGTGCGGTTCTCCCTTAGCCAATCAGGACGCAGAACACAATGCGCGTTCATACTGTACAGTACGCTGTAAAAAAAAAAAAAGCATGCAAAATGACACTGAAAAAAATCCGCGAAACAGCGAGTCCACGAAAAGTGAACCGCGATATAGCGAGGGACGACTGTATGTATTATTTAATATACACTGTATAGGTTTGTAATTATCTCACTCTTGGTTTGATTTGTATTCAATTCAATAAACCAAATCCACTTACAGTTTACCAAGCAAAAACCTTGTCAAATAAAATGACATCATTGTACTTGCGCAAAAATGTACTTTTTGGCGGGGGTCGTCTTCATTTTTTCGTTTTAAAAGTGTCTTCTTCTCCTTATTTATTTAAGGTTAAAGTAACAACTGACTGATGCATTAGCGCCACTACATGGTCGGGAGTTGTTATTGCGTCCCGCGGCCCTCGCGGCCAACGCGTACAAAACAGATTTTTTTTTGCGGCCCACTAGGTGGCTCACGGGGCCCAAGTTTGGGCCCGCGGCCCTATGGTTAAGAATCACTGATCTAAATGATGTACTTTGTTTTTGGTGTTAGGCTAACACGCTTAACAAATGTGGTGAACACCTCGAGAGCCAGCTGACCATCGCGTGACATAAAATGAATTTGCAAGATTATTAGCAGCGTGCCGTGGGCTGCGCAATTTGTCAAGATGTTTTTCAGCGTCTAACTTCATATCAACAGTGTTGGTAGCTCGTTTCAGCTCCTAACACTGCTAAACTTAATATTCTGACTTAATTCATCAAGCTCAGAGAGTTTGGAGTATTGGACTCGTTAAAATGTAAATATTAAAATGTTTTCTGCGAGTTAAAGATCCCTCTGTCGATGGTTATTCTTCCAGTGGAAATACATTAGCGCCACACATTAGATCAGTGAGATTGCTCCCTGTCACCATTGCAGAGCTCCGGCTGTGAGGACGCCTTAATCTAACTGAGCAGCACTTGTACATATGAATGATTGATGGTCTGATGAGAATGACAGCAGTACGTTCATATTTGTAACCTTAACCTTTGAAACACACTCAAAGCTCAGGAGGTTTCTTCTTTTCAAACCAGAGGTTGGGACCCGTAAAGAGGGGAGTGTCTGCTCTGTTGTTGCGGGGCCCCTTCACGACAAGAGCAGTGATAAATTTTAATGAAGAGTCCCAGGGCCAGAGAATAAATTTCTCATTTAGGTACTGGGCTGAAAGAATTTTAACTACTCCTACCCTGGAGAAAACAGAGCCGTAAATTTCTCTTTTATTGATCCTTCTTTCCTTTTTCTGCTCTCCCACCATTCTTCCCTTTTCCTTTCTGCTCTGTCTGTCTTTACTCTCTCCTTTATCTCCTCCTTTTGTCTTCTTCTTTTACTTTCCTCACCTCCCTCCTTTCTTTCTTCCCCCCTCCAGATATCGCAGTCTGAAACATTTCAACTATGACATTTGCCAAAGCTGCTTCTTCTCCGGTCGCGTCGCCAAGGGACACAAGATGCAGTACCCCATGGTGGAGTACTGCACTCCGGTATGAACACCAACACACACACACACACACACACACACACACACACACACACACACACACACACACACACACACATATATCCCTGCTGCAGTGTGTAAATGAAATTAGAGACGTCTAACTGCCAGCCTTTATATGTTGTATGTTAGTTTGTGCACCAGGACAGAACTTTTATCTGACTTTTAATAACCCTAATTAAAACCAACATGAGATTGAAATATTTTAATTGCACAATAACATAAAAAATGTTTCCCTCAAGGTGTAATCTATATCTATATCTATCTATATCTGCAGAATGTTATCTAATGGTGCCTCACCCCTTCTTCCTAGTGTGAAGGAGGAACAGTAAAAAGAGTGAAGAGTGACACAACCAGGGGTACAAATGATGATGTTGCTCTCCAATTAAAGTTTGCTAATGTCAGCTACAAGCAACAACATGTAAATGTGCCAACCATACGTCACCCTGCCCCAAGACACCCCAAAAATAATTATTGCAGTGTGTTCTGAGAGTCAGAATATAAATGCAGGGTTCCCACGGGTGCTTGAATTCCTTGAAAATGCTTGAATTTCAATTCAGTGTTTTCAAGGTTGTGAAAACGCTTGAATTTTTTTGTGAAGTGCTTGAAAATGCTGTGCGATGTCTATCTCAATAAACCAAGAGAAAACAAAAATGTTTCCTAAGCGGCTACGCGCTTGATCCGATGCCTTTACATGCAGAACTCAGTTATCATACTCGCTTGGTGTTCTGCCGAGAAATAACAGTAGACTACTATCCACACCTGTTGGTCACTGTTATTGCGCTATGGTAGTTACACAATACACCGCTCACAAGCTGAGAATACAAGCCAATTCACAATTAGTTAAAAATCAAAACCGTCAATCTACCACCATATGAAATAATGCTAATTAGACCCATATTATTATGCCATACAGTGGCACCGCTGCACTTCCCATGACCATCATGGCAAACACAACTAGTAGGCTACCTATTTAAAGGTGCTGGAAAAATGGAAAAACTGGTGCTTGAAGGTGCTTGAAAAGTGCTTGAATTTGTTCATGAAAAAGGTGTGGGAACCCTGAGTATATTCCTCTACAGTAGACCCAGCTTCAGTGCAGCCCGTAGGACTGCTGCACCAGGAGGGGAGTAACATTTTTTAGGTCGTAGATAATCTCTGACATAATAACAGAGTCGTGGAAAAGCCAGTGAATTTTACAGCAGTGGAAACTTTAAACGAGGGCATGAAATATCTTTTTACCAAATCACATAAGAAACACTATCTGTCCTCTAATGCAGCCGTAAACCTGAAGCTGTGCACACACACACACACACACATATATATATAAATATATAAAACAAAACATGTAGTTTAAACAGAGGGTTAACTGTGATTTCTTTAACACAGGCCCCAAAGCTAAAATAAAGACGCTGAGAGACAGAGAGCCATAAATCTGTTCCCTCTTTCTCGTAACTATAATGACACTCTCAGACCTGACAATGAGGGCATTAACTCCACTCACTTGATGTGTGAATAAAGGGCTAGAAATAAATGAGCGGCGTGGACCGAAAGGTGTGTGTATGTGTGTGTGTGTGTCTTTGTGCCCCACTCCCTTCGAGTGAACAAAGCCACCTTTGTGCCCCTTCTCTCTCCAGACTACATCAGGAGAGGATGTCAGGGACTTTGCCAAGGTGCTGAAGAACAAGTTCAGGACCAAGCGCTACTTCGCCAAACACCCACGCATGGGCTACCTGCCGGTCCAGACCATCCTGGAGGGAGACAACATGGAAACGTGAGTCTCTCTCTCTCACACACACACACACAAAAGGGCAAACCGGAAGAGAAACTAGGCTTTATTACAAACTGACAGACACTCCCACTCATGTGACCTGGATTAGAGGACACACTCAAACAACTCACACGTCTCTGATTGCACACAGACATTTAATTGAAAGTGTAGCCACAGTCTGATAACAGATGTAGCTGTGAGGGTGTTTGTGCAGTGGTGTGTGTTCAGCGTTGGTTTGCAGCTCCTTGTGTGTTTGCTGCCTACACATTACACATCTATTTTGTTTATCCATATCGAGTGTGTGTCAGCTGCTTCGTATTGTTGAGGGATGTGAGAAATGTATCATACACCGATATCCTCTATTTTAGACATCTGTGACCAAGACATGTTCTGACATGAAAAATAAACTGATCAGTCGTCATATTCTACAGCATAAATTTATTATTAAATCATATTACTAAATACTCTTACTTGCCTTTGTGCCGATAGTGAGAAAAGCAGATTCTTTTATATCTGTCCGTTTACCATGAAGCCAGAGCCAGCAGGCAGTTATCTTAGTTTAGCATAAAGACTTGCTAAAAAATGCTTCTACCAGCTTTTCTGAAGTTGAATAATTACCACATATTATCAATGTTTAACCCGTAAAAGTTAAAATATTTAAATACTATACTACTTTACTAAAATACTTTCCGTTCTACCAGGGCTTACATGCAGGACTCTGTCTTGGTCGGACACAATGACTTCCTGGAGTTGCCACTGCTCAGTCGAGAAATATTCTCAGCAAGCGTATTTCCTAAAATGTCAGGCTGTTCCTTTAAAATGCAAAAAAGTATTGCCTTATGTATATGAGTGAGGATTAACTGAGGCTAAACAATGTTAATGTTACCTGTCATCCAATGCTAAAAGCTGCTAATGCTACCTGTAAACCATCATGAAAGAAGGCTAATGCTACCTGTAAACCAATGCTAAAAGCTGCTAATGCTACCTGTAAACCAATGTTAAAAGCTGCTAATGCTACCTGTAAACCAGCATGAAATAAGGCTAATGCTACCTGTAAACCAATGATAAAAGCTGCTAATGCTACCTGTAAACCAGTGCTAAAGGATGCTAATGCTACCTGTAACCAATTGCTAAAAGATGCTAACACTTCCTGTAAATTAGCGCTGAAGTATGCAAGTGCTACCTGTAAACCAGTGCTAAAGGTTGCTAATGCTACCGGTAACTCAGTGCTAAAGGATGTTAACACTACCTGTAACTCAGTGCTAAAGGATGTTGATACTACCTGTAAAACAGTGCTAAAGGATGCTAATGCTACCTGTAAACTAGTGCTAAAGGATGTTAATGCTACCTGTAACCAATTGCTCAAAGATGCTAACACTTCCTGTAAATTAGCACTGAAGGATGCAAGTGCTACCTGTAAACCAGTGCTAAAGGTTGCTAATGCTACCGGTAACTCAGTGTTTAAGGATGTTAACATTACCTGTAAACTAGTGCTAAAGGATGTTAATGCTACCTGTAAACCAGTGCTAAAGGATGCTAATGCTACCTGTAAACTAGTGCTAAAGGATGCTAATGCTACCTGTAAAACAGTGCTAAACGATGCTAATGCTACCTGTAAAACAGTGCTAAAGGATGCTAATGCTACCTGTAAACTAGTGCTAAAGGATGCTGATACTACCTGTAAAACAGTGCTAAAGGATGCTAATGCTACCTGTAAACCAGTGCTAAAGGATGTTAATGCTACCTGTAACCAATTGCTAAAAGATGCTAACACTTCCTGTAAATTAGCGCTGAAGGATGCAAGTGCTACCTGTAAACCAGTGCTAAAGGTTGCTAATGCTACCTGTAACTCAGTGCTTAAGGATGTTAACACTACCTGTAAACTAGTGCTAAAGGATGCTAATGCTACCTGTAAACCAGTGCTAAAGGATGCTAATGCTACCTGTAAACTAGTGCTAAAGGATGCTAATGCTACCTGTAAAACAATGCTAAAGGATGCTAATGCTACCTGTAAAACAGTGCTAAAGGATGCTAAAGCTACCTGTAAACTAGTGCTAAAGGATGCTAATGCTACCTGTAAAACAATGCTAAAGGATGCTAATGCTACCTGTAAAACAATGCTAAAGGATGCTAATGCTACCTGTAAAACAGTGCTAAAGGATGCTAAAGCTACCTGTAAACTAGTGCTAAAGGATGCTAATGCTACCTGTAAAACAGTGCTAATGGATGCTAATGCTACCTGTAAACTAGTGCTAAAGGTTGCTAATGCTACCTGTAAAACAGTGCTAATGGATGCTAATGCTACCTGTAAAACAGTGCTAATGGATGTTAATGCTACCTGTAAAACAGTGCTAAAGGATGCTAACGCTACCTGTAAAACAGTGCTAAAGGATGTTAATGCTACCTGTAAAACAGTGCTAAAGGATGCTAATGCTACCTGTAAACTAGTGCTAAAGGTTGCTAATGCTAAAGTTGAGGCAGGTCTCTGAGGTGACCTACTGTATAAACACTTGTATAAGCTATAATGTGCAGATAATATCTACCATGCTCATGTTTCAGTCTATCTGCCATGAATATTGATGATTATGGAAAGTCAATATCCTCTAACACTACTATTGGCACAAGCACACACAGTCAATAAGTGAGCTATTGGCACTTAAAGCTGAATGATTGTCACTGTTATTCACTCAAGGCCAGGAAGAAGAAACAACAATAAGCAACCTTGTAAAAGCTTTACAGTTTATGTACAGTGATGAATGAAGGTCGGAGCTAATGTGAGAATTAAAATCACACACACACACAGAATATACATGCACACAGTGTGCATCCTTCAGTGCAACATTATCACACATTATCATGTGTTTTGAAAGACATGCACCTCACATAATGAGTGTTATATTACGTCAGGTTGTTTGACTACTGAAAATGTATCAACGCTCAATAATCAGTTCTTTATCAATGGTGATGGTGAATTTGTTTTCTGTGTGTGTGTGTGTGTGTCTGTGCACTAAAACTCATTTTATCACACCGTCTTGTCCGTGTCAGTCTTGTATTCTCATCCGCCACCCTCTCCTCTGCTGCCTCCCATACTACAACTCCCATCATGCTTTGCTGTGCAGTGTCCTCCCACTTCCCGTGTCATCATCTCACGTTTTTTGTCTTGCAGTCCTGTCACTCTGATCAACTTCTGGCCCGTAGACCATGCGTGAGTACCTGGCTCACACACACACACACACACACACACACACACACACACACACACACACACACACACACACACACACTTTGACCTCACCTCTTTCACACTCACTGTGTAGTGTCAGTGTGTTTGTAGCTGCGGTGGTTTGACATCTCATAGTTCCTGCTGCTGCTTGACCCCACATCACTCTGCAGGTCTGCGACTCAGGATGAGTCACTCCTCTGATTCGGAACATACAAATCACCAATGATTATTTATTATTAGACAGATTTTTATGTGTTAGGATTAGTAGATTGGGTGTTTCGGATAGCACACTTCTGTTTTAATGTGTTAAGTCATTGTGAGTCGTGTGTCATTCATTCACTGATTCTTACTGACATATACACTGCTATGTCAGCATTGTGTACGCGTCACTGCTGTTCCACCTTCAGATTCTTTAGACATGATGATGTGTAAAATTTTGAGCATAAACCTCTATCTGTGCTACTTAAGCTACTTATGAGCACCGGCTCCAACACGACTTCTAGAGTATACTCAGTTTAACTGGGTCAAGTAGGGTCTCATTTTACTGGGGTCTTATTTCCCCGAGTGGTTCTCTGAGTATCTCCTCTGATCATAATGGCAGCAGGAAAACATCTTTTGGGAAATCAATCAGAAGCGTATATAAAAAAAAAGTTATATGGTATTAAATGACAATTACCTTTTAAGTTATTATTTGCCATAAAATGATTGTGCTCTGTGTATCACCTCGTTGGATCGAGAGTGTTTTATGTTGATGAAAACAGGACTTCACACTTTATTTCTATAAATGAGTCATTAAAACATATGAAGGAATTATTTTTGGAATTAGTTCTCTGACTTTACTACCCTCCCGAGGACATTATTATCATTATACTGCTGCTCTCTTCCACCGCAGCTGCTCGTTAAATGAGAAATAATCACGCTGCTGCAGGTGCTGCCGTTGTCCCAGTGTTAGGTTCTGTAAAGGTCGACCACAGTTTAGGCTCTGCTCAGGTCTCAGAAATGTATGCGTGTCAACTTTAGGTGGGGTCATTGTGGAGCTCGTAATGGGAAGTCAAGGTGACATGAGTGACATGCTGTTTGTGAGTTCCATTACCGTGCACACTGAAAGACATGAGCGTTGGTTAAATCTTGTAGAAAAACGATGTTTTAAAGCAGTACACCACGTTCTTCTCATTTGTGTGGGGTGTTAGCAGATAAAACTTCGAAACATCAACGTGTCCTTGTGAACGGAAGTTTTCAGGATTTTAAGGACCTTAATTTCTCAAGGACTCAAACACAGCGGGAAAAGTTTTTGGAATCCTCCGAGACTCCCGCTTAATGATGTCAAAATACTGATCTTTCCTGTCGGCGGACGAGGTGTGACATCTCGGAGCCGACGCATCTTTTGAAGTGCAGGCAAATGTATTCCAAGCCGGGAGTGCAGGATCCGAGCGGGGGAGCTTATTTACAGAGCATTTCACACCACCACACATCTGTGCCTCGTACTGTCGCTCCCCTCATGGCTCTCCCGTGGATTCATGCGGCTTCTGCATGTGTGCGTGTGTGTTCTGGGATTAATGAGTCCCTCTTGGTTGGATTCACGGATCTCTCTCTTTTTCTTTTTCCTGTCTGTCTCTCTCTCTATCTGTCTGTCGCAGGCCCGGATCGTCCCCTCAGCTCTCACATGACGACACACACACTCGGATCGAGCACTACGCCAACCGGTAACATGTTATCTGCATTCAGCAGCAGCTCCTCACAGTGTCGCGAACAGGAAGTCACCTTCCTCATGCTCCACTTTTTTTTTTTTTTCGCATTCCCCGCCGCTACCCTCGGCCCCTACGAGCGCCGCAGATAATGGCTCCTCCAGAGAGCTCACCCAGACACCAGAAACATTTTGATTGATGTGATTTGGAATAATGAATTTGGAGAAAATGCAGCACACTTCCTGCATTGGGATGCCTGCCTTTCCCCCTTACTGTGCTCACGCAGCCGTTAACTCACGGGGGATCGGCTGGCCTAATTCTATGCTGACGCACTTCTGGGGAACTTGCGGTCAACATCCTCATGTTCACCGGACTTAATAAATGGAAAAGTTTGTCCTGTTAGTCACAAATCAGAGGTGCTTTTACCTCTGATTACTCTCAACTAGTGAGAGCTTCTTCACCCACCTAACACTCACACACGTATGAGTAACCAATGGACGTAGAGCAACTGTTCGCAACTCTGTGAGTCTATTTTAGACATGAAATAAAATGCTTTGATTGACATTGACGATGTGAACATCCCTTCCAGGCATATGTCATATACAGTCTTGTCATATATGTCTTATATATTCAACTAAAGATGAGTTAAAGGTACAGGAAACGAATAACTTTGACACAATCTAATGCAGCTGTACGCAACTATAGTCATTTCAAGTGTTTAATAATGTACATGTAATATTATTACAGCTGTTTTAATATAGTTTTATACCTTATGTTTGACCAGCAGCCTCAAGTACATTAATACTTACCGTGTATATTACATGTGTAGTGTTATAAACCATTTATGACGTTAAAGTAAATCCTGTTCTGCTCAAATTCACTGCCACAAAATCATCCCCTTTTTGTCATTTAAAAGTTTTAAAGTAAAAAAAAGCAGCTCCACATTTTAACAGTGATGGACAAGAGTCGCCCTCTCTGTCATCTGTTATTAGACCAGCATGATCTCTGCTCTCAAATAAAAAGACATAAACGATGTAATGCAGTTAATGTCGGCAGTATACTGTAATCGAAGCAGATTATGGCTCTACAAACGAGAGGAATCTGACAGTGATCTACACTCAGTTTGACAGGTATATGTCTAGAGCAGTCTAATCCAACAATCACTGCAGGTTGTGGTGATCAGTTATCAGGCAGACTAAAGAACAAACACATTAAACAGTGACTATGCAGTCACCTCATGAAGGAGCATCCATGCAGGCCTTTTGGATTGGACTGGGTTAGTTTAAGCTGGGTGTAAACTGTCAACGCGTGAAACCTGCGCTGAAGATGTCTTTAAAATGGGAGGCTGCATATAGAGTTGCACGATACCCACGGTATACACGGTACCCCGCGGTGCCAAATCATAACCGTCGCTACTATACTAGAAATTTTACACGACGGTACTACCGTTGATTACTATACTACCGGTGCCAGTCTCCGCTACATAGCGGCCGCCTCTGCTCTCCTCCCGGCTTCTCACTGCATGCTACTCCTTTGTAAACAAACCAACATGGAACCGCAACCGAACTACACAGCTGCTGAATGATTGGCTGTTTGCCTGTTACTGGTGACGTCCAGGGATATGATAGGCTGTTTCCGCACGCTGGGTCCGCCCGTCTGTCAGCTGATTGGCAGTGTTTCTGCCGGCAAGCATGAACTCCGTGAAGACAGCTCCGCTTCGATAGAAACTCGCTTCGAAACAAACAACAAGCTAAAGTTCTGTCTCGCTCAGACACGAGACAACACACTCACCGTGGCAGAAGCACCGGGCCCGAGCAGCGAGTCTGCCGTGGCGTCTTCGTCAGTGGGAACACTAATTTAGCTTAAAAAACAAACGTCGTTGTTTCAAACTAACTTGTACAAATACATTGCAGTTTATAAAAATAATAATATAAAAAAAGGCCACAGTATCGCGATAACACCCGGAACCGCGATACTTTGTCTGGTATAGTATCGTGGTTACTCATTTTAGTATCGTGACAACTATAGCTGCATATTGGGCCACTATATGAGTTTCCTGTACCTTTTTTAAAACAACGATCAGTCCTGCAGATATTTCTGGCTGTATATGTCAGTGCTTTGAAAGTAGTTCGTGCACGATTATTGATGTAGAGATGGAGAATGGGATACCTCGACACAGCAGCAGACCTTTTCCTTTTAATGTAAAAGTCTGTCTGTCCTTAAGCACATCATCACTGTGGGGTTTTTTTAAAGAACAGTAAAGTTCCAGCCTGCAGCACCATTTGTTTAAATGCTGAATGTGCTGAAATGATTGTTGACGGATGGTATGAAGCTGAATTAAAATGTCAAGATATCCCTCTGCATACAGTAGGAACTGAATCTGTACTCATGATAAAGTGATGCATTGACTTTTTGGTGAATAAGCGCTCTGCAGTGAGAGGCCAGCAATCGGAGATGTCACTTAGACTATCTAGCGCGCCTGCATGTGCGCTCAAAAACCTCATCAACCCTGGAACCAAAGGAGAGAAACTCCCATCGATATCGTTGTGGTGCCACACTGAGTCAATCAGAGCTTATTCACCAAACTGTTCCTTCAGTTTGCAGTGATGCTAACCGCACCCAAAAACCCACCGCTGAGGGACAAGAAGCAGTCAAACCGTTCAAACAATGAGTCAATCAAGCAGCCGATCAATCGGTTATTGAAACAGTCAGTCGGGCACCGTTGGCATCCCTCAGTGGAGTCAGCGTGAGGTCCGAGCCACAGGCCGAGTCTTTGATCCCTGCCAGAGTGTTTGACACCACTCACTGTTGCCTCGGGCTAACACACACACACACACACATATAAATACACAGTGTCACACAGTGAGTCACACCCCCCAGTCCTGTCCTCTCAGCCCCCCCCGATGCGTCTACACTGGCGGATTCCAGATACCATCCAGAAGATTAAAGAAAAGTGTTAGGGCGAAGAAGTAACATAATTAAGCCTTGAGAGAGCCGAAGGCCCCCAGACCACGAGGTTATCTCTTGTTTCTGTAGCGTGCAGCAGCTTATGAGTACAAACACACCAGTCTGGGCAGATGCCAGTCTGTGACAGTCCATCTGCTTAAACGCTCACTGCCAAGCTGCAAGCTTTTTTTTTTTTGAGTGCTGATAAAGCCCCAAAATCTCTTTACTTTTTGGGGCAGACACTCCAACCACCAAGAAACTGATCTAGCGGAGATAGTGACGGGGCAATTTAAATCTTTGGCTTTTTCGCTCACAGCTATTTTATCACAATAGATCAGCCGGAAAGTTTGATTACAAAGCCCGTCTAAATGGACAGACACTGGTTTCTTCAAAGATAATACCAAGAGTTTTTTTGCTTTTTAAAGGATCTCTTTAACCGTATCTCAAAACATGCGTGCTATCTGTCCATGAATATATTTGTGTATCTCCCCCGTCTCCACCCCAACACACTGGCGAGTGGAATTTAGTTTACGATGCACAAATATAAATGCTGCGGTTCATTACCAAGTGAAACCAGACATAAGATAATGGATGTTTAATTAGCTGAGTCAATATTAGATTAGATTTTGGTGTAACTGTCGTGGTCTGTGGGAGTTATCATGTTTCAGTCTCAGAATTACAACTAAGAGACTTCCATAAATCCACTTTGGAAGTGGAAAAGTGGAAAGAAAAACAAATTAGACACTTTACTACTGCCGATACTCAGAAGACCGACATTACTGTCATGTCTCATCATTGTCTGGAGGTAGCTTAAATTTTGAAAGTTTGTTCTCGGTCTTTATTAGACTTAGAGCAAAACTTTGTTCTCAGAATAAAAAGAGAAGACACTGTATACAGTAAAAATATAAAGTATATCAAATAATAAACTGAATAAAATATATGCTAGGTTAATCCAATCAACACAGCTTTACAGACGTGGATATTTATAATAAATATCATATTTTTAAAGAAACCAGTGTCCCCGCTTTGATTTTCTCTCCTTTGCTAATGCAGCTTAGCTGTGTTTGGCACAAGGCGTCACGCTATTTTAGACTTCCCCCTCGCACACAGTGTTATTGCAGTGTCTGTGACTAATGCACCACAGATTCCACTACAGTACATCAGTTACAAAATCAGTTACACAAGCGAGTCACATAAAACAGAAACCAAATCGCAGCATTAAGTGTTAGAGGTCTGCCAAGCGCCACTTTTACGAGGCAGCTTTCCAAGCCAACTTTGTATACAATCTAAAAGAGGGCAGATAGTGGAGGCACAGCTTGAGTTTGTAGTGCATCGGTTGTAAACGCGATGAAATAAAGTGGCGAGGCAATAGACGGGAGGGTTACAGAGGGCTGCACACAGTGTGTGGGTGTCAAACATTTCATCTGTTAAGGGTAATGATAACAACATATGCCAAACACAGAGGAACTCCAGCCGTCTGAACAACAGAAGAAGAAGAAAAAATTATGTGCTTCACCAAATCCTCCATTATTCCCGCTGCTGTTTGCACACAATTAGACTAACTGGCGACACGAGGCCCCCGTTTGACTCCCTTCAGAGAAAATGTTTTCTACCATTCATTCTGTGAAAAGCAGCTTCCATGGAGCTGGAGGTTAGAAGTTAAACAACACACGGGGACACATACAGTTGGTTTAGTGTTCATATCCGTATTTTCCCTCTAGAAGCTGCTAATTAACTCGACCTTTTGGATTTTGGGACTGACTGCTCTGTTTCTTCCCCCTCCGCAGGTTAGCGGAAATGGAGAATCGTAATGGCTCTTATCTGAATGACAGTATCTCACCCAATGAGAGCATGTGAGAACCGCTTTCTGTTTGTTTTGTTTTTGTTCTGCCAAGCCCCCCTCACTCACCGATTGGCTCGCTGTGTGTGACCTGGCTCTGTCTTCTTTGTTTCCCATTGGCTGGTTGTGATATATGTCAGCGACTGTTTACACGTGCTCAGTATGATGGCATCATCATATCCCATACAGACTTCCCCGTATTACCAGATGATATCAGTACATCTGTATTCAGATTGTCGCCCTGGGAGAAGATGTTTATAATTGGATACAAAGATTATTAAGAAAATACCAGAATCCCAAGTAAAGAGAGTATTTATGTAAACACACAGGTCCAATATTCATCTGTTTAAAGTCATCACTACAGTCCAAATGAATGTGTGATATTAAACAGGACGTTTACGCGGTACAGAGAGAGGAACAGACGACTTGTACAAATAAATCATATAAATATAGCCACATGATCGGCCTTCATAAGCAAGAAAGCAGTAATGCAAAACGATACCCTGTGCGTTCGTGTCTATCATGACGGCTCGCTGTTGGTCAAGCTGGTCAAAGTTCTCCAGAATTCCACATGCATTCATTTACTTTAATTTACTTGACAATTTTGCAGCACTATTTATTTTTTTAATAACCAGCTAGCATCATCTGTGTGTCCTAAAGGTAGATTCTATTTTTGCGAGAAATCAAACTGGAACTCCTTTATTTTCGTGGTTTGTAACAGTCAGAGCGTCCACATGACCCGAAACTCATAGATCAATCAATCAAATCATCCTCTCCAGCATTAAAATAAATGTCTGTAAAGTAAAAGTATCGAACGTGCTGCTGTTTATGACGAGATTGTGACTGGACCTTTTTTTGTCTTTGGTAACTTGTAGCTTTTTTCTTGAATATTTCATAGACTTAAATACTTTTAAACATCAAATGTTAAACTTATACTATAAAGTTTGAGGCAGCTTGTGAGAAACGAACAGCAGAGGCAGAGAGATCCTGACTTTTAGTCCAAATCACTGGATCCTACATATCCCATAATGCAACTTGACAGCTGTAAATCTTTCTCCCGGGATTTCTAAAGACGGAAAATCAATGTTAACAATCAACAATAACTACAATATCAAGTGTATTCTAGTTTTCTTTAAAAGACAGATCTCATTTCCAGTTTGACTTTATCCCACAGATGCACATAGAACTGTAAAAGACTCTTGTACAAGTTTCAAGTCTAATAAATGCACATGGAATTTGACCTTGACGATAAGCCTGTAATTAAAATTTCAGAGTTAAAGAGAGAAAAGAAAGAAGCTGAGCACAAAGTATCTTGAGGCTTCATGAATCTGCTCCACACTCCTCCGTGCTGAGTTTGAGTTTAGTCAGTCGGCAGCGTGTTTTCAAGCTGCTCACATCTGAGCTGCTTTAGTATTCACAATGGAAGATTGGCTGAGCTGAAGGCAGCGCGGCGATCGCAGCAGCGTCTAAATACCTGGCCTAATTAAAACACTCCCAAACACTGTGGGCCGCGTGTGTGCGATCGCTCAGAGTTGGCAGAGCGTGGCCGATTGAATCCCTCCAAAAAATCCGGCGCTGCACACCGAGTTAAGGCGAATGTGTTGTGAAGACGCCAGCTCTGGCCCTCTCTCTGTCCCCGCTGTGTTTTAGATTCTTCCTCTGTGGTGCAGTCCTGTTCCTTTGCTGCTGACTCGTCACTTGCTGATTTTCTTTTTCTCCATTTTTCTGTGTGTGTGTGTGTGTGTGTGTGGATGTGTGTATGTATCTGCCCATCATTGGTGGGTGTGTTTGTTGTGTGTGTGTGTGTTTGCAGTGATGACGAGCACATGTTGATCCAGCACTACTGCCAGTCTCTGAACCAAGGCTCTCCTCTCAGCCAGCCCCGCAGCCCCGCCCAGATCCTCATCTCCATGGAAACGGAGGAGAAAGGAGAGCTGGAGAGGGTCCTCAACGACCTGGAGCAGGAGAACAGGTCAGTGAGCGGACCCTTCTCCCTGTTATTATCTCCTGCTGGCTGCATCTTTTCCTCACTCGAGCCTGAACTCAGATCAGCCTCAACAGGATCGCCTGTTTTTACAGGAATAACAACGAGCTCTTACATATCTGCTGTCTGTGCTGCACAAATCTGTAATCTGGCATCGCAGAAGTTTCAAGATGCAAAAACCCAAAGGACAGTGTACCTTGGTTTCTGCCTTTGCCTGACCCCAATGCTTAGTTCTCTCAGGCTTTATGGGTCGTGGTTTCAGCCACCAGACACATGCTGGTGCACACACAGCCCTCCACCAAAATAAGGTTGCAGTTCTCTGAGTCTTGCTGCCCCAAGAAGTGACACCAAGCATCACGAGCCAGCTTTCAGTTCCCCTCACCTATAGTCACGAGCTTTAAAGGATGAGATCGCAGATACAAGCAGCCAAAATGATCTTCCTCTGTAGAGAAGCCGGGCTCGGGCTTGAGCTGCTGCTCCTTTAAGTTCAGAGGAACCAGTTGAGGTGGTCCGGGCTCCTGATCAAGACGCCGCCTGGACACTTTCTTTTGGAGGTTTCTCCACCTTGTAGGAGATCCTGAGAGATTATATATCTCATCTGGCCTCGTGCTCATGTCACACATATTTATCATTTCATATATTTCTGATATATTTGTAAACTAACTGCTTAAAGAATATACAATGATACACAATGATGATCAGTGTTTTTGTATCGTTATTCAGCGAAAATTCCACCCAGCGACACAAAGCTATATTTTAAATTATCATGTCTATTTCAAGTGCAGCCTTAAATTCCTGTGTTTGTTTCAAGGGTTTTTAAAGTCTTTATAATTTATTGTTACCCCTTATAAATTATTCAACCCCTGTAAAAAGTCACTTTGTGAGGGCAGCCAAGTACCAGCGTCCTCTCTGCCTCGTATTCAAACGTCCTAAAATATGAATCAATAAAGACTTCACGTGTTATGTTCCCTCCCTTTGTTCCTTTGAGCAAACGGCAGCTTCATGCATGTTGCTGATGGACATTTACCGTTCTCATACTGTGTTGCTGCGGTGTCCAAACGTCCCCTCTATAATCAATAAAGCAAAGTTTACCCTCTCTAAGCAGTGTTTGATATTTCACGTCTGTCAGAGCGAGCAGCAGCACGTTAACTCCTCCGCTGCCTCCGCAGGAAGCTACAGTCCGAGTACGACCGTCTAAAGAAGGCACATGACAGGAAGGGCCTGTCTCCTCTGCCGTCGCCCCCGGAGATGCTCCCGGTGTCGCCGCAGAGCGCACGCGACGCCGAGCTCATCGCAGAGGCCAAACTGCTGCGGCAGCACAAAGGACGCCTGGAGGCCCGGATGCAGATACTGGAGGACCACAACAAACAGCTGGAATCCCAACTGCACCGGCTCAGACAGCTGCTGGAGCAGGTACACACCATTCACAATTAACCTACACACAAAACCATGTGACCCCATACGGTGTCAGAGGCAGACTGAGGTGCTCCGAGCCGATTCCACAAAACGATTCAAATTGAAATATGACGCAGCATGAGTATGTGTACAAACACAAAGCGTGTTTGATGGCGACTCTCCTGGCAGCGTGAAGCTGTCTGTTGTATTCGGCAGAATAAACTGGCCTTTAAACGTCCACTAAAGCATCCTGATAAGAGACGGATACATCAGCCGTGTGTGCAGCGGCGAGGAGACTGTAACCTTCATCTCGCTGAGACAAGACACAAACAGAAATGTCATATTTCCATCACTTAGTGACGTCACATCTGGAACTTCGGTTCAAATTTGAGCTACATGTGGATAGATGACTAGAGCCTGTAGTGCAGTGTAGTAAGCAGTCGTGAAAATCTTTCTCTTCTCATGTCAGTGTCTCTCTTCCAGTTGGCAATGAGTTGCAAAGTCAAATCAGCAAGTTGGCAGCAAACCCAGCACCCAAATGCAGCTGAGGGACAGACACATGAGAGAACCTGTGCTCTTTAGTGGCTCTGGGATCAGTTTTGCGCTGAATGATGGATCCATCGATGGATATCCTTCATCACGGCTTTAAAACAGAGCCTCAAGAACATCCATATGTCAACCTGGTCATCGTTTTTCTCTTCTGTTAGCAGATAGTCAGCCCGATGAAGCCGCTGCTTTAGTTCATCACTTCTCTCTGAGTTCACACTGTATTTTCATGACGGGTGTGTCCCCACGGTTTACATCATCCGTGAGTGCGAGTGACTTTATTAACTCTGAGTGACGCTGCCTCACCAGACTTTGTTAAAATGCCCTTGAGCAAGGCAGTGACCCCTCGTGCGCTGCAGAGGAGCCAGCTCATGTCCTGGATTAATAAAGCAAAGTCGACGTGAAGTTTCCCAGCAGAGAGCTGAGACCGAAGCAGCTTCTTCCTCCGCACTGTCTGACTGCCAGTAACAGCTGACAGCGGGGATCAGGCCAAGTCCTCGGTCCTACACACACACACACACTTCACTTCCCTTTTGACTCCTTTAATTAAGCTGTGCGCCACAGCTGCCAATTTGTTGTGTATCTAATGTGTGTGTGTGTGTGTGTGTGTGTGTCTCAGACGGATTCCAAGGTGAACGGCACAGCTCTGTCCTCTCCCTCCACCTCCTCTCAACGCTCGGACTCCTCCCTCCCTCTGCTCCGTGTGGCCGCCAGCCAGACTACTGATACAATGGGTAAAAACACACACACACACTCACACACACTCCCACTTATATCCTTTAATTTGCATCCACCCTTTTAAAGAATGGAGGATATAAATAGAGATGTAAGCAGAGATGTCTAATTTCACAGCTCGTAGAGACCACACTGTTAAATTCACGCTCCTCAGACATAACCAATGTGTCTGGGTATTATTTTGGAATTCACAAAGAGGAAAAACTTGAACCCCTTTCCTGTTTTCAGGTGATGACGAGCTGTCCAGCCCTTCCCAAGATGCATCTGGGCTGGAGGAAGTGATGGAGCAACTCAACAATTCTTTCCCTCATAGCCAGGGTACAGAACACACACACACACACACACACTAACACCATGCAGTGTGTGAAGAAGCTGAAAAACTGATCTGGAGTCAGATTTAAGGAAGAATTTGAGCTGAAAGTAAAACAACAGATTTGAAGTCTTTAAGTGAAGCTCTCCTCAAGGTGTTTCACTTGGAGGAAATGGCACAGTGTGGAGCTTTGATCTCATTAAAAGTCTAACTCGGATAATTAGCACAAAGACCCATTATGAACATTTGGAGGTGACTGTAGCCCGAAGAACAGAGAGCCAGGCTGTGATAGAAAGATACAGACCTGAGAGCTGCTGCAGGCCCGAGGGGACTAATGAGATCTGTCCTCTGCTGCACTCGGATTTTTATTCATCACACACTTCACATTCTATACAGTGCATACAGTCATAGAAACGTGGGCTCCATCATCAGACACAGAGAGGACAAGAAACGTGATCACATGTCCAACAGTCCAAACATATTCAATTATTGTGAAGTTCAGAGACAGTAGTAAACTCTAAAAAACTGAATTTAAACAATGAATTAATAAAACAGATACAGGACAAAATAAGTAGTGTGTTTGCCATAAAGCCGTGAAAGGAGAGTACAACACAAGAACAGTAACCATGCAAAACACAGATTACATTCCTGCCTCAGGATGCTGCAGTATAAACTCCAACAAATAAATCAAAACAGTTTTAAACGTTTAAAAGCTGGAGTTGTGGACACAGATCTGATGAGAGCACAACACATTCACCCAGAAATGTAGTTTCTATAATACTCAAACTGAGCAGATCTATGATGGAGCACATTCTGCGATCATCCAACAACTCAATAAATAACAATAAATCCAAATAAAAATCTCAGACTACGAGGATAAATAAACAATTTAGACTGTTAATTTTACAAATGAATACACTTGAATGAGCAACAGCTTTGTTAAAAACTGAAACATTGCACAAAATTATTAATAATGATAAAAAGAAAAACAAAAATGTAAATACCCCAAATAGATTATTCATGAAAGGAGCATATACTAGTGTGTACATGGTGTCTGATTGGTTGTAGCAGTGGTCATACTTTTGTCCTCCAATCAGACGCTCAGATTAAATCTTCCAGCCTTCATAGCCCTCCACACGTCTTTCTTTCTCTCTGTTCTGGACACCCGGCTGATTTTATTTTCCTTTCCTTTCTTTTTCCTCCTTTCCTCCTTTTTCTCCGTGAGCCAGGAGGGAGAAGGGGACACCCATGAGAGGTTAGTGGCTCATCTTTCCCTCTCCTCACCTCTCCACCTCTAAAGGAGTGCGTTCACTGCATTCGAGTTACCGTGCTTGTACCACTTTAGGCCACTATCAGAACGCGAGAGAGACGCCTAATAATTGGCCCGATAATGAGAATGTTGTAGCGAGCAGAAGAAAACCGAGGCCGAGTGGAAACATCACGGTACAGCGATGCAGTGAAGAAAAACAACAAATATCTGTCCTCCCCCCCTTTGTTTAATTTCCTTTCCCTGTTCTGTCCTCTGTCACACTGCTGCTCTGTTCATCACAGTAGGGAGTGGAGTTTGTGCCAACACCGTGTAACCCGTGATGTGTGTGTGTGTGTGTGTGTGTGTGTTTGTGTTCACCGTATGCAGTAGATCTGCCGTGAGATGATGTGTGAAAATGTCAGTTCACAATGAGGCACTCGCAGTAAGACTGAACCACAGTGTCATGATAAAAGTTGTTTCTGAGGCTGAACTTCTAACATGACACCATTACGTACAGAACATGTCACGTTCCATCACTTTTCTGTGGCTGCTTCCTGTTGTAGTTGTAGTCCAGTCTATCATATTGATAGACTCTGGTTTCTAACCACACTAAAAACTGGGCTGATACTAATATCAGAGTAAATAAATCTAATATGGATATATATACATATGCATTGACATTTTAACATGGGGACTTATGGAGACTGACTCACTTCTGGAGCCAGCCTCAAGTGGATGTTTGAGGAAGTGCAGTTTTTGGCTTCACTTCAGTCTCCAAAGCTGTGATTAAATCAGGTTCTACTAATATCAATAACTTTCACTCTGGCACCATCATCAGGTCAAACTTTTGATTTGAATCAATATGCAGGGTTCCCACGGGTGCTTGAATTCCTTGAAAATGCTTGAATTTCAATTCAGTGTTTTCAAGGTTGTGAAAATGCTTGAATTTTTTTGTGAAGTGCTTGAAAATGCTTGAAATTTGTGCGATGTCTATCTCAATAAACCAAGAGGAAACAAAAATGTTTCCTAAGCGGCTACGCGCTTGATCCGATGCCTTTACATGCAGAACTCAGTTATCATACTCGCTTGGTGTTCTGCAGAGAAATAACAGTAGACTACTATCCACACCTGTTGGTCACTGTTATTGCGCTATGGTAGTTACACAATACACCGCTCACAAGCTGAGAATACAAGCCAATTCACAATTAGTTAAAAATCAAAACCGTCAATCTACCACCATATGAAATAATGCTAATTAGACCCATATTATTATGCCATACAGTGGCACCGCTGCGCTTCCCATGACCATCATGGCAAACACAACTAGTAGGCTACCTATTTAAAGGTGCTGGAAAAATGGAAAAACTGGTGCTTGAAGGTGCTTGAAAAGTGCTTGAATTTGTTCATGAAAAAGGTGTGGGAACCCTGAATATGACTAAATACACACAGAACTAACATTCCCATCAGCCTCAGCCTCACAGAGCTGCTAGTATCGTCTTGTTCCCGTGTGTGTGTGCGTCACTGAGCGCGTCATGTCTGAGCCTCCTCGTCTCTCTCGTCAGGTCCCAGTATTGGCAGTTTGTTCCACATGGCAGATGATCTGGGCCGAGCCATGGAGTCACTGGTCAGCGTGATGACAGACGAGCAGAGCGCCGAACAGCACGAGGCCCTGCCCTTCTGATCCCGCCCCATCACCCCTATGTCCTACCCTTCCTCCCTCCCTCTCCTCTCCCTCCTTCCCTACCTGTCGCATGCTTTTCTAGTCAAAACAACTGGATCGGAAACACAGTTTACAAAGAGAATATATAACGTCTATTTTTGTGAAGGATTGCGGTTCCAGCGACGACGCGTTAAAAAAGAACAAAAGAAAAAACATTATAACTTGTAGATTTCAGTAGTTTCTTAAAACGTCCTGAAGTTGTTTTATTATTAACAGAGGCTGGTTTTTAAACTTCTATGCAATTGTATAAAACGAGAGTGCGGTAGGGGGTGTGGGTGGGTGGGGTCAAAGAGAGATGAGATACAAATAAGTGTGTTCAGTGTGGTCGCCATCTCTTTGTAACCGGGGAAACAGCTCAAAGCATTTCAGACATTTGTATCAGAAAAAGAATGATTGTAATCATAAGGGTGCTTTCTAAGAGGAAAATGTCTTTCTATAACAGCGTACACTACTGTCAAGGTAATGCAGGCATCCTGGATCTTTACAGTACGTTGTCTGTGAGACTGTGTGTGAGTGTGTGTGTATGTATATGTGTGTGTGTGTGTGGTGGTGGTGGTGCCTAATTTCCACATTACAGCTTTTTTTTTTTTTTTTTTTTTTGAGCTTTGGCTTGACAAACCTCATGTTATTTTTCATCTCTCCAATCATCCGTCCAGCCATCCATCAATTTGTCCATCCTCCCTGTGTTTCCATCTCCATGGTAACCGTTTTTATCCCTCTATTTGTTTGCCGCAGTGTACCGTGTGCATAAACGCACGCTGTAATATACAGCCCGATTCAGAGCTGAAACAACAACTTAAGGCACGTCATTGTTTGGATCATAAACATAATTAGTGCAATTTAAAAACGACAAACTGTAATCTTTTATTTATTAAGTCATTAAAAAAAAATCTTTGGTACTGGACATGCTCAGACTATCCTTAGCAAAGGTCCTTAGTATGGTAAGACTTTACTGAATACTACATTTCCCATAATGCAACTCAATAGCGTCTTTTGGTGCCTGGTGAGTTCAAGTCCATGCATCCGTTTTACAGCACAGACATTTAAAAAGTTTCCAAGCTCAAGCCCAGATAACCCTGATGACATCACTATGACATCATGAGGGTTATTTTTCTCAGCCTATGGAAAGCTCCCTCCAGAGTCACAGAAGATATTAAATAACTGTTTTACTCCCTATGACGAGTAAACTAATCTTCATATGTAAAATTGTGTGAGTGCCCCTTTAATTTTAAAGGTACAGTGCAGTGTTTTTATAACATTAGGCCTCAACACACTGAACGTTATTATAAATATACAGATACATATACACCACGCCCAACAGTGATGTCGCTGTGTCCTGGGGTACACTTCACATCACTGCAGCAGATTACGACATGAAACCACTGGAGGTCAGCAGAAACAAGAAGTCATGAGAGTGTTAAATGAGGTCACACGGTGTCACAGCATGCACCCTGGTCTGATCGGTATTATCTGACCATCACGAGTTCTTTGTCACCTTTGTAGAGAGAAACTGACGTTCAAAACTGCATCTTTAATATCCAAACTAGATGTGTCAAAGCTGCCAATATGTAATAATTAGTATTTTGAAGGTCCATTATTTTCAGCTCTGCGTCGGGCCTCGACACAATCCTTCAGAGAGAGAGAGAAACGTCCTGATTGTTGCACTGGTTCATCTGAAGTATCACTGAGATAGTTTCTGTGTATTTTAGGGCCTGTTGAGTACGCACAGTACACTGTGTGTTGGTCTCTAAGTTGACAGTATCTGTACTGTACTAGAAGCTTAGAAGAATGTTGTTTGAATTGATTCTGAGCACTACAGTGTTACAGCGCTGCTAGCTGAGCTTATTTCTGAGGAACTCAAATGTTGAGTTTTAGGAAGCCCGCTAACGTGAGCTCTACCTCGTGTGAATTGTCAAAGTCCAGAGGCAATTTCTCTACTGTACTCGACCCCACGCTCCTCTCAGATTGTTGATCATGAATTGATTATTGCTGGCTGGTTGATTCATGTCAGATATCCTGTACATCGCTCCGTACACTGCGCCGTACGAGCCTCCGATCTGAATGTTGGGATGCATTCACTGCATTGACTCGTATAAGAACCATCAGTTACAAATCAAATGAATCCGTGTGCACTACTGTCATACCTGGAACATGCTAGATTTGTGATTTTGTGTGTGGAGGATGCGTTTATTTTAGCAGCGTGTTACATTTTGTCTTTGGTTAAGCAGCTCTTTTGTTTTGTGCTGTGTGAGGTGTTACGATATTAGCATGTGTGACTAAATAAACTCCATCCTTATTTAATGTATAACCACTCAGAGAAGTCCGTGGGTGCGTCGCGGCGTTATACACTCGTGTGTGAGTTTTTGGCATCATTTTCTTTCAGCATGATCCAAAAGGCTTTTTTGTTTTTGACCCAGACACTGAATTTGATTTCTTTTTGTTTTTCATTTCTAACGTTTGCGTTTCATTCTCACATCATTTTTCAAATAACGCGTCAATACTTCACAACATATCAGATTCCACCAAATATATGCCTTACTACTGTATTATAAAATGCTTTACTGTATATCAATAAAGCACGCAGTTATGTTGATTTGACTCGCCTCTTTGATTGTTTGATATTTTGAAAAGTTGTTATACAAAAAAAACATTATCCTAAAGTGTGTATGTATATATATATATGGCATGCCGTTCAGGAAATTGAACCTTTGAGTATATTGAATGAAACTTTGAATATATGGAATGAAACTTTGAATATATTGAATGAAGTCTGAATATGTTGAATGAAACCTTGAATATATTGAATGAAACCTTGAATATATGGAGTGAACCCTGAATATATTGAACGAAACCTTGAATATATTGAATAAAGTCTGAATATATGGAATGAAACTTCATTCCATATATTCAAGGTTTTATTGAATATATTCAGAGTTTCATTCAATATATTCAAAGGTTTAATTTCCTGAACGGCATGCCATTAAATATATATATATATATATATATATATATATATATAAAATAAGAAGCAATAGAGAATTTTTGAATTTTTATAGAAGAAAAACATCTGCAAAATATATAAATGTCATCAGTTATTAAAGTCTTGGTGACCTGCTTTTGAATATAACAATAAAAGACCTTTATTTTTTTTATACAATATATATCAATTATTATGTTTGAGCCCTTTCATTTTTTTTAAAGCTGTATTAACATAACATCGACGTGGCTAACAGATTAGCAGACAGTTCAACAACAGAACAACATTGATTTAAAATAGTGTTTGTGTCCACCTGAACAAATAGAAGTCCAATATTCTCGCTCCTTTTCGCTCTGTTTTGGTCTCCACCAACTCCTGAGACAAATATCTGGTCACTGTGTCCGTCTGCTGTTTGGTGCTAAGCAGGTCGTGTGCAATGGGTTTCACTAAGAGCAGCTGAGGATAACGCTGAGGGCATGAAACCAAAACAATGAGCTGAAAGAGGTTAAAAGGTGGAGATGGAGTCGGATATTAAGAGCAGCTTTAATGTTTAAATGTGTGTAACGGGGTTATAAGCAAGCTAAACTCCCCGGTGATACATAACGTATCTGATCCAACAGCTCCTGATGTTCACATTAACCACATCTGTAACTTTATAAAAATGTGCAATACGTTTCAAGTGTGAAAAAATGTTTGAGTTCAGTTTTTGGAAACACCACCAACTTTGTAGGACTTGAGGGAGGATGTCTCTTATCACAGTGACGTTCGACCTCCTCTACTGGCGTCTTGGCCACATGCTCCACATCCCTCTCCACATTCCCGTCAGAGTGTGTCTGAATGACCTCATCCTGTACGCGTACAGAATCGGGTTGAGGGCCGAGTTGACGTGGGAGAGCAAAATGGCCGCTAGGGTAAGCGACATGGGCACCTCATTCTGCGGGGCGAGCAGCAGGATGCAGTTAATGACGTGGATCGGCATCCAGCACACCATGAAGAGAAACAGGACCAGGAAGAGGGAGGTGGCTTTACGCAGCTCCTGACGGATGCGAGTGTTAGATTTGGACTTGGACTCTCCTGGACGGGGATCAGCAGGGGCGCAGCTGCTGCTAGAACCAGCTAAGGTGATCCTGACAGTGGTGGTCACAGTGGTGGTCTCAGTTTTAATAAGAGACCCGATACCGGACTCTGTCTCCTCTCGAGCCTTCGCTCTAGCCTTACATGTTCTTCCTGTCTCCACGTCCGCTCGGCCTCCTGTGGTTCCCCCAGCAGCTGAACTCCCGGTATCCTCTGCACCAGTGCACCCACTGCCAACAGTTATGTCCTCCGCGGCTTCCCTGACCACAGCAATGCGTCTGATCTGGTGGCGGACGGTGATGAAGATGTGGCTGTAGATCATGAACATGGCCACCAGCGGCATCAGGAAGCAGCAGAAGAAGTTGAAGTAGACCAAGTAGTTCATGTCCACCACACAGGTGAAGATACAGTAACTGGAATGACAGGGAGGTATATATTAAATGATATCATTCATTCACACACAAATAACTTTTATTATACGAGCTCCATCAGAGGCTGCTGTGCATGTGGACATCTCCCTGTTTTCCTTGCTACCGTCACCAAGTGCTTGCTCATGGTGGAATCTGTTGGGTCTCAGTAGGAGAAACCACAAACCTAACAAGCACATTCAAGCTTGAAATAATTAAAAAGCTGGAAGTTGAAGCTGACAAAGTGGTGAGACTGCATCAGCTGGAGCTAACTACAGGAATTTCTATGGAAACTGTCCATCCACTACCGGGTCTGCTCAGTCCAAACATGGATCTTGTGTGGACTCCTGAGTCGACCATCCAGTGTGTTCCCTTTCATGCAAATTCATATCATTTACTCCACCATTGAGAAAGCAGTCATTGCTTTTCTGTTATCCAACATTTTGATATATATGTTTCTCTTGTAATCTTTAAACCCTCTCATCTTTTTGTCCTGCATGTACAACCAATTAAGTCATGCAGCGGACTCAACTTCAAAATTTCAGAAAAAGTGTTGGCAGATGCTGGATGACTACCCAAAAATCTGTTCTTCTAGTGTTTATATGTAGATTTAGACGTGTGGTCCCCTGCTCCTGATTGGCTCAAGGTTGGACCTGGAGGACTTCTGATTGGAGCAGCCCTCCAATCCAGGAGGCGATGACATTAAAGCAGGTGTACTTGGTAAAACAAAGTCATTTATTGTCAGGAGTTAGGCTTAATTAAAAAGAGGGAATGTATGCTGTTCAAAGAAATCAAACTTATCCAAGAGAGTACTTGGAAAAACTTAAAGAGAACATGCATTCACGGCATTTACTCCTCCGTTCATCAATCCATCTTCACTCCTCATCCTCTTACTCTGAGTCCGGTGGTTGCCTTTGTGGGTCCATAAATGGCACAGAGCCGGTGATCGCTGCCAGCCCCCAGGTGACCAGCAGGGCCAGCCGGGCGTTCCTGGGGCTCATGACACGCTGGTACTGGAAGGGCAGAAGGATGGCCATGTACCGCTCCGCTGCTACTGCTAACATGCTCAGGATGGAGCTCTGAAAAAGATATGGAGATATTTATTTTGGATATGGAGTTCAATGGGAAGAAAATATTCCCAATGATGATGCAATCCTACCTGTGTGAGCACCAACAGAAAGCTGAGTAGAACCAGGCAGAGAGGCAGGTTGTGGCGAGGTTCACCCAGGTTTGTCAGCACTGCACAGGGGATGGCCACCAATCCCACCAGGATGTCTGCCACTGCCAGCGATACCTTCACACATACAGAGAAAAAACACACCTTTGGTCCTTTAGATATCTGCTTGTAGTTTTTTCCAAAACCACATATGTAAAACACATATCTCACCAGGAAGTAGTTGGTGACTGTGCGAAGTTTCTTGTTTTGGGTCACAGCCAGACAAACCAGGAGGTTTCCTATGATGGCCATCACGGCCACGAGGAGCTCGGTGGCGATGTAAATCCCTTTAAACCGGGGTTGGTATCCATACGGCATCGCTGCCGTACAAGCTCCAGCAGATGCGTTCATGATGAGAGGGAGATTCCACAGTCATGGAAAACCTGGAAATGGCACGCGTGATGCTCACACAGATCAGTTTCTTCCATTTCTAAAGTCTCTGGGGAAAACACTGACTGTAAAAGACATTGTGTTCTTTCCACTCTTCATTCAAAGACACTCGTGCACTTCATTTGTCCGCCGTTTCTGCGAAAGTCCTTCCTACCTTTCACACTAAGAGCACAAACTGAATTTAGCCGAAGAGATATGAGTGAGGAGGGGAACAGTGGTTGTTATGAAGCCGAGTCTGGCCTTTGTGCCGACCAACTGAGGGGTGAATATTGTTCCTGATAAAGGACAAAAACAACAAACACTGAGCCAAGTATTCACTGTTGACGCACACTGATAGGCGTTCAAAGCTGCTGCCCGTTGCCGCACACACATGTCAATACACTGTTGATATGAACTACACACACTCAATCACATCTAATGAGGAGGTCTTCATTTCCCTTCTAAACAAAACAAGCTAAATTAAAATCAGTAGGGACTGTCCGCAAAAGATAGATAGATAGATAGATAGATAGATAGATAGATAGATAGATAGATAGATAGATAGATAGATAGATAGATAGATAGATAGATAGATAGATAGATAGATAGATAGATAGATAGATAGATTTTATATTACTTCATATCAAATATATTTTATGACTGTTGGTTGAACAAAACCAGACATTTTAAGACTTCACCTTTGTTACATTGTAACTCTATGATACATTTAATTTAATACTTTATGATGTAAATTAAATAGAAGGTGGCAGATATACATATCAGAACATATATGTTGATCTTACTAGATACTACTAATGATTGAAATTGATCGATAAACATAATTACTGGCCCATTTCTATGATCAAATGTTTCCATTGTAAACAAACGAGGCGTGTTTTTAATTGAACTATTATGATGTGACTTGCCAGTGAAATAATAAAACACATATCTGCTGTCTGAAAAGCACCAAATCAGAAAGAGATACAAAAATACAAAATACATAATTCTCACCACACCTTCACACTAATAATTTACATACAGTCCCTTAGAAATTAAGAATTAGGAACTAAAAAACAAAGCACAATAAGACTCTATAAACCACAGCAGATCCATGCAAATGTATCGTTATGGGTAGCTCGGGTCCAGATTATGATGTGAACTCACCTGTGTTAGGTTTCAGGTGCAGTCATCACACAGTTTGAGAGGTCCAGACACTAAAGTCATGTGAGGTTGGTACAGGAGAGGCTCAGACGTCACTGATGTGCAGAACACACTGGGAGGAAAGTGAGGAGGAAGCAGGAGGAGCATCAAGTGTCCGAATGAAACCACACCCTCCTCCTCTCTTCTTCTTCTGTTCTCTCTCTTTCTTGCACAGCAGATAAAGAAAGGATAAGGCAGAATACGTCAAGCTGGAGTCTGTTGAATGAACTGCAGCAGTGGGTGAAATGGAAAAGTAGATATGCTTTGACGTAAATCTCCAGCCTGTTCCTGACAGAACAAACATGTCATATTAAATTTTGAATTATGAACGCATCAGCTACTCTTTCATATGTAAAACTGTGTGAGATTTCAGTAAAGAACAATGAAAAAGGAAAGCAAGCTAAAACTGGAAACAAATAAATGAAATCTATAAATAGATACAAGTTTAAAATATGCATATTTAATTATCATCACATTGTGACTTTACAAGGTATCACTATACATACATATTGTTAAATTAAGTACGAGTACTGAAAAAGTATGAAAAGGTAAAAGTATTACTAACATCAGACATAAAAGTACTAAACGTAGTGAAAATGCACCAGGTGAGTGTCACACTATTTTACTGATTTTACCAGCTGGTTAATTTGAACTATGAAAGCCAACCATTTATATCATATCATATTTATACTATATGCAATACAGCAGTGAAATTAGCAACGATGCATCATATTTTATGAATGAAATCTAAGAAATTGTTAACTACATCTGTCATATATCATAAAAAATAAAGTGGGCATACTCAAATACGGGTGCTTGACTAAATGTACTTAGTTACATCCCACCACTAAATATGAAATGAAATTAAAAATGATATGTTGTATGATTTATGAGATATTAGAATGACTGAATCAAAATAAATGAATATATAAATATTATGTATATGTGATATGAATGATTCCAAATACATTTAAATGTTTTCTGTGTATATTTCAATGTTTTAATATTTAGCTGCTTTCCCGCCGTTCACCACCGGATGTCGCCAGAACACTTTTGTAGTTTTGTGTTGTTTTGACCATAGACATATATACATAGACATATATACATAGACACATAATAGACATATTTACATAGACATATTTACATAGACATATTTACATAGACACATTTACATAGACACATATACATAGACACATTTACATAGACACATTTACATAGACATATATACATAGACATATATACATAGACATATTTACATAGACATATTTACATAGACATATATACATAGACACATATACATAGACACATTTACATAGACACATATACATAGACATATATACATAGACATATATACATAGACACACATACATAGACACATACATAGACACATTTACATAGACACATTTACATAGACATATATACATAGACATATATACATAGACACAAATACATAGACACATATACATAGACATATATACATAGACACATATACATAGACACATATACATAGACACATATACATAGACACATTTACATAGACATATATACATAGACACATATACATAGACACATATACATAGACATATTTACATAGACATATTTACATAGACATATATACATAGACACATATACATATATACATAGACATATATACATAGACACATATACATAGACATATATACATAGACATATTTACATAGACATATATACATAGACACATATACATAGACATATATACATAGACATATATAAATAGACACATATACATAGACATATTTACATAGACATATATACAAAGACACATATACATAGACATATACATAGACACATATACATAGACATATTTACATAGACATATATACATAGACATATTTACATAGACATATATACATAGACATATTTACATAGACATATTTACATAGACATATATACATAGACACATATACATAGACATATATACATAGACATATATACATAGACATATTTACATAGACACATATACATAGACATATACACATAGACATATTTACATAGACATATATACATAGACGCCGCATTGAGCGCTGAATCGTACGTCGACGTCGCCGCCATATTGGATGTGGCAGATAAGAGGCATTAACTTAAAGAACTTTGTAGAAAGACGCTTTATGAAGTTCAGTCCATTTCCTTGTATTAGTTTACGGGCAGATCTGCCATATCCAATATGGCGGCTCAATGCGGCGTCTATATATGTCTATGGTTTTGACGACGCCAACCCGGATGTTGTTGCAGGTCACGTGGCTACAGTTTAAGGCGCTCGGGCGCTGCGTTGTGTCAGGAGTGAGCAGAGTGAGCAGGGTGAGCAGAGTGAACGTGTCGGCTTCTCTTCACTGCTCTGTCCTGATGTGACGCACCTTGTGTTGAAGCAGCAGCAGCAGCAGCAGCAGCAGCTCGGGTCCCGTCAGTCATTCAGACCGAGCACAGGCAGACATGTCCGGCTTCAGCGCGGAGCTCATCGACTACCTGGAGGGCAGGATCACGTTCGAGGAGTTCGACAAGCGGAGAGATGAGCGCAGAGCCAAGGTGAGCCAAACTGAGTTAGCACTGCGAGAAGCTGCTTCACACCACAGTGTGTTCACTCTACGTTCTCAAGTTGTTGTTGTTGTTGAGCTAACAAAGTTTCCTCTTCTCCCTCAGGAGTCAGAGGAAGTAGCTGAAGAAGATGTGGAGGAAGAGGAGGAGGAGGATGCTCAGCCCTCCACCTCTGCACAGGTCCCGGGGAAGCTCGGTAAACCTTCTGTCTGTCTGTCTCTGCTGGTTTTTCAATGATGCTGGCTCAGTTCCATTTAGCTGCTGAGTCCTGTTATTGTCAGGGTTCCCACGGGTGCTTGAATTCCTTGAAAATGCTTGAATTTTAATTCAGTGTTTTCAAGATTGTGAAAATGCTTGAATTTTTTGTGAAGTGCTTGAAAACGCTTGAAATTTGTGCGACGTCTATCTCAATAAACCAAGAGAAAACCAAAATGTTTCCTAAGCGGCTACGCGCTTGATCCGATGCCTTTACATGCAGAACTCAGTTATCATACTCGCTTGGTGTTCTGCAGAGAAATAACAGTAGACTACTATCCACACCTGTTGGTCACTGTTATTGCGCTATGGTAGTTACACAATACACCGCTCACAAGCTGAGAATACAAGCCAATTCACAATGAGTTAAAAATCAAAACAGTCAATCTACCACCATATGAAATAATGCTAATTAGACCCATATTATTATGCCATACAGTGGCACCGCTGCGCTTCCCATGACCATCATGGCAAACACAACTAGTAGGCTACCTATTTAAAGGTGCTGGAAAAATGGAAAAACTGGTGCTTGAAGGTGCTTGAAAAGTGCTTGAATTTGTTCATGAAAAAGGTGTGGGAACCCTGTATTGTGCATGTTGGCTCCCTGTCATGACAAATGACGGCTTCCTTGACTCTACATAGATGTTATAATACATCTTTGTGCATCATGCAGAGTGATGGAGACAGCCCATCTGCCCCGGGCGGGTGAAACACCTTTCGACAGCCTCCTTTGTGTCCTCTTGGTACAGTTTCATTTTCTGAGGTTAATGGAACAGAATGCTACAGTCGCTGTAGCCACAGTATAGTACAATTATTGTACACTCAAAGCTGTCTAACTGTACAGTCAACTGTGTGTGTAGTCTCAATCAAACAATTAATCAATTAGTTGATTGACAGAAAAGTTGAATATGACACCCCCCTCTCCTCTCAGAGGAGGGAGTCAGCCCAGGGGTCCAGCTGGCCTTCGCCTCCATGCTGGGAGAAACGCCAGAACCACCGTCTTCAGAAGAGGAGGAAGAGGAGGAGGAGGAGGACAGCATGAGCTATGTTGACGATGAAGATGATAAGGACTACAAGGTGGATGAGGAGGAGGAGGGGGGAAAGGTGGAGGCAGAGGCGGAGGTGACGGAGAAGAAGCAGAGGGGACGGGGGAAAGGAGGGAAAGGCAGAGGGCGCAGGAAGAGGAAAGACGAGGACGATGACGACGAGGATCCGACGGTGGGCGACGTGTTCGCGCTGGAGATGGAACTGGACAGAGAAAACAAGAAGATGATGAGGGTGAGGAGGAGGAGGAGGATGGAGGAGTGTGCAGGTGTTTTGTGAGCTCTGTTAGTGTCTGACTTTTTGTCCGTGGTGCATTCAGGAGCGGCGTCATCGCAGCAAGCTTCCCAGAGCCCTGAGAGGTTTGATGGGAGAAGCTAACATCCGCTACGCCAGAGGAGAGAAAGAGGACGCCATCTTGATGTGTATGGAGATAATAAGACAGGGTACGTTACGTCTTGTGTGAGCGTTTTTGGTGAAAATAGTTGTTTCAAAGTAATAAAAATAAAATTCAGATCCTGTCCTCCAGCTCCTCTGGCCTATGAACCGTTCTCTACGTTGGCTATGATCTACGAGGACGATGAAGACATGGACAAAGCGCTTCAGTTTGGTCTCATCGCCGCCCACCTGAACCCCTCAGACTGTGAGGAGTGGATCAAGCTGGCAGAAATGTCTTTGGAGCAGGACAACATCCGACAGGCAATCGTCTGCTACACTAAAGGTCGGTATGACGCATAAAAACTCAACAATGTACACCTTAATTACAACCTTATTATTAATATTAATATACTCTCTGTCGCCTGCTTCTCAAGCCATTAAGTACGACCCCACCAACGTCCGCTACCTGTGGGAGCGCTCCAGCCTCCACATGCGTCTGGGCGAGCACAAACACTGCATGGACGGCTACCGGAGGATCCTGTCGCTGCTGCCGCTGGAGGACGGGGAGCATTTCATGCAGCTGTCCAAAGACATGGCCAAGTACAGGACACACAGAGACAGATCAACACACTGGATTATGTCTGTCAGGACTCATATTTGTCCGTCTACGTGTGTTTCATGGTTAGGAGTTACTACGAGAGTAATGATTTCGCCTCAGCTCTGGGTGTTGTTGAAGACGCTCTGGCGCGACACCCCAGCCTGGTCAGCGATGACTTCATCAACATGGCAGCCGAGCTCTACATCGGCAACCGCCACTACAACAAGGCCCTGCAGGTAAAACTCTCAGTGTCATTAAGACGCAGAGCAAATCAAAGATGTTTTTCATATGAATGAATGCATGTGTGTTTGCGTGTGTGTGTGTGTGTGTGTTTTTAAGGTCTTGGTCCAGTTTGAAGTTGTAACTTTGGTCAGAGATGAATCCAAATCAGACTCCGAGGCACCAACAAAAGAAGAGAAAGGAGCAGAGAAGACGACTGAGGAGGAGGACGAGGAGGAGGAGAAGAAGAATAAAGAAGGCACAAAGTCGAAGACTGTGGAAGAAGTGGCATCAGAGGAGAACGGTAATATGTTCCTTATCACTGACCTCACAGCTGCAATTTTTGAGTATGATTTTGACTGATTTAATATGTCATTGCTAAGGTGGGTTCCTAACCTAAGCCAGTCTAATGTACAGCATTTAACAGTAGCTAGTTTGCTGATGCTGGCAGTTTTTCCTCATTGACAAACAAAGAGGGGTTAAAAATACTCTGAGGTATAATAAAGTTGACATTTTAATTGCCTTGAGGGATGTTTCAGAACTGACTTTTTTTTTTTATTAAACCCAAGAGACGTCTTTGAAAGCACTGACACTAAAACGCTGCGGCTCATTCATTAAGTAACAGAAAATCATTCTAACCGCGGGAGGACAAGTCGACATTTTTAATAGAAGTCAGCAGCGGAAAGAAAACTCAGCGTGTCTGTGCTGCATTGTCTAACTGTCCTGTTATGTGCCAGCACCAATTTAACCCAGTCAAATGTATTGTACTGTTGGGAATGCGTTAACATGATTATTATTCTCCATGAGAAAACAATCGTTCATGCAAACGGCAAAATTAGTCCTCACTGACAGGAGCCACGTCCATTTCCTGTTCTTCAATGTGCATCACAGACGTTCAGAACATTTCTTTTTAAAGCACGTCTCTTTATTGTGCAAGAAAGTATGAATCATACTAGTTCCTCAATGTCAACAGTTTTGAACTTTTAGGTATGTATTTCTAAACTGGTTTAGAAATTCTATGGCTTCAAGATACAGGCGGTTGCATTTTGGATTAGCTAAAGCCATTGGATGCCTTTTACAGAGTGAAATGCCTCATGTAATCAGAATCTAGTGAAGTTGAGTATCATCTGTAGAGTTGCACGATACCCACGGTATACACGGTACCTCGCGGTGCCAAATCATAACCGTCGCTACTATACTAGAAATTTTACACGATGGTACTACCGTGGATTACTATACTACCGGTGCCGGTCTCCACTACATAGCGGCCGCCTCTGCTCTCCTCCCGGCTTCTCACTACATGCTACTCCTTTGTAAACAAACCAACATGGAACTGCAACCGAACTACACAGCTGCTGAATGATTGGCTGTTTGCCTGTTACTGGTGATGTGATAGGCTGTTTCCGCACGCAGGCTCCGCCCGTCTGTTAGCTGATTGGCTGTTCGTGTGTTTCTGCCGGCAAGAACGAACTCTACGAAGACAGCTCCGCTTCGATAGAAACTCGCTTCAGAACAAACAACAAGCTAAAGTTCTGTCTCGCCCAGACACGAGACAACACACTCACCGTGGCAGAAGCACCGGGCCCGAGCAGCGAGTCTGCCGTGGCGTCTTCGTCGGTGGCAACACTAATTTTGCTTAAAAAACAAACGTCGTTGTTTCAAACTAACTTGTACGAATACATTGCAGTTTATAAAAATAATAATAATTTAAAAAAGGCCGCAGTATCGCGATAATACCCGGAACCGCGATACTCAGAAGCTAAAAAAAGAAAGTAAAGATGGCATTGCAGTGGGCTAAGAATGGATCCCTGTGGAACTCCATGGGAGCTTTTTTTTTTTTTTTTTTTTTTTTAAAACTATTTACCACGATGAGTACATCATCTGCTGAATGGTAAAAAACAGATCTGGACAGAAAACCACCCTACGTGAAGGAAATGTGAAGTCTCATGATTTTTTTTTCAAATGTCCACAGTGATCTGTTATTGAAATACAGCTTGCTAACAATCTTCACACCTTAGCTGTGAATTTTCACAGTGAACTCCCGCAGCCCTCTCCACTATCAAAGAAACAATCATAGCTGTTATTCTTGGAACATGGTAACGCTGACTGAGGGTGTGTGTGTGTGTGTCTGTCTGTGTTTGTGTCTCCAGGTAAAATTAAGGATGTACAGGTACCAGACAGCGTCCCAGTGGACCTGAGGGCCAAGCTAATGGTCTGCCTCATACACCTGCATGTCTACACACCCCTGGAGGTAAACAGGGCAAACACAAGAGAGAAATATTGATTTATAGCACGCTTTGAAGGCAGAAAATGTCAATAAACATCTGTCCCCATTGCTCTGTACCCACTCAATCACAGGGACTAGTGTCGTCGCTGATGGAGCAGAGCCCAGAGGAGATTGGCGACTTGTACCTGGATGTAGGTGAGGCCTACCTGGAGGAGGGCGAGTACATGTCTGCCCTGCCTCTGCTGTCTGCCCTCGTCATATCTGAAAAGTACAACCTGGCTGTCGTCTGGCTCCGTCACGCAGGTGAGACCGACAGAGAAACCATCATTTTTAAACTAGCTTCCGCTCAGATATTGTAACGTACATAGATGGTGAGCGTTTATTATTTTTCCGCTCCATTTGTATACGATTGAGGGTTGGCTAAATAACAGAAACACCTCTCTGTGTAATGCAATATAGCCTCCAGGATAACCATAAAGTTCAATCAACACCTCCTAAAAACAGTTTTTTTTTTAAAAAGTTGAATATTCTAGCCTTCATGAAGGGAGGATTTATTGCACCTAATAAACCTGCAGGTGGGTGTAGTAGTACTTATTTCTTAAATTTTAATTTCAGGTTGAGAAACCATGAACGTTCAGATACTAACCATAATCCTGCTCAGACTCATGAGGCGTATCTGCAGTAGCAGGCGTCCAAAAAATTCTCAACTGTGTGAAACTCTGCAGCTTAGGTGCAAGACAGGATTTGAGCCGCTGTTGCATAAGAAGCCTTCGTCACTTCACAGAGTGTCTGAAGGCGCTGGGCCACATGGAGGTGGCAGCAGAAAGCTACACAAAGGTGGTGGAGATGGCTCCGCTGCACCTGGAGGCCCGGCTCTCCCTGGCCACCCTGCAGCAGCAGCTGGGCAAGCCGGAGTGCGCCCTCAAAGCGCTGGAGTCCATGTACGACAGCGAAACACTGGCACAGGACTCGTCAGCCGTACAAAAGGCAAGGAGTGTTTTTCTCTCTGCATTTCTCATCACCTGAAAAAAAAGAATCATTGTGTTTTTGTTACCTCAGAGTCTCTTGTATCTCTCTGTTTTGTATTCCACTTAGTCCGCCATGTTGAACCATGTTTCTACAGTAGCCCGGAATGGACAAACGTAACACTGGCTTTCGATAAAGTTTCACGTGTTTTCCAGCTTCCATGTTAGGAAGGAGAGGTGAAACGAGGGCTGCAATGTGCAACTGCACTGCTAGATGCCACTAAATCCTTAACATTGCTCATTCAAGAGGGCTTAAACAATCAACAACAATCATATTTACAGTGGTATGAAAAAGTTTGGGCTCCCCTGATCGTTTTTAAGATTTTCCTTTATAAATTATTGGTTGTTCGGATCAGCAATTTCAGTTAAATATATCATATAGCAGACAAACACAGTGATATTTGAGAAGTGAAATGAAGTTCATAGGCTTAACAGAAAGTGTGTAATAATTACTTAAACAAAAGTGGACAGGTGCATAAATATGGGCACCCCAACAGAAAAATTGCATCAATATTTCGTAGATCCTCCTTTTGCAGAAATAACAGCCTCTAAACGCTTCCTATAGCTTCCAATGAGGTTCTGGAGTGTGGTTGAAGGTATTTTTGACCATTCTTCTTTACAAAACATCTCCAGTTCAGTCAGGTTTGATGGCTTTCGAGCATGGACAGCCCGCTTTAAATCACACCACAGATTTTCAATAATGTTCAGGTCTGGGGACTGAGATGGCCATTCCAGAACGTTGTAGTTGTTCCTCTGCATGAATGCCTTTGTAGAGTTTGAGCAGTGTTTGGGGTCGTTGTCTTGTTGAAGTATCCCCTGCGCAACTTTAACTTTGTCACTGATTCTTGAACATTGTTGGCAAGAATCTGCTGATACTGACTGGAATCCATGCGACCTTCAACTCTTACAAGATTGCCAGTACCTGCACTGGCCACACAGCCCCACAGCATGATGGAACCGCCACCAAATTTCACTGTGGGTAGCAAGTGTTTGTCTTGGAATGCTGTGTTGTTCTTCCGCCATGCATACCGCCCCTTGTTATGTCCAAATAACTCAATTTTACATTCATCAGTCCACAGGACCTTATTCCAAAAGGAAGCTGGCTTGTCCAAATGTGCTTTAGCATACCTCAATTTGTGGCATGTGCGTAGAAAAGGCTTCCGCCGCATTACTCTCCCATACAGCATCTCCTTGTGCAAAGTGCGCTGAATAGTTGAACGATGCACAGTGACACCTTCTGCAGCAAGATCATGTTGTTGGTCTTTGGAGCTGGTCTGTGGGTTGACTTTGACCGTTCTCACCATCCTTCGCCTCTGCTTCTCTGAGATTTTTCTTGGCCTGCCACTCCGGGCCTTAACTAGGACTGTGCCTGTGGTCTTCCATTTCCTCACTATGTTCCTCACAGTGGAAACTGACAGCTTAAATCTCTGAGCCAGCTTTTTGTATCCTTCCCCTAAACCATGATGTTGGACAATCTTTGTTTTCAGGTCATTTGAGAGTTGTTTTGAGGCTCCCATGGTGCCACTCCTCAGAGAAGATGCAAAAGGGAGAACAACTTGCTACTGGCCACCTGAAATACCCTTTCTCACGATTGGCTTCACCTGTGTATGTAGGTCAAGGGTCAGTGAGCTTACCAAACAAACTTTGTGTTCCAATAATTAGTGCTAAAGGTACTCAAATCAATAAAACAACAAGGGTGCCCATATTTATGCACCTGTCCACTTTTGTTTAAGTAATTATTACACACTTTCTGTTAAGCCTATAAACTTCATTTCACTTCTCAAATATCACTGTGTTTGTCTGCTATATGATATATTTAACTGAAATTGCTGATCGGAACAACCAATAATTTATAAAGGAAAATCCTGAAAACAATCAGGGGTGCCCAAACTTTTTCATACCACTGTATATCAGGGTTCCCACGGGTGCTTGAATTCCTTGAAAATGCTTGAATTTCAATTCAGTGTTTTCAAGGTTGTGAAAACGCTTCCCATGACCATCATGGCAAACACAACTAGTGGGCTACCTATTTAAAGGTGCTGGAAAAATGGAAAAACTGGTGCTTGAAGGTGCTTGAAAAGTGCTTGAATTTGTTCATGAAAAAGGTGTGGGAACCCTGTTATATGGATGATAAAGCTAGAAGACAAATTAAAAGATATTAGTCAGCAATTATTACAACTTTGTGATTTGCTAAATCTACTAATTTACTGAATGTATTATGTCATGCTGTGGTGGAGAATTGTAGTCATCAATGGTCAGGTCAGTCAGTGCACGTCCAAGATGTTTACTGAAGCTTGGCCAAGGAGAATGACGCGTGTCATGACACATGGCCTCAGTTTTAAACAAGCTGTCCTCTCTGGCTCGTTTCAATTGTCTCAGGACAGGGACACACGCGTCCTAGTGACTCGTCTAATTAGTCTGCAAACAAGAAAATATGTTTACCCTCACTGGTCCAATACATTATGTACCTTTCTGCTGTGTTGAGGGAGTGAGACAGCCCTATCCTTTGACCTCGGTTGCTACAGTAATGATCAGAAACGCAAACATAGAGCTGCTCTGAGGAGAGAAAAATCTAAGGTCTAACACTCAGGACATACTAGACCCTGTGTGAATAGAAAGATTCCCTCATCTTTTTACTTCGTATCTGATAATCTTGCTCCCAGGACGAAATAGATACTGAATTCCAAACCTGACTTTTGAGTTCTTTGGTACATTGTATGAAGAATTTTTTTTGTATGTGTATTTTGTTATGCTGTGGTTGTAGGAATTAAAGCTGCTGCTGCATCGTTCCACACTGCTCAAGACTCAGGGACAAACACAGGACTACCTGGATGCTATGATCTCCATGATCTCCATGCTGCTTAAGGTAACACAGAGAGAAACACACACACACACACACACACACACACACACACACACACACACACACACACACGCACACACTGAGCTGATCAAGAACAGATTGTAGCGAGAACTCTATTTGCATTTTCATCGTCTCCCTGAGAAACAACCTGTGTGTGTGTGTGTGTGTGTGTGTGTGTGTGTGTGTGTGTGTGTGTGTGTGTGTGTGTGTGTGTGTGTGTGTGTGTGTGTGTGTGTGTGTGTGTGTGTGTGTGTGTGTGTGTGTGTGTGTGTGTGTGTGTGTGTGTGTGTGTGTGTTCTAGGTGGCCATGCAGCGGGCTAAGGTGTGCGTGCGCTCCGTGATCGTCTCAGGCAAGAGTCACCTGAGGCTGGTGAAGGTCAAAGACATGGTGGCAGAAATTGCTGACCATGAAGCTGCCTATTTGGCCAACACTGGTATGAATATACATGCACAGAATATAAATAAGCGTGTGTGTGTGTGTTTGTTGTTGGTCTACGTCACGTCTTCGTACCTGCCTTCCTGGCTGATGCACAGAGCCTGGAGTTGGCAGGGGCAGAGCAGAGCAGAGCAGTTGGCCGGATATTGTTCACCGTCAGCACTTATTAACTGTTGCCATATGTGGAGAGGTCTGTTTATTGCTCCTTTAAAGGACCACATTTGAAGCGCTGCGTGTTTGAGCTCATTAGTTACAAATAGTGTCTGCTGTACTTTCAATTATTGTGCACACTTTTTAAAAATCTTAACACGTGTTTTCATCCAGGCTTGTAACGCTATGACAGCATGAAATCGAACTGCAGTGCAGATTTTAGAGCTGAAAAACAAACGCGAACATCATGGTGTCGTCCGCATACAATGGCATAATACATCTAGAGTTGCACGATACCCACGGTATACACAGTACCCCGCGGTGCCAAATCATAACCGTCGCTACTATATTAGAAATTTTACACGACGGTACTACCGTGGATTACTATACTACCGGTGCCAGTCTCCGCTACATAGCGGCCGCCTCTGCTCTCCTCCCGGCTTCTCACTGCATGCTCCTCACTCGTAAACAAACCAACATGGAACCGCAACCGAACTACACAGCTGCTGAATGATTGGCTGTTTGCCTGTTACTGGTGACGTTCATGGATATGATAGGCTGTTTCCGCACGCTGGGTCTGCCCGTCTGTTAGCTGATTGGCTGTTCGTGTGTTTCTGCCGGCACCATGGCAGAAGCATCGGGCCCGAGCAGTGAGTCTGCCATGGCGTCTTCGTCAGTGGCAACACTAATTTTGCTTAAAAAAGAAACGTCGTTGTTTCAAACTAACTTGTAATAATAACCAACTAACTAATAATAAAAAGATCGCAGTATCGCGATAATACCTGGAACCGCGATACTTTGTCTGGTATAGTATCGTGGTTACTCATTTTAGTATCGTGACAACTCTAAATACATCTGGTCTAGATCTAATAGGCAGGTCAGACAGTAGTAATGGTTTTGCAGATGCCATACTGATGGTCTGATCTGGTCCCTGTCCAGGTAAAACTAACGTTCTGTCCAAAGAGGACTGGTGGCAGCTGCTGGTGAGCTGCGTGCTCACACTGTGCGAGGTGAAGCGCTACGAGGAGGCCGAGTTGCTGGTGGAGTCCGCCATGGAGTTCTACTCCTTCTACGACAACAAGCCCAAGAGGAAGGAGCTGGAGTTCTTTGGCCTGTCCGCCACCATCCTCGACCACAACCACTACAAGGCCTACAACTACATCAGGTGCACTCTGCGTTTGTGCCTCCGTCAGATGGAGATGTAGTTGCTAACTTGTATTAAGTCGTCTGTTTTTCTCTGAACAGGTTGATGCTGATGGAAAATGTGGATCTGCCTCAGCTTTGGAATATTTTTAACCAGGTGTGGTGCTCAGCAACATAACACATCACATTTCTTCTGTTCTGTTGGATGTAATGAACGTCTGGCATGTTTGCATTCTTCCCTCAGCTGACGATAACCTCCGAGCACCAGCGCCACCATCGCTTCTGTCTGCGCCTGCTGTTAAAACACCCCGACAACCACGCACTGTGCGTCCTCTGCGGACATAACGCCATGGTGTCGGGGAGCTTCAAACATGCTCTGGGTACAAAAACGTCCACGTCACACTCTGCATATTTTAGCTAATGAAGACCCGACTGGTCTGACAACACAGCTTGATATCATATGTTTTTCCAGCTCTGAAAACAAGCAGTGAAATGTTCATGTTGGTGAAAAGGACTTTAAGTTCATCTTCCCAGCAGTATGGACAAACAAACAGTGTACTTTGAAGTTTGTACACTTAATATTAATATATGCAATGGGGATCTAAAGCTAACATTAATATTTTAGGCATAGGTTATTGTTGGATACAATCCACAAACATAAAAGCAGTTTTGTATTCCTTATTTTGTTTGAACTTAATTGTTCAAAGGGATAAAATGAGCACGAAAAAAACAAATAGAATGTGGGAAAAGTTCTAAACATTATAAGAATATAGCTTTGAGTTGCTATGATAAAGATTCATTTATTAATTATTATTTATTTTTACTTTGTTTCATATTCGAAACAAGTCAGGCCTTTTTTTTGTCTTTAATTCTGCTCTATTCTTTCATTTCGTACCGTTCCTTTAATCAGCAAGATCACTCTCATGTCCCCTTAAACCAACATGCAGTTCTATATTTTACTTGTCATAACTAAAAGACTATTCAACAAATGTAAATGTCTCCAATATGCTGGTCTTCCTCTCAATATTTCAGCCTTAGGATTCATTTTAAAGGAGACCTTCAAAACATTGTTTGTCTGGAACATAACCAAGTGCTTACTCATGGTGGAATTGTTTGGTCTCTATAAATGATAATAGAAAAAGTTCCATCCAGACCTGCTCTGTATGGAAAGTGTCATGAGATAAGTTATGATTTGGTGCTATAAAACAGGGTTCCCACGGGTGCTTGAATTCCTTGAAAATGCTTGAATTTCAATTCAGTGTTTTCAAGGTTGTGAAAATGCTCGAAATTTTTGCGATGTCTATCTCAATAAACCGAGAGAAAACAAAAATGTTTCCTAAGCGGCTACGCGCTTGATCCGATGCCTTTACATGCAGAACTCAGTTATCATACTCGCTTGGTGTTCTGCCGAGAAATAACAGTAGACTACTATCGACACCTGTTGGTCACTGTTATTGCGCTATGGTAGTTACACAATACACCGCTCACAAGCTGAGAATACAAGCCAATTCACAATTAGTTAAAAATCAAAACAGTCAATCTACCACCATATGAAATAATGCTAATTAGACCCATATTATTATGCCATACAGTGGCACCGCTGCGCTTCCCATGACCATCATGGCAAACACAACTAGTAGGCTACCTATTTAAAGGTGCTGGAAAAATGAAAAAACTGGTGCTTGAAAAGTGCTTGAAAAGTGCTTGAATTTGTTCATGAAAAAGGTGTGGGAACCCTGTAAAAAAATAAAATTGAATTGAATGATAAGAAAACATGCACCTAGTTTATTTTTAGCAGTTTGATGTGAGGAAATATTTTTGCATATAATATTTTCAACCATGTGTCTTTAGGGCAGTATGTTCAGGCCTTCCAGACTCACCCCAACAACCCGCTGCACAGCCTGTGCGTGGGTCTCACCTTCTTCCACATGGCCTCTCAGAAATACGTGGGCAAACGGCACACGCTGGTGCTGCAGGTACGGCGTTTGTTTCGTGCAACTTCTTTCAGCTTTACAGTCACATCCTGCAGTGTGTTCAACATGCAGCAACATGTATGTGTTTAGGGTTTCTCCTTTCTGTGGCGGTACGTGGAGCTGCGCGGAGAGTGCCAAGAGAGCATGTACAACCTGGGCAGAGCGCTGCACCAGATGGGCCTCACACATTTGGCCATACATTACTACCAGAAGGCGCTTACACTGCCTGCACAGAAACTGGAGGTCTGTATGCATATGACAACCAGACGAGTGTTTTTATAGTGACTTTTATCCAGGAGTGGAACTACATCCACAGCTCTTTTGCAGCCCTATAAGATGCTTCCCCCTTGTCCTCTCCTGCAGGGTATGCCGGACGATCAGGTGGATCTGAAGAGAGAGATCGCCTTCAACCTCTCCCTCCTCTACCAGGCGAGCGGGAATGTGGAGATGGCCCGGCAGCTCATCAACACGCACTGCATTGTTTGAAAGTGCACTCAAAGTCTTCATCGTCGGAGCCAGTGTTTCCTTATGTTTAAAGGACAAAAAATGATTTATTCATATGTTGATAAATGCTGAAATAAATAAATCAATATTTTAATAAACTAAACATTTTGGTGTTTGATTAACAAATATTATTTCATTCACATGTATTTTATTTTTTTTACAAAGTACAGGGTTTCCACAGGTGCTTGAATTCCTTGAAAATGCTTGAATCTCAATTCAGTGTTTTCAAGGTTGTGAAAACGCTTGAATTTTTTGTGAAGTGCTTGAAAATGCTTGAAATTTCACAATTAGGTAAAAATCAAAACAGTCAATCTACCACTATATGAAATAATGCTAATTAGACCCATATTATTATGCCATACAGTGGCACCGCTGCGCTTCCCATGACCATCATGGCAAACACAACTAGTAGGCTACCTATTTAAAGGTGCTGGAAAAATGGAAAAACTGGTGCTTGAAAAGTGCTTGAATTTGTTCATGAAAAAGGTGTGGGAACCCTGAAAGTACTTTTTTTTTTTTTTTTGTATTTCTACCTTTCCTATCGATTTGATTTATTGGTGTTAATAAGCAGATGATATTTCTTTTGGGTTCGTCTGGCTGACCAATCGTGCTTTACAGGGAGAGTGACATCACCTACCTCATTAACATACAACATACAAAAGATCCATTCAATCATTCATGGATGTATTCATTTTATTAATTTGTTATATATTTGCTGTATTTGGTCATTTTTTGTCCTCCATATAAAAGCAGCTCTTGTCTTGACATTAGAGATTTACAGTGCACATACAGTTAGGTCATGTATGTAATTTAATATGCTTTCATAGCATTTCTGATTTTTCCAGCTCTGCAGACACTGCTGCTAAATGAATGTAGATGTAATCTCATCAAATACACTCATGTCTGATATTGGATTTTCTCATGTAGGATTAAATGTGTACACGTTCATACACTTTTAACCCGTAATGCTGTCCTAACCCATTTTGGTGAGACGGTTTTAATAACTAAACAATCTCCGTCTGATATGTTTCTATATTTTCAAAGAATAAAAACGCGTGATGTCGCCTGGACGTGTTTTTTCTTTATTTGACAGTGATGTGACAAAAAGATGGACAGACAGACTTTTTTCTTTTGTTGTTGCAGGGATTAAGGCGGTGGGATTATTTGCCAAATCCCTCCCTCTCTCCTATCCCAACCGTCTGCTTTCATGTTTCCTTCCCTGGGTCACTGCACACCATCTAGGCTAGGGGCGGGCGGGCTAGGCCTGCCGCTGAGAGGAAGAGTGGTGGGGCTACTTTTCCCCTGACACTGACTCATATAATCAGTAATATTGTTCATATTGCAGTGTACAAGTCTGCCAACTGAATCAGAAAAACAACAAGTATGGCCGCAAAGGTCCAGTGTGTCAGATTTAGGAGTACAAAACCTGGAAGGAATGAGATATAATATTTATAACTGTTTTCATTCATGTATAATCGTTATGTCTGTTACCTCAATACGAGCCTTTTCTATCTACAGACACTTGGTCCTCTTCCATGTTTCCAGGTGTGACCCCGATGACATCATCGGGGTTACCTCGATTTTAGCTGCGGACAAAGCAGTGGCTGGTTGATTTGCTGACTGAATATTACTGAATACTGAAGCTAACCTTAGCTTGACGAGGTGTTTGGAATTACTCTCGCTAATTAACAACTAACTGGTCCAGGGCTAACTGGTCTAGGGCTAACTGGTCTAGGGCTAACTAGTCTAGGGCTAACTGCTCTAGGGCTAACTGGTCTAGGGCTAACTGGTCTAGGGCTAACTGGTCTAGGATAATGGCTGATGTAACAGTGTCAAGAACCGTCACCAGTGGGGAAACTACTAATGTGTGTTAGCGCTAATCATGCTAATCAAACTATATATTTCCTGGCGTGGCGCGCTAATTCCGACAACCAGGCGGAGCATTAGCGCCAACATTTGACTGCCAAAATATAAATACATAAAACTCAAAACAGGAAGTGACACAACACTGATTAAGTTTTAATAAAAGAAGTAAGCTAGCTAGCCGGACATGTTAACATTTGTAGTCCCCGGGCATTGAAAATGAAGCTAGCAGCCAGTTAGCTTAGCAAGAAAAGGGGGGGAGCAGCTAGCCATAACTATGTTTTCATTAGTGTATAATCGTTATGTCTTTGTTACCTCAATATGAGCCTTTTCTATCTACTTTTCTATCTATCTTCCATGTTTCTACAGCAGAACAGACAAACTAAACACTGGCTCTAGATCACTGCTTCTCAAACTTTGATATGAGTATGAACAGTGTGGCAACCTCCTTGTAGTGGTTCTCGGAGGAATCTCTGTAATAACTTTTGAAAATGAGACAAATTAATTTAAAAGTTTTTAATTTTCTGTCACTTCCATGTAGCTCCCATACATCCTTAGTACGTAAGTGATGGTAAAATGAACAGTTCACTGCAGTCGTGGCTCCAAACTGCTTTTCCATTCAAGTGATCTGTACAGAATTCAACTTTATATGTTCTGTCATACACAGTACAATGGTGGGTGTGTCTGACAGACTCTTAATGGGGCCCCTTTTGTGTGCTGGCCCCTGGGTCAGCTCCTGCCCATCACCCCCCCTGCATTAAACCCGTCATATCACGTCACTGCCCTCCGTCCTGTGGATGGGATTTGATCCCAGGATGCCCTCATTAAACCTCACCGCCGTCTGCATATGAAAGCTGTGATTAAAATAGTAATCCTCCCATGCTGTGTAATTGAAATCATTGCTGGTGCTTGGAATTTGAGCCGACCCCCGAAGGGTCCGCGAACCTCAGGTTGAGCACCCGTCATCTACAGAGTGGAGGGGGGGTGGTGGTGTTGGAGGCTGGTAGGAGGTGTTAGATCAGTTATTTTGATGCTGAGCTCCACAAGGATGGACTCCCACAACAAGGCCTGGCTTTAAACAAAGTTCCCAACCAGAACATATACCGTTCCTGCGCGTCCCCCGGGCTGTTGTGAGCAGAGTGCGGGGCTGCGGTGCTTTGACTCCGGCATGGAGGAGCGACAGAGAACCGGGAATAAAGTGGGAGAAGCGGCGGAAACGGAGAGGCGGATGTGAAGTGTTCAGACAAATAAATAAGATATGAACCCGTCTTTCTACCCAACCTGGAAACATAACCCGGAGAGGACGAGACGGCAACCATGATTTAAAGAAACGGGGGATAATAAACAGCAGAGGGAGGTTTCGCGTTGACCGGGGGAGGCAGCGGCGCTGCGCCCGGGCTCTAGAGAGCTGGATCCCGCTTGGAAGCAGATGAAGGGTCGGTGGTGCCCGGGCCGTGTGGACGTCCGTCGTCCATGATTACCGACTATTTCGGGGAGCTTTTTTTTTTGGCATTCAGAGTGGGGTTGAATCGCTGTAGCTAAAAGGTAAGCGGTGCCTCACGTGTGTTTATTTCTGCACATCATGTTGAGCTTTTGTGTGTTTCATCATGTTTTCTCCCTCACTCATCAATCAGTCTGCTGCTCCATTCAGTGCACGGCTGCCTCCTGCTATTGTGAGCTGATGAAGTCATGCACTTGCAGCAACAGTAACAAACACAGGCCTTACAGCAACAATAACAGATACCTAAATGATACATTTAAAAAAACAACCTGCAGCTCCATGTGTTGCTGTCACAGAGGGGGGATCAGCAGTGATTTCAGGCTCAGGCTCAGAGCTGTGGTGTGCTCACACAATCAGATCAATCCCTGAATTACAGGACAGCTCATCTCCTATTTCCTCCCTAATAGCTTCATGTAGGATCCGAGCCCCGATTCTAATCTGTGTATAATAAACTCCAGTGTAGGCTGAGGTCATGTTTGTCAGCAAATGAATTGGCAGGTAATTGATGATTGTGTTTGGCTGAAGATTGAGCATGTGGCTTTTCTTTGGCTTTCACTCTCACATGTGTGACTAAAATCAGATCATCTGAGCAGAATAACATTTAGTTTGGACGCTCGGTGTGAACGGTGCAGAGGATGACATTAGAACTGGGAGGGTTCCAGTATCATCAGGGCAGGATCCATATCCACTCCACCATGCTGCATCTTGGCTTTACACTCCAATACAAGGGGGATTCTCAAGTGTATTAAGCCTATTTTTGACTACGAGGCTTATTGACCTGATATATGAGACCACTTTCGTTGCATTCTGTCCTGTGCTTTTCCTCCTACTGATCTGCAGCTGAAAACACATTTTCCTAATTGTTCTTGGGTAAAACTTGCAGCCATGTCGCGTTAAAAACGACTAAATCCTCCCGCGTTGTAACCTCATCAGTCTGTTAAATGTGCCAGCGTGCGGTCGAGGTTAAAGCTGCAATAGCCGGATCTCATGAAAAATAAATAATCTAACCCACAAAGTGTGGTTAGAGCAGAGAGGAATTATATGTCACTGGCAGGAGACCCTAGTAGATCAATGCTGTTCGCCCCCCCTGCGATATCTCAATGTCAGGCACTGAATTTGTTTTACTCACAGGTGTGACCCCGATGACATCATCAGGGTTACCTCGATTTTAGCTGCGGACAAAGCAGTGGCTGGTTGATTTGCTCACTGAATATTAATTAATACTGAAGCTAACCTTATCTTGACGAGGTGTTTGGAAACACTCTCGCTAATTAACAACTAACTTGTCTAGGGCTAACTTGTCTAGGGCTAACTTGTCTAGGGCTAACTTGTCTAGGGCTAACAGGTCTAGGGCTAACAGGTCTAGGGCTAACTGGTCTAGGGCTAACTGGTCTAGGGCTAACTGGTCTTGGATAATGGCTGATGTAACAGTGTCAAGAACCGTCACCAGTGGGGAAACTACTAATGTGTGTTAGCGCTAATCATGCTAATCAAACTATATATTTCCTGGCGTGGCGCGCTAATTCCGACAACCAGGCGGAGCATTAGCGCCAACATTTGACTGCCAACATATAAATATATGAAAACTCAAAATAGGAAGTGACACAACACTGGTTAAGTTTTAATAAAAGAAGTAAGCTAGCTAACCGGACATGTTAACATTTGTAGTACCTGGACATTGAAAATGAAGCTACCACTAGCAGCCAGTTAGCTTAGCAAGAAAAGGGGGGAAGCAGCTAGCCAGCATATATATATATATATATATATATATATATATATATATATATATATATATATATATATATATATATATATATATATATATATATATATATATATGCTTACATTTTTACAAATCAAAAGTGTTGAAATAACAACTTGTAGTTTTTATGAACCTGACTATTTCTTGACTTTGGACTAAGCTAACTAAGCTAGCTGCTAGCTTTAGCTTCATATTTAGCATACAGACATGAGAGTGGTATCAATCGTCTCATCTGATTCCCAAGAAAACAAATAATAATAATAATACATTTTATTTCATAGGCGCCTTTCTGTCACCCAAGGACACCTTATAATAAATAAGAGTAGACAGCAAATAACAGAAACAAACAAAAAGAACCATACAAGTATATCAAATTACAAGAATACAACATTAGAAACAGGTTAAAATAGGACAATGCAATTGAATCAGATGGAAAAGTCAATTATAAACAGGTGGGTTTTAAGTGCAGACTTGAATTGTGAGAGTGAGTAAGTACGTATTTCATCCAGACATAAGCCTTATAGTCATTACTTTAACCTCTAACCACTGTGTTGTCTTTGGGTACACATTCGGTGGAGCTCTGTGTCTGTCATGTCGGACCGGACACTTTGCACGAGAAGGCCGCGAAACAAAAACACACACAAACTGGCACAGAGGAATGTGATGGGTGTGCTGAGGACAGGAAGCTGTTGCCTCTGACGGGACCGCCTCATTGTTCTCCAATCACGCTACAGCTATTTCAGGAGTGTGTGTGTGTGTGTGTGTGTGTGTGTGTCTGTGATAATGGTCCTATCTCAGAGGTCTGCTTTTGTATAACAGGTTTATACTAGTAAATGACGCTTAATGACCTTAAATTACACCCAGCCAGAGGCAGAAGCAGTTAAAGGGATGGTTTATATTTCTCTGTCACGTCTGGCTGTGCCTCTCCCTGCGGGCAGAGAAGTGTACCACCCTAACACCACAGCGGTATTTGGGCAAATAGGACGAATTTCTGGCATCTTTTTACGGACTGGGTCAGTCTTCGCTGTGGCTCCACTTTGTGATTTAATTAGGCTGATGGGATTTTTTTTTCTTTACATCTAAATCTTGCGTATACTGCGGCTTTTAAGCTCCGACACTTGCATCATTCCAAACGCTGCCCCACCTAGAAGAATATCAGCAGTATTTTGATTCCAGTGGAGAGTTCTAGAGCTGGAGGGATGAAACGCTCCTCCTGTCCTGCCCACAAACATCCAGCCTTCATAGGAAACACTTGTGAATGCGCACACATCCTTCTTTTGCCTTAGCGTAGGATAAAAGTGGGACCAAATCAAACACAGGTTTTGGGCGTATATGTGCATTACTTCCAACAAGCACACAGAGCCTATGTATGTGTGTGTAGCGCCATCATCACTGGCTAGCAGTGTATTGATGTCAGCGCCTGGGTCTGTTTTCACTGGGTTGTGTGTATATTTAGTCACAAAGTCTCACCATTTATAAATAACCTGCAGACTTGAAAACTGCTGCTGGAGGAAAGATTGCGTTCAGTATATCTCTTAAACACTTCAGGTACGGAAGCCTGCATGGACAAACGGATGAAAAAAATATTTAGTTTTGGAGGTCATTAAAATAATTTGTTTGGTAGAGTCAGTGAGAATTAGCTCTGCAGTTTCTCCTCAACCCTGAGGCGTTTTAGTGACTGCAGCTGTCAGCGAAAAAAAGCTCCGATAAACCCACGGTACGGTTCTTGCTCGGCACCAAACACCAGACAGACACAGTTAGAGACTATAGCTGGTGAACACAGTGCAGCATTTAGCAGCTAAAGAGCCAGATATCTTTCTCAGGAGGTGGTGGAGACCAAAACAGAGCTGAAATAAGACTGAACATTGATTTCAAATCACCAGATGGACACAAAATTCTAAATCAATGCTGTTGCTCCATGTCTGCTGGATATCTGGATATAGGATTTAAAATTACATAAGATTTTTTGAGTTGAAACATTTAATCAGTCAACATTTAATTACAGTGGTCCCTTGTTTATCGCGGGGGATACGTTCTAAAAATAACCCGCAATAAACGAAATCCGCGAAGGAAGTTTTACAATTATTATACATGTTTTAAGGCGATAAAACCCCTAACCACACAATTTTAGACTCCCTTAAACAGGACGCAGAACACATGTGCGGTTCTCCCTTAGCCAATTTAGGACGCAGAACACAATGCGCGTTCATACTGTTACAGTACGCTGTAAAAAAAAAAGCATGCAAAATTACACTGAAAAAAATTCGCGAAACAGCGAGTCCGCGAAAAGTGAACCGCGATATAGCGAGAGACGACTGTATAACAATAATTATTGAGTGTTGGTGGCTCTGCTTGTTGCCATCTTGGCAGTCCTGCCTTCGCCGATAGTCAAACATGGGCAGAGATGTTCAGCGTGGGTGGCGGCTCAAACAAGCCACCTGTAATACCATCCACCTGTAAGTCAAAGTGGCCACGCCCCTTAATCCTGCATAACTTTAAGCCTTAATATAACCTGAACAGGTGAGTTGTATATAAATTCACCCTCAGTACAGTTGTCATGAACGGGGAAATTAGCTACAGAGACCAAAACTGTTTTTTGTACCAGGCTGTAAACATGTTTATTTCTGCTGTGAAACATGGGGACTTATGGAGACTGACTCAACTTTAGCATTTGCGTGTTGGCTTTATTTTAAAGGCGTGGAAGTTTCTGCTTGGTCTGTGATGTTTCTGTTCATCTGTTGGTCTAGTTTAGGCCTCCACACACTCACACAGTTTTTTGACATGGATTTGTATAACAGTGAGCCAGTGAGGCATTATGGGATTTGAGGACAAGATGACAAGATAACGGCATCGGGGAGTGGACCTTTTTAAGCGAATGGGGTAGCCTTCACGAAAACCGCGCTCAGATGACCACACACACGGTTAGAGTGCTGGAGGCGGCAGGGCAGTAGGGTAGCGATGAGTCAGCTACAGTCTACACACTGCATCAGTCCACTAACACTCTCCTCTTTCTATCTGTGTGTGTGTGTGTGTGTGAGAGAGAATGTTTGTGTCAAGTGATGCATGTGTGTGCGTTTTTACCTGTGTGTGTGTGTGTGTGTGTGTGTGTGTGTGTGTGTGTGTGTGCAGCTAGCGCGGCGCCAGCGACCCCTCTCCATCATTCGGCCTGTACAGAGCTGCAGTCCGCTGAGGCGGAAACACAACATGACATTCTTCAAATGGGGGGCTGGGAAATGTATGCAAACTAGGAGACTACTCACGATGTGTTCACTGTCCTCAGATGGCAGGTTTTCACAGCTCTGTGGTTAAACAGGGGAAAAAAATATGCAGCATATCATGTTATGACACAAGCTATTAGAACTTCAGATCATGGGTTAGACTCTGATAACCAGATCGAGGCTTTCATCCATCATACAAAGGCTGTGATTGAATTCAGTTTAAAGACTTCTGCAGTATAATCACATTAGGCATATTTGTCTGTTATGTTATGACTCTAGTGTGGAACAGAAATGTATTTGTCCAGTGTAGAACACATGACAGACTTCAAACACAGCACTAATTCTACATACAAACCAAAGTAATGATATTAAAAATGTATTAATTATAAACAGTTATTACCCTTTTAGAACATTTTACATGATATAAATTAACTGTAAATTGTGGTTAATTTAAACAAACTGTATCATATCCAAACATAAATCTAAACATTTAGTTTTGTCATAAGCAGACATGCAAAATAAAAACAATAAAAAAAACATTTCAACAGATTTATTTGTAAGTAGAACTTTATCAAGTTTGAATTGTTTTATTGAACAATATTATGTAGTCCACCAGCTCAAATGTCTTCAATAGTCTCTGTGTGCTCTGGGCTCTAAAGTGTGGTCCAGGTATAGAAATCACCTGTGCAGGTAAGGGGGCGTGGCCTCAATAGCCCTGCAGTAAGCAGTGTGCTATCTGCATGCGATGGAGGAAGAGCAGATATTCAAGTGGACCTGCATGAAATCTGGTTGTTTTAGTCAAGTTCTGTGTTAAGGGCCAACCTTCAATTTTGTAAATTTACGGTTTGTTCCTATAAATTCCCGTTAATTACAATGGAAAGTTTCCAAATTTATGGAATTTTGCAACCCTAATCTGAAAAACTTCAGGAGCTGCTTTATAAAATACTTTTGTTGAGTGTGGAGGAACTTGTTGCCGTGTTGTTGAATACTCCTTTCCTCTTTTATTTTGTAGGACTTGTTGAACCGTCTCCAAGCCGAAATTTGTTTTTGTCTTCAACTAAAGTTGTGCTGAAGTCAAACTTCTACCTAAAATATGGTATCACAGGAAACCATCGAGAGGCGACTTGCATTTGTGCTACTTATCTACAGGGTTCCCACGGGTGCTTGAATTCCTTGAAAATGCTTGAATTTCAATTCAGTGTTTTCAAGGTTGTGGAAATGCTTGAATTTTTGCTGCGCTTCCCATGACCATCATGGCAAACACAACTAGTAGGCTACCTATTTAAAGGTGCTAAAAAAAAAAGGAAAAACTGGTGCTTGAAGGTGCTTGAAAAGTGCTTGAATTTGTTCATGAAAAAGGTGTGGGAACCCTGTATCTAGAAGTCGTTTTCTCAAACAAATAGTTACACATACAGTGTAGAGCTTCTTTAATATGTCCTAAAAAAGACAAACAAAGAGTGAAAATGGCCTTTAAATCTTAATTCTAAAACCAAGACCTGTTTGACTTAAAATCTGTGTTTCTTTCTCCAGTTGACTGAGGCTGAGATGTTTCTTCCACAAATATTTTCTCCTCTTCTCTATTCAAACTTGGTTCAGCTTCAGCTCTCAGCAGTCAAAGAATGCGGTGCCTGGCTCCGGCTGACACTCAAAGAAGTTTAGAGTTAAGCAGTTGGTGTGAGCACTGCAGAGTTTTATGTGCATGCCTAATGTGGAATGCTCGGCTCTGTAGGGCCGAGGCTGACTGAGGTCAAAGGTCAGCTCGGTGAGAGGACAGGAGGTGTGGTGAGAGGTAGGTTTTGTTACAGGTTAGGTATTAATAGCTCGACCTTTGAGTGTGACCTTGAATGTCACAGTGGATGGAAATTAAATTAGAGCGGGCAGGAGCAGGTCAAATCCTGTCACTGCACTGATGGACCTGCTCTCTAATGACACACATGACACACGTGGTTTCACATGACTTACTCTAACAGGGTGTAGTCAGACCAAGGAGCATGTGTCATTTCTTCTGTAATTAGGCATATATATAGTGTTATTGATCCTTCTCATATACTGACTCATGAGTGTGTGTTCATGTGCAGTATGCAGCAGACTGCATAGAGCCTGCAGTCACCAGGAGCAACGATTGTTACCATGACAGCGAGTTGTCCACACAATCGCTGACATGTGAATGTATCATAAATAATAGTTTAAATATGCATGATTTAATTAGGGCTGCACATAACATTTATTTTCCTGAATTGGTCAGTTGTTGGTCAGTAAAAATATTTCCCAAAGCTCAAGGTGATGTTTAGTTTTTTAAAGGACTGAACAAACATCAAATATTCATGTTGGAGAAAGAAAAAATAACTCAGAACAATTCACTTCATATTTATTTAAATGTTAATTAACCGGATTGATTAATTGACTATTGGTTGCAGCTCCATTCTCTATAAAGTATAAGTGAGTTTTTTTTTTTTTTTACAGAGTGGTATTGGTATTTCTATTTAAGTAAATGATCCAAATACTTCCTTCACCTTTTTTCAATGAAAAAGTTGCATTATGGGGATTGTAGGATCCGGCGTTTTGAGCTTGACATGTAATTTGGACTAAAACTCAGAACATTTGATCTCATTTCTATCCTCAACGTCATACCAGATCAACAAGGTAACACATACTGATAACTTACACCGGGGAACAATTTTGCTGTTGAGTTTGATTTTTATGCTTTTATGTTTTTTTTCTAGCACGTCAAGTTTTTTTCTCCACAGCTTACCCTCCAGATAAGCAAAATCCCACTGATTAGACTTGCCAGCTGATTACGATTGGACTCATCTGCAGCTACGTGGGAACTTGTCTGTGCAGTCACAATTAGGACAGTGCGTTGAGAGGTGTGTGCAGCTCCCAATAGGTCAGTACTATCAATATCTGCAAACAGAAAGCCAGCGTAGTAGAATGAGGATGCTTTGTGCTGGCTTTTCTCTTAACCTTGTAACCACAGGCATACCACTGTACCTTCTATTTGGTTTGATGCTGTTTTTGTAGTTTTCAAAGCTTGCAACTATTCCATCTTAGTGTTTTATTTCCATAGGTATATATCGGCTCCTGCTACTTCTTGTCGTAAACAACCCTGACTCCTTTTGCTATATTTGTGCTAGTTTCACCATTCCAAGTCAGAGGAAAGCAGACATCAGTGCATCTGTCAAACAAGCATATTTTGCATATTTTAAAGTAAAACTCTGTGATCGAGACAACAAGCCATGGGCCCCTCACAAAGTGTGCAAGCACTGTGTGGAGAGTTTACGGATGTTGACCAAAGGAACATGTGAAAAGTTTGCATGTGGTATCCCCATGTATTGGCGAGAGCAAAAAGATCATTGCACAGACATCTGTTAGGTACAGTATTTTTCATATTTAAAAAAAAACCGGGGAAACCTATAGTTCAAAAACTTGACGTGATAGAGAAAAACTGACATCAGTTTTGGATTCCGCACCCAGAAATTAGTTAAAAACAGCTGTCGGACCAAACTCAACAAAAACTGTGTTCCCCAAGTGTTATTTAAAAGAGAACTCACTGACAGCTGGATGTGTGTGTGTGTTTCTCTATGCATGTTTGGATGGAGGTAGAGTTTCACAGCAATCTGTTGAGTTTATATTTGTTGGACAGCTGGATGGCAACATAGCTGCAGAGGCAGACGGATGGATGCACGGACGGACGGACGGACGGACGGGCGGACGGGTCTCCAGCTGCAGATTGAAGCCGTGTGTTAATTCAGCGGATTAGAAAAGGCAACAGCAAATCCCCCATTCTGTTTTAATCCTGCCGCTGGATCAAGGACACTTACCTCCCAACAGCTTCACGTGTGTGTGTGTGTGTGTGTCTGCGCACATTTCTGATTAGTTTTATAAGGACGAGAGGCAGCAGAGTGTGTGTTTGTGCAACAGGGTTTTAGTTTGTAGAGGTTCTGGAGTGTTTCTGAGAAAACCGTGACGAGAGCGTGAGTGTGCTTTCATTTGTTGCAAAGCGTTCAGACACACAGAATTAGTTGTGTGTGTGTGTGTGTGTGTGTATGTGTGGTCGCTGTTTGGCACAAGTGACTTCAAACTCTGCCAGATGCACCATGCTTAGCACCGAGCTCTGTCCAGAGCTATTTATAAAACTGTCCAGATGTGTGCGTGTTTTATTGTCATACCTCTCACTTCATTGTGTGTAATAACAGAATATATGACAGGCAGGGTTCCCACGGGTGCTTGAATTCCTTGAAAATGCTTGAATTTCAATTCAGTGTTTTCAAGGTTGTGAAAACGCTTGAATTTTTTGTGAAGTGCTTGAAAATGCTTGAAATTTCACAATTGGTTAAAAATCAAAACAGTCAATCTACCACCATATGAAATAATGCTAATTAGACCCATATTATTATGCCATACAGTGGCACCGCTGCGCTTCCCATGACCATCATGGCAAACACAACTAGTAGGCTACCTATTTAAAGGTGCTGGAAAAATGGAAAAACTGGTGCTTGAAGGTGCTTGAAAAGTGCTTGAATTTGTTCATGAAAAAGGTGTGGGAACGCTGGACAGGAAATCATATTTAAAACTAAAATTAAGCATCCAACGTAACATGTAACTTTGACTTGTCATTGTCGGATGTCTCCATCATGAGCCTGAGAACTTTTCCTCCATGAGTCTATTTCTAGACGACGGAAAGTGTGAGTGATTTTTCTGTGTTTTTCTGGACAGAGGTTATCAGTCACGTCTCAACTAGACTACTTCCTGCAGTGTTTGTTTTATAGTGTGTTCCACTTCCTGTGAAGAAGAGTTTCCATGGCTTTATTTTGTCCATAGGAAAAGGCGTGTCCGTCTGGGACTGTTGTGACAGAACCGTTCGGACAGGATCTGCTCTCATTATCCTCGTCGTGAGCAAAATGCGGAAGTTCAAATACAGTTTTCAGCTAACGGCACTTTTATAGATGCTGAAACTGAAAATCCAAAATATTGTCAAATTGCAATATACTTAATAACTTCAGTCAGCTTGTATTTATCTGTATCGATTACCAGGTCAAATGTTTTTTTCAAAGCCTGAATCTGAAGGCCGCGTTATATTAAGAGCCAGCGATTTTTGTTGGTGGAGACCAAAAATGGAGCTAAAAGACAGTAAATATTCATCGACGCTAATGCAGTGTAAGCTGGTGAATTATAATTTTCTTTAGAAAAAGAGCTTTAAAAAGTAAGATTAAATTAATTTAATTTATTTATTTATCCCACAACGGGGAAATTCACTTGTTAACAGCAGCGGAAAAAAAGAATCGAGGGAAACACAAGTGTACATATTTACAAAAAAGTACTAAAGTAGAATCTGCAGATTTACAAAACCAGTACTAAGGTAGAACATAATCCAAAAAAATAAATTTTTATTATTTAGGGAGCCCAACTGATACTAGATTTTTGGAGCCGATACCGATACAGAGCATGAAAAAGTAGGGTCAACACAGGTGTTTCTAATGATGCTAAATTATATTCTGTTCCTTAATTAGCACCATTGGTAACACCTGTGGTGACCCTACTATTTCATGTGACAATGGCTGCTGTGACAAAGATCTATTAGGGAATAAAAAGTTATTTTTACAGTTCAAAAGTAAAACTTATTGTCCAAAATGACATCGATTTAATAAATTTAATAAACATATAAAAACACACAGAGAACATCTCTTTCTGCATTATGTTCTGTAAAAAAGATGTTTTTAGATTTTATTTATTTTTAGTTCTTAACATCAAGTACATACATCATTTATTAAGGAAAAGGCTAAATAATTGTCATTTACATTTGTTTTAATCGGATGATGACACAATAGATGTAAACATGCAAAAGCAAATCAAATTTGTGTGTTGTATATTACTTTACATCTGTGTTGAGTTTGTTTTATTTTGACATTTAGAACCTTCCATAATATGCCCTGAATCTTTTTTTTTCTTCCTCCTCTACCTCAATAATTTATTTAGGTGCATCTCCTCTACATCCTCTCTCTCTCTGCAGCTTCCTGTAGTCCTTCTCTCTCTCTCTCTCTCTCTCTCTCTCTCTCTCTCTCTCTCTCTCTCTCTCTCTCTCTCTCTCAGCAGCACGTTGCACAACTTATTTAGAAGCGTTACAAGCGTGTATGGTATGTGTGTGTGTGAGCGAGCGCACATCCATTCAGTCTTATAATGGCAAGAAGGATGGAGAGAATGAGAGGAAGGAGGGCGGTCGTGGTGGAACATCAGGTCTGACGTGACTGGTGCGGAAGCTGAGACGTGGTTTGGCGTAATCACCTCTCGCCATGGCAACCGAAGGGTGTGTGAGAGCAATTGAAAAATTGAAAGATATTTTTTTTCTCTTGAAAGGAAAAAGTGTGTGTGTGCGTGCGTGTGTTTTTTGAAAGGTCAACAGGATATGGTTTTATTTCTATCCATTCAGGAAGTGGAGCTGAACCTCTGAACTAGCTGCTGGTGGAGACGGCTTCACACACTCATTGTGCGTCTGTCTTTGTGTAGTGAAGTCATTGTAGGAAGTATCAAAGGGATGTAAAAAAATTATAAATATATCCCCGTTTATTACAGAAACCATGATGTCGTAGAAGCATTTTGTCGATTCAGGAGCTAATTTTTTTGGAGCTGCTAGTAGATTAGCTCGGCGTAAAAACAGAAAACAGCTGGATGTAAAGATGAGAAATACATATCACAGACCACGAAGAGCACAGAAGCCCCTCACACAGTTAGTATAGTATCGTATAAGTCAAACGTTACCATGAATAAGTAATGCCAACATAAAAAAGAAAGTAGCATTAGCATAAAATAGTAATGTCGACATAAAAAAGAGATAAGTAACGTTAGCATAAAAGAAAAAAGAAATTATAGCATGAAGAATGATGTTTTGTTACAATTATGTCTAAAATATGCTATTACTAAAAGTTTTATATTTGATTTCTGGAAATCATCTTGCAAAACCTTCCCTTGCTGCCACATTTTGGGAACCAGTGACTTAGATTACAGGCAGGGTGTACCATAAAATATAGTTCCTGCTCTAAATGATATAACAAAAGACGAATAGTTATTAATTTAATCCTGCCAATTCTCTAAAATAAATATTTCTTCCTCACCAGTTTCTAACAGGGTTCCCACGGGTGCTTGAATTCCTTGAAAATGCTTGAATTTCAATTCAGTGTTTTCAAGGTTGTGAAAACGCTTGAATTTTTTTGTGAAGTGCTTGAAAATGCTTGAAATTTCGCAATTGGTTAAAAATCAAAACAGTCAATCTACCACCATATGAAATAATGCTAATTAGACCCATATTATTATGCCATACAGTGGCACCGCTGCGCTTCCCATGACCATCATGGCAAACACAACTAGTAGGCTACCTATTTAAAGGTGCTGGAAAAATGGAAAAAACTGGTGCTTGAAGGTGCTTGAAAAGTGCTTGAATTTGTTCATGAATCATGTTCTATGCAAAACTCTGACCAGATGTTTAATGGCTAGCAGAACATGTCGAAACAGCTGTAAATAATAAAATGAATAATGGCTGTGTTCCATTTAGTCGCCTCTGTTTGGAGGCCCTGTTACACACTGTCATGTCCTACTGGGACACATGAATAGAATGTTATTAATAACACCTGTGACACTGAACATTTTCCACGCCACTCCCTTTTCATCTCCTCGCTAACCTTCAGTACTGCTTTGTTTTTATCATTTCTTATACATTTTGTAATGGTATCAAATTAAAAAGTGACAAAATATTCACTGACCATCATCCCTCTTCTTGTCCTCCTCTTTCCCCTGTCTTACTGCCTCTATCCGTCTCTCTCTCCTTGTAGGTCTCCAACCTCCCCTTCACCATCTCCTCCCTGTGGGTTATCGCCCTGTCATCACCCCCTCCTCCCCGGACAGACCAGCGGAAGGATTCCCGGATCGTCTTTCATCCCTGATTCCCAGTCTGTCTCTCCGTCTGTTCATAATGGGTACCTGGATTCATTTACAAAATACTCCCCGAGTGCCCTCGAGCAAGGCATTGCTCTGCCACTGACGTGTTTGTCAATATGGACGGATGTCCTCAAGGGCTCAGAGGGGAAAAATCGACATTCCCAGTGGAGACGTGATCTACATGACTGATCCGAGGGCAAAAAAGTAGAGAGAAAGTTCAGCTATGCTTCAGACTGCCTCGTGATACCTCGAACGACGAGTGGAATCTGAAGTGCCTTGCTCAGGGGACCTCCAGCAGGACCACTCTTCTTCCCTTCGTCTCCTTGGTTCTTCACTTTGGTCCTTAGGTGGCACTTTAAAGCTAAAGGGCCCACGTGTCTCCTTCCTTCTTTTCCCCCTCCCTTACTTCCTCCCCCCTCCCTCTTTGTTTTCTTCCCTTGCACCGCCCACCCGACCTCCACCATTCGCCCCTCCCTCGCAACGGCCGTCCTCCCCCCTCGCCCCCGTCCCCAGTCATCCTCCCCCTCCACCTCCACCTTCTCTGCTCCCTCCTCCCCCCACCACCATCATCATCATCATCATCATCCTCACCACCACCGCCATCCTCACCCCCATTCCCACTCCCACCATCATCAGCACCACCATCACCACCCCCAGCTCCCCTCCTCCCCGCCTCGCTTCTTGCCACCTTCCTTCTCCTCTTCCTCCTCCGGGGTAACCATGGCGATGGCTGCCACTGCCTCCACCTCTGCCGCGCCCTCGTCGTCGTCGACCAACGGGAGCGCCCGAGAGCATCTGCTGGCGGTGCGTCGGCGCACCCCGCACTCTCGGCCGTACACCATCGGGCCGGACAACCTCCGCAGCCTGTCGGTGCAGGGAGCCAGACCCTCCTCCACCTCCGCATCCTCCTCCGCTATGTCGTCAGGGAACCAACAAGAAGCGTCAGGAGTGGGGCTCCAGCGGGCCAATAGCGACACTGACCTGGTGACGTCAGAGAGCCGCTCATCGCTCACAGCGTCTACATACCAGCTGACTCTGGGCCACAGCCACCTGGTCATCTCCTGGGACATCAAGGAGGAAGTGGATGCCACCGACTGGATCGGCCTGTACCACATCGGTGAGCTAACTCAAACTCACCTCCCCCCATCGAAGTGTGGAACACACAAAAGCCCCCCACACTAGTAACGTTAGATAGATACAGGGTTCCCACGGGTGCTTGAATTCCTTGAAAATGCTTGAATTTCAATTCAGTGTTTTCAAGGTTGTGAAAATGCTTGAATTTTTTGTGAAGTGCTTGAAAATGCTTGAAATTTGTGTGATGTCTATCTCAATAAACCAAGAGAAAACAAAAATGTTTCCTAAGCGGCTACGCGCTTGATCCGATGCCTTTACATGCAGAACTCAGTTATCATACTCGCTTGGTGTTCTGCCGAGAAATAACAGTAGACTACTATCCACACCTGTTGGTCACTGTTATTGCGCTATGGTAGTTACACAATACACCGCTCACAAGCTGAGAATACAAGCCAATTCACAATTAGTTAAAAATCAAAACAGTCAATCTACCACCATATGAAATAATGCTAATTAGACCCATATTATTATGCCATACAGTGGCACCGCTGCGCTTCCCATCACCATCATGGCAAACACAACTAGTAGGCTACCTATTTAAAGGTGCTGGAAAAATGGAAAAACTGGTGCTTGAAGGTGCTTGAAAAGTGCTTGTTCATGAAAAAGGTGTGGGAACCCTGTAGATAGTCACTTCAGTCTTGTCACATCTAGTCTGGTAGAAGCTAGTGTTATCTCCTGGTTCCACATTAACCAGTCTGTTTACCAAGCTACACTAACCTTCAAGTTTATCGTCCAGGTCTGAGTAATTCTACATGTTACACAAATCTACCTTTACAGACCGTTAATTTCACTGTAACTCCAATGAACAAGCAACAAAGCAGGTTTCTAGCTGCTCCTACTTTCCTGTCCACTAAGCTTTTAATTGTTTCTCAAATGGACCTCCATTGCGGTCTGTTCTTGCTTGCTCATCGTCCTCATTCCCGCCTGTCTTCCTGCCTCTCAAACCCACGCCGTCTGTCTCTCTGCCTGCCCCGTCCACATGTCTGTCCTCCCGTCTGTGTCGGCGGTGAAATAAAAGTCGCTGTAGAACAGTGATATGATGGCGCTGTTGAAGAGGTTGTGATTTGTAACTCATCTCCTCAAGGTTAGGGCATTACATCAGCCCCGCTGCTGCTACATTAACCGGCTAATGGGGTGTGTGTGTGTGTGTGTGTGTGTGTGTGTGTGCGCTTGTGTGTGTGTGTGCGTGTGAAGAAGGGAGCAGGTTATCCTGAAGAAAGTGATGCTGACTCAGTGTCAGTTGCATTTAAGAGCAGTATGTTTCCTCTCATATTACACTCTTTCCGCTCACACACACACTCATCATTTTCCTGCTCGTCCTGTAGTGACGTTCTCATCAATGACAGAGGTGTTAAGTGAAGTCAAACCTGTGTACTGCAACAATACCGACATTCAAAATGAATAAGATCTAGCCAGGGACTTGCCATCAGCATCTTAACTCTAAGGGACTGTAAGAAAATTATTAGGACGTTGAGGGAGCCGAATCTGACATTTCACTTTCTAAAATGCCTCCCCGGGGTTGTTATTATATTTGTTAAACCGCCCTTGACTTGGAAAAAAAACACCTCCCTCCCCCTATACAGAATTTCTAAAGCATAAATATTTAATATTGTGTATACCAATTTAAATATTTAATATCTAAACTAAAGTAGCCTAGAACAGACAAGCAAAACTAACACCGGCTCTAGAATTTTATTTTATTTTTCGCACCGTTTTTCACCAAATCTCTTATAAAGAATGGACAGAGCATGAGTCACCCATAGGTTTGCACGTACCTGTCAATCAAAGTGGCCACGCCCCTTAATCCTGCATAACTTTAAGCCTTAATATAATGTGAACAGGTGAGTTGTATATAAATTCACCCTCAGTACAGTTGTCATGAATGGGGAAATTAGCTACAGAGACCAAAAGTGTTTTTTGTACCAGGCTGTAAACATGTTTATTTCTGCTGTGAAACATGGGGACTTATGGAGACTGACTCACTTCTGGAGCCAGCCTCAAGTGGCCACTCAAGGATTATAGTTTTTAGCACTTCCGCATTGGCTTTATTTCCCACCTATGAAGGTTGATGCTCCATAGTTCTTCATGGTAGGAAGGAGAGGGCGAGGAGAGGGGACTGCAATCAGTGACGACACTGCTACATGCTGCTAAATCCTACACACAGGACCTTTAACTCAGACTAGTAACTACAAGCCAGGATAAGTCCTGACTTGTAGTTACTAGTCTCTTAGAATATACCTTTTTACTATATTCACCAAAATGAGTTAAATGAGACACATATTGTTAATACATTACTATTATTATATTGTTAATGAATAAACATGATGTAGCCAGTTAAGTAATATCTAATATATAATAATATTTAAAAAAATAAATAATATTAGTAAAGGCTGAAATCACAAATAAAAGTCTCTCGAAAGCTCTCTTAAAATTCAGACTATTTTCCTTTTCGACCCAAATAAACAAACTCTAAAAATTATTTTTCTGACTAATTATTTATGTACAGTCCCTAAACTGCACACAAGCATGTCTTCTTGCAGCAGCAAACACTACAGCACTACAGTAAAATAAATAAAGTGTTATTCTGGCCTCCTGTAGTTCTCAGACTCAGGTGTGAACCAGCAGCTCCGAGCAGCCAGTGAAATACACACCATTTTATAAAGGCTAAGGTCATATCTAACCACAGGTGACTGATTATGTGTGTGTGTGTGAATGAGAGTGAGTGTCTGTGGACAATCCTTTATTCAGACAGAGAGCGAGCACAGGAAAGGTGATCCCTCCAACCTCTCTGCTGCTCAGTATTGACCCACAAGGCAGGGGGAATTTCTGGGGTGGTTCTCTCCAGAGGCGAGCCGTGTTTCCAGCCTGGCTGTCGGCCATGCTCCCCTGGAGCCTGAGCTCCATAACCTCTCTGCTGTCTGACCTGTGTGTGTGTGTGTGTGTGTGTGTGTGTGTGTGTGTGTGTGTGTGTGTGTGTGTGTGTGTGTGTGTGTGTGTGTGTGTGTGTGTGTGTGTGTGTGTGTGTGTGTGTGTGTGTACCATTTCTCAGGCTGTAGTTTATAAGGATGATTGCAGGGTTATCGGGTCAGACAGGTGTGTGAGGAATACTCGCCGTCACCAACAAAGATTCAGGCCTTATTGATGGTGACCGGGTGTGACTGAGGGCAAGGTGTGTACTATATACTGTGTGTATATATATATATGTGTGTGTGTGTGTGTGCGCGACTCCATCAGCATTGATCCATTAGGACAAGGGACATTTGTCACATGATGTACACATAAATGTTTGATGGCACAGACAGGGACGTGGTTTATAACCTGAGGGCAGTTTTCTGGCATCATGGATCATACAGTGGCCAGGATAATTATGCATAAACGTTTTATCAGTCATAAACACATATAGGATAATAACCCAGTATATAAATAGGTTAATGAGGGGAACTAAACGTTGAATAAAGTAAATATAAGCGTCAAAATGCAACATATTTTAAAATATTAATTACATGTGGAGGTCCTTGGGTTAAAAAGGTCGAAGACCCCTGGTGTAGCACATTTATTTTAGACGTCTTATGACTGTATCTAAAATAGTTCAGACTATTTGACTACAGGCCTCAGACTGTGTGTCCAGCTGCAGGTAAAAAAGAATTGATTACAGAGACATGGAGTCACTGATTGGCAGCTTGATGGTGATTGATGGACTGATGTTAGGGCCGTGTGTTACTGGAAATGGGCTGTGATGGAGTGTTATTATAGTATCACAATATTATGGAGTAAATACTCCATGATTACGGCACCAAATCCAACTCCTAATTTAGATGTTTTTGTCTCTCATGTTTCCTCCCATTCAGACATGTTTTAAAAAACAGAACAGCTTGTAGCCTATTTACATAAATCATCGTCTTGCCGAGGTGTCCGTGCATGCTGCTGCCTCATTAAGTGAGCCAATAGGTCAGTAGTTGGATGTGCAGCTGCAGGATGTGACCCGGCTTAAGTGTTCTGTTAATTGTTTTTTGTCTCATTAACTATTAATGTCCTGTTGTTTTTTGGGCCAATTTACAGAATCAGCAGACAGAAACACAAAGGTTCAGCTCGTGAGTGTAAACGTGTGTGTGTGTGTTTGACAGATGAGACGTGCGTGGCCAACGTGTGGGACTCAAAGAATCGAGGCGTGAACGGCACCCAGAAGGGACAGATCGTGTGGAGACTGGAGCCGGGGCCCTACTTCGTGGAGCGTGAGTTGACTCCACAGGCTCTGAGCTTGTCTTAAAGTCTGGAAAAAAAATGACCCCGATGATCATTTTGTGTCTGTGTTCTCTGTACAGCTGAGACTAAGGTCTGCTTTAAATATTATCATGGCGTAAGTGGAGCTCTGCGAGCAACGACACCTTGTATCACTGTCAAGAACCCCGGAGTACTGGTATGTTCCATCTACATCTCCCTCCGGTCCCTGCAGACACTTGAATATTTCACCATCGTATTTTCTCTGTCTGCTCCATCCTTAATCCTGTGATCCGATTGAACTAGAAGTAAAAGCATTTGATCAGCTTTATTATCCTACCCCCTTATCTGTGCTCCTATATTTAGGATAGGCAGCTGAGCAATTACAACAAATCTAATATATGAATATTATGTAAATGGACTATTGGTAAATATTATAAAACTACACTTTTTATTAATGTATCCTTCATTTTCACAGTTATCTCAACAGCTGTTGGATGAATTGCCATGAATTCTGGTTCAGACATTCATCATAATAATCAGGGTTTCCACGGGTGCTTGAATTCCTTGAAAATGCTTGAATTTCAATTTGGTGTTTTCAAGGTTGTGAAAATGCTTGATTTTTTTGTGAGGTGCTTGAAAATGCTTAAAATTTGTGTGACGTCTATCTCAATAAACCAAGAGAAAACAAAAATGTTTTCTCTGCAGAGAAATAACAGTAGACTACTATCCACACCTGTTGGTCACTGTTATTGCGCTATGGTAGTTACACAATACACCGCTCACAAGCTGAGAATACAAGCCAATTCACAATTAGTTAAAAATCAAAACAGTCAATCTACCACCATATGAAATAATGCTAATTACACCCATATTATTATGCCATACAGTGGCACTGCTGCGCTTCCCATGACCATCATGGCAAACACAACTAGTAGGCTACCTATTTAAAGGTGCTGGAAAAATGGAAAAACTGGTGCTTGAAGGTGCTTGAAAAGTGCTTGAATTTGTACATGAAAAAGATGTGGGAACCCTGAATAATGAATTGAATTGTAATAACTGACTTTACATCTAGCGCCATCCTCGGGTCAATATTTTGTCCAGTTATTCCAAAATGTCTCACCAAAAATTTGCAGGGGTAGTATTCCTATCAGGCTCAGCTGTGGTTCGCATTTGCTGCTAATTATATCATAAATTATATTTAACCTACCAAACATGTTAGCCTTGGATTGTGAGCACATTAGCATTTAGTGCCAACAAGTAGTGCCTTAAAGAGCAGGTAGCAAGGCTGTAAACTTGTTCAATAAGTTCAGTTACACCTTATGATTTGTAAGGAGACTAAAAACACCTTAGAAGTCTTAGGTTAACTTTTAGTGAGTCGAAAATGTTCTTCAGCTCGTCTACGACAGAAGCTGGAAACATGTTTTTTTTGGGGGATGGAGTTGAGTCAGTGGAGAGAGGTGGATGTCACTGAGGCAAAGAGACGTTTGCTCCAGTTAAGTCAGTAAAAGTTAAAGCAGTCATCCTGAATCAGAACTATCAGACCGTTATTCATCTTCCTCTCTTAAGATTCCTCTTTTTAACTTTTCATCTTCACTCTAAAAATGGGAACCCACTCGTTCTGCTCTCTTATTGGTTGTTTTCTCATCAGGTGGGAAGTGAAGGCCAAGTGGAGGACCAATCAGGGACTGAGCACTGTCGGAAACTAGTCAGCTTCACCCTATCTGGTGAGGGGAATGATTCAGTAGAATTGTGGTTGTAAAAAACAAAATAAAATAAAAAAACACAACATGCTGACGACTGTGTGTTTTCCGCACCAGACATCCGGGCAGCAGGCCTGAAGAAGGGCATGTTCTTCAACCCAGACCCCTACCTCAAAATGTCCATCCAGCCCGGGAAGAGGAGCGGACTCCCCAAGTTCACCCACCACGGCCAGGAGAGACGCTCCTCCATCATATCTAACACCATCAACCCTGTGTGGCACGGGGAGGTCGGCACAAACACAACTAAGTGCACTATATCATCCACAAAGAATTAAATGAAAGTGTTAACATGTGGTGTTCTGATATAAGAAAATAATGAACTTAGCATCAGGAAGACGTTATTTTCATATAACAGAACACTTTAGAGTGAATTATCATGCGTATACCATTTTTCAAAGTTCATGGTTGATACGTATTTTCCACTGTTAATACACTATCCACCTTCTCAGGAACAAGGAAGAGCCTCGCTGTGATATGTCTTTAACTTCCTGTCTTCACTAGAAGTGTTCTGTAGTTTGCTGCCTCCATTTTAGATCAACTTTATAACATACTAATAAAAAAAGGAAGCACTGCCAGAGCTGGAAGGAAAAGAAAAACCTTCTTGACTGCTGTTTATGGCAATAGTGCTGGGATCAGCTGGTCATGTTATAATGAATACTAGAGTACAATACAACATTTTCTATATGGCCGCCTTTTAACTTTCTAAAGTTAAACCAAACCCCTTTTGTACGGTGGCCGGGAACCCTCAATGCTGCAAATAAAAGAAACAGCGCTGCAAACAAAAGGAAATAGCGCTGCAAATAAAAGAAACGCTGCAAACAAAAGGAAATAGCGCTGCAAATAAAAGAAACGCTGCAAACAAAAAGAAACAGCGCTGCAAACAAAAGGAAATAGCGCTGCAAATAAAAGAAACGCTGCAAACAAAAAGAAACAGCGCTGCAAACCAAAAGAAACAGCGCTGCAAACAAAAAGAAACATCGCTGCAAATAAAAGAAACGCTGCAAACAAAAAGAAACAGCACTGCAAATAAAAGAAACGCTGCAAACAAAAAGAAACAGGGCTGCAAATATATAAAACGCTGCAAACAAAAAGAAACAGCGCTGCAAATAAAAGAAACGCTGCAAACAAAAAGAAACAGCGCTGCAAATAAAAGAAACAGTGCTGCAAATACAACGGAAGTGAATTACCGGGGACTATTATTGCCAGTGCACCTGTAGTTTTTTATGTGAGCGAGAAGAAGAAGAAGAAGAAGAAGAAGTACAGAAGCGTATTGCATTCACTTGAAAAAAATAAATTAGACACCTGATCTCGTAATTACGAGATAAGGAAAGGTGCCTTATTGGCCACTGCACTTCAGTAAAGTTAGAAAGATATTGGCACTTCAGCTGTGTTTCTTTTTTATTTGCAGCGCTGTTTCTTTTTGTTTGCAGCGTTTCTTTTATTTGCAGCGCTGTTTCGTTTTGTTTGCAGCGTTTCTTTTATTTGCAGCATTGAGGGTTCCCGGCCACCGTACTTTTGTCTGTATGAGCTTCAATAAATCACGTACTTATTATTGTTCAACACGATGGTTGCTCTAAATGATATAATTAATAATTAAAATGTATATTACATAGTTGGCTAAAAATATTTTTTTTTTAAATCAGTTTCTGGCCTGATTAATCAGAAATTAGCTAGTTTATCTTTTTATGAGGACGACTGGTTGGGAAAGCAGATTTAATATATGATATGAAAGAGACTTTTAAGAATTCATATAAGGTTAATAACTTGTAATAAGTTCAAATAAAATCATCTCACTGACCTGTGAGTTTTCACGGTACAAACATGAAGCTAACTGCTTCAACACGTCTTAACTTTACGGCAAACAGTCAGTGTCAGGCTATACGTCCTTGTCGTTTTAAAGTTAGAAGAACAATGAATAGAGCGGTCCAATTTATCTCCTCAGTCTGTCTTGTGAATATAAAACTAAAAGTACACTTTTCACTGTCCCACCTTGTAGAAATACACCTTTGTGGCTCTGATGACCGACGTGTTGGAGATCGAGGTGAAGGATAAGTTTGCCAAGAGCCGACCAATCATCAAGCGATTTCTGGGTCAGCTGATCCTCCCTGTGCAGAGACTCCTGGAGGGGCCGACAGCAGAGTAAGTACACACACACACACACACACACACACACACACACACACACACACAGGTACAGGTTTTTAAAACAGAAGCTGTGTTGAGAGATGAGAGTGTATCTGCACCCTTGCTTACTTTTAATGAGCACTCAGACAGACAGACAGGACGTCTCCACACATGTGACCTTCAGCACTTAACCTTCGGCGTAGTTCAGTCAATACTGATCAATACGGACCAATCAGCTAATTGTCCAGGCATTGATTTGATATTAACTAAATCATGTACTATGGTAAAGCGTAGTGTGTGTGTGCGGTTTCTCACAGATTGGCAGTTCACGTCAAACTATTGAACACTTCCATTCATATATAAATCTTGTACATATATAGGAGTGTGTATTCTCATATCTGCGTGTGTGTGTGTGTGCTCGCAGAGATCAGCCAGTCACCTACAGTCTGTGTCGGCGTCTCCCTACGGATCATGTGAGCGGGCAGCTTCTGTTCAGAGTGGACATCACCTCCACCGGACAAGAAGGTGTGTGTATATTATATTTACTTTTCATAAAAGTGAGTGAATTTTAGTTCCATGCTTTTATTTTGAAAGCCACATTTCCTCTAAACTATTCAGTCTTCTTCTGTCCCTCCTCCTCCTTCTCCGTCTACTCTTCCTGTCAGAAGCTTCCCCAGACGCCGTGGGAACCATCTTGGGTGGCGCAGTGAACGGTGACCCCGGCAGTCCCTCCGACGACGAAGACCTCCCTCACCCATCCTCGCGCGTCACATACGGACCCTCTCCCACGGGCTCAGACGAAGGCTCTCTGATGGTCAACAGTGCTTGTTACTATGGCGACGACAGCGTGTGGCGGGAGCCCGGGCACATGGTAGGAGAGGAGGATCTGCTTTCTGTTGCTACAGGCGGCCACACCCACCGGCAGGTGTCACTCAACGACTACCTGGATGCCATCGAGGCGCCGCGGAGCCCGGGGGACCGGCCCTTCATGGGACCTTCGCCGAAACTCCGCTCCAGCTTTCCGACGGACACAAGGCTCAACGCCATGCTGCACATAGACTCAGATGAGGACGAGGAGACAGCGGGGCAGCACAGGGAGCAATCACAGGAGGCGAGGACACAGCAGAGCACAGACTTATCTGGGAGATTGGCGACAGTAGAGTCTGAACAGGGGGATGAGGGTCCAAAAGCAGAGGCACAGGGGGCGGCTGGAGCTGGGACAGGGGCCATAACAGAGGCGGATTCCTCTGCTGGAAATGAGCCTGCAGGGGCTGAACCTGAAGGTGCAGCTGGAGACCAAACACAGGCAGGAACATCAACCACCGCTGAGACCGGAGAGGTCGCTGGAGCATCGGCGGAGGCTGCACCAGTCACCGGAGAAACCTCCACAGCTCCCAGCTCCTCTCAGGCATCAGGAGCTGAAGCTGCCGCAGCAGTACCCGCGCCGGCGGAGGCTGTGGTGGAGTGTACCTGTCAGGAGCAGAGCAGCAGAGTGGGTGCAAACCAGGAAGTACCCTGCAATTCCTCACTCGGACCACTTTCACCTATTCAGGTGAGCGGCTGTAGATCAGGTGACTGAAGGATACATGTGATGGATGCCTGATCTTCTTCTTCTTCTTCTCTTTTCAGGAGGTGGAGACGAGGACAGAAGTGGCTCCAAAGGCTGAGGAGGAAGGGGCGGAGTCATCGAGCAGCGAGGCGAACGGGCCGGTAGCAGCAGCTGCTCCGACCAGCGACAACACAGCTGACACTGATGGTAAATGTTTCAATTAGTACAAAGCACATAGATGCTTGCCCAGCTCTGGTTCTAGCATGACACTCACCTAATTACAAGTCAAGTTTATGTTGGATGAGTTCCATAATGTTGCTTTAAACTGAATTGCTGTGTGTTTTGCAGCAAAAATGTGTGTGTGTTCATTTTAATCCACAGTCCTAGTAAGTAACCCGCTAAACACTCATCGCGGTGTCACACAGTTGTTGCCTGTGACGGTAATTTGTGGCAGCCTCGGTAATTATCCCCCACAGACAGACCTACAAGCTGTTACTCCCAGCACAATTTACATGGCGAGTCTGCGTGTTTATTCCAAGCCTGTGACAGGATCTTAAAATAAAGCGTCTCACCTCTTCGTGAATGTGTTATGCCTGGTAAACTCGTCTGCAGTGTCTCAGTCTGCTGCTTTGTTTGAATCACAGGAGCGAGAGCCGGCGGCGGGGACGGCCAGGAGGGGGAGGAGGAGGTGGAAGAGGAGGGCGGGGGTGTGTGGAGGAGGAGGCCGTCCATGCAGGCCTCGGGAGGCGTGGCCCAAAACCAGGAGCCGAGCGGGGCCAGGGAGAGTCCGAACGGGGCGGCGGCGGGGGCTGAGAGAGAGCTGGGTGAGGAGAAACGGATATTTTTCCTAACCTCTGTTATTCCAGTCGAAATGATTAACATTTTGTATATTAGTTTCACGCCTCCATCAGGTGTGACCAAGCAGCTTCACCGTGGCAGCTGGAGGTTAATTGCTTCGCTTGAGGTCTTCTTAATGGTTCTTATTGAGGGGATTAATCATTCAATCTCCTGCTGGAGCGACTCCTGCCACTTCTCTTTAACTCAGCCCGTGCTCTCTAACAAGAGCTTATTAGCCGAGCTACCACGGGCTCGGTGGATAAGCAGGTGTATGTTGGTGTGCGTTGTCATAGATATGAGAGGAACCTTCCCCCCGTGTTAAAAGGTTCGAGCCGTTTCCTGTGTTGTGCAAAATGTCTCGCCGTTTTGATGACATCATATATCGTGTCTGTGTCTGTTTGTGTGTGTGCATGCGTGTGTGTGTGTGTGTGTGTGTGTGTGTGTGTGTGCGCATGCAGGTGCCACGGCTCAGGTCAATGGCCACCAGTCTTCTGTTCGCTCGCTGCCATCTATCCGCCATGACATCAGTCGCTACCAGAGAGTGGACGAGCCACTACCACCTAGTGAGTGTGCGTGCGTGTGTGTGTGCATGTGTGTGCGTGTGAGTTACAGTGTGTACAGTACTAGCTGCATATAAATTGTTTATAACACATGATGATGTAGTTATAAGCAGATTTGTGCCAGTAATCATATTTAGAGATAAATCCATCTATCAAATCATTCACAGGCTGGTTTCAGTCTCTTTAGAAATGTATGCAAAATACATTCTTGACTTCAGAAACCGCAGCTTGACAACTCAAGGTCCACTTACTGGTTTTGTTCCGGAGCTTTCAGTCTCGTCCTGTTATCAGTTGTCAAAAACATTTCTAAATATCTGCTTGCAGCTGTAATATACCGTTAACTCCTTCCGTTAAATAGGAGGGTTTAACAAGTGTTTTTTCCTTTTCAAGCTTTGTCCAAAACTCTGAGTGATATATTTGTTTGTTGAGATACCAAACCTCTGCATTTACCTCCTCAGCATGGCCTTTTTTATTGTGTGTGTGTGTGTGTGTGTGTGTGTGTCTGTGTGTGTGTGTGAAAACAGACTGGGAGGCTCGTATCGACAGCCACGGTCGGATCTTTTACGTGGACCATGTGAACAGAACCACAACATGGCAGCGTCCCACCGCTCCGCCCGCCCTGCAGACACTGCAGAGGTCCGACTCCATACAGCAGATGGAGCAGCTGAACCGCAGGTCAGAACACACACTGAACTGTTTAATTGATCGCATCATTAACCGACACATCATTAACACATGCATGCACACCTTTGCAGGTATCAGAGTATACGCAGGACGATAACCAATGACAGCAGACCAGAGGAACAGCTGGCCAATGAGCTGCCGCCGGATGAGACTGATATGCACCCCTCCATCCCAGGTGATCTTCTCACTGCACTGCATTCTGGTCTTTGTAGTTTGTGAAGTCATAGAGCCTTGGTTTGTGCACTTTTTTCTGACTGTGTGTGTGTGTTACAGAGCTGCGTAGAGACAACAGTGTGGCTCAGTCCGGTTCCAGGTCTCGCCTCACCCTGCTGCTCCAGTCCCCCAGCGCTAAGTTCCTCACCAGCCCCGACTTCTTCACTGTGCTGCATTCCAACCCTGTACGGACGCTCGTTCTCTTCTTCTTCTTCTCTTTTCTTTCTTTCAATCACACCACCCGTCTTCCTCCCAACATCTTTCTCATAGATCACACACACCCATAAGGGACTGTATGAAAATGATTGGGGGGGGGTCAGAAAAGCATGAGAGTTTTGTGTTTTTTTTAATTTATTATTTTTATTTCTTTGGGAGGGAGGTGTTTTTATTGATCCCAGATTTCATTTTTTTAACCGCATTAAAAAGACGCCTTTTGGGTGATACGGTTAAATATGAAGCTACATCCAAATTGCTAGCTTAGCTTAGCATAAAGAGTGGAAGCAAAGGGAAACAGCTAGCCCAGGACTGTCCGAAAGAAACAAAAGCTGAGGATTTAGCACGAAAGGAAGATTCAGGGTATCACCAAAGATATTCAGGGTTCCCACGGGTGCTTGAATTCCTTGAAAATGCTTGAATTTCAATTCAGTGTTTTCAAGGTTGTGAAAATGCTTGAATTTTTTGTGAAGTGCTTGAAAATGCTTGAAATTTGTGTGATGTCTATCTCAATAAACCAAGAGAAAACAAAAATGTTTCCTAAGCGGCTACGCGCTTGATCCGATGCCTTTACATGCAGAACTCAGTTATCATACTCGCTTGGTGTTCTGCAGAGAAATAACAGTAGACTACTATCCACACCTGTTGGTCACTGTTATTGCGCTATGGTAGTTACACAATACACCGCTCACAAGCTGAGAATACAAGCCAATTCACAATTAGTTAAAAATCAAAACAGTCAATCTACCACCATATGAAATAATGCTAATTAGACCCATATTATTATGCCATACAGTGGCACCGCTGCGCTTCCCATGACCATCATGGCAAACACAACTAGTAGGCTACCTATTTAAAGGTGCTGGAAAAATGGAAAAACTGGTGCTTGAAGGTGCTTGAAAAGTGCTTGAATTTGTTCATGAAAAAGGTGTGAGAACCCTGATCCATAATGTTGTGAAAGACTGACATTGCTGTCTCGAGCCTTGCTGCTAAAAATGGGGGCTGGAATATTCACCGATTTGTTGTTTAGAAAAAAATCCATTCTTTTTTGGGATCTGTTGTTTTCTTATGAAATGGAATTCAATATTTGCCCCACCCCCATTGCAGTATTCTCATACAGTCCCTTGCGCATAACCAAACCACATATGTAATGAAGGTGATTGTTGGGACAGTTCACTTAACAAAACTTGTCTCCTTTCTCTGATGGACGTGTCTCCTCTCTCTTGTCTTTCCTCCCTCCTCTCTGCTTTCTGTTCCCTCCTGCTTCTCTCTCTCTCTCTCTATCTCTCTCTCTCTGCCTCCACCACCGTATCTCAGAGTGCCTACCGTATGTTCACCACCAACACGTGTCTGAAGCATATGATCAGTAAGGTTCGTCGGGATGCTCACCACTTTGAGCGCTATCAGCACAACAGGGACCTGGTGGCCTTCCTTAACATGTTCGCCAACAAACAGCTGGAGCTGCCCAGAGGCTGGGAGATGAAGCACGACCACACCGGCAAGGTGGGGACGACACCTCAGGCTGTCTCAAAGGGTCTGCGGGGTAGAGATGGAGCTAAAACTCAGACCATAATCTGTCTATTCCTGCATTATTTGGATTCTCCTTTCCAAACTATCAAGAACGTGGTACTTGATGTAGATGTAGCTGTGACTGAGGACGGAGTGTAAAATGGACATTTGACAGTTTCTTGTGTGTGTGTGCAGCCTTTCTTCGTGGATCATAACTGCCGTGCCACCACCTTCATCGACCCCCGGCTGCCTCTCCAGAGCACTCGGCCCCCGAGCATCCTAGCTCACCGCCAACACCTGACCCGCCAACGCAGCCACAGCGCTGGTGAGGTCAGCCCACGACGACTGGTAAGACACAGAAACACACACACACAGTGTTTGTTTCTCTGGTGGACAATAAAGTATCCTCTCTCTCTCTCTCTGTAGGTGGGTGAAGACCCTCGTCATGCCGGCCCACCCGTCCTGCCGCGGCCTTCCAGCACCTTCACCTCTGCCAACAGGGGGCAGTGCCAAGACGTTGTGCCAGTGGGTCAGTATCTCCACACACACACACACACACACACACACACTCAAGCCTCAACCCGTTAAAATCAAATTTGACCCACACGAACACGTCCGCTCTTCTTCCAGCCTACAACGACAAGATCGTGGCGTTTCTTCGGCAACCGAACATCTTTGAGATTCTACAGGAGAGACAGCCCGACTTCAACCGGAACCACTCACTCAGGTGCGCACACACACACACTCCGTCACACACAGCGTTCGGTATTTATATCTATGGCTTCCATACCAAGTGTTAATGTTGCTATGACAACAGGGAGAAGGTGCAGCTGATCCGCACAGACGGAGGTTCGGGATTGGCCAGGCTGTCAGGTGACGCTGACCTTGTCATGCTGCTAAGGTGGGACCTTCCCTTCTTCCCTCTTTCCCTTCCTCAGTCTTCCTGACGTTTGCTTCCTTTTTTCATCCTTCATTTCTTTTTTCCTTCTTCTAATATACTTCCCCGTCTCCTTCCCTTCCTTGTCTTATTGTATTAGCTGTGGATCACTTTCCCTCTTTACTTCCTTGTTCCTCCTTAATGTATTCCCATCCTTTCTCTCTCTCACTTTCAACTTGAGTCACTTTATTGAATTAATTCAGTTTATTCAATCTCCTCTCTCTCTCTCTCTCTCCCTCTCTCTCTCTCTCTCTCTCTCTCTCTCTCTCTCTCTCTCTCTCTCTCTCTCTCTCTCTCTCTCTCTCTCTCTCTCTCTCTCTCTCTATATCCCGCTCTCAGTCTATTTGAAGATGAAGTAATGTCCTATGTGCCTCCTCACGCCTTACTTCACCCCAGCTACTGTCAGTCACCTCGGGGATCACCCGTCTCCTCCCCACAGAACTCGCCTGGTAGGAGACTCGAGTCAAACGCGCACAAATACATTATATTGTGTTGAAAGCCGACATTGTGAATCATTATACAGAGTTATGGCAGTTGGTAGAAATGACTTTCTATGCCTTCGTATGAAGCACGGTGTGTAAAGTACCTCTAAAGCTTCAGTGCGACGATCACTATGTCTACATTTGTAAAAAACAGGGTTCCCATGGGTGCTTGAATTCCTTGAAAATGCTTGAATTTCAATTCAGTGTTTTCTAGGTTGTGAAAATGCTTGAATTTTTTGTGAAGTGCTTGAAAATGCTTGAAATTTGTGTGACGTCTATCTCAATAAACCAAGAGAAAACAAAAATGTTTCCTAAGCGGCTACGCGCTTGATCCGATGCCTTTACATGCAGAACTCAGTTATCATACTCGCTTGGTGTTCTGACGAGAAATAACAGTAGACTACTATCGACACCTGTTGGTCACTGTTATTGCGCTATGGTAGTTACACAATACACCGCTCACAAGCTGAGAATACAAGCCAATTCACAATTAGTTAAAAATCAAAACAGTCAATCTACCACCATATGAAATAATGCTAATTAGACCCATATTATTATGCCATACAGTGGCACCGCTGCGCTTCCCATGACCATCATGGCAAACACAACTAGTAGGCTACCTATTTAAACGTGCTGGAAAAATGGAAAAACTGGTGCTTGAAAAGTGCTTGAAAAGTGCTTGAATTTGTTCATGAAAAAGGTGTGGGAACCCTGAAAAAAGGACGAGCGGTTGGGAAGAGAAACTGCAGGACTCAGTCACAAAATAACCTCATGGAACGTGTTTCTCTTTGCCTGTAGGTACTCAGAGAGCCAATGCTAGAGCACCGGCGCCCTACAAGAGAGACTTTGAGGCCAAATTGCGCAACTTCTACAGGAAACTGGAAACTAAAGGCTACGGCCAAGGACCAGGGAAGCTAAAGTAGGAGGAATGTGTTTGTCTGAAAGAAACAGCCTGTCCTGTTCTCCGTCTGTCCACCCGCTCACTCGCTGTGCGTGTTTGTGCCTCAGGTTGATCATCCGTCGCGACCACCTGCTGGAAGACGCCTTCAACCAGATCATGTGCTACTCCAGGAAAGACCTGCAGCGCAGCAAGCTCTACGTCAGCTTCGTAGGGGAGGAGGGGTGAGTACGTGGGAGAGTTGCAAAAAGATTTTCGGCTTCTCATATCTGAATGCTTCCACCACTATAGATAAATGTGTGTGTGTGTGTGTGTTGCAGGTTGGACTACAGCGGGCCTTCCAGGGAGTTCTTCTTCTTGGTTTCCAGAGAGCTGTTCAACCCTTACTACGGTCTGTTTGAGTATTCCGCCAACGACACCTACACGGTCCAGATCAGCCCCATGTCGGCCTTCGTAGACAATCACCACGAATGGTGAGAGGCAGTGGTGAAGCTCAGATGTAATCTTTAAGTATTCCGATTACTTTTTTTTTTTACTGTGTTAATATGTTTGTGTGTTTCAGGTTCCGGTTCAGTGGTCGTATTCTGGGTTTGGCTCTGATCCACCAGTACCTGCTGGATGCCTTCTTCACCAGACCCTTTTATAAAGGCCTGCTGCGCATGTACGTACACACACACTTTTTTAAACTCTGCATTAAGTTAGATATGAAAGTTTACTTCGTTTTATAGCCAAAGTGGTTTAAAGGGACCTCACACTAGGGCTGCACGATATGGCCTGTAACTAGTATCTCGATATTTTAAAGCTATATCGCGATACACGATATATATATCTCGATATTTTTGTTGTTGTTGTTTTGTATTGTTTATTTCTAATAAATAATGTTATTATTACCTTGATAGAATTGTAATTGCTCTGAATCAATGTAGAACAGTAGATTTACACTTGCTGCACGAGACACAACTCTTTTTATAACATTTTTTTATGAATTTTTAAAATATTTCATAATGTAAATATGATCTTTAAAGCTCAATAGCTTTCAGGTCATGTGACCTATTGGCTCAAAATCAGTGTAGAACAGTCGATCTACACCTGCTATACGACACACACTCTTTATAGCATTTGAAACACTTTTTTTAATGAATTTTTAATATATTTCATAATGTACATATGAGCACTGAAGCAGTGCAGGATCAAACTTTGCTTATGAGACACTTTTTAAAATCAAATTTTAACCATTCTTCATATTTTATAAATAAACGTTTAATACATTTAACACCCACGTCTTATTTTGAAAACCGGAAGTGTCCACACGATGCAGTAAGCTAGCGCTGACTTTCACAGTTTTCTCAAAGTATTTGACATAAAGTCGGAAATAAGGGCGCACTTAAAAATATTGGACATGACCACGCGAAAACGAGAGACGTGACCGCAGCTGTTTTGTTTCGGAACCAAGTCGTCCGTCTCCATCTTCAATTAACTCGCCTGGGCTCTTCACTTCTTTCCTCACTTGATACAGAAAGTACCGAGTATTGAGTATATTCGATATATCGCCCACCCCTACCTCAAACTATAGTAACCACATGCACATACAAACCAACACTCTCTCACATGCACACACACACTCATTCTCTTTTTCTTACCATGCAGTCCCTGTGACCTGAGTGACCTGGAGTATCTGGACGAGGAGTTTCACCAGTCCCTTCAGTGGATGAAGGACAACGACATAGAAGACATGCTGGACCTCACCTTCACCGTCAACGAGGAGGTCTTCGGACAGGTTAGACTATGTGTGTGTGTGTGCGTGTGTGTTTCTAAAATGTATTTTATGTAAAATACAAAGAGAAAGAGGAAGGGCTGTTTCGATTCCTCTGCAGATCAATTAGTTTAGTGTTTTAATGTGTGTTTTATAGATAACAGAAAGGGAGCTGAAGCCCGGCGGAGCCAACATCCCCGTCTCCGAGAAGAACAAGAAGGAATACATTGAGCGGATGGTGAAGTGGAGGATAGAGAGAGGGGTGGTGCAGCAGACTGAAAGCCTGGTCAGAGGCTTCTACGAGGTATGTCTGGCAAAGGCTGCATGCGAGCTGAATTTCTCTGCAGAAAATGTATGATGTGTGTGTCTTTTCCAGGTGGTGGATGCCAGGCTGGTGTCGGTGTTTGACGCCAGAGAGCTGGAGCTGGTGATCGCCGGCACGGCTGAGATCGACTTATCAGACTGGAGGAACAACACGGAGTACAGAGGAGGTATGGAAACCTTTTCAGCCCGATGTCAGCTCGGGGCAGTAAATGTTTTTGACTCTGTTCAGGATCACCGTGATCTTATCGTCGTAGTGACATGACATAATGTGCCGTATTTAGGTTACCATGACAACCACATCGTGATCCGGTGGTTCTGGGCAGCAGTGGAGAGGTTCAACAATGAGCAGAGGCTGCGTCTCCTGCAGGTGTGTGTGTGTGTGTGTGTGTGTGTGTGTGTGTGTGTGTGTGTGTGTGTGTGTGTGTGTGTGTGTGTGACAGAAAGAGGCATATTTCCTAAACATTTAGACTAATGTGTCAAAAAGTAACTCACTCTTCTCTCCCTCCTTCGACTCTGCCTCTTCAGTTTCGTGACCGGGACGTCCAGTATTCCTTACGAGGGCTTTGCTTCTCTGCGAGGAAGTAACGGACCCCGCAGGTTCTGTGTGGAGAAGTGGGGGAAGGTCACCTCACTGCCCAGGTAAACGCATCTCATCGAGGTCATTTTAAAATTAAATTTAGGATGTTATTATATCATTTATACATTCTTGGAATTGTTGATTTTTGTTACCTTTGGACAGAACTAGGCTAGCTGTTTCCCCCTGTTTCCAGTCATTACGCTAAGCTAAGCTAATTGACTGCTCGGCCCAAGCGCAGATTAAACATCTACTATCATACATACATCAATTTCCTTCTGCTTATCCGGGGTGGAGTTGCAGTGGCAGCAGGTTCAGCAGGGGCATTTCAACAACGCATTCCAGCGCCTCCTGCTGGATCCCAAGGTGATCCCAGGCCAGATGGGCTTATATAGTCCCTCTAGCACAGCGGTCCCCAACTCGGTACCGGTCCGTGGATCAATCAGTACCGGGCCGCACAAGAATGAATTAGTTATTTCTGTTTTATTTAATACGGTCATTTCGAAATAAAAAAACGTTTCAAAATAAAAGACCGCTCGACTTAGACTGGGACTATAATAAAGGGGGACTTACTACTTCATCCACAGTTGGTAGGAGAAGAAGAAAATATTAAGTATAAATGTAAATTACAAAAGATAATTAATTGTGCGAGGTAGTTAAGTTATTAACCACATCAAAGCACACGCGCTTAACTCGCGTCTGTTTGAGCAGCACTGTGAGGAGATGGACGCGGAGCACAGACGTCTTCTCTTATACACAGAGATAGCTAGAGTTATCTCGTGGGAAATCACTGGCCAGAGTGTTTGAACTACGAGAGCAGCTGCAAAGATTTCTCTTAGAAAAGAAGTCACCGCTGGCAGCACATTTCAGTGACGAGGAATGGGTCGCAAAACTGGCTTATTTGTGCGACATATTCAGCTTGCTCAATGAACTCAACCTGTCACTCCAGGGAAAAATGACAACTATCTTTAAGTTGGCAGATTAAGTAGCTGCATTTAAAGCCAAACTGGATTTTTTGGGACGACGCGTGAACAGAGGCATATTGGACATGTTTCAAACATTAGCAGGGATTTTGTGTGAGACTGAGCCTATGCCCTCACTCACCAAGCTGGTGCACGATCACCTGTCTTCGCCGTTAAAGGAGTTTGAGCGCTACTTCCCAACCTCAACGGACCCACAAGCTCAGGGCTCCCATTGATTTGGCGTTACGGACAGTGTTTGATGTTATAATAGCGTTATATTGTTGGAGCAATGAGCAATGTGCTAATAAAGTTATTATTTCCTAATGTTATAATAGCGTTATATTGTTGGAGCAATGTGCTAATAAAGTTCAGTTTAGGTTTCAACATGTTAGTTATTTTAAACATAACTAGCACAAGAAAAAAAATACAGCTGACCTACACTTGTCTGGACACAGATGGAGGACCGAAGCTGCTGCTCAGCAGGAAATAAGATGTAACCAGTGTCTGACATCACCTTCTGTGGTTTCTCTCCAGAGCTCATACCTGTTTCAACCGGCTGGACCTGCCACCGTACCCGTCCTTCTCGATGCTGTATGAGAAGATGCTGACCGCCGTGGAGGAGACCAGCACCTTTGGCCTGGAATGAGGCCCTCTCACCTGTCCACCCACCCAGTTCTCAGCTCAGAGGATGAAGAAGGGAGCTGCAATGAAAGCTGGGCTCTGATTCAAAAAGCTGGATTTAAAGTCTGATTTCTGGTTTAAATTTAATTTATAATGGGCTATATTTTCTATTTTAGGCTGGTCAGATCTTTGAACCATGACAGGGGTAAACCTTTTACTGCATCTGCACGTATTTCGCACCTACTTAGTAACACGCTTTCACCTGTGTGACGTGACGAGTCAAGACCCGCACTGCCTTTGGGACCAGAATCATAACTGCCAGGGTTTGATCCATCTGAGATCGGGGTGTTTGTTTTCTTTTGATATCAGGAGGGTTTAAGTTTGAAGATTCAACCACTGCCTTCTCTGCAAAAAAATACCGAGGGGACTCTTTTATTTGGATGGACCTCAAAGGATTCTACGGCCTGTCCAGGACTACGAGCTTCAGCGATGCCCCTCGTTGTAGTACAGCGTCTCCTTGTGGCCTGTTCTAGTGACTACACGTAGATAGTGCTGTTGTTTCTCAAAGCCTTTCGAGGAGCACCTGAGGTAACCTTTGGTAACGTTTGTGGGATTTTCCAGTGAACTTCTCCAGCGGATTTCGGAGACCCCAAATAGAAGCTTTGGTATTGTTGTTACAGTATTTTCATCTACAAGAAAAAAGTGATTTTCTAATGACGTGGCAGTGACATGTTGTGATTTGAATGTAAACTAACTTTATGAAGTAGATTGTGTGGGGAGTGATTTTCTACCAAATCTGGATCAATTGGCAAAAATAAATAAATTTAGCCACGACTTACGAGTTAGCGACGTGTTGATGAATAAATTAAGTTACTTAGAGTTTGTATCCATATCCATTGACTTTGATTGTATTTGACTGAAACTAGCTTTGATCCAGATCTGTTTTTCTAAAATTTGTTAAACTTTCTCTACACTTAAGGTATGTAGACTGAAAGGAAATTGTATATTTAAATACACAAAGTCAGTTGAGTGTCCAAACAGCAGTGGCGGATCTAGAAAATTTGACATGGGGTGGCGAGAGGTTAAAAAGACATGCCACTTCTGCAGGTGAATATCTAAATGTCATGCATTTTACCCTCTCTCCTTTTTGATTTTCTATCGGCAGTCAGCTTAAGTTACTTTGACTTTCAGTAGTCGTGAAAATGGTTTTTAAAATCCATGTTTACATCGAATGAGCATGTGACTAATAGGCTAATCAATCCCTGAACATTGAGTCATATTTTCTAAGATAATTTTTTTGGGGCTTTTTATGCCTTTAATGAAAGGACAGCTGAAGATAGACAGGAAGCAGGGGGCAGAGACACGCAGTAAATTAGCCGTCCAATGCGGGATTCGAACCGGACAGGACTATAGCCTCCACACATGGGGCGGCCGCTTAACCCACTACGCCACCTAAAGATTTGGGACTCCTCATAGTGCATTTACACGTTAAATGCTAACATGCTAACATGCTATTGTTTAATAGGCATACTATTACACTAGATTTCCATGTTTAGTGTCTTAGCATGCTAACATTTGCTAATTTATAAAATATAATTGCTCCTCTGATGCTGCAGTTTGAAGGCTTTAGTCCCAAGCTGACCATTAGCAATATCTTGACTCAACATTCTCAAGAGTTTAACACCATTTGTTCAATTTGAGACACTTTTAGGCACTAGATGCTAACATGCTATTGTTTAATAGACATACTATTACACTAGATTTCCATGTTTAGTGTCTTAGCATGCTAACATTTGTTGCTAACAGCATTTGTTCAATTTGAGTCTCAAATTTTTACAGTGTTGGAACAAATGGTGTTCTGTTTGAAACTTTTAGGCACTAGATGCTAACATGCTAATGTTTAAATAGACATACTACTATACTATATTTCCATGTTTCATGGTTTAGCATGCTAGGATTTGCATGCTAAACTGTGGCGACTGGAAAAATTTAATATTTTACAGTTATAGTTTGAGGAGTAAAGAAGTGGGGTGCCTCACTAACCACCACCTGCCCCCTCATGTCTCACTCTAGACCCGCCCATGCCAGAACTGAAAAATGTCACCAGGCTTGGTGTCAAAAATACAATTAGGTCCTCAGATTCTTATGTACTCATAGACGTTATCACCCTGAGACATTAAATAGTATCATACGAATATCTCCTCAGCATATTCGCTGTTGCTCATTAGAATAATACATTTTGTTTCTTTGTTATTTGCTCTTTCTTCACCGTACACACACTATAACTAGAAGCTCCGAATGACGGAGACTTTTCTCTTTTCTTTGCTCTTCTACACTTGTGACGTCCCACTTGTGTTTTCGTGTGGCTGAATTTGATTACACATGCTGTATGTGAGCTCTGTGAAATGTCTTTTTTCTGACATGAGGAGTTGAACTCTGACACCTTTTAATAGTTCTCCTAGATTTGCACTCTGTCATCATTTCAATGTTGAATGAATTGTATCAGCTCACTGTTACCAGGTTGTGAAGTGGAAAGCTCACAGCAGGCACACCATGAACGGTAAAAACCATACAGTCCTCATCATAGAGAAGCATGAACATTTTGTATAAAATCCACGTTGAAGGAGCTTGCAGTAAATCTATTCTCTTTTGTACGACATACTTGTTACCGTCCTCTTCACTCACATCCCTCCCCCTGCACTGTGAATGTAAGCACGCCTTGAACTGCCACATCGATATACAACTGTCAACATGCAGGCCTACGACACCTAAAAGTCAACCGCTGAGTTCCTGAACTAACACAAGCCCATCTCATTTTATAAACACAGCTGTATGGAAGCTCATTTCTGCAAAGAAAACAAAAACAATACGGAAAAGTTAGTTGAAATCAGACCGCAAATTCTGACTTACCATCTCATAATGCTGATTTACGAAATCTAAATTGCTGTCGTGATTTGCAAAGTATTTTAGAATTTTGATAGAATTTAGTGGCGTCTAGCAGTGTAGTTGCTGATTTCAACTCCCTCCCCTCACCCTCTCCTTTCAAACTATGAAGACGTGTAAAAGATCCGGCATATAAAGGGCTTGAAATATGACCGTTCTTATTTTCAGGTGATTCTGTAAATAGAGACCCTAAATCTGAAACACTGGATCTTTAAGTAACAAATTTAGGATTAGCATTTGATATATCTGACAAAGTTCAGATTTTATTTTAGTATCTCATAATCTTCATTTAGTATGTCTAAATCAGTATTTTATAAGTAATAAAGTCCTAATTTTAACTCAGTTTTATCTTTTTCGTTTTCAACGAGTCAGACTTTGGCTCATCATTCTCACGTTTCATCTTTTTGTTTCTTGTCTTGGCAGAAATGAGCTTCCGTACGACCAAAGTTACAGCAGACAGACTTCTCCACACTCCTTTTTTATGTGTAAATGGTACAAAAATAACTCTAAAACCTAAACAGCACATTTTATGCAAAGTCAGATCATGTTGTTGTTCAAAATTTTGGAACTTTTGATAAATCCTGGACCTACTGTTTTCCTTGTTTACACTTTTAGAGAATGTACTCTAATCCAGAATTCAGTCTGTATGAAGTTGTGCAAATTGAAAAGGGATGAAATCATTCCATTGTCATAATGAAAATAATCTCTCCCTCGCTCAGTGCACTGCCCTCTGTCTAACCAGAATGTACCAAAGTTTAGAGCCTAACCCGGCTGCCTCACAACTAACTAACTAACCAACCACTCTTTCTGTATAGACCACCTCACTTTTAAATATGAATGTTTGTCAGCACTCCTCTCCTGAAATAAAATGTCATCTCTCTATGCAAGCTTTTTTTCTTCTTCTTCTTTCCATGTCACTTTGAGTGTAACTAAACAAACCGAGCAGGATAATAAATGGAAATCAAACATCTGTGTCTGTCTTTTTCTGTTGGAACATAAAACACAGTCTGTCACGTGGTATTTGACATATTTCTAGCTCTCTGATATTTTGCTCCTGCTCTAGCCTAACATGACATCACATGGACTTCTGTGAAAAATAAAATAGAGGTGAACGGGTCCAGAGTTGTAACAAGCATACAGAAGCGGGTGGTGGTAAGACGGGAGACTAACATGAAGTAACCTGTGACAGTTGGTGTGCATCTTTTTTGTCTCGGCTGAGGAGGCTGCAGCCCCCTCTGCTGTCTGTAAAGAGAAGTGAAAAAGCTCACAGCTCCTGGTAACTAATGAGTCCATCTAATGAGATGGAAGATTCATGCTTGATGTTGGAGATGTACATTTCACTACTCCACTTTTCCTACCACATTTCTTTGCAGAGATTTTGATACATATATTACACTGAATAAACACAAAAGGAACACAGACATAGATGGTCAAATCTTTATTTAATGATAACTCAATATTTTGAGCAAAGCTGTTTTTTG